>CM040438.1:532720-1732720 GCA_022702705.1 Papilionanthe hookeriana x Papilionanthe teres | reverse complement strand
ACAAGGAAAATTTTATTATCAGGATTTTATTTATTTTAGCACATTTTTGTTATTTTTGGGTTCGGACCCGATCATAAGTAATTACTTCGCCCGTGCTTCTAGGGATGGAAAGTTCATTCCTTCGAAACATCAGGTAGCGTAATACTTTTTCAAGTATCGTCCATTGATCGGAAGCATATGTCGTTCTCCTTGGCAGTTCACTAGCTGGTAGGAGCCTCCTGAGTAGATCGTCTCAACCACAAACGGTCCTTCCCAAGTGGGTTCAAATTTTCCTCCTATCTTGCGGTGTGCAAGGATAGGTCTTTTGAGAACGAGAACTAAGTCACCAACCTAAAAGGTTCTTGGGCGGACCGATCCGTCATGGGCTTGAACCATCTTAGCTTGGTATAGTTCTAAATTCTCGTCGCGCCGCAAGTCTTTTCCCTTCCGGGCTCTCTAATTCTTCGAGTCGTAATTTGGCGTTCTCTTCCGTTGTGAATTTGTTTGCAAGTCGCAATCCCGAGTGAAGGAAGCTCGGACTTCTAAGGGTAACATCGCCTCGGACCCATACACCGGAGCGTAAGGTGTAGCTTGAGTAGGAGTTCTGAAAGTTGTCCGGTAGGCCCATAAGGCTTCTAACAACCTCTCGTGCCAATTTCTCTTATTATCGTCCAAGGTTTTGTTTAAAATTTGAACGAGAGTTTTATTAAAAGCTTCAGCAAGGCCGTTTGCTCTTGGGTAGTAAATCGTCGAATATCGCCAGTCGATTCCATGTCTCCTGACAAAATTGTTGATTTGCGTACTTCTGAATGCTGACCCATTATCCGAGATGATTCTGTGCGGCACCCCGAAACGGTAAACAACTTGGTTCTTGAAAAATTGTAGTACGTTATGTGCTTTCACTTCTCTAAGTGGAACTGCCTCTGCCCACTTGGAAAAGTAATCTGTAGCCGCAAGAATGAAGCGATGTCCTTTTGACGACGGTGGTTCTATTGGACCCACTATATCCGTGCCCCAACATTCAAATGGCCACGATGCAATTGTCTGGATGTAGCACATTTGGAGGTTGGTGCGAACTACTCCGTGCACTTGGCATTGGTGACGGCTCTTGGTGATTTTCATGCAGTCAGTCATCATCGAGGGCCAGTAGTACCCTAGTCTTTTAATTTTCATTTTCATTTTCGGACCCGACTGGTGAGCGCCACAGAGTCCTGAGTGTATCTCCTTAACAATTTCACAGGCCTCGGACCCTCTTAGGCACCTTAGCCACATTTGATTGAAAGACCCTCTGTATAACGTGTTGTTTATTAATGCGTAGGACAGAGTTCTTTTCTTGATCTGATGGGCTAGCGACCTATCGTCTGGTAGCTTTCCTGTTTGCAAGTAATCTATTAATGGTTGTCGCCAATCTTCCGTGTTTTTCCGTCACCGCCGCAATCGATCCTTTTTCCTTTTCCGATTTGTGTATCGTGTCTATGTCAAGCCGTGATAGGACTCGGCGTCCGTGAACCGACACTTCCACCGATTCATCTTGCAAACGAGCAAATTCTTTTGCGAGACGGGCTAGCGCATCCGCTAAAGCGTTTTCTTTCCGGGAATTTTGTAGATCGTCACATTCGGAATCCGTTCCAACAACTCGTATGGCATACCTGGAAGTATTGCTCGAGTCTTGGTTTTAAAATTCTGTATTGTCCGCGATCCGTTGAATGATTAACCGTGAATCCCCATAGATGTTGATGTCCGTTATCCCCATTCGAATGGTTAATTCCGATCCCGTTATGAGGGCTTCGTATTCCGCTTCGTTGTTTGTACACGGCTCTGTCAAGTGGTAGGAGTATCTTAACATCCCCCGCTCCGGTGTTATAAAGATTAGTCCGATCCCCGCCTTCACCGGCACTATCACTTGCGATTCTTCGTCTTTATGTGCTCGAAGATGCTCCGTCGAAATATAATTCCCAACGTCGATCATCAAGGTCTTCTAGGTTCATTATTTGTTCATCCGGCGGATCGTCATCGAGAGGAGATTCTGCCGGCAAAGGGTGTGCTCGCAAGGAAGTCTGCTAGGACTTGTCCTTTTATCGCACGAAGAGGCACGAAAGTTATATCGAATTGCAATAATATCATCGACCATCCGGCAAGTCCGCTCGAAAGCGTTGGACGAGTCACCAAGTATTGCAATGGATTAAATTTCGAGATTAGGTTGACCTTATGAGAAAGCATGTAGTGCTCGAGCTTTTGAGCGGTGAAGATCGTGGCCAAACAATGCTTTTCAATTGCGGGATACCTTATTTCCGTCGGCGATGAACGACGGCTTAAGTAGTAAAGAGCATTTTCTTTACCCTCATCATCGACTCGGGCTAACGAGGCTCCGAGAGAGTCGTCTAAAGCCGCGGTATAAAGTATTAGCGGTCTACCCGAGACTCGGGGCCGCTAAGATAGGAGGTGTCATTAAGTATTGTTTAATGTCCTCAAAGGCCCTCTCGGCATTTCTCTTCCCAAATAAATTTGGCGTCCTTTTTAACTAGTGCCGAGAAAGGTCGACACCTACCTCGACAGTTTGAAATAAAGCGTCGAAGATATGCCAACTTCCCTTGAAAAGATCGTAGTTGTTTTAAGGTTCTGGGAGGTGGCATTTCTAAGATGGCTTTAATCTTTTCCGGGTCGATTTCGATTCCACGATGTCGGACAACGAATCCTAAGAATTTCCCGGAGGTGACGCCGAATGCGCATTTTAAGGGATTCATCTTAAGATTAAATTGTCTTAATCGTTCGAAAACAATTCTCAAATCATACAAGTGGTTGTCCTTTACTTTGCTTTTGATGACCACATCGTCCACGTAGCATTCGACTTGATTATGGATGAGATCATCAAAAATTCTTGTCATTGCTCTCGGTAGGTTGCTCCCGTGTTCTTCGATCCGAATGGCATCACCGTGTAGCAATATACTCCGATCGGCGTTACGAATGCCGTAAGTTTTTCATCTTCTGGAGCCATTTTTATCTGGTTGTATCCTGAAGATCCATCCATGAATGAGAATATTTCATGTTTCGAAGCAATGTTGATCATTAATTCTGGGATCGGTAGAGGAAATTCATCTTCGGGCATGCCTTGTTTAAATCTCTGAAATCCACACAAATTCTGATCTGACCATTCTTCTTCCTGACTGGTACCACGTTGGCTAACCAAGTCGGGTATTGTTCTTCACGGACAAATTTAGCGTCTATTAGCTTCTTAACTTCGGCTATGACTTGTTGTTCGATTTCTAGACGCATTCTTCTGGGATCTTGTCCGATCGGAATAGAAGCGGGATCTACCCCTAGTTTATGGATCGCGACCTCCGGAGCTAAACCCGGCATCTCATCGTAGCTCCAAGCAAAACGATCTTTAAATTCCATTAATAACTTGATTATTTCTTCTTAGTCTTCTTTATTGAGTAAGGAGCTAACAAAGGTAGGTCTAGGCTCTTCGCTAGTACCTAAGTTAACTTCCGTTAACTCATCTATCGTAGATTTGATTTCTTCTTTGAATTCTGGTGGAGCGTTTCCAATTTGTAAATCTTCGAGTTCGTCCGTAGTTTCCATGCAGTTTTCATTAGATCCGCAGGTGACAACCAAGCAAAATTCAGTATCATCAACTGATCCTACTGTGCCGAATCCGAGACCATGCTTTGAGTTGGGTGGACGACCGGAGTTATTCCATAAATTTTCAAAACGTTGTGATTGACCTTTTGTCCATTGTTGAGGTAAGAAACCACGCTGAATTAAATTTTGAACACGAAGGAGAGTACCATTCAAAAGGTAATTCCATTAATTCGATGAAGTAGCATCTTCAAGTTGTACATTATTTTCAGCTTTGGAGGAAGGAGCACCACGGTAGAATTTGATGGGTTTTGCACCACCGCTACGTACCTCTTTGACCTCCATACCCTCAATCTTATTAGAATGGATCGGGGTCAGGGTCATAGTATGTACATAGTGGTTAATCTTCTCGTACATCGATTTATATTCTTCGTTTCTTTCATCTTCAATAGGGATTTTGAATTGCGGCTTCTTTCGACTTATTGTCGCTGCTTCTTGTTTGATTTCTTTTTCTTCTTCAGAAGTATCTTCCCAATCGACATTGATGGTCGGTTTCCTCTGTCCAATCGTCCTAACGTCTCTACCACGACCTCGTTCCCGGCCTCGACCTCAGATGCGAGTTGTGGAGAAATCTTCACCATCTCGCCGTAAGGGAGTGGTGAGTGACTCGTTGGACTAGAACTTCGAGTTCTTCGTTGTCCCGAACTTTCTTTGCTTCATTTGTTATGGTATCTCCGGAGAAGATCGTTTTCTTCGGTGGTGCATAATAAGCCGCATCCTCGTGGATTCCAATTTCATGTACGGAGAATGGTTGTAAGTCACCTTTGATGCACCGTTCCCCTCCATCGTAGTATTTGATGCACCGATGTAGAGATGATGGTACCATCCTCGTTTTCATGTATCCATGGTCGGCCCGAGTAGAGCGTTGAACGACGTTTCCGAATCAATTATGTGAAATTTCGCGGTTGTCTTTGCTAAGTCACCGGTCTTCATTAGCGAGTGTTATTGAGCTGAGGGCTCTTTCTCCTTTCCGGTCGAATCCTCTTAATAACATTTTGTCCGCCTCGAGCTCGCGAGCATCAATTTCCAAGTACGCTAGCGTTCGAAGATTCATTATATTGATTGATGCTCCTGGATCCACCAATACTCTGAAGAGTGTAAACTTCCCAATTGTAACTGAAATGTACAACGGTCGGTTGTGGTCCGTCGTCCCAAGTAATAGATCATTGTCCGTGAAGGTAACACCTCGTCGTTCCTTTAACGAGCAAACCTCATCTAAGGACTCTCCGGCCATTTGAGCTAAGCAAATTCTCGGATCAAGTAAGGCCTTGATCGAGCTTCTCTCATCTCCTTTGATAAGATGAGAGCATCATAAATGCTTAGTTTGGTCGGTAGCTTCCTAAGATGGGCTAGCACGTTGTAGTCCACTTTATTTTCATGTGTCTCTGCTTCTTCTCGAATGGGTATTTCTTCTGCTGGGGTTGGTTCTTCTTGAACAACCACCTGCTTTCCTTTGTCCTTTGGACCCATTCTCGGAGGTAGAACTTTTCCACTCCTTAAGTTGACTTCTGTAATTTCCTCTGAATCTATTGTTGAGCTCGCCGGTGTCTCTTCTTGAATCGGAATGACAGGCTCTTCCGGATTAGCTTCAGAGTCTGAAGGCTCCAACTCTATCGTGATCGGAGCTCCTCGAAACTCGCGGATAGATTCGTTGCTTGTTGAACTCTCGTAGCCTCCTCGATGGATGTCTTCTTCGTTATTTTGCTCGTCGAGATCGTGTATGATTTGAGAATTGTCGTTGGTATCGAAATCGATATCCGGATTATCGTTAGTTACGTAATCGTTAGAAACGATCAAAACGTAGCCAACGCCATCACCCTTATCATTATATGATCCCACCGAAGTGAGCGGATAATCATACGAGTCGTGGGTTCGAGGGATTTCTCCCCGAATCGGAAATAACTATCCTAGGATAAGCAGCCCCTAGTCTAGCCTTAGGTGCCTCGGTCTTCTCTTCTTCGTCAATTTTCTTCTTTTCTTCAATCGTCTCCTGTTGAGGTGGTTCTTCTATCGCAAGTGATAGTACCGGCTTAACAGGTTTCAAACTCTGAATTGAAGCTCGCACCGAAGCGGTTTGGATGCTGTCTAAAATTTTTTTCGAAGACCTCGTCCAAGCGGTAGTCCATCCATCGTCAGTCGTATAGGGATCTATCGGAATGATGGGATCAGTGGAGACAACATTGACGGAACCTCCTTTCTGGGGTTCCTTCATGTACTCCTTCGGGATCGTTATATTCCCTTTCCGTAGGTTGTCATTGAGCCAACTTTTGAAGGTAATACAATCTTCTATCTTGTGCCTAAGCATCCGGTGGTAAGGGCAAAAGTTGGGATCACCTTTCTTGTCGACTTCTTCTGGTCTCTTAGGTTCTGGTAGTTGGAAATCTGGGGTCTTCATCAAACTGCGGAACATTTTCGGCACTGCTTCATTCTTGAACGGATATTCTCTGCTCAAAAGCTCCCTTAATGTACGTTGCGGACGAGGTGGTTGTTTATACTGCATAGATGACTGATAGCTGGGTTGGGGTTGCTGGTAATTCTGTTGAGGTTGTTGCGGCCGTTCGGTGGTATTTGCATCGGCTGCTTGCCTTTGTCAACTCGCCGCAACGATCCCGGATTTCTTTTCAAAAGTCTTTACGAGGCTTTTGTTTATCCGTTTTATCGGTGAAACTTAATTGCTTTGCCTCCTCTTGCAAGCTTCCGGCCTTGCTTAACAACTTCTCGAAAGTCTTAATAGTAAATCCCTTGAGGAGAAGTGCTTTATCGGGCCATGGATGCTTTTTAGTAAAATGCCGATCGCATGCTTGTTCTTGTAATCGTGGTTCACACTTCATGCTTAAGTTCCTCCATCGAAGTATGTAATCCACCAAAGTTTCATTCGGCTTTTGTTTCTCTACCACTAAATCACCTATAGTGATGTGGTGCCGAGCTCCGGCGAATCGCTTGATGAAGAGGTTCTCTAGCTCGAGAATGTCTTCACCGAACCATTTGGTAATTCCGCATACCGGCCGAAGGCGATTCCCGACGGATCGCCGACGAATTGTCGGAAGAGTAATGCATCGCTCCCGCCGGCATTGCAACAACCGGCACGAAAGTGTGCCACATGCTCGTCGGGGATTCCTGGCTCCGTCGAAGGTCTTGAACGGAGGTGGTACGAAGCCTTTCGGTATTGGACGGCGTCGAATTCTTCCGGGTAAGGTCTACCCGTCCGAATGGATGTCCCGCTCTTCGATTGTGCTAAGGCTTCTCGCACTCCGTCGTTCCACCAAGTTCTTGATATCCTTTTCGAGAATCATACTTTGTGTTGTATCCTTTTTTAGCTGATCATCCCCATTGACGGACGTAATCTCCTTTCCTCCGTCTAAAATGTGAATGACCTCTGGGGGTGTCTCTCTATGTGGTTGTACTTGACTCTGGAGAGTGGCCAGAGCCACGGCCATTTCTTCCATCCTCTTCGCCATTTGAGCGATCGTGTCGTCTTTTTCCTGAAGCTGCCTTCTCATCGCTCCGGTTCCTCTCTTTCCGCGCTCGCAGGAGCACCTTGCGAAGCCGATGAAGCTCGTGTCTCAACCATGTTGATTTCTCGCGTATTCGTCGTCCATGAATTCCGATGAATCAATCTCGTCTCCGAACTTTTCTTCTCTTTCTTTTGCCAATCGTCGGATATCGGTTCTCAACTTTTCCATGGCATCTTCTAGCGGGGCTTTCGTGTGTCTTCGTGGTTGTCGTGCGATAGGCCGCCGGGTCCCCTTCTCACGAGTCCCCTTCATCGCGGTAGCACTTTCTTCGCATTCAAGTCTCCTGGCGAGACTTTCTTTCTCGAGCCGTCGTTTCAATCTCAATCGCCCGTAGTGGGACGCCATACCATCCTTCGCGGCGGAAGGTCTAGGACCGGATGGTCCGCTCGGCCAAATGCCTGGAAGGTGGTATCCTCCCTAATCCGTAATCCCGAGACGACAACGGGTGGACTAGCCTTCATTCTTTTACTTGGCTTTTCCGTCATGACGGCGGGTTCTACTCGGGGCCCAAGACGGGATTTGATCGGCACCCGCCCTATCCTTCGTAGAATTTCGATACGGGGCGGTTTTCCTTCTTTGCTAACTTTTCTACCAAAGTTTGCGGTCGAGCAACCGACGTAGTTCTAGTTCTTTTCTTGCGGCTATCGTTGTAATATGCGGGTCGTGGTAATGTGGCGACAATCTTGCGAATATTTTCTTCATCTTTTGCGGCGGAGAGGGGATGAAACCCGCTTCCTCCCAAGAGTGGTATGTATTCGAGCGGCGGTGTATATTCGCGAGTTCGGAATTTCCTCTAGGAAAGCAATTTCGACGGCTCGGCTTCTCTAGCGATCCTTCTACTTCGTTTCTTCTTTGGGTCCTTGTCGGTGACGGAATCTTTGAACCGGACCCGATTTCGAAAACGAAGGTCTTACAGAAGATCCGTACCCTCCACGGTAACAGGTCCATCATAATTCTGGATTTCTTTCCCCTTTGATTTGGCAAAAGTCGGGGTAGGTGCAGAAACAACTAAACCAGTGGGGGTAGTAAGAACAGTCCTCCTGCGGACAGCAGTATTCCTCTTAGTCGGGATCCTTTGCAGAGGAGGGAATTCTTGGGTCGACCTAAGGTTGAACTCGAGCGACGGCTCCTCGGCTTCGGATACCTTGTTCATCGGTGCAAAGAGGGAGACGTCAGTGATCTTGACGTTCGTGTTTTCAAATCCTTATCCAAATCGGATGATTCCATTGTCGGGCAGCTCATCCTTAGAGATAGCGAGGTCCAGTCCATTGGTAAAAGAGAAAATCAGTTTCGGGGCTTCCATTTCTGCAGGGTAGATTCTGGTTGTCAGTCCCAAGTTATGCTTCTTTTCTTTAGGACGAAAAGAAAGGAATTGAAAAGAGTCCGAACTCATTCTTGTTCATGTATTTATAAGAAGGAATCACTTATTAAAAGAATCACTTATTAGAGGGTTTGTTTATTTAGAACGGAGTGTTCAAAGGTGTAGAGAAGGTAAGGAATCTGAATCGGAGTTGGAAAGGAAAAGAGAGTCTTAAGCAAGACTTCTCGACTCGAAGGATCACTCCTAAACTAACACCTATTGGGGGTCCACCCCACCTCAGAAATGAGGTAAAAGGATCTCGGAACCTCTCTCGTTTAGGGGTGTCTAAACAGATGGCTCCTAAATCCGAGAGAATGTTGGTTATACTTGTTCAAGGTGGAAATGAACATAGTATCCCAACGGAAAGAAGGGTAGTTTGATCCATAAGGGACATGGATGCACTACCGATTTTTGAAAGCAGAATTGTCTGATTAGAATGGAGAGAGGAATTGTTCCCCAGCGGAGTCGCCAGAAGTTGTACGGCTTATTTTTAGGTTATGTGTTTTATTTTGAAAAGGGGGTCGCCTACAGAAATTGTCGGCGAATTTTTTATATTTTAAATTTAATTTAAATATATAGTTTAAAAGATAACATTTAATTTTGAAAATAATTTTAAGTTTAAAAGTTTTAAGATATGAAATCAAACCGATCTCACATCCCAAATAGTTTATATAAACGAGCACCACACCACAAACCGTGTATCTATCCCGAAGAATAGACACACTCGCTTGATGATGGGGCTCGATTAAATAAACTATGAGATTTGTGACATCCGTTTGGTCCGCGAACCAATTTTATAAGCCGACAAATTCCCCGCTTAATATGAAAACATTAAACAAGGTTTATATTACCTGGGTTCTTTAAAATTCCCTATAAGGGCAAGCCCCTATAGTTAATTACATCTTAAGTGACGGGAATCACCTAAGAAAACTCTCGATAATAATCAATAACTCTTCTCTCAAGAATTTCAAAGTTTAAGTTTTCAAAGAATTGAATTTTTTGAATCTCAATAGGGAATGGATCAAGTTTGGAACATTTTATTTTGGGAATTCAAAGGAAGAAAAGTAGGAGAAATTACGGATTCGAAGTGAACTTCGATAATCTCCCGACTATCCTATTGTTTGGCTTGGATTTAGGAAAGTCCTAATGTTTATTTAATGTTTTAATCTTGCCAATTTTAGTTAATTAGGGCTTATATTTATATGATAGAATCATACAAATAGCTCGGAAGATATGAGGGTTTATGTCGTATCGGACGACTACCTCGGAATCCTAAGACCTGGTTAGGGCTTAATTTACATGATATGATCATGCAAATGCCTAACGAAGAGTTGAGGATTTATGTTGCCCTGAGCAAACTACCTCGAAGTCCTATGGCTTGGTTATTTAGTTCTAAGGAAAGTTTTGTCGAAGTAGACTCGGATTTTGCCGATGACGATGGCCGTCGTCGCCCACCATACTCCGAGCTCCTTGTTGTTGCGGGGTTTAGTTTTAGAAATCATAAATCGAGGGATGAGAAAAGTGTTTTGGTTTAGAGAAGTCTTAATTTCCAAGTGTTTTTTTTGTTTTAATTAAAACAAATCTTAAAGTTGATTATAACAACACCGGTTAAGATCCCACGGTTCCATCCTTCCGGCATCATTATTTTTATCGGATTCACTTAGTCCAGATGAATTTGCTAAACTCAACTGAATGAGTTCCACACTTTCATTTAGACCATGGGAAATCCCGTTAGCAACACGTAGGTTACATCATCCGAGGTATTCCCGATCATCCAACAGGACGTTTTAATTTAGTTGTAGTTTTGTGTTCTGTTTGTGATTAAATTTTGAGTTGTCTTATATTTTGAAATGTTGTGGAGGTGAATTTTATCTTGTAGTATCTTTTAATTTAGTTATGGGTTTCAGTTTTGGTTTCTATCCTAAAGGTGTGCGTTTTCATGCAGCTGTTGTTTATCATGCAAGAAAAATAAGTGCGATGCGATGAAATAAATTACCGTAAAGTAAATCGCAATAAAATAAAAGCGTACCTGGAGGGTCTTCCCGTCATCCCAGGCTGCACTTAAAACACAGTTAGAATATTTAAGCAAGTTCCTAGGTAAAGCTAAGGTAAGGGTTATGGTTTTCTACCAAATTCCTAATCCTATAGCTTAGTCATTTCCTATGACGTCTAAGTTCCTTGTGTTCTTGGTTTGAAGACGATTTTCTTCATCAAAGAACAATTAAGTTCAATTGTTCTTATAAATATCCTATCATATTGAGGAAGTGCTTAAGAAGAATCTTAAACATCTTTTCAATATTTCTAGGATTGTTTTAAGTCCAAATGAATTTAATTATGTAAATGAATCAATCGTCCGAGGTTTTCAAGTTTTGTTAACTTGCTCAGTGAACTAGGATATTTGAATGTCCTATAAGTGAAGTAACATTTCATTTAATATTCTCGTTTAGGAGTTATGATAACTAAAGCTTTTGAGGGTAAATTGGTGTTCGAATGGTTTGTGATTTAGCTTAATTTCAATTGAAGGGTTTAAATTTGGAATAGTGTTCATGTTATTTTAGGCTTATTTCTTTATGTCTTAGGTGATGTTATTTAATTCAACTTAATTCAATTTAATTTAATTTAATTTAATTCAATTTAATTCAATTTGGTTTGATTTGATGTTACATTGAATTAATTTGATTTAATTTAATTAATTAATTTTTATTTAATTTGATTTAATTTAATTTAATTTGATTTAATTTATTTAATTTGATTTAATTTATTTAATTTAATTTAATTTTTAATTTAATTTAATTTTTAATTTAATTTAATTTTTAATTTAATTTAATTCAATTTAATTTAATTTTTAATTTAATTTAATTTAATTTAATTTAATTTTTAATTTAATTTAATTTTAATTTAATTTTTAATTTAATTTAATTTAATTCATTTTAATTTTTATTAAAGAGTTCAATTATTTAATTTTAGTTTAATGATTAAGTCTTTTAATATTTCAAATTTGAATTATCATTTTAATTAGGAATTAAACATTAATGAAATTATTAATTTAGGGATTTTTTAAATTAAAGAATAAATCTCTTCCTAATAATATCCCTATTTTAATAATTCCAATTTTATTATTCTTCCAAATTTAATCAATTATTTAATTAAAGTTTAATCATTTTAAATTGCTTAATGGGTTTCTATCCTTTCAATTATTAAATTTCAATCATCCAAATCAGATTAGGATCAAATATTTTACTTGTTAATTTTTTTATTAAACCTAAAGTTTTAATTAAGGATTAAAAGAAATTTAATTACCACTTTACCCTTTAAGCTTAATAATTTCATAACTAACTAAATTGAACTCAAATAAACTTGAAATTTTTATGTGACTTCACTTATGTGTCAATAAAGACATGAGAGGAGAAAATGTGATTTTTCTGTATTTAATTTATTTATATAATTATTTTTGGTAGAAAATAGAGATTTCCAAGGAAAATTTAATAACATGACCAAGGGAAAGTTTCTGTCCTTAAGAAAATTAGGGGACATTCCTAATGACCAGAGGACCACTTGGACCAAATTTTGTGATTTTTTGAATTATATTTTATTTATTAGAATTATTTTAAGTTCTGGAGTATTAATTAATTTAAAAATAAAATAAATGTTGAAAAATGAATTTTATATTTTTAAAAATCTCTCTGATATCAAGGAAATCAGAGAAGCAAATTTTGCAATTTTCTAATTTTTCTGTGATTTATTATAATTATTTTAGTGAAAATGCTAGAAAATACATTTTTTTTAATTTTAAAATTACCCTAGAGCTTTAAAAATTAATATCTCACCAAATAGGCCTAAGAAAAATATGGGGTTTGTTCCTAAGTGATTAAAATTCAAAATGTGACATTTTGGTGAATTTTATTATTTTTGTGATTTTTATTATTTTTTTAATTAAAAAAATATTAAAATAATATTAAAAATCAACTTTTTTAGAAAATTGAAATTTTAATTTTCTTAAATTCCCCTGATACCAGAGAGGCTCCAAAACCAATTTGGTGAATTTTTGAAAGGTATTTTGAAAGTTATGAATTTTTAAAGTTTAAAATAACTAAATGGCTTAATCAACCCATTTAGTAGGGCAAACCAAGTTCAATTGACTTCAAATTTTTATGGTGGGTTCCTCTGATCCTAAAGGTCAGTGGAGAATTGATTTCAAGTCAATTTGATGTGTGGTTAACTCTAATTAATTAGGGGTCTATTTTGGATGTTTAAGCCAATTAGGGTTATCTTAAGTGAATTAATCCAAGTCCTATTTTTCCTAGGGTTCTCTGGTCATAAGGAACATCACCAAATTTTCCTAGAATTTATTTCACAACATGCTAATTTTTGGAATTAAAATACTCAAAACAGCAACATGCATTTGAAAAATAAATAACTTTTCATAGGGATGACCTCTGACTTTGGAAAATTCAGGGAATGTTCCCAAATTCAGAGGCTTCAAAGCCCTATGGTCTCATGCCATGGTGAATTGTATTCATGCATGGAGAATTAAATGTATGCAGAGAGTAAATAAATTATAAAAAATAAAATACTTGATGAAATTAAATGATTTCTTTTCTACATTATTCTCCTCTCGTTCACCGAGCAAGAGGGTATTTTTATTTTATTTTTCTGATTTTCCTACACAAAGTTATGAATTTTTAAAGTTTCGATATTTAATAAATACATTAAATACCCTATTTATCTACTTATCCACGCGGCGCCAGCGAAACATCGGCAGCTCCGAAGGGCTACGTGTCGCGCTGGGATTGGGCGCCGCCATTTGAGTCAGCCGTCCCGGGGCCCTCTGTATCGTTCCGTCTCCTCATCCGACGCGATCTGAACCGTCCGCTCGATACACGCGCGATCCGACGGCTCCTGGTCATCGTCTACGACTGGTGTGCACCCGTGACCGTCAACCTTCTAACCCTAATTTCTCACTCAATTCTCAATGGATTTTCGTGTTCTTATGCTCTATGGATTCGTCTTGAAGAGACGAACACATCCATACGGTAAACATGCATTGAAATTTATTCAAATGAAATGGAGAATCTCTGTAAGCTCGGGAAGAAGAATGAGTTCATACCTTTGCTCAGAGAAGTGAAGCTTCGATCTGAGAGTTGTTGCACCTCCGATTGGATCCTAGCAAGCTCCAGATGAAGTCTCCTGGTCTGGTGAATTGTCTAGGTAGGACTTCGACAACAGCCGATCACAAAGCTTGGAGGTCGGAGCAAGCCGGGTGGCTTCGGAGATGGGGCTTTCAGTGGGAAACTTCTTCTCTTGGTCCAGTGAAGGTGTAGGACCAATCAATTTGGGAATTGGCTCACTGTGAGGAGATGTCCTAGTTTTTGGGTGAAAGTTTGAGCTCGAAATTGAGCTCAGCTGGAGGGAATTGGGGCTGGAATTCAGTGGGGATCAAATGCTCTATGTGTAGAGAGTGATCTGGAATGATTTTGGCAGAGTTTCCTTAAGGTTTGGTTCAGCACCTCTCATGGCCGAGAGAGTGAGGGGTTTAAATAGGCATGGCTGGAGGCTCTCCCAGGGGTGTTGAGGGCCGGGATCGACTGCTCCGGCATGTGAAGAACGACCACAATGGCCACTAGGGATGGGGCAGCTCGGCGGTGAGAATTCCAAAGTTGGCTCACATGTGAGCTCTCGGCCATGGTGTTTTCCGGCGACTGGGGTGGCTGGCCGGCAGGCAAGGGTCACCCTCAGGGTCAGGTGGGTCAGGGCTGGGTGTTTGTGCAAGCAATTGGGCCTTGCCATGTGTAAAGGAGATGGCTTGGAATGGAATGGGGAAGAGGCCATTTTGGCTAGGTTTGGGTCAACCCATCCTTTTGGGCTAGGTGCACCACCCAAGGTCTGGTTTTGGGCTGAAAAGAGTCACTTGGGTCAGCTGCCATGGAATGGTGAAGTCTCCATCCATGGTGAGGTGGCTAAGCATGGTTTAGTGTGTGACATGCTTAAGGTAAAAAAGGGTTTAAGAAGGATTAGGAAAGGACCCCCTCTTCTTGCCATAAATGGACTAATGACAAGTCAAAGCCCTCATGGCTTCATGTGGCTTGAGAATGGCTTGTTCATGGCTCCATTTGGCTTAGGAAAAGGTTGACTTGTTTCATGAAAAGGGTTTTAGAAATATTTGACATTTAGGGGATAATTTGACATGTGGCTTGATTTGGAATGGTTTAATTGATGACTTTGGAACTTAGGGACAATTTTGATTAAATGGATGATGAGGGGAAGTGCCATGTGGGCTTTGGATGAATTTGGGCTCATTGAAATGGTTTTAGATGGGCTTTTAAAATGGTTTAGGAAAGTGGGCTTTTGAATTTTAAAATGGATTTTGGGATGAAATTTTGGTAAAGGCTTGGGCCAAATAATTGTTGAGTTTGGTTTAGGGATGTGTCATGAGTGGTTTGAAACAAATTTGAGGTGATTTGGGTTTGAATTGGGTTGGATATGGGCCTTTTTGGTAAAGAGGCTAAGGTGGGCCAAAATGGGCTACCATGGGCCAAAGTTGGGCTAGAGTTGAAATTGATGTAAAATTAATGTTGGGAAATGTTTATGGGAGTGTTTTAAAGAGGTTTTGACTTTGGTTGGGCTTTGATTTTGGGGTTTGGGCTTATTTGGGCTAGGTTTAGGTTTAGGTCAAAATTGGGCTTTTTGATTTTGGGTTGAATTTGAGTGGGGTTTGGGTCTAAATTTTGGGCAAATCATGTTAGTGTTTTGTTTGTGGGGATGTTAAGGAAGGTTTAGAAAAGATTTGGGGTTAATTGGAGTTGAATTGGGTGAGTTTGGGCTAAGTTTGGGTCATGGGTCCAAATTGGGCTTTAAGGCCAAAAGTGAAATTGGATCCAAATGTCAATCAAATTGAGCTTGGATCTGGTCTAGATTGGTGTTGGGGATGTTAAATTGAAGTTTAGAATTGAATTGGACCAGAATTTGGGTCAATTGGGTAGGTTAGGTTTGACATTGGGTTTACTTTGGGTTAAAATGGGTCAAATTGGGGATTTTGATAAAAGTGGGGTAAATTGACAAAATTGGCCCATGGTGTAGTTGAACAAAATGAAATTGGGAATATTTGGGATTTTCTGGAATTTTCTCGGAATTTTCTGAATTTTTGGATTTTTTGGCTAAGAGGGGTATTTTGGGTATTTGGAGGATATTGGGAGGTATTTTTGGAATTTTTGGTATTTTTGGTTATGGATGATCAATTTGAGTGATGTGGAAATGTTTGGGATTGGTTTTGAGGAATTTTGGGTGATTTGGAGATTTTTGGAAAATTTGGGTAATTTCAGCGGTTTTGGGTAGAGTTAAGCGGGTGTATGGTCCCGGGGGTCAAAAATTGAAAATTTGGAAAATTGAAGATTGGGTGAATATAAGTGGAATAAAATCATTTTGGTTGAGCCATGAAGCCACATCAAGCCCACATGAGCCATGGAAGGGACTCATTTGAGGCATTCATTATGTTGTTCCTAACCCTCTTAGCCGAGGGCTTAGGGGTTAAGGACCATCCATGTGAATCATCTACATGAGTCAGGAGGTCAAGTCGGGTATGGGTGTTGTTTTAGGAGGTGTATGGAAGTGTAGTGTATGAGTGTAGTGTGTGTGTAAGTCAGCCCCTTCATCAGACCAAGCCACCCAGGGCAGTCCTAAGGCCAAAGAGTCCTATAGGAACTCATCCTTTAAACTTCCACATTTGATTTCAACCCTCTAGGTGAATAGGGGTCTACAGTCAAGTTTGTGGGGCTTGCAGGGAGTTTAGAAGTGGTTTGAATTTCTAAAAGGTGGGTCTCAATTCTAATCCTCTAAGATAGTCAAAGGAAAAGCCTAAGGCTAGATCCTAAGTACTAAAGAGAAGAAGAGAAGACCTCATCAAAAATGAGGTCAACAAGAACCACTGATCTTAATTGAGAGTTTTCTTAAGTGATTCTTTTTACTTAAGATGCAATTAACTATAGAGGTTTGTCTCTATAGCGAACATTAGAACCCAGGTAATATAAACCCTATTTAATCATTTGTCTTAAATAGGGGAACTTGTCGGCTTATAAAACTGGTTTCACAGAATGAACGGATACTGTAGATTTTCTAGTTCATCTAGTTGTGTGTCACTATTCAAGTGATATGTTTACCCACTGGGATCAATGCATTACTTGTAGTGTTACACTCGACTAATCCAAACTATCAAATGTACGGTATCCCATTTCATTTTTTAAAATTATATTACTAATTTTCGAAATTTATACCCCATTATTTTAAATTAAACTATTCTAAATTTAAACTACATTTTAAAAATTCCTTTTTAAATTTAATGGTCGACAAAAATATTAACGGCTTTGTTCCACCACTTTTTAAAATGTTTGACGGAATAAGAATTCAGAGAAAACATCTTGCAAATTTCAGAGCAAGTTGTCGCAATGAAGGAGGATGTGATCACCTGATAATTCCTATAAATTGTCCACCATTTAATGGGAGTCGCTTTCGACTGGTACGCCGAACTTCCTAAATGTTATGTTAAAACTTGTACAGAATTAGAAAATATTTTTATCCAACGCTTTGTTGGAGCACAACATCTTGGGACTGTTAGAGATCTGGTCATAATAAAATAAAAGTCATGAGAAACACTAGTGGATTACATTTTGCATTGGAGAAATTTTAGTATGAAATGTGAGCCACAACTTCAAGAAAAACATGTAGTGGAAATTCTCCTAAAAAATATGCATGGCCCAATATCATTTAATGCCTTAAAGGAATCAGAATAAAGATTTTAACATTTGGCAAAATTGTGCAAAAATGTGCACTGGCGGCTATGCACCGCTGGTTGGCGCATAGATGCTACAATTATAAAAAATGTGAAAAATGATGTTCTAGAATCCAAAATCGTGGGAGAGTAGTTTTTGGAGTTATTGAGGAGTTTTAACACGTCTAAGGTCGGTTTTGGGCCTTCCACAGTCTAGAAAAAGACTCTGAATTTATGAAATACTTGCCCCGGTTCTTATTTTCATTCCTGAGTCTTCTAAAGGAGTATTTTGGGTGCAAAAATGTTTTCTTGGGAGAGAAAAGTTAAGAAGAAAGAGGAAGATAAGAAGAAGAACTTTATTTGTGATAATGCGCAAAAGTTATTTAATAGATTTATGGATGTAAGTATCCAAGGAATAACAGAAAGGATTACAAAGCTTCAGGCCGATGTGGAGTCTATCGATGTAAAGGTAAATGAAAATAATGCTCATTTAGTGCAGATTGAATGACAACTCAAAATGCAATTCAGTCATATAAGTCATGTGGAAGAAGCGAATAGAGCGATGTATCTGAAGAACAAATGGATGTAAGAAGAAGATGTAAGAGCTTTTAAGCATCGCCCATTTTATCAAATTTAGATTCCAGATGGTTCAATTGGAACTAATGGTGGTTCTGGATATATTCCATTGAATGGAGAAAGGAATTAAATTATGTGTGGTCTTATGGTTTGATTATGTGTGTTCACTAATTTATGTGTGATTTTAATTAATTTTTATGTTTGTTGCACTTTATATGTGTTTGATACATCTTAATGATGTATGTCAATGTTTAATTACATGTGTTTGAACTTACATATTTGGAGAATTTTATCCAAAGTATTTCGATAGAAATTATAGTTTGTATTAAGTTTGCTTTAATGTTTAATGAAATATAAGTTTGTGTTTGTGTGAAATTTGTGTGGAATCATTGGAAATTAATATGTACTTTTGGAGTATTAGAAGATTTTATGGGGAGAAATAATTATTTGACTGATTAAAGGTGATTAACTCAGTTTTTGATAGAATTAACTTAATTGTCAAAATTTGTGCACTCGCGCCTAAGCACCAAACCGACGGCGCAAAAGCGCCAGATTTCGCAGCTAAGCGCCATATGCTCATGCAAAGGTTTCGGTTGGCGAAAATTGATTTTCGACAGTTAATAACCTGAAATTTGCAATTTTTAACATCCTCGTCAGCTTCAACCTCTCGATTTCGCAAAATAGAAGCCTGGGGCATCAATATTTTGATCATTTTAGAGCCTATTTTCCCCGAAATTTGTTGGATTTGAGTTTTTTAAGGTATGATCACTACTCCTAAGTAAATTTTTTTTTATTTTCACCATGTAGTTTGAGTATGTTATTAAAAAATCTAAAAGTCACTATTCATGGTGAAAATTTGAGAAAAGCATGACAAATTGGTTGGATTTAGAGGAGTTTAACTTGGAATGTTGAGTTAACAAGTTTAGTTTAAATTTAGAATTTATGGTGAAATTTTTAAGAATTTTTAGAGATGGCTCCAAAGTCAAAGCGTTCAAAAGGAAAAGAAAATTTTGATTCCGACAAGTTTTACAGTTATAAGGTAGAGAGTCATTATGTCGATGCACTTGCATCATGAAAATTAATTCCAGAGTGTGTTTTTAGTAGCCAAAAGGTGAATTTGAGGAGATGATTATAAGAAAGAGTTGGGAAAGATACTGTTGCTTCTCCGCTGTTACAGTTGTTTCTGTGGTAAGAGACTTCTATGCTAACTCTCCAGTAGCAGAAGACAATTTGTTGATGGTTACGGGGCAACAAGCTGATTTTTTTATCTGTGGTAATTAATACTTTTTACCGATTACCACTTGCAATGTTATATTTTTATGCAAATTTTTATCCTTCTGAGGGAGAATTAGATGATATTATGGCCTTTCTTACGGATGGAAGAGGTTTGTGGAAGATTACAAATGACAGAAGCGTAAATTTTCAAGCCTTTAAGTTGAATGCCATTCAAAGGCATGGCATTATTTTATCTCATCTAAGCTTTTGCCTTCACGTCATTTCAGTGAAGTTACAAGGGAGAGAGATGTTTTGAACCATTGTATTTAGCAGGGAAAGCCTTTGGATATTGGGGCTATTATTTGTTATTATATTATGAACTGTGCTAGAGCTGCTACTACTACAGGTATGGGATTTCCATCTTTGATTTATTAACTTTGGTAGTAGTTCGGTGTTAAGGCTAATACATGGGAAGAGGTTCTTCAGTCACTTAGACCTATTACCAGTGTAGATGTGAACACTTACAATGTACATTCAGTATTTTACTGGAAAGGAGGATCTATTAGAGCTTCCTGTGCTTCTGCTTCTGCTTCTGCTACTTCTACTTCTCTTGCTTCTACTACACATGCATCATCTTTCAGAGATTCACAAACTAGATTATTACAGAAGATTTTAAAGAAGGTGAGTATTACCAAAGAGAATCCTAGAGATATGGATGGTAAGATTGAAAATATTGAAAGGTATATTGTAAAACATGACGAATATGAGGAGAATTATCAGTAGTACATGGACAAAGTGATTAGAGGACATCAAAGTGATGAGATGCACCCTCATCCTTTTTTTATACCTTATGAGCCATCCAGAGACTGGAATGAAGATGATGATGATGAGGATGATGATTAGGATTGTTGCGTTGAGTTTGTGATGTTGTTATGTGATTTTCATATGTGTTTTGATGCTTTTATTTAATATTTTCATATGTGATGGACTCTGATGTTATGTAAATTATAGTTGAACTATTTTTTTTTTATGCACATTCAGATGTTTATGTGTTGGATTGATGTTTTATGATGTAATACATGATGTGTCTGTGGTAGTAAATGTTTTTATGTGCTTTTAATGTTTAAGTTTTTAGTAGTCTTAAATTTAATTCCTATAAATATTAGATAAATTTAGAACACTGTTAGAAACCACTATTTATATATCATGTTTAAACTTTTCAAAAATTGCTACCATTTATTTTCTAGTATGTTGTGATTTGTGTTATATTAAGTTGTGTGTATTTGCTTTGAAAACCTCCACTATTGTAGAAGTTCTTTGAGATTTTGAAAATTTTATTTTATTAAAAACTGAAAAATTGAAATTGATTTCTTTTTACTCCTTATTTTTAAACTGTTATACTTACATATTTAGAATATTAAGATTCATGGAAGCATGTTATTCTAGTCTATTAATTCTTACCCATGTATCATTTTTATGCTTAATAACTTAAGCAACTAAAAAATTAAAGTTTAGGGGTGATTTAAAAACAAATATTAAAAAAAAACTAAAATTTTATTTGTTCTAAAGAATACTTAAATAAAATTTAATTTTTGATTGAAAATAATTATGTATATGATGTTATATTAGGGAAGCAAAATTTTGAATATAGAAATGCGTAAGAGAATTTAGGTAAAATTTATAGTAATGATGAAAAATTTTAAGTTAAAATTTTCTTAGTAAAGAAAAGTAAAATACAGTTAAACTATCTTTTGTAAGAAGTATTGTATTTTTGGATAAATAGAAGATTTGACTTTTATTTTTCAAAGCTTAAATTTCTTTTATTGAGAAATAATTTTCAACACTATTATTATGATTTTTTAAGTGAAGGATATATATCAGACCTTTTTTGTAAATGAAAAGTTGGAATTCAAAATCAGTAAAGGCCTATCCAGATACAGTAATCCTTGCCTTATAAAAAGAAAGTAGAAGAAAAAAAGAAAGAAAAAGAAAAAAAGAGAAGAAGGAAAAATAATATGTAGAAAGGAAGGAGAAGCTTGAGAATTTAAGGGCCTAATCAAAAATTGGTTCCATACCTAAAATTTAAAATATAAGTTTTGAGAAAATCTGAAGCTTAAGGTTATAATATAGTAAGTAAAATTATTTCCAAACAAAATTTTGTAGGTGAGGAAGATGAAATGTTTAAAGCCTATAATTTGAAAAATCTACAAGAATTTCTGAATTAGATAGGAACTAATATTTTTCATTATCCTTTACTTAAGAATTTTCTAAACTTTAAGTTGGTCTCATTTACTAAAATTATTTCTAAATTGGACTATTTTCATTTCTAGAACAAAATTTTGAAACCGTCCTAAAGAAACTCATTACATATATTGCAAGTTAAGATTTTCTAAGTGAGTAAGTGTCACTTGAGGACAGGTACCATTTTAAGTTTGGGGGATTTTGATATACCTAAAATATATGGTGTTTTTAAGCACATTTTTATACCTATTTTTTATGATATTGCACTTTGATGGAAAGTATTTTTATTTTTTTCTTGCAGGTACGATTAAAATGAGTGATTATGATGAAAGGAGCAAAAGAGGATCAAATTTGGAGCAAAAATTGAAAGATGTACAAATTTGGCCAATGTCGCCTAAGCGCTGGATCGCTGGCGCATAGGTGCCACAGTTAAAGTGGTAAATTTATTTAAATTTTTCATGAATTTGAAGGAGTTTTTGAGGCATTCTTTGGTTTAACTTCACTAACTTCCCATCAGTGCCAAAACTCATTTAAAATTTGAATCGATGAATGCATTCTTTGTGGATACATTGAATCTGGACACATTTTGAAGAGACATCAAGGCAACTTTTGGAAAATTAAAAAAAAAGACTTGAAGATCAGAAAAAGGGTTGTTGGTGGAGGGTGTGATTAGTTCTAAGAGTCAAGTTTATGTTAGAGAGTTATTGAGAGTACACCTTTCCACTTCACCACTTTTGTTATCAATTGTATCTAGTTACTATTAAGAGTAAAAGAGAGATTTGGAGTCAACAGAGTTGGGCGCCAACCTCTATTGAGTCTTGTAAAGGGAAAGCAAAGTTTCAAAGGAACTTCAAGAGTCTCGTGGAGAGGATTTTCAGATAAGTGTTTATCTTTGTTTTACATTTGGTTTTTAAGTAAAAATTGTTGTGTTTTCACAGTGATTTCTACTTTCAAATCAAGTTGTTATTGTGTTTTCTCCATGGATTCTGAGTAGTTTTCTTTATCTTTTTCCTTTCAAATGATGAAGTAATTAAATTATGGAAAGAAGTTGTGTGAAGTATAGGATTTCAATGTTGGAAGAAGTTGTGATGGTTCACTACCTTACACTTCATTTACTTCTTGATTTGGCCAGTTAAGATGTTAAGATTTGTTGGGAGATTATGTAAGATCCATTGTGGTATTGTCTCAATCAACATTTGGAAAGAATCACATGAAATTATAGGGAAGAGAATTGAAGTCCTATCATTGGTTGCAGATAAACATGAAGATATGCTTATAATGGGGAGTAAAATTGGAAGACTTTAGAGTGACAGGCTAAAGTCCCCTAATTTGGTTAGATGAGAAAATTTTTGTTATGAGATGTTAGCCCCCAGGTGGAGGGAATCGAGGGAAATCTTGAGTGAGAGCTAGTATCATTCTTGCCTAACCCATCTACATGATTTCAAATGATCAAATTAACTAATGTTCTTTATAGAACGAAGCAAGGGAAAATAATATAATTGCTTCTATTTCACACAACACATTTTAGATACTTCCACAATGAAATTCAATAATTATTACTGATTCATTGAAATATGAAAAAGATATTTTATTCTCATTTGCTTTCATACTATTTTTTAGTTGTGTTAACTTTAGTTGTCTGCTTTACTTGTTATTCAGAAAAAACCAAAAACAAATTTAAAAAACCTTATATTTTAAAGGATATTTACAAAATAGTCTTAAAAAGTCAAAATTTATTTTTCTTATTTTCTTAAATTTTTAGACATTTCCTTGTGGGTTCGATATCTCAAGGCTTAATTAAAAGGTCCTACATTACTTGATGAACGATACGTATACTTGCGTAGTATCCCATTTTAAAAATAATTAAAGTACAATTTCATATCTAAAATGTAAGGGTAAATATTTGGGGATCCATGACGCTCTTGTCCTATCTAAGGAAATGAGAGAATCTTTGATAAAGGCTCTCTTCGTTCTTGAAATCTATTTAGCTCAACTTGCTTGTACTTCTATGAATCAAGCATATTCATGAACAAAATTAACCTTTTCTGAGGATGATTTGCTACTCGGCACGACTGAACATAATCGTCCATATTACATTGAATATCAATGATATTATGCTTCAGAGAGCACTCATTGATCCAGGAGCTTCAAATAATAATATAAATTTAAAAACTCCTGCACATTTTTACAAGGATTTAATCAACAAGGAGAACGAGCCGTAGGATCGATAACATTTCTTTTAAAGACAAAAAATCTGGTGACAACGGTGAAATTCCACTTCATTGATTCAGATACATTTTTTAATGCTCTACTTGGTCGGCCTTGGCTCCATAAGAGTAAAATGTTACCTTCATCATTACACCAATGTATCAAATATCTACCAAAATAAAAATAATGTTACATAATGGGGGATGCCCAACAATTTTCAATTCAAGAAATTGGTGTACACAAGGATGCTACATATTATGCCTCAGTAGAGAAATTGATATTCTCTAGAGATACGTTGTCAAGTATGGAAGAAAAAGATAAAAATCAAATTAAGGAAAAACAAGTTGATGTCCGTGGTCGAGGCCAAGTCTAAGGACAAGCACAACGAAGAGGGATCCTTGCTACCAACATAAAGAAAATACCAAAGTTTGAAATTCATTTAGATTATGAAGAAGAAGAAAGGAAGAAAAAATTTCCAAAGGATCCCCTATTCAAGATACTTCTTAAAGAGGAAGACAAAGAAAAAAATTTGAATTTATGTACGAGCAAACCAATCACTATATAAAAACTATGACCCTAACTACTCTTTCTTCTACAAAAATTCAAGATTTAGTGGTCAAAGAAATACATAGTGAAGATAAGAAATCGATAAAATTTTGACTTGGCTCTACAAGCTTAGATATTGATGTAAAATCAAAAGATGAAAAATTTTTGGAATCAATAAAAAATACCTTTTGAGCTTTATTCTCCTTGTGTTCAAAAACTTGTGTGAAATAATTTAATGTCTAAAGAAAATCATTAAAGCAACCTTATGATTTTTAGCATTTATGGAATATTAACAAATGGAATAATAAATCCAAAGGAGTAGGAATTGGTGTCCTAGGACCTTTAGATGATACAAAATTTTGTCTGGTTGTCATAGATGACCAAAATTTTGAACAAATACTCGATCCTATGATAGGGGATGCCCCACTAGAATTTGAAGAAGAGATCAAATCAACAATGGATGAACTAAAAGAAATAAACTTGGGAACTGACGAAAATCAAAAACCGACTTTTATCAGTAGTTCTCTTAAAAATATAGAAACAAAAGAAATAGTTCAAGAGTTAAGAGAATACAAGGACTGCTTTGCTTGGAATTACGATGTAATGCCGAACTTGCTCCAGATGTTGTAGTTCACAATATAGGGATAGATCAAAAAGCCATCCTTGTAAAACAAGGTCCAAGAAGAATGTTGTTGACCTCATTTTTTTATGAGGTCTTCTCTTCTTCTTTTAGTGCTTAGGATCTAGCCTTAGGCTTTTCCTTTGACTATCTTAGAGGATTAGAATTGGGACCCACCTTTTAGAAATTCAAACCACTTCTAAACTCCCTGCAAACCCCACAAACTTGACTGTAGGCCCCTAATCACCTAGAGGGTTGAAATCAAATGTGGAAGTTTAAAGGATGAGTTCCTATAGGACTCTTTGGCCTTAGGACTGCCCTGGGTGGCCTGGTCTGGTGAAGGGTTGACTTGCACACACACTACACCTACACACTACACTTTCACACACTTCTTAAAAACACACCCATACCCGACTTGACCTCCTGACTCATGTAGGTGATTCACATGGATGGTCCTTAACCCCTAAGCCCTTGGCTAAGAGGGTTAGGAACAACATAATGAATGCCTCAAATGAGTCCCTTCATGGCTCATGTGGGCTTGATATGGCTTCATGGCTCAGCAAAAATGATTTCATTCCACTTACATCCACCCAATCTTCAATTTTCCAAATTTTCAATTTTTGACCCCCGGGACCCTACACCCGCCAACCTACCCGAAGCCCTGAATAGCCCAAATTTCTCAAAAATTTCCAAATCACCCAAAATTCTCCAAAATCATTCCCAAACATTTCCACATCACTCAAATTGATCATCCATACCCAAAAATATCAAAAATTCCAAAAATACCTCCCAATACCCTCCAAATACCCAAAATACCCCTCTTAGCCAAAAAATCCAAAAATTCAGAAAATTCCCAGAAAATTCCAGAAAATCCCAAATATTCCCAATTTCATTTTGTTCAACTACATCATGGGCCAATTTTGTCAATTTACCCCACTTTTATCAAAATCCCCAATTTGACCCATTTTAACCCAAAGTAAACCCAATGTCAAATCTAACCTACCCAATTGACCCAAATGCTGGTCCAATTCAATTCTAAACTTCAATTCAACATCTCCAACACCAATCTAGACCAAATCCAAGCCCAATTTGATTGAAATTTGGATCCAATTTCACTTTTGGCCTTAAAGCTCAATTTGGACCCATGACCCAAACATAGCCCAAACTCACCCAATTCAACTCCAATTAACCCCAAATCTTTTCTAAACCCTCCTTGACATCCCCATAAACAAAACACTAACATGATTTGCCCAAGATTTTGATCCAAACCCCACTCAAATTCAATCCAAAGCTAAAAGGCCCATTTTTGACCTAAACCCAAACCTAACCCAAATGAGCCCAAACCCCAAAATCAAAACCCATCAAAGCCAAAACCTCTTTGAAACACTCCCATAAACATTTCCCAACATTAATTTTACATCAATTTCAACTCTAGCCCAACATTGGCCCAAGTTAGCCCAATTTGACCTACATAAGCCCACTTACCAATTAAACCCAAATTCAAACCAATTCAAGTCCAAATCACACCAAATTGACTCCAAACCACTCATGACACATCCCTAAACCAAACTCAACAATTATTTGGCCCAACCTCTTTACAAAATTTCTATCCATAAATTCATTTTCAAACTTAAAAGCCCACTTTCCTAAACCTTCCTAAAAACCCATTTCCACCAAATACAAAAGCCCAAATTTGGCCCTAAAGCCCACATGACATTTCCATTTGCCATCCATTTAATTAAAGCCATTCCCTAAGTTATAATTCCATCATCAAACAATTCCAAATCAAGCCCCATACAAATTCACATCAAAATATCAAAATTTTTCTTAAATCCATTTACATGAAATTGACTTGACTTTTCCCAAGCCAAAGGTGAGCCATGAAGCCATGCATGAGCCACATGGAAGCCATGAGAGCCTCTTTACATGTCACCATACCATATTGGGTAGGAAGGAGGGCCCCTTTCCTTAATCTCTAAAGCTCATTAGCCTTAATCATGATTCACCCAAACCTAAATTTAATCCAAATATATTTGGATGGAGACTTCTCCATGCCAAACCAGCTGATCCCTTTGATCCCCCACAGCACCCAAAGCCACCTTGAAGGGTGCACCAAGCCCAAATGGGTGAGTTGACCCATTTAGACCCAAAACTAGCCATGCCCCATTCTATTTTGGATCAAGGCCTTTACACTTGGCCATTGCCAATTGCTTGCACAAACACCCAGCCCTGACCCACCTGACCCTGAGGGTGACCCTTGCCTGCCGGCCAGCCACCCCAGTCGCCGGAAAACTCCATGGCCGAGAAGTCCAAGTCAATCCAAGCTTGGAATTCTCACCTGCCGAGCTGCCCCATGCCCGATGGCCATTGCAATTGTTCTTCACTTGCCATGAGCAGCTGATCCCAGCCCTCAACTCCCCCTGGGAGGCCCTCCAGCCCTGCCTATTTAAACTCCCCACCTCTCGGCCATGAAAAGGTGCTGAAACAAACCTTAAGGAAACCCTGCCAAAATTGTTCCAAACTACTCCCCATACACAAAGCACTTGATCCCCACTGAAATCCCCCTGCCATTTCTGCTCTGTGAGCTCAATTTCAGAGTTGAAATCCAAGCCCAAAACCAGGACACTTCTCCACAGTGGATCAATCCTCAAATTGGTTGGTCCTACACCTTCACCAGACCAAGAGAAGGTGTCCACCAGCAAAAGCCCCATCTCTAGGCCACCCAGTTGTTCCAGACTCCAAAGGTTGTGATCAGCCTTGGTGGAAATCACACCTAGGCAATTCACCACATCCCCAGGCTTCATCCCTAGTCTCCTGCAGCTCCAACGAACGTGCCGAGCATCTCTGATTGAGGCTTCACCTCTCAGAGATAAGGTATGGCCTCACTCCTCCTCCCGAGCTTCTGAACATTCTCCATTTTTATTGCGTAAATTTCATCCCACATAAACCGTATGCATGTGTTCGTCTTTTCAAGACGAATCCATAGAGCATAAGAACATGAAAATCCATTGAGTATCGAGTGAGATATTAAGGATTTAGTGTGGACGGCTCTCGGGTGAGGACACTTGGGGACGATGAACGGATGCCGTCCATTTGATACACGCGCGGACGGATGGCCAGGATCGCATCGGATCAGAAGACGGAGCGATACAGCGGGTCCCGGGAGCGCTGACGCGGATGGCGGCGTCGAATGGGAGCGCGACGCGTGTGCCTTCGGAGATGTTAAGGATGACGCGGCGCCGCGTGGATAAGTAGAAAATTAGGGGTATTTTCTATTTATTTAATTCCCTAAACTTCAAAAATTCATAACTTTGTGTAGGAAAGTCATAAAAATAAAATAAAAATACCCTCTTGCTCGAGTGAACGGAGGAGAATAATGTGGAAAAGAAATCATTTAATTTCATCAAGTATCTTATTTTTTATAATTTATTTACTCTCTGCATACATTTAATTCTCCGGGCATGTATACAATTCACCATGGCATGAGACCATAGGGCTTTTGAAGCCTCTGAATTTGGGAACATTCCCTGAATTTTCCAAAGTCTGAGGCCATCCCTATGAAGAGTTATTGATTTTTCAAATTCATGTCACTGTTTTGAGTATTTTAATTCTAATAAATAGCATGTTGTGAAATAAATTCTATGAAAATTTGGTGATGTTCCTTATGACCAGAGAACCCTAGGAAAAATAGGACTTGAGTTAGTCCACTCAAAACAACCCTAATTGGCTTAAACACTTAAAATAGGTCTCTAATTAATTAGAGTTAACCATAGATCAAATTGACTTGAAATCAATTCTCCACTGACCTTTAGGATCAGAGGAACCCACCATAAAAGTTTGAAGTCAATTGGACTTGGTTAGCCCTATTAATTGGGTTGATTAAGCCATTTAGTCATTTTAAACTTTAAAAATTCATAACTTTCAAAATACCTTTCAAAAATTCACCAAATTGGTTTTGGAGCCTCTCTGATATCAGGGGAATTTAAGAAAATTAAAATTTCAATTTTCTAAAAAAGTTGATTTTTAATATTATTTTAATAGTTTTAATAATTAAAAAATAATAAAAATTACAAAAATAATAAAATTCACCAAAATGTCACATTTTGAATTTTAATCACTTAGGAACAAACCCCATGTTTTTCTTAGGTCTATTTGGTGAGATATTAATTTTTAAAGCCCTAGGGTAATTTTAAAATTAAAAAATGTATTTTCTAGCATTTTCACTAAAATAATTATAATAAATCATAGAAAAATCACAAAATTGCAAAATTTGCTTCTCTGTTTTCCTTGATATCAGAGAGATTTTTAAAAAAACATAAAATTCATTTTTCAACATTTATTTTATTTTTAAATTAATTAATACTCCAGAACTTAAAAATAATTCTAATAAATAAAATATAATTCAAAAAATTACAAAATTTGGTCCAAGTGGTCCTCTGGTCATCAGGAATGTCCCCTAATTTTCTTAAGGACAGAAACTTTCCCTTGGTCATGTTATTAAATTTTCCTTGAAATCTCTATTTTCTACCAAAAATAATTATATAAATAAATTAAATACAGAAAAATCACATTTTCTCCTCTCATGTCTTTAGTGACATATGAGTGAAGTCACATAAAAATTTCAAGTTCATTTGAGTTCAATTTAGTGAGTTTTGAAATTATTAAGCTTAAAGGGCAAAATGGTAATTAAAATTTTAACCCTTAATTAAAACTTTAGGTTTAATAAAAAATTAACAAGTAAAATATTTGATCCTAACCTGATTTGGATGATTGAAATTTAATAATTGAAGGGTAGAAACCCATTAAGCAATTTAAAATGATTAAACTTTAATTAAATAATTGATTAAATTTGGAAGAATAATAAAATTGGAATTATTAAAATAGGGATATTATTAGGGAGAGATTTATTCTTTAATTTAAAAATCCCTAAATTAATCATTTCATTAATGTTTAATTCTTAATTAAAATGATAATTCAAATTTAAAACATTGAAAGACTTAATCATTAAACTAAAATTAAATAATTGAACTCTTTAATTAAAATTAAAATGAATAAAATTAAATTAAATTAAATTAAAAAAAATTAAACTAAATTAAATTAAATCAAATTAAAAATTAAATTAAAAAATTAAATTAAATTAAGAATTAAATTAAATTAAATTAAATTAAAAATTAAATTAAATTAAATAAACTAAATTAAATTAAATTAAATTAAATCAAATTAAATTAAAAATTAAATTAAATCAAATTAATTTAATGTAACATCAAACCAAATTAAATTAAATTAAATTAAATTAAATTAAATTAAATTAAATCATATTACATTAAATTAACTTAAGTTAAATTAAATTAAATTAAACCACATTACATTAAATTAAGTTAAATTAAATTAAATTAAATTAAATATAAAGACATGAAGAATTCAAAAATAAATCTAAGATAACTTGAACACTATTCCAAACTTAAATCATTAATTTGAATTTAAATTTGAATCACAAATCATTAAATATCATTTTGCCCTTAGGAGCTTTTACTATCATAACTCCTAAACAGAATATTAAATGAAATGTTACTTCACTTATAGGACATTCAAATATCCTAGTTCATCGAGCAAGTTAACAAAACTTGAAAACCTCAGACGATCGATTCATTTACACAATTTAAATTCATTTGGACTTAAAACAATCCTAGAAATATTGAAAAGATGTTTAGGATTCTTCCTAAGCACTTCCTCAATATGATAGGATATTTATAAGAACAATTGAACTTAATTGTTCTTTGATGAAGAAAATCGTCTTCAAACTAAAAAACACAAGGAACCTAGACGTCATGGGAAATGACTAGCTATAGGATTAGGAATTTGGTAGAAAACCATAACCTTTACCTTAGCTTTACCTAGGAACTTGCTTAAATGCTCTAAATTGTATTTTAAGTGCAGCTTGGGATGACGGGAAGACCCTCCAGGTACGCTTTTATTTTATTGCAATTTATTTTATTGCAATTTATTTAATCGCATCGCACTTATTTTTCTTGCATGATAAACAACGATTGCATGAAAACCTACACCTTTAGGACGAAACCAAAACTGAAACCCATAACTAAATTAAAAGACACTACAAGATAAAATTCACCTCCACAACATTTCAAAATATAAGACAACTCAAAATTTAATCACAAACGGAACACAAAACTACAATTACAACTGAATTAAAACGTCCTGTTGGATGATCGGAAATACCTCGGATGATGTAACCTACGTGTTGCTAACGGGATTTCCCACGGTCTAAATGAAAGTGTGGAACTCATTCAGTTGAGTTTAGCAAATTCATCTGGACTAAGTGAATCCGATAAAAATAATGATGCCGGAAGGATGGAACCGTGGGATCTTAACCGGTGTTGTTATAATCAACTTTAAGATTTGTTTTAATTAAAACACAAAAAACACTTGGAAATTAAGACTTCTCTAAACCAAAACACTTTTCTCATCCCTGATTTATGATTTCTAAAACTAAAACCTCTGCAACAACAAGGAGCTCGGAGCATGGTGGGCAGCACGGCCATCGTCGTCAGCAAAACCTGTGTCGACATCAGCAAAACTATTCTTTAGTTTGAACAACAAAGCCATAGGACTTCGAGGTAGTTTGTCTAGTGCAACATAAATCCTCAACTCTTCGTTAGGCATTTGCATTGCAAATTAAGCCCTAACCGGTCTTAGGACTCCGAGGTAGTCATCCGATACGATATAAACCCTCACATCTTCCAGGCTATTTGTATGATTCTATCATATAAATATAAGCCCTAATTAATCAAAATTGGCAAGATTAAAACATTAAATAAACATTAGGACTTTCCTAAATCCAAGCCAAACAATAGGATAGTCGGGAGATTATCGAAGTTCACTTCGAATCCGTAATTTCTCCTACCTTTCTTCCTTTGAATTCCCAAAATAAAATGTTCCAAACTTGATCCATTCCCTATCGAGATTCAAAAAGTTCAATCCTTTCGAAAACTTAAACTTTGAAATTCTTGAGAGCAGAATTATTGATTATTATCGAGAGTTTTCTTAGGTGATTCCCGTCACTTAAGATGTAATTAACTATAGGGGCTTGCCCTTATAGGGAATTTTAAAGAACCCAGGTAATATAAACCCTGCTTAATTCATTTATATTAAGCAGGGGAATTTGTCGGCTTATAAAATTGGTTCGCAAACCAAACGGATGTCACAAATCTTCTAGTTTATTTAACCGAGCCCCACCATCAAGCGAGTGTCTATCCTTAGGGATAGATACACGCTTGTGGTGCGGTGCTCGTTTATGTAAACTATTCGGGATGTGAGATCGGTTTGATTTCATATCTTAAAATCTTCAAACTTAAAATTATTTTCAAAATCAAATGTTATCTTTTAAACTATATATTTAAATTAAATTTAAAATATAAAAAATTCGCCGACAATTTCTGTAGGCGACTCCCTTTTCAAAATAAAACACATAACCTAAAAATATGCCGACAAATGCGTATTGACATATAACAACAAGTTATCAACGAAGTCAAGAAACTAATTGAGGCCAATTTTTTTCGAGAAGAAAAATATCTAATATGGCTGGCCAATATAGTGCCTGTAAAGAAGAGGCCTCGCATTATACATGGGCGTGTTTTTGAAAAATGATCAAGAAAAGATTTTGGATTGCATCTTCGCTCTCCAAGACATGGGCAAAGCTGGCATATTGATGAAAAGGACATAGATAGAGTCGACGAAGTGGAAAAGAGGAAAGGGTAGGGTCACCATTTAGTGTGGGTGTTTCTACAATTTCACCAAAGCTCGACAAGGTAATCTCCCAGGGATTCTACATCACGATGAGGTGGATTCATTGTCGTTGCAGATCAAGAAGATGATAAAGAGGATGGTTGAGTGGCTTGTCTTTCTTGAAGACTGCATTTCCAATAGTTGCATTATAAATATTTATGAGGACAGGGAAATTATCCTACCTCATATCGACCACCATGACTTTGTGAGGCCCTTCTTCATGGCCTCCTTTGTGAGTGAAAGTAATATTTTGTTTGGACAAGAAATCTAGACTGTCGGACCTGGAGATTTCCAAGGTTATTTTGAGATCCTCCTACCAGTCGGATCAGTGCTGGTGCTGACAGGAAATAGGGCAGATCTTACAAAGCACTGCATCCTAAGAGTTACAGGACAAAGGGTATCAGTTACCTTTAGAGAAATGGATGATGACAAAGCATTGTTTCACTACGAGCTGAATCCAGAATTGGAAAACCTTTGTCCCTTATCAAATCAGTTACCTTCATAAAATGTTAAGAAGTTGATAGAAGAGTAGAACAAAGATGAAAGTCTGATGATCACTGCAGTTAGCCCGAGGAGGCCAGGACTCAAGAGCACCATAACAAAGGTAATTCTAGAGGAGGTCACGACATAGCCCATACCTTTGGTAGTGACGATTGTAGGAGAGCGTCCCGGCATAGAGCCATACATCCCGCAGTACGTCACTAGACCCCGGCAGTCCCAGATGGACTTGGAGCATGAGTTAAAGATGATCCAAAGAATACGAAGACATGATTTTGAATATTTTCAGAGAATTCAAGGCAAGTATGTCAATATCCTAGAGGGATTAGAATTGCATACTAATGTGTTCTCTTACTACAAGCAGAGTGAGATTGTGTATTATGTCTTCGGTCAGAGAGATCAAGGCCGTGCAGGACAACTAAGGAGAAAGACTTATCCTAAGCCGCAGAAATGGAAGTGAGGGAAGGGGATGATTATGATTCAGTTCAGATGTTGATATAACTTTGTCGATTATAAGAAAGGAAACCCGCCAGGGATACTCCGCTATGATGAAGTAGACCAAATGTCGAATTTAATCAAGAAAATGATAAAGCGGATGGTGTCATGGAGAGTGTTACCTGCTGACTGCATATCAAATATTTGCATTATCAACATTTACAAAGAAGGAGATTGCAGTCCACCTCACCTGGACCATAACGATTTTGTGAGAACATTCTGCACTGTTTCTTTCATTAATCAGTACAATATCATGTTCGGGAAAGAACTCCGTATGTCGACCCCGGAGAATTTCGCGGGCCAGTAGAGATACCTCTACCGGTAGGCTTTGTCCTCTTGATACAAGGAAACGGCGCATATGTGGCAAAGAACAACATACCAGGGTTTCCTTACCATCAGATCTCCATCATTTTTAGAAGGATGGATGAGAGCAAGATTCTGGATCATTTCCAGCCAGATCCAAATTTAGAGAGTTTGCAGCCTTACGAGCTGTAAGCTACATAGTTGTAGCACACCTCTAAAGCGCACTTACACGGGGTTTTCCTCTAGTAAGTGGCTTAGAAGATAATGTTATTACCTATGCAGCTTACTTTTTAGACATGAACGAATCAAACAGACAATTTTGCCAGATAACATGAAGATGCCAGTATAGTCTGTGTTCAGATATATGTGGATTTCGTAGAAGTTTATTTTCAAGAAAATTGTCATTAGAAATGTTTTGGGAACAATATGATATGTATTTTTGGCATTTCAATGGAAACGACTATGTTGTATTTTGCCTTCAGTTTTGTGCAATTGACTGCAAACAAAACTAAATCTGAGTTTGACTTGATTTAAAGAAAAGTTGCATGAAGAAAGATTTGGATGAAATATAATAAAAAAATGGAATTCATAGAAATCCAATGAAAAAAATAATAATAAAATAAAAATTCAAATAGAAAATCTAAATAAGACATGAAATCAAAGTTCAAAGCAAATCAACTCAAAATTTCAGATTACAAACAAAAAAAAAGAATGAAAATCCAAGTCAAAATGAAATTCCAATCGAAATGAAATTTGAAGATTAAAACATAATCAAATCACTAAAACACGAAGAATAATGAAAATGAATCCCGAAGCTGAAATCCCCAGTCTCCGATTGTACTTAAAATCCTTTCGACTCTCTGTGAATTTTTCCCTCTTTTAAGAAGGTCAACTGAGTCTACAGACACAAAATCGCAAAATTCTTGATTTGGTTCTGATGGCATGGATTCACATCCTTTGATAAACAATTAACCTCTGATCAAATCTTTCGGGATGTGAAACACCTTCATGTCCCATTCCAATATTCTACTACATGTCTAAACACCAAAACCTTCACAAGTCAATCATCAACATTCGAGGCTGGTACCTAAATTCCAGTTCTCATCTCGGGATCAGTACCTAAATTCTGATTCCCATCTTCCGAGATCGGTACCTAAATTCTGATTCTCATTTCGAGGCTGGTACCTAAATTCTAGTTCTCATCTTAGGATCAGTACCTAAATTCTGATTCCCATCTTCCGAGATCGGTGCCTAAATTTCGATTCTGATTTCGAGGTTGGTACCTAAATTCTAGTTCTCATCTCGAGATCAGTACCTAAATTCGGATTCCCATCTTCTGAGATTGGTACCTAAATTCTGATTCTCATTTCGAGGCTGGTACCTAAATTCTAGTTCTCATCTCGGGATCACAACTTAAATTCTGAGTCCCAGCATTTTGAGATTAGTATCTAAATTCTGATTCTCACCTTTCGGGATTGGTACCTAAATTCTAATTCTCACTTCGAGGCCGGTACTCAAATTCCAGTACTCACCCCTATCAAATTTAAACTTTGCTTTTGTCAATTCCAAATTCCCTTTCAAATCCAATCTCAAATCAGTTCTAATCAAAATTTTAAAACTCAAAATCAAAATTCAAAAAATTTTAAATTAAAAGATCAAAATCAAAATCAATATTTGAAGTCTCAATCAAAATCACATCCTTTGTCTATTTTCATGACTTTTCAATTTAATTTTCATTTTAATTAATTATGTCATTAATTAAAATATAAAAATTAAATTATTGATCAATTAATTAATTAAAAATAATTTTGGAATCAATTATTTGATTAATTCCATTATTTTTAATCAATTTGTGGATTTTGAGATTTTATGGCTTTTGAATTTAATTTTTCATTTTAATTAATTATGTCATTATTTAAAATTTGAAGATTAATTCATTAATCAAAATAATTTTTAGATCAATTATTTGATTAATTTTGTCATTTTATGACTTTTAATTTAATCTTCATTTTAATTAATCATATCATTTGATTAATTAAAATATTGAAAATTAAATTATTAGTCAATTTAATTAATCAAAATAATTTTTGAAATTAATTTGATTAATTTTTGTCATTGTGGGGTTTTAAACATGTCACTGGTTATTTGATCAAAATTTGATCATTTAACAAAAATTGACATTTTAGGTCATGTGTTGACCCATTGGGTTAATAAGGTTGGTGATTGGATCAGGATTGGTTATTTTGACCAAAATTGTCATTATAGGTCAGAAGGTTGACCTGTGGGGTCAACAAGATTGGTCATAGGGTCTGGATTGACCATTTCGGGTCAAAAGGTTGACCTGTGGGATCAACAGGGTTGGTCAGTGGGTCAGGATTGACCATTTTGACCAAAATTATCATTTTAGGTAAAAAGGTGCACCTATGGGGTCAACTGGGTTGGTCGTTGGGTCTGGATTGACCATTTTAACCAAAATTGACATTTTGGGTCAAAATGTTGACCTGTGGGGTCAACAGGGTTGGTCATTAGGTCAGGATTGACCATTTTGACCAAAATTATCATTTTGGGTAAAAAGGTTGACCTGTGGGATCAACAGGGTTGGTCGTTGGGTCTGGATTGACCATTTTGACCACAATTGTCATTTTGGGTCAAAAGGTTGACCTATGGGGTCAACAAGGTTGGTCATTGGGTCAGGATTGACCATTTGGACCAAAGTTGACTTTTTAGGTCAAAAGGGTGACCTTTTGGATCAACAGGGTTGGTCATTGGGTCTGGTTTGACCATTTTGACCAAAGTTGACTTTTAGGTCAAAAGGGTGACCCATTGGGTCAACAGGGTTGGTCATTGGGTCTGGTTTGACCATTTTGACTAAAGTTGACTTTTTAGGTCAAATGGGTGACCTATTGGGTCAACAAGGTTGGTCATTGGGTCTGGTTTGACCATTTTGATCAAAGTTGACTTTTTAGGTCAAAAGGGTGACATATTGGGTCAACAAGGTTAGTCATTAGGTCTAGTTTGACCATTTTCACCAAAGTTGACTTTTTAGGTCAAAAGGGTGACCTATTGGGTCAACAGGGTTTGTCATTGGGTCTGGTTTGACCATTTTGACCAAAGTTGACTTTTTAGGTCAAAAGGGTGACCTATTGGGTCAACAGGGTTTGTCATTGGGTCTGGTTTGACCATTTTGACCAAAGTTGACTTTTTAAGTCAAAAGGGTGACCTATTGGGTCAACAGGGTTGGTCATTGGGTCTGGTTTGACCATTTTGACTAAAGTTGACTTTTTACGTCAAAAGGGAGGCCTATTGGGTCAACAGGGTTGGTCATTGGGTCTGGTTTGACCATTTTGACCAAGTTTGACTTTTAGGTCAAAAGGGTGACATATTGGGTCAACAGGGTTAGTCATTGGGTCTGGTTTGACCATTTTGACCAAAGTTGACTTTTTAGGTCAAAAGGGTGACCTATTGGGTCAACAGGGTTGGTCATTGGGTTTGGTTTGACCATTTTGACTAAAGTTGGTTTTTTAGGTCAAAAGGTATTGACTCATTAAAAATGAGGTCAACAAAGCTACAGACAGTGATTAGTAGCTTGACATACCTCTGGAGATTATTGGTTCTGTTTTTTTTTTTTTTGTGTTCCTTGTTTCTTGTGTTGTTTAGTGTGATGTTAGTTGTTAGTGTTTATGTGAAATGTTGAAATTGTTTTAGATTATCTGATGTGTGTTTAAGACTGAAATGTGAATGAATTTTATATAAGTTTATTTTTGTTTCAGCCTACTATTTAGTGTTCATGAATAGTTAGTATGTTTGCATGTTTAAAAATAAAATAAAAAAAGATTTTCTTTTTTCTAAGAAAGTAACTCCTGCTCTGTAAAACTTTTCTATATATGCTTAATCATTTATGTTATATTCATATTGAAGCATGTGTAGAAGTAGAAGTTAGTTCTTCCTTACTACATCATTATTATACTTAGATTAATTCCTGTTATTTCTTTCTCTCATGCTTTAGAAAATTTCATGATTTATATTTATACTTAAGCTAAAGTTTGTGGAAGGGAAAACATTTATAAAATTTAAATATTATTTGTCCTTAAAGAACTTATATTTTCTTTAAAAATTTATTAACATATCATAAGGAACGAAAAATCTGTTTAAGATTACCAAAATTTTTGAATTTATACATAATTTAGTAAAATTAACTGAAATTTCAAAAAATTTGATTGATTTTAAGAATATAATTATTTAGCTTAAAGAATAATAAGATCAAAATTTTTCTATTTATAGTAAAGAGAATTGTATTTTTGAAATACTAAGGAAACAAGATTATTGCTTGAAAAAGAAAAGATTGAAATAAGTTTTGAAAAATAATAAATTATTAATGTCATACTTATTAGGTCTAGTGGGTTAGACCTAATCAGGGTTTATATTTGATTAAACCTTAGTTAGTTAAGGTGTAATAGTTTAATTAGGTCTAATGGGTTAGACCTAATCAGGGTTTATGTTTGATTAAACCTTAGTTAGTTAAGGTTTAATAGTTTAATTAAGTCTAATGGTTTAGACCTAATTAGGGTTTATGTTTGATTAAACCTTAGTTTGTTAAGGTTTAATGGGTTAATTAGGTTTAATATGTCCTTAAACTTAACTAAAGGTTTGATTTGTATTAAACCTAATTTAGTTAAGGTTTAATGGGTTAATTAAGTTTAATATGTCCTTAAACTTAACTAAAGGTTTGATTTGTATTAAACCTAATTCAGTTAAGGTTTAATAGGTTAATTAAGTTTAATATGTCCTTAAACTTAATTAAAGGTTTGATTTTGATTAATTAAGTCTAATATGTCCTTAAACATAATTAAAGAGTTCGATTTTTATACTAAACCTAATTTAGGTAAGTTTAATGTGTTAATTAAGTTTAATATGTCCTTAAACTTAATTAAAGATTTGATTTTGGTTAATTAAGTCTAATATGTCCTTAAACTTAATTAAAGAGTTTGATTTTTGTATTAAACCTAATTTAGGTAAGGTTTAATGGGTTAATTAAGTTTACTACGTCCTTAAACTTAATTAAAGATTTGATTTGTATTAAACCTAATTTAGTTAAGGTTTAAGTTTAATATGTCTTTAAACTTAATTAAAGGTTTGATTTTAGTTAATTAAGTCTAATATGTCCTTAAACCTAATTAATGAGTTTGATTTTTATATTAAACCTAATTTAGGTAAGTTTTAATGGGTTAATTAAGTTTAATATGTCCTTAAACTTAATTAAAGATTTGATTTTGGTTAATTAAGTCTAATATGTCCTTAAACTTAATTAAAGAGTTTGATTTTTATATTAAACCTAATTTAGGTAAGGTTTAATGGGTTAATTAAGTTTAATATGTCCTTAAACTTAATTAAAGTTTTGATTTTGGTTAATTTAGTCTAATATGTCCTTAAACTTTATTAAAGAGTTTGATCTTTGTATTAAACCTAATTTATGTAAGGTTTAATGGGTTAATTAAGTTTAATATGTCCTTAAACTTAATTAAAGATTTGATTTTGGTTAATTAAGTCTAATATGTCTTTAAACTTAATTAAAGAGTTTGATTTTTATATTAAACCTAATTTAGGTAAGGTTTAATGGGTTTATTAAGTTTAATATGTCCTTAAACTTAATTAAAGATTTGATTTTGGCTAAATAAGTCTAATATGCCCTTAAACTTAATTAAAGAGTTTGATTTTTGTCTTAAACCCTAAGGTTTAATAGTTTAGTTAGGTTTAAGTTTTCTTTAAACCTAATTATTGTTTGATTTGAGTTGGATTCATCACTTGCTTAATCCATGATGAGATAGATTAAATATGTGAAGAGAAGGTTTTGATATATTAATTTTAAAATTAATAAATCTTAACCTTATTTCAAAATGTCTTTTAGATTGTTTTGATGACTTGAGAATTGTTGTTATAGGATTGTTGTCTGTTATCCTAATGTTCTCAATCATATTGCATTTTAATTTTCCAATTTTTCCAAATTTTATAATTATTTTTGAAAATAATTACAAAATATCATGGAAATTAGTAAATCATATCCTTGAGAGGTATCCTAGCCTTAGAAAAATCAGAAGATGTGCTTAAGAACTTAAAGGTAATTCCCTAAAAATTTCATATTTTTCTGACTTGTAAATAATTTTTAATAATTAAAATACTTCAGAGAGTGTTTAATTAATTAAAAATTAAATACAGAGAATAAAATTATGATTTTGGTCTCATAATTTTCTTCTCTTCATGAGCTTTCCAGAGGTATTTTTATTTTATTTTTGTGACCTCTGGATCAAAAGATATGGATTTTTGAAGTTATTAAGGTTTCCTTGAATTAATCCAACCTAGAAAAATCCAGGCTCTGCCACGAGTCCTCTTATCGTCGAACAGGCGGGAGGATCGGGTGCGCGGCGCAGAACAGTGAACACAGGATCATTAGATCAGCGCCGTCCATTCCAAAACACGGGAATGGACGGCAGAGATAAATCCCCCAGAAATTCGAAAATATTCGAACCGTCCAACTTCAAAACTCAATATCTCACTCGTTTCTCAACGAAATTGAGTGATTTTTTTTAAAATGATAGTCTCGATGAGAAGCACCCATCCATAAGGTGATGCATGGGTTTTGAGCTGATTGATTTTATGATTAATCAAATTCGAATTGTAATTAAAAACAAAATTAATACCTTTGATTATCAAGCTTCTGGACTTTATTGGCTTGGTTTGGCAGCTTCTTGAGGTCCTAGTGAAGCTTTTCCACCCTTCAATTTGGATCCAAATCGATTTGGTATAGGTGTTAGACCCTAAGGTGGATAATTTGAAATCTGGGCTCGGTTTGATCAAATTGGCTCGATCAGATGGCCAATTTGGTTAAACCTTGGTTGGGACTTGCTATTTGTGTCCTAAGCAAGATTTTTCATGTTGCGGGTCAGAGGATTTGAGCAAGGTATGGGCCTTTATTTCCTCTTCTCTCTCTTTTCACATAAGCTCAAGTATGGCTTATTTATAGCCATGGGGAGTTCATGGCTGGCTTTAACTCATTTCAATTCACTTGGGGAAGGTTTTAACTCTCCCATTATTATTTTAGGATAGTTTTTAGGCTAGGGTAATGATAGTCCTAGCCTAGGACTTATAGGTTTAACTATGGTGAGGATTTAGAGTTGGGCTCTTGTCTTACCCCCATTGGGTCCATTGTGAGGTGGATTTGGTTGGGCAAATCATGTTGAATCCACCTCTCCTAGATGGCATTCAAGGTGATTTGCTCTATTTAAGGAAATGGTGACACATAAGCCCCTTACTCATCTCATACAAGCCTTAGCCATGATGGCTCTTAACCAAGGTGTGGAATGGGTTAGCCTATTGTCTCCCCTCCACTGGGTGGTCCAAGAGGTGAAGGATGAGTCATGAAAGTGAGCCCTCCCCCTTCCAACATCTCATTTAACGTTTTTATGAGAAGGTGACACATATTTTTCTCATGCAAAATTCTTAAAATTTGGTTATAACCATGGTTAAGTAAGTTACTCATGTGAGTTTAATTGGTGTCTAATTTTTATTGGTGAGTTTATAAAGACGAGCCACCTCAAATTTAATTTCATGAGAGGATGACACCTCATTTCCTCTCATGATTACCTTCTTTAACCATGGTTAAAATGATAGGTTATAGGTTATTTTAATGTGTTAACCTACACCTAATAAGTCCCAGTGAGCCATGAATAACCCATGGATGAGGTCATTTATGATGTAATAAAGAGATTTGAAATTTTGAAAATCATGGTTTCATGGGTTAAAATTCCATTTTATGCCCTTTTCATTTTAATTTCCATATTTAATTAATTATGTCAATATTTAAATATTGGAAATTATTTTATTAATCAATAATTAATTGGAAATAATTCTAAATTAATTATTTGATTAATATCCATGTGATTAAAATTGATTTTTTGTCTCTTTTCATGACTTTTCAATTTAATTTTCATTTTAATTAATTATGTCATTAATTAAAATATGAAAATTAAATTATTGATTAATTAATTAATTAAAATAATTTTGGAATCAATTATTTGATTAATTCCATTATTTTTAATCAATTTGTGGATTTTGAGATTTTATGGCTTTTGAATTTAATTTTTAATTTTAATTAATTATGTCATTAATTAAAATTTGAAAATTAATTCATTAATCAAAATAATTTTTAGATCAATTATTTGATTAATTTTGTCATTTTATGACCTTTAATTTAATCTTCATTTAAATTAATCATATCATTTTATTAATTAAAATATTGAAAATTAAATTATTAGTCAATTAAATTAATCAAAATAATTTTTGAAATTAATTTGATTAATTTTTGTTATTGTGGAGTTTTAAACATGTCGCTGGTTATTTGATCAAAAATTGATCATTTTAACAAAAATTGACTTTTTAGGTCATGCGTTGACCCATTGGGTTAATAAGGTTGGTGATTGGATGTGAATTGGTTATTTTAACCAAAATTATCATTATAGGTCAAAAGGTTGACCTGTGGGGTCAACAAGATTGGTCATAGGGTTTGGATTGATCATTTTGACCAAAATTGTCATTTTGGGTCAAAAGGTTGGCTTGTGGGGTCAACAGGGTTGGTCATTGGGTCAGGATGGACCATTTTGACCAAAATTATCATTTTGGGTCAAAAGGTTGACCTGTGGGGTCAACAGGGTTGGTCGTTGGGTCTGGATTGACCATTTTGACCAAAATTGTCATTTTGGTTCAAAAGGTTGACCTATGGGGTCAAAGGGGTTGGTCATTGGGTCAGGATTGACCATTTTGACCAAAGTTGACTTTTAGGTCAAAAGCGTGACCTATTGGGTCAACTGGGTTGGTCATTGGGTCTGGTTTGACCATTTTGATTAAAGTTGACTTTTTAGGTCAAAAGGGTGACCTATTGGGTCAACAGGGTTGGTCATTGGGTCTGGTTTGACCATTTTGACCAAAGTTGACTTTTTAGGTCAAAAGGGTGACCTATTGGTTCAACAGGATTGGTCATTGGGTCTGGTTTGACCATTTTGACCAAAGTTGACTTTTAGGTCAAAAGGGTGACCTATTAGGTCAACAGGGTTGGTCATTAGGTTTGGTTTTACCATTTTGGCCAAAGTTGACTTTTAGGTCAAAAGGGTGACCTATTGGGTCAACAGGGTTGGTCAGTGGGTCTGGTTTGACCATTTTGACCAAAGTTAACTTTTTAGGTCAAAAGGGTGACCTATTGGGTCAACAGGGTTTGACATTGGGTCTGGTTTGACCATTTTGACCAAAGTTGACTGTTTAGGTCAAAAGGGTGACCTATTGGGTCAACAGGGTTGGTCATTGGGTCTGGTTTGATCATTTTGACCAAAGTTGACTTTTTAGGCCAAAAGGGTGACCTATTGGGTCAACAGGGTTTGTCATTGGGTCTGGTTTGACCATTTTCACCAAAGTTGACTTTTTAAGTCAAAAGGGTGACCTATTGGGTGAACAGGGTTGGTCATTGGGTCTGATTTGACTATTTTGACTAAAGTTGGTTTTTTTAGGTCAAAAGGTATTGACTCATTAAAAATGAGGTCAACAAAGCTACAGACATTGATTAGTAGCTTGACATACCTTTGGAGATTGTTGGTTCTGTTTTTTTTTGGTGTTTCTTGTTTCTTGTGTTGTTTAGTGTGATGTTCTGTTGTATTCATATTGAAGCATGTGTAGAAGTAGAAGTTAGTTCTTCCTTACTACATCATTATTATACTTAGATTAATTCCTGTTATTTCTTTCTCTCATGCTTTAGAAAATTTGATGATTTATATTTATACTAAAGCTAAAGTTTGGGGGACGGGAAAACATTTATAAAATTTAAATATTTTTTGTCCTTAAAGAACTTATATTTTCGTTAAAAATATATTAACATAACATAAGGAATGAAAAATCTGTTTAAGATTACAAAAATTTTTGAATTTATACATAATTTAGTAAACTTAACTGAAATTTCAAAAATTTTGATTGATTTTAAGAATAGAATTATTTAGCTTAAAGAATAATAAGATCAAAATTTTTCTATTTATAGTAAAGAGAATTGTATTTTTGAAATACGAAGGAAACAAGATTATTGCTTGAAAAAGAAAAGATTGAAATAAGTTTTGAAAAATAATAAACTATTAATGTCATACTTATTAAGTAAGAATGTATAGGTTTTTGAAATAAGTTAAGGATAGTGAAGTTCAAAATCATTAACAGGCTATCCAAATAGTAATCCTCACTTAAAAAAAAGGAGAAAAAAAGAGAAGTGAGGAGAAGCTTGAGAAATGCCTAATCAAAATTGGCTTCACTTGAATTATCTTATAGGAAGAAAAGCTGATTACATTTTTAACTTAAATTCTATATACAAATATTTTTACTAGAAAAATATTTCATGAAAATCTTTTTTCTTGTAAATAGTCTATGTGACCTTAAGATGATGAACTACAATTATTATTAAAATAAATGAAAAATTGGAAGTCTTATGATTTGGTAGTTAAATGTTCTTTAATTCTTAAAATTAAACTTAATTTGTGAAATTTGGTTAATGATTTGTTAAAGCTTTTATAAAAAAAAAAATAATAAGAAACTTAAATATTTTAACTTCATTCCAAATGTTATTTATTTTATGTAATTAAAAGGGTTACTTGAGGATAAGTAACGTTTAAGTTTGGGGGAATTTGATCTACCAAAAAAATACCAATTTTTATGCCTTATTTATTATTCAATTCTTAAGGATATTATGCTTTAATGAAAGGTATTTTCATGTTTTTGGATGCAGATGATTATAAAAGAGTCCAAGGAAGAAAAAAAAGGAAAAAGGAGCAAAAAGGAGCAAAAATGGAGCGTATGGAGCAAAATTTTGGAATTATTGGACGGCGCATAGGCGCCAGAATCCGGCGCCTATGCGCTAGTTCGATATAGACGCTATCAATATTTTTGATGACTTTGGGCAGTTATTTTGACGGTGTTAAGTGGTTATTGGAGCTTCTAGAAGACTGGAAGTTACTCCTAATATATAAGACATGTGATACAATGTATTTGGACACAATGAAATGGTCTAGATTGCGAAGAGATGCGATCCAAAGTGAAGAGGTGGGAAAGACCTGGCCACGGTGTCCGGCGCTTAAGCACTAAATCCCGGTGCCTATGCGCGACAGTTACCATCTAGAAGATGCATTGAATTTGGACGAATTTTGAAGAGGTGCTTTAAGCAGCCCACGAGTCGAATTCGAGCTCTATAAATAGGAGCCCATTCTACGGAAAAAATCGCACCACCCCCTCTTAGTACCCATACCTATTTTAGCATCTTCTCTTTCCTTTTAGTTTTATTTAGTCTCTTCCATACTTAGGGTGCCACTTTATTTTGTATCTAGTGAGTTTCTTTTGAGTATTTATTGTGTGTTGTTGCTGTTGGAGTCTTTCATCATTGCTTTGGAGTCAATAGAAGTCAGTGGATCACTTGAAGGAACACTTCAGATAAGTATTTGTACTTTGGTTCTAAGTTTTATAAATATGTTTTGTTATGTTATTTCAATGTGTTCAGAGTAGTTAGTTAAGTTTCTCTTTTCAACTATGAAAAGATAATAAATTAATTAAATTTTGTAGGAGAATTAAATTTAAAATATTTTAAAACATTTGTTGACCTCATTTTTACAGTAAGTCAATATTTTCACTTAAAATGACAATTTTAGTCAAAATGGTCGATCCAGACCCAATGACCAACCATGTTGACCCCACAGGTAAACTTTTTTTTTACCTAAAATGAAAATTTTGGTCAAAATGGTCAATCCAGACCCAATGACCAACCCTGTTGACCCCACAGGTCAACCTTTTTACCTAAAATGACAATTTTCGTCAAAATGGTCAATCCAGACCCAATGACCAACCCTGTTGACCCCACAGGTCAACCTTTTTACCATAAATGACAATTTTGGTCAAAATGGTCAATCCAGGCCCTATGACCAACCCTGTTGACCCCCATAAGAGAATCTTTTGACCTAAAATGGCAATTTTGGTCAAAATGGCCAATCTAGATCCAATCATCAACCTTATTGACCCAATGGGTCAACACATGACCTAAAAAGTCAATTTTGGTTAAAATGATCAATTTTTTATCAAATAACCAAGGACATGTTTAAGACTCACAATGACAAAAATTAATCAAATTAATTTCAAAAATTATTTTGATTAATTAAATTGACTAATAATTTAATTTTCAATATTTTAATTAATCAAATGACAAGATTAATTAAAATGAAAATTAAATTAAAAGTCATAAAATGACAAAAATTAATCAAATAATTGATCCCAAGATTATTTTGATTAATTAATTGGCTAACGAATTAATTTTCAAATTTTAATTAATGACATAATTAATTAAAATGAAAAATTAAATTCAAAAGCCATAAAATCTCAAAATCCAAAAATTGATTAAAAATAATGGAATTAATCAAATAATTAATTCCAAAATTATTTTTAATTAATTAATTGACCAATAAGTTAATTTTCATGTTTTAATTAATGACATAATTAATTAAAGTGAAAATTAAATTGAAAAGTCATGAAAAGAGATAAGAATCAATTTTAATCACATGGATATTAATCACATAATTAATTTGGAATTATTTCCAATTAAATATTAATTAATAAAATAATTTCTAATATAATTAATGACATCATTAATTAAATATGGAAATTAAAATGAAGAGGGCATTAAATGAAATTTTTAAAACCTATGACATTTGGTTTTCTAAAAATTCTAAAACTCTTTTGTGACATCACACATGATCTCATATGGGTTAGACACAACCCATAGGTCCCATTAAAGAGAAAACAACCCATGAATCAATCACATTTAACCATGGTAAAAGGCCATCATGACATGAAAAATGATGTGGCAAAACCATGGTAATTTAAAGTGTGAGGTGTCTTGCCATGGTGAGGTTAGTTTAGCCACCTCCCTAGCCACCCAATAGTGAGGAGACAAAGCTTTAACCATCCTTCACACCATGGTTAAACTCATCATAACATTTCATGAAAAAATATTAAGAGAGGGGCTAATGTGTCACAACCTCATGAAATAATAAATCAGGTGTTGCAAGGAGATGGTCTCAACCATTTGAGTCACCATGAACCTCCCACTTAGCCAATGGAATGGAAACAAAGAGGTTAAAATCCATCATGAAAAAAATTAAGCCAAAATTGCCATGAAATGTGCACTTTCTTAAGTGGAAAAATTCTCATGGAGGAAGAAGAGGTGAGGCTTGGTTTACATGGGGGAGGTTGTACTTTACAGCTCTAACCATATTATGATCAAATCCAAGCTAACCGAGGTTAATCCATAGCCATTCATGGCTACAAATACCCCCTTGGCCGAAAATACCATGAGGAGAGAATTATCGCATAGAAACCTATAAGTTGCCTAAATCCCTTGGCTTCAAACACAAAAAAATCTTCATGGGGACCTCAATAACCTATTCCAATCAAACAGAAGTCATAGGGTTAGCCCAATCAAGCCAATTTGGCCAATATCCAAAATCAACCCAAACTAGCCATTTTGCCAAAATTGCTCTCCAAGGCTAGCTACAAAACCAAATTAAAGTTACAAGGATCTTCTTTGGGAGTCCTAGAAGCTGACCATTAAGCCTGATCAAGCTCGACAAACTTGTGGCTAAGGTATGGATTTATTTTCTCCAAAATATTTCATTTATTCGAGATATCATGGGTTAAAATAGCACAACAATGTATCATCATCGTATCGATATAATCTATACGTCTAGATGATTCCATAGGATCAAAAATCACTCAATTTCGTTGAGAAATGAGTGAGATATTGAACTTTAAAGTTTAACGGTTGCAAAAATTTTGAATTAAATGGGGGATTATCTCCGCTGTCCGTTCGCGTGTTTTGGAATGGACGGCGCTGATCTAAGCCCGCCGTCTTTGCTGTTCCATGCCATACACGGGATCATCCCGCCCGTTCGACGCGGACGAGGACGCGTGGCGCGTCCTGGTTTTTCTAGGTTAAATTAATTCAGAAAAACCTTAAAAACTTCAAAATTCCATATCTTTTGATCCAGAGGTCATAAAAATAAAATAAAAATACCTCTAGAAAGCTCTTGAAGAGAAGAAAATTATGAGACCAAAATCATAAATTTATTCTCAGTATTTAATTTTAAATTAATTAAATACTCTCTGGAGTATTTTAATTATAAAAAATTATTTACAAGTCAGAAAAATATGAAATTTTTAGGGAATGACCTTTAAGTCCGTAGGCACATCTTCTAATTTTTTTCTAAGGCTAGGATAACTCTCTAGGATGTGATTTCGTAATTTCCATGAAATTTTGCAATTACTTTAAAAAATAATTATAAAATTAGGAAAATTGGAAAATTTAAATGCAAAATGATTGAGAACCATATGATAACAGACAAACAATCCTAAAACAACAAATCTCATGTCATCAAGTCAATCTAAAGGACATTTTGAAACAAGGTTAAGATTTATTAATTTTAAAATTAATAATTCAAAACCTCCTCTTCACATATTTAATCCATCTCATCATGGATTAAGCAAGTGATGAATCCGAACTTAAATGAACTCAAATCAAACAATAATTAGGTTTAAAGACAACTTAAACCTAGTTAAACCATTAAACTTTAACTTAATTAAGACAAAAAACAAAACCTTTTAATTAAGTTTAAGGACATATTAAACTTAATTAATCAAAATCAAATCTTTTTATTAAGTTTAATGACTTATTAAACTTAATTAACCAAAATCAAAACTTAATTAAGTCTAAGGACATATTAGACTTAATGAATTCAAAATCAAAAACTTTTAATTAAGTTTAAGGACATATTAAACATAATTAGTCAAAATCAAATCTTTTAATTAAGTTTAAGGACATATTAAACTTAATTAATCAAAAATCAAAACCTTTTAATTAAGTTTAAGGACATATTAGACTTAATTAATCAAAATCAAACTCTTTAATTAAGTTTAAGGACATATTGAACTTAATTAACCAAAATCAAACTCTTTAATTAAGTTTAAAGACATATTAAACTTAATTAACAAAAATTAAAACCTTTTTAATTAAGTTTAAGGACATATTAAACTTAATTAACCAAAATCAAAACCTTTTAATTAAGTTTAAGGAAAAATTAAACTTAATTAACTAAAATCAAACCTTTTAATTAAGTTTAAGGACATTAAACTTAGTTAACCAAAATCAAAACTTTTAATTAAGTATAAGGACATATTATACTTAATGAATTCAAAATGAAAACCCTTTAATTAAGTTTAAGTACATATTAAACTTAATTAATTAAAATCAAATCTTTTAATTAATTTTAAGGACATATTAAACTCAATTAATCAAAAATCAAAACCTTTTAATTAAGTATAAGGACATATTAGACTTAATTAGTCAAAATCAAACCTTTTAATTAAGTTTAAGGACTTATTAAACTTAGTTAACCAAAATCAAACCTTTTAATTAAGTTTAAGGACATATTAGACTTAATTAATCAAAATCAAAACCCTTTAATTACGTTTAAGGACATATTAAACTTAATTAATCAAAATCAACCCCTTTAATTAAGTTTAAGGACATATTAAACTTAATTAACTCATTGAAACTTAGGGTTTAATTCAAAATCAAATCTTGAATTAAGTTTAAAGACATATTAAACTTAATTAACCCATTAAACCTCAACTAAATTTGGTTTAATACAAAACTAAACCTTTAATTAAGTTTAAGGACATATTATACTTAATTAACCTCCTTACACATTAGGTTTAAGACAAACATAAACCCTAATTAGGTCTAACCCATTAGACCTAATTAAACCATTAAACCTTAACTAACTAAGGTTTAATCAAACATAAACCCTAATTAGTTCTAACCCATTAGACCTAGTTAAACCATTAAACCTTAACTAACTAAGGTTTAATCAAACCTAAACCCTAATTAGTTCTAACCCATTAGACCTAATTAAACTATTAAACCTTAACTAAGTAAGGTTTAATCAAACCTAAAACCTAATTAGGTCTTACCCATTATACCTAATTAAACCATTAAACCTTAACTAACTAATGTTTAATCAAACCTAAAACCTAATTAGGTTTAACCCATTAGACCTAATTATACCATTAAACCTTAACTAACCAAAGTTTAATCAAACTCAAACCCAAAATAAACTTAACTTAGGTTCAACACAATATGTACCCAAGTTCAACTTTAACTTAAGTTCAACCCACATTGAACTTAAGTCAACCTTAAGTCTAGGTTCAACCTAACCTGAACCTAACATAAATCAAACTCAAATCTTAACTTGAGTTCAACCCATATTAAACTTAAGTTAACCTTATGTCTAGGTTTAACTTAACTTAATTAAAACCCGAATCCGACAAAAACCTTAATTAAGTCTATCACATGAGACTTAATTAAATCACTAAACCTTAATCAACTAAGGATTAAATAAAAACAAACCATGATTAAGTCTAATTCACTAAGACTTAATATCTAAACAAATCTCGGTTAAATCAAATTAGACTTAATTAAAACTTAAGCCTTACCTAAAAAGGACTTAGATGGTCTACAATTCTAATTAAGTCTAATTTATTTAGACTTAATGAACCTTTAAGTCCTATTTAAACAAGGCTTAAAACTTAATTAGGTCTATTCTGATTATACCAAACCTTTGACTTAAGTTCAAACAGACATGAACTCAAGTTAATTAGATTCAATCAACATTGAATTTAACTTAAGCTCAACTAGAAATGAACCCAAGTTAATTCGATCCATATTAAATCTAACTTCCAACCTTTTTACTTAAGTTCAGATAGACATGAACTCAAGTTAATTAGATTCAATCAACATTGAATTTAACTTAAGTTCAAGCAGACATGAACCCAAGTTAATTCAATCAATATTGAATCTAACTTTCAAAATTTTAACTTAAGTTCAAAAAGACATGAACTCAAGTTAATTAGATTCAATCAACATTGAATTCAACTTAGGTTCAACCAGACATGAACCCAAGTTAATTCAATCCATATTGAATCTAACTTCAAACCTTTTAACTTAAGTTTAGACAGACATGAACTGAAGTTAATTAGATTCAATCAACATTGAATTTAACTTATGTTTAACCAGACATGAACCCTAATTAATTCAATCAATATTGAATCTAACTTTCAACCTTTTAACTTAAGTTCAAACAGACCTGAACTCAAGTTAATTAGATTCAAGCAACATTGAAATCAACTTAGGTTCAACCAGACATGAACCCAAGTTAATTCAATCAATATTGAATCTAACTTTCAACCTTTTTAACTTAAGTTCAGGACAAACATGAACTCAAGTTAATTAGATTCAATCAACATTGAATTTAACTTAAGTTCAAGCGAGACATGAACCCGAGTTAATTCAATCAATATTGAATCTAACTTTCGACCTTTCAACTTAAGTTCAAACGAGACATGAACTCAAGTTAATTAGATTCAATCAACATTGAATTCAACTTAGGTTCAACCGGACATGAACCTAAGTTAATTCAATCCATATTGAATCTAACTTCCAACCTTTTAACTTAAGTTCAGACAGACATGAACTGAAGTTAATTAGATCCAATCAACATTGAATTTAACTTATGTTTAGCCAGACATGAACCCAAGTTAATTCAGTCAATATTGAATCTAACTTTCAACCTTTTAACTTGAGTTCAAACAGACATGGACTCAAGTTAATTAGATTCAATCAACATTGAATTCAACTTAGGTTCAACCAGACATGACCCTAAGTTAATTCAATCCATATTGATTCTAACTTCCAACCTTCTAACTTAAGTTCAGACTGACACGAACTGAAGTTAATTAGATCCAATCAACATTGAATTTAACTTATGTTTAACCAGACATGAACCCAAGTTAATTCAATCAATATTGAATCTAACTTTCAACCTTTTAACTTAAGTTCAAACAGACCTGAACTCAAGTTAATTAGATTCAATCAACATTAAAATCAACTTAGGTTCAACCAGACATGAACCCAAGTTAATTCAAGCAATATTGAATCTAACTTTCAACCTTTTTAACTTAAGTTCAGGCAGACATGAACTCAAGTAAATTAGATTCAATCAACATTGAATTTTACATAGGTTCAACCAGACATGAACTCAAGTTAATTTGATCCATATTGAATCTAACTTTAAACCTTTTAACTTTAGTTTAAACATACATGAACTCAAGTTAAATAGATTCAATCAATATTGAAATTAACTTAGGTTCGACCAGACATGAACCCAAGTTAATTCAATCAATATTGAATCTAACTTTAAACTTTTAACTTAAGTTCAAACAGACATGAACTCAAGTTAATCTGATCCAAATATTAACTTAAACAGACATGAACTCAAGTTAATCAACTTAAGTACAGACAAAAATGAACTGAAGATTTAAGTTTAAACTTATGTCAAGACATAAATTCGACATTTCAAACCAAAATCGACATAACCGACATAAATTCGACATTTCAAACTAAAAATCAACATAACCGACATAAATTTGACATTTCAAACAAAAAATCGACATTACCGACATAAATTTCACATTTCAAACCAAAATCAAATTCGACATTTCAAACCAAAATCGACATAAATTTGACAATCTAAACATTCCATCAACAAAATCGACATAAATCTGACATTTCAAACATAACTGACATAAATCTGACATTTCAAACGTAATCGACATGATTCGACATAATCGACATAAATTTGATATTGCAAACCTAAATCGACATAATTGACATAAATTTGACATTTCAAACAAAATTTGACATAAAATTGGCATTTCAATTGCAAATTTGACAAACACCGATATCAATCCAAATATTTCAAACGACATTAACTAACATTCAAGATATGAGACAATGAATGTGACACTATTTCTGACAATGTTTTATTTGTAAGATGAAGACAAATTTCGTTTAGATTTCCTTTGCATATTATAGGATGTGCTAACTCTGTTTTGCAGGACGACATTCTGGACGGACAATGATAAAACCAAAACTTTTAGGTTAGCCACAGAACCTAAAACATTCAACAAAACAACAACATTGACAACAATGACAAAACCAAAACTTTTAGGTTAGCCACAAAACCTAAAACTTTCAAGAAAACAACAACATCGACAACAATGACAAAACCAAAACTTTTAGGTTAGTCACAATACCTAAAACTTTCAACAAAACAACGACATCGACAACAATGACAAAACCAAAACTTTTAGGTTAGAGACAAAACCTAAAACTTTCAACAAAACAACGACATCAACAACAATGGCAAAACCAAAACTTTTAGGTTAGCCACAGAACCTAAAACTTTCAACAAACAAAACAACATGACATGAAAACAACATAGCATAATGACATTTGTGATTGATAGTGGGTACATCTTTCCCTAAAAACAAAAAAATTTCCAGAAAACTAGTGATCAACATTAATCAGAAGTTTTCTTAAACAATTATAAATTGTCTAAGATGTAATTAACTATAGAAGCTTGCTTCTATAGGAGAATTAAAGAACCCATGATAGAATCTCTGGTTTACACTTCATATTCTTCTTTATATAGAAACTCTAGGATATGGCATTCTAGGTTCTTCTTTATAAGGATTATCACAAAACATCTTCTTTTTCTCTATTTTATATTAGCCCTAAATTTCTTGAGTCCTTTATAGGATTCATAGAAATAAGATTAGGACAATATCAAAACAGAGTGGCGACTCCATGATATTGACATGAGAATTGACGGTGACGACATCCAAGCGACCTGATCCGCTCGCTATCAACATTGTGATGATATTAATTTCTGATCTTAGTTTACATTTTAAATTGGTCATCTAAGTTGTTAAAACCTGTTGAAGAATTTTGAGACCTTTCCGGAGATAAATTCTTAACTTGTAGAATTCACATGAATCCTTAGGTAATTGCAAGCTATACGCGAATTATTTAAGGTAAAGTGCAAATAAATAGGAAGATATTATTTATTGGGCGTAAAATTAATTAGTTTTTAGAGTGACAGACTAAATTCTAATAATTTGGTTTATAGAAAGAGAACAGGTCACTGGTAGGGCCGACCATAGCCACCCTTGGACATCTAGTAGTGTGAGCCTAGATTAACTCATTCTACTAATAAAACAACTTGAACCGATCTATAGATTAGTCAATGTTCTTTGCACTTGGACCATAGGGTAAAGAATAGGAATGCTTCTATTTGGCACAATACCATAATCTAAATTCCCTACAAAAGATAATTATTCTATAAATCTTGGATTAGGTGAAAAGGAGAAAGTCATTTTTTACTTGCATTGAATTTTAATTATTGCTCACATTACTTTATTACTGCTTACTGTTTACTTGCCTATAGTAAAAATTATTAGTAAATTAAATTTGAATATATATATATATATATATAAAGTATATACAAATTGCATTTAATTTAAAAATTCCAAAATATTTGTTACATTTCTTACTTTTTATAAATTTACTATCCCTGTGGGATCGATAACCCGGACTCCACTAGAGCCCTGTATTACTTGAACGATACGTATACTTGCGTTTAAAATTGTGAATTTTACAACAATTATTATAAAATCTAAATATAAATTAATAAAAGTAAACCTCGCACATCAAGTTTTTGAAGCCATTTACCAAGAATTAAATATTCTAAAAAGTGGCATCGTATCAATGATGATTTTAGGTGATTGCAGTAAAAAGAAGCGAAAAGGAACAAATTTGGAGCAAAATGGAGAAGAAATGTGGAAAACAGATTCTAGCACCGCCGGCGCCATTTTCCATAGAACTTAGCAACTAATTTGATGATAGAGTGCCGCCGAGCGCCTTATCGGGTGCTACCGGTGCTCAATGTCAGTGGAATTCAAATTTGAAGAGTTTTGGTGACTTTTGAAGGGATGCCTAAGGAAACTCTTGGGATTTCATTTATAACTTATAAGTAACTGATTTTGGATGAAAATGATGTGGTTTTAGTGTGTGTTCTGAAGTTCTAGAGAGGGAGAGTGTGGGTTTTGTGTTAGGGCTTAGGAGAAAAGTGTGTAGAAGTTAGAATTTGAGTGGAATTCTTCTCAAAGGAGTGAAGGAGAAGAAGTAAAGTGAGAGATTGCTTCTTCCTTTCCATTCTAAAGAGGAATTAAGTGTTGTGAAGAAGAGAGAAAAGGATTCAAAGGAACTTCTAGGAAATTGCATTGGGGAAGAGAAAGAGATAAGTTGTATTTTCTTTTGTCATTTGTATGACTTTTCTTTTATATATAAAATCTATGTTTTATTGTATTTTCAACATGAATTCTGAGTAGTCTCCTTTGTCTTTCTTCTTTCGTAGAGATGTGATGATGGATTAATGTGGATTTGAAGTGCTTTTAATGTATTGAAAAAATTGTGATGGTTTTTCATTTCAAACTTAATTTACTTTTCGATCTGGCCAATTTAATTGTTAAAATATGTTGTTGAACATTAATTATAAAAGGATTTAGTGTCCTACAACAACAATGAAGAATCCATTCAATTTCCATGGATGAATTGCGTAGTTCATGGGAATTGAGTGCAAATAAATAGGGAAATGTGTTTTGATGGACTTCAAATTGGTGGTTTCAGGGTGACAGGCTGATATCCCTAATTTGGTCATAAGATTAGTAACTAAACTCGAAGGTTAGCCTTCAGGTGAAGGGTTAGTGGGAGCTCCGTAGTGAGACTCGGTATCCTATTAGCCTAGCCTTAGATTTAGTGACTAAACTTAAGATATGTTAATGTTCTTTTCATGCTTGGAAGTGGGGTACTCTGTTAAGGGTAAAGAAACATTTATGTTCCTATTTGGCACAATAACGTAGATAATCGTTCCATATCATCCACACATCATATTCGCGTTGCATGAGGAAATGTACTTTTCTTATATATCAAAAACCTTTCAAATATATAGCTTAGTGTGTGTCTGTTAGTTAATTCTGTTTTCAAAGTTATTAGAAGTAATTGTAGTTTGATTATTTCTTATTGTTTTCTGCATAGTGGTAGCAGAAGTAAACATTAAATTTTAATTGTAATTTGAGTATCGAATTTCAGTGCTACATTACCTATTGTGAAACACTTTATTCTATTTCGTAGCTTCTCTGTGGGATCGATAACCAGGACTTTATTAGAATCCTGTATCACTTGATACGATACATATACTTGCATTGAATGCTTGGACTTTACAAAATCATTATAAACATATATAAATTTGAGCTCATAAATTCTTGCAAATAAAATTCTGTAAATCGTTCAGTCAGGAAGCTTCAAAAACCCCTTCAAATTTATGCCAAAATCAAACAAAATTCGTCACTTTGATTGTGACACCTATGCGCCAGCCAACCAACGCAAAGGCGCCAGAGGCCAAATTTGCACATCTTTCAATTTTTTCTCCAATTTTGATCTCTTATTGCTCCTTTCATCATAGTCACTTATTTTAATCATACGTGCAAGAAAAACACAAAAATATCTTCCATTAAAGTGCAATATCATTAAAAAATATGTATAGAAATGTATTTAAAAACACTATATATTTTAGGTATATCAGGAAGGAATGATAAGATACTTATAATTTATCCTAAAAGGAAAAGCTAAAGGAAGGCTATGAATCTGTGTTAGAAGGTCTTATATCTAATACCAAGAATGATGTGCGAAATGCACAAAAAGAGAACTAGATTGTTTTGAATTTTTAATATTTATTAGTTAATAGTTCGGGAAGTAACTCTAATGTTAGTTCACAAAACATTGTCTATTTTTAATTTTATGTCATTCTTAGTTGTAGGTGTTTGATCCCTGAATATTTATGCCTATGTTTTACACCTTATATTTATCCTCAATTATAAAACCTCTTTCTTTACAACAACACCAAAAACTAGATTCTGAAGTAAATAAAAAATCAACTTTAATTATTTTCAATATCAGATTCTATGGAAGTATACGTATCATTTATCAAGTAATATATGACTTTCTAATTAAGCCCCGAGATATCAAACCTACAAGGAAATGTCTAGAAATTTAAAGAAAGCAGAAAACAACTTTTTACTTTTCAAACTGATTTTACAAGTTATGTTTTGTAATTAAAAGGTTTAAATTATTTTAGCTAATTTTTTTTAGGAAAATTAAAGTAAGCAACTAAAATTAACGAGACTATTAAATGATATGAAAGCAAATGAGAAAAAATATCTTTTTCCTCTTTGAATGAATAATTAATAAATATGAATTTCGTTGTCGAAGTATCTAAATTATGTTGTGCCAAATAGGATTAGTTATATTCTTTACCCTTACTTGGTTCTACAAAGAACGTATATTAATTTGATGTTTTGAAATCATGTAGATGGGTTAGGCAGGAAAGATACTAGTTCTCACTCTAGAGTTCCCTATTTTCCCTCCACCTGGGGGGCTAACATCTCATAACAAAGCTTAAAACATCAAACCAAATTGGGGGCATTAGCCTGTCATTATAAATTCTTTTAATTTTACACCCAATCAAAAGCATATCTCCTTATTTATTTGCACTTAACTAGATGGACTACAATTCTCACCCATAAAATTTCATGTGATTCTCTTCAGTTTTTGGTTGAGACAATACCTCATTGGTTATTACATGTTCTCACAATAAATTTTAACATCTTAATTGGCCAAATCAAGAGGTAAATGAAGTAAAAGGTAGTGGAATCATCCCAACTTCTTCCAATATTGAACATCTATACTTCACACAACTTCCTTCCATAATTTAATATTTTCATCATTTGAAAGGAAAAAGATAAAGAAAACTACTCAGAACTCATGGAAAAAATACAAACACAAGATCTATTAAATGAAAAAATTTGTGCATGAAAAAGAGGCCTTCTAGAGAGTTTTAGCGAATTGGAGAAGATTTAGATAGGATATTAGTGTGTGTGTAAGTGAGTTTGTGTGGTTGTATTGTTTGAGTAAGAGTTTAGAGATTGCTTGAAGGAGACTCCAAGATTTGTGTGGGGAGAAGACATGAGGTATTTTGTATTTGTGTTTAGTTTTTTGTTGTTAAGACTTGGCTTTCAATACAAATCATGTGTTTTTGTTATATCTCCATGAATTTTGAGTAGTTCCTTTTCTTTCTCTTTGCATATGAAAATTAATTATATGGGATGAGAAAGAATTAATGATTTATTTTGATTCTAAGAATTATTATGGTATTACCATCGATTCTTCATTAACTTTGCAAATTGACCACTTGTGAGGTTAAAATATATTGAAAGACATAATGATTTAGGAGAACTATGATTTCACCTAATTTGTGAATGCCAGAATTCACTTTGGAAAGAGCCACTGTGATCATTTGATTGGGAGGGAAAATAAATAAGGAGATAAGTTTGATCGATGTAGAATTGATGTTTTTAGGGTGAAAGAATAGATTATTTAATCAATTTGGTTTAAAGTTTGGATTGTAAGGGTCCCTAGTACATCTTATAGAGAAGGAACAGTGGGTAATTTAGAGGTGAGAGGCCACAATCTACTCAGCACTACTACATAAACTGGAGACAAACTTTAGGTTAGCCAATGTTCTTTGTTAGCACCGAGAGGGGGTAAAAAATAGGAATGCTCCTATTTCTCACAATACATTCTTTTATAATTTTAATAATTTAAATCCTACACTGATTAACATCTCTTTGCAAGGGGAAAGATATTTTCATAAAATCCAATCTCACTTTTAAATTTTATTAGTCATTTGAACTTTATTAAACATTTAAAGTTGTTACTATTTTGCTTGAGTTTAGTTTTAAATATTGCAAACCTATGAACATTGTTCTCTTATCATATTTATCTGCAATTTATATAGAAACTTTGCAAGTTAATATTAAGAGTTGCAACTTTTCTCTATGGGATATATATTGTGTTTTTAAGGAATATTCGATATTGCATGAAATGATATGTATACTTGCGTAGTACCCATAATTTGAAAATTTATTATATATTTCCTAAATCATTTCATTTATTAACACTAGCCGCTAAATAAAATTTAAGATAAGTTTTTTGTAAATTTTGAGAAAGATAAATTATAACGTAATTGCAGGTCGGGTCACCCTCCTCGTAAGGTAAGTGTGGCATTCACAAGTTGGGTGAAATCATAGCTCTCCTGGGTCATTATGTTTCTCAACTGGTTTTAACCTCACAAGTGGCCAATTTATAAAGTCAATGAAGAACTGGTGAAAATGTCATCGCAATTATTGAAATAAAAAGGAATCTTTAAATCATTCTCATCCTACAGGATTAATTCTGATATGCAAGGAGAAGAAAAATTACTCAGAATTCATGGAGATAAAACAACAATACGTGATTTCTATTGAAAGTTTAGTCTTAACAACAAATAATCAAACAAAAATACAAGAAACCATTCTTATGTTTCTCCCCAATCAATACTTGGAGTTTCCACCAAACAATCTCTAAATTCTCCTTATACAAACAATGAAAAAAAGAACTTTCACTCACAAACAAATAATTCTCTCTAAAACTCTCTCCACACTCCTCAAAACTCTTAAAAACTTCTCCAAAACTCCCCTTTATCTCTCATCCATTGACCAATTTAATAGATCTATGAAAATAACTAAGGGTGGCTTCAAGCACTCCTTCAAAATTCGGCCAAGTTCAATGCACCTTCTAGAAAATTGGTTACTAGCGCTATAGCTCGGCTCTGGGGTGCTTCAACGCCCATCTAGCTCAATAGTTGGCCCTACGGTGCCATAAAAAATTCTTTATTTTTTCTCCATTTTGCTACCATTTTCTTTAAAGATTCACTCCTAGTACCTGAAACAAAAAAATTGCAAAATAGATTTCATCAAATTGCAATATTATCAAAAAAAGCATAAAATGAGCATTAAATGCTTGTTAAAAACAGGTAAATTTTAGATGTATCAAAGAATGGCGACCACTGCCTTTAGCCGCTCACAGCAAACTAATCAGTCCTTCATAGAACAATCAGCAGGACCTCTCGTCGCTTTGTTGGAAGGGCCAGCCATCTCTGACATCTAGTGCACAATTGAATTGGAAGACGACTAACATCCCTTTAAATGTGCATGCTCGAAGCTGCTAAAATGGTCGGTGGATGTCCACAAAAGTTGTTTTGTCATATGAGGGTAAGCAGCGATCAATTCTAGGGTTGTAGCTATAGCAGTTTAAACAAAATTAGTAAGGCAATCAGCTCATCTATACTGAAAATGATATTAACTAATTAAAAAAATAAATTGAAGTATTTTTATTTCACATAACTAATATTCTATTTATATCAGAAAGAGTCATGGAAAATTCTTCCACTCCTGGAGCTAGAGGTCCTCCACCTTTATTTGGAAAGGAAAGGTAGGGAGTGGGGGATAACCAAATTTTCATTCAATCCCTCCTGACAAACCTTGGCGGGAAGTGCAGTTCTCTAGCTTTTGTTGCAATCACACGAAAATTCAAGCTAGAAGTCAGACGTGGGTCTACATCTAATGATTTCTTCAACAACTGAATATTAGAGTTTTCGAAAGAAGCGACATGGTCGATCGACTCAGGTTCAGATGCCTTTTGCATTTGTTTCTTTATGAAATTTCTTTTTTTCTTCTCCGCTGTGGATGATGGATGAAGTCAAAAAATTTCCTGTTCGAGTCTTCGGCCATGGTGTCGATTGAGAAATCTAAAGAGCTGATAAAGGAATGAAAGATATAGTCTCAAGCCCTATTTATAGAATCCACCACGCACGAAAAACAAGAGATGATTTATTATTAAATAAATTTTCTCGATTTATGTGCCATTTACTGCTTAATAATTTTCCTGTCCTTATTATAGATATCGCCATCAAGGAGGAGAAAAATCACAGAACTAATACTTATACTTCAAAAATGTCAGCAAAATCTCGAGAGGATTGAATGGCTGAGAATAAAGGCATGTAGAAGAAGTTCCAGAGTAAAGGATTAAAACCTTTTCAACAAACAACTGAACAACTTTATGGCAAAATCGACCAACATGGAGCTTTGTCCAACAGATGTTTTACGAGCGACGAGTCCACCAAACGAGAGAACCCAAACAGGTGAACATTCACTTCTGACAAATTACCAGATCTCTCTGAGAGGTCTGTGGTCGGTCGACGAGCCAGCTGACTCGAACATCATGCGGTCGGTTATGGTGGTCGACACACACATTAGATGGTTGACCAATATCAACTTTTTAGGTTGAGTACAATGTATATTGCTACTCAACAAACATGTTGATTCAATGCTCTGGACAGTTATAGTAATTGTTCTTTCATTTTATATAGTTGTATTTTGGGACCTTTGTAAATAGGAGATCATGACATTAATAAAAGTCCTCTTTACTTTGGACCCTCACAAGGGGAATTCTCTAACTCTCTTTTCTCTCTGTTACTATCTCCTTACAAACTCTCAAACTTGAGGTATGTCTCCAAGAAGATAATTTAAGATTTATATATATATATATATATATATATATATATATATATATATATATATATATATATATATATATATATATATATATAGATTGAACAAGTGCCGCAGTTGAAACTGACATCTTAAAAATTTTCATTTTATTACTTATATACTGCAGAGTCGAGCACTATACATATTTGGTGGAAACAAGATACAGACTTAGCAGGAATTATTGACCATTAATAACTTTTTTATAATTCCCAGCAACTTTGATGGTTTCTAACAATTCAACGAGACCAAGTGGATGTGATCAGAAGTGAGTGAGTATTCCACTCTATGAACAGTTGTGGTGCTAATGTCAAAGGTTGATGTGGATAACACTTATCATGACATATCAATTCATCAGTTCCATTCTTAATGAAACAGGTTAATAATATATTGCAGCCACTGGAGCCAAAGGTTTGATTGCGGCAAATATCTTTGTAGTTATTTGCCATTTTAAATCATAGTCAGCAAAGCTAATGAGTTCGTAAATACTAGTTAAATTTTCGTTTGCATGCAAGAATTTATTACAAATATTTAAATGAGTGGCGATGGAGCTGACAGGACAGGGCTGGACGGGTAAATGTATCTGATGCTGAATACGACCTCGTGCATGCAAACAAATTTATTCAGGTCATTCTTTTTGTTCAAATGTCATTTTGGACAAAAAAAGAAAAAAAGCCAAACGATTAAATAAAACTGGGAATGATATCATGTTGTTTGACTATTGAACCATTTGCATTTCATTATTTTACACGTCTGTTTTCTAATCACAAAATTAGATTACCGCGTAAGTCTTCTTTTGTAGTCTTCGGAAAATATTATTTCTCAAGCAATTTGTTAAAAGTCTAACGCACTTGCAGATAATCTGAAATAATAGAAGAAGGCTGTAGGACTTTTTATATAATAAAACTCAGAAATGCGAAAACTATGACATCCGGCCTAGTAAATGTAATCTACTCTTAGTTTGTAAGTATAAGAATAAATTATTTTTTCATAAGTGAGAATCAAAGATTATAATGTTACACCAAATACAACACTTGTCCGTAAACAATAAACAAAAATCTCAGGAGTGAGGAGAAAATCAAAATTTTCTGAATATCTCAGTCGGAAGCGATTGTCATCCGGAGTGATGTAATATCTTCAATACATGTTTGAAATATGTCTTTGCACAATATCGGGATACTTCATTGTCCCATACATGGCATAAATCATTATCCCGTACACGGGATACTTCATTACACCATATTCAACTTACTTCATATCTCAAATTCAATGTACTTTTTTAAACCATATTCAGGATACTTCATTATACCGTATTTGAGATATGTCATTATAAAATTGAGTTTACTTACAACGGTGAGCAGAGAGTAGTTGAATGTGATCGACAACAGTCATGAGGCGGTGGTCAACTCTAGTTGGCGACTATGAAAGTCGAAAATTATATTTGGGTCTTCATTCAATAAAAACATTGGAATTTGCTCATTCTTTGGCAAATTTTTCTTAGGCTATTGTTGATCTCTCCAAGCTAGTATTGTCATTCCTTCTCAGTTGTTATGACCCAATATTAAAGTACCTTTTAAGTTGATATTACATTAGTTTTTTGGTGGATGTTGCCCAATATCAGAGCCTCTTTTAGCTTGTTGTTTCCTTAGTTTATGGATTGTTATTGCTCAACATTGAAGTCCCTTTCAGGCTATTATTTTCTTGCTTTTTTATCTGTTGTTACCCAACATTGGAGTCTCTTTTAATCCATTGTTGCCTAACATCTGCATCCCATTTAGGCTTCAGTTGCCTTACTTTCTAGGTTGTTGTTTGCTAACATTGGAGTTCCTTTTATGCTTGTCTTGCTTTACTTCCTGGGCTACTGTCGCATTTTTTAAAACATTTTTTTTTGTGTACTGATTGCTCATCAAGATCCAAGAGTATGAGGAATCCCGTCGCCCAAAAAATATAATTATCAGAATCATGTGAAGGTTAAATCTACACTTATATAAGATGCTTTGATATTTTTTGGCAAAATTTTGAATTACCGGACGACATGATGGTGATGTTGCCAACTCCAACTGATTAGGCATGTTTGCCTCCTTCTACATACATTTCATTTCTGAAGTAAATTTATGTGTAGAATATTTTTTCCACTAGTGTCTGAGTTGATATATATTATAAAGGCTTTCAACGTTCACATTTCTTAGTTCCCTTATTGAGTGATGATAATCGTTATTAGTGTGAGCCTTTTCTTTAGAAAAACTGGTGTGGGGATCTTAGCCAAGATTGTCAATTTTTTTAGTGATACACATGGATGCATATATTTTTAACATCAAAGTATTGCGTATTCACTCAAAGGATCCTATATGATTTTGGTATGCCAAATACTTTGTGAAGAATGACTAGTGCATTGGAAAGGTTTAGAAAACTCTAGGAGCTCCCAACTTCTCTTCAGATTTTGGTGGATAATGGTGCGACTTTTTTAAATTACCAAAATTTATGAATTCAGATTTATATGAATATTTAATTTATTTTTATGTTGAGTCACACAATTAAACGCAAGTATACGTATCGCTCAAGTAATACAGGGCTTTAATGCCTGAAAATTTTATGCTTACGATTTATATATGAAATTTATGATTTATAATATGTCATTCTACGCAAATATATGTTTAGTTTATCAAGAAATATAGGACTTTCTGATTAAGCCTCGAGATTTCGAACCCACAGGGAAATTTGTAACAATTTAAAAAAATAAGAAAAATAACTTTTTACTTTTTAAATTTATTGTTGTAAGTATGTTTTAAGGTTGTAATTTCAAAAAGTTATTTTTGATATTTTTAATTACAAGTTTAAGCAAGAAATGAAATTATCAATATTCTAAACACGATTTAAAAGTTGTAAGTATCTAATATCCTTTACTTTCTTCAATGAATTAGTAATAATTATGGAATTTTATGTTGTGGAATGACTTCAATTTATTGTGCCAAATAGGAGAAATTATATTCTTTACCCTTACTTGGTTCTTTAAAGAAATTTTGTAAACGCTATTGTTAATTTCAAATTTTTAAATTTTAAATTATATTCTTTACCCTTACTTGGTTCTTTAAAGAAAATTTGTTAATTTCAAATTATGCAAATGAGTTCTTTAGTAAGATTTCAAAATTTTGTTCTAGAAATGAAATAATTCAATTTAGAAAAAAATTTAGTAAATAAGACCAATTTAATTTTTAGACAATTCTTAAGTAAAGATAATAAAAATATAGGTTTATATCTAATTCAGAAATACTTATAGACTTTTCAAAATATAGGACTCAAACATTTTATTTTTGTTTACTTAAAAATTTTAATTGAGATTAATTTTACTTACTATTCTATAACCTTAAATTATAGATTTTCTCAAAACTTATATTTTAAACTTTAGGAATGGAACCAATTTTTGATTAGACCCTTAAATCCTCAAGTTTCTCCATCCTTTTCACATATTATTTTTCACTTTTTTTCTTTTTTTCTTTTTATTTTTATTTTATTTTATTTTTCTTTTCTTTTCTTTTTTCTCTTCTCTCTCTTTTTTTATTTTTTATTTTTATTTTTTTTTATTTTACTTTTTTTATAAGGCCAAGATTACTGTATCTCAATAGGTGTTTAATGATTTTGAATTCCACCCTTTCATTTAAAAAAATGTCTAATATTTATCTTTCACTTAAAAATCATAATAATAGTGTTGAAAATTACTCTTCATAAAAAGAAATTTAAGATTTGAAAAATAAAAGTCAAATCTTCTATTTATCTAAATATACAACATGTTTTACTAAAGATATTTTAACTATATTTAACATTTACTTATTAAGAACGTTCTAACTTTAAATTTTTCATTATTACTATAAATTTTAACTAAATTTTTTTATTCATTTCTATATTCAAAATTTTGTTTCCCTAATAATACTTCATATACATAACTTTTTTTAAACAAAAACCAACTTTATTTTAAGCATTCTTGAGAACAAATAAAATTTTAGTTTTTTGAAAAATTGAGTTTTTTAAATCCCACCCAAACTTTAATTTTTAGTCAGGATAAAAACATTTAAGTATAAGAAATGATACATGAGTGAGAATTAAAAAACTAAAATAAAATACATGTAGAAATTTCAATATCCTAAATATGCAATTATAACATTTTCAAAGATAAATAAGAGTAAAAAGAATGTAAATTCAATTTTTTATAAAAGAAAATTTTCAAAATAATTCTACAGTAGTGGAGGTTTTCAAAGAAAATACACACCAACTTAACATAACTAAAATCACAACAATAGTAGATAAGAATTGGTAGTAGATTTTGAAAAGTTTAACATGCAATTTTCAAATAGTGGTTTTAATAGTGTTCTAAAATTTCTAACAAATTTGGAATTCATTTATAATCTATTAAAAATTTAAACACTAAATATACATTTAAAACTTATGCTACTACACACATATCACAAATTACAACAAAAAATATTACTTTATCACATAAACATTTGAATGTACATAAAAAGAAATAGTCCAACTATGCTCTATTAAAAATCAGAGCTCATATCATAAATACATCACACAACAATCAAACATAACATCACATATAATTATATCAAAATAAAAACATAACTACACATAAGAAATTACAAATCAAAACGAACTAAAAACAACAACTCTAATCATCATCCTCATCATCATCTTGTTCAGCCCAGTCTCTGGATGGCAGATAAGGTTGATAAAATGGATGAAGGGGCATCTCAGCACTATGATCACCTCTAATCACTTTATTCAAGTTCTGCTGATAATTCTCCACATATTCATCATGCTTAACAATATACCTTTCAATATTTTCAATCTTACCATCCATGTCTCTAACATCTTTTTTAGTAAGACTCACTTTCTTCAAATTCATCTTCAATAGTGCAGGTTGTGAATAACTAGATAATGTTGCTCTAGAAGTAGTGGCACGTGAAGTAGAAGCAGTAGAAACAGAAGCAGAAGTGGTGGAACTTTTAAATCCTCCTCTCTAGCCAAACTCTGAATGTACAGTGTAAGCACCAATGTTTACACTGGTAATGGGTCTCAATGGCTGAAGAACTTCCTCCCATGTTTCAAACTTAACACCAGATCGCTCACAAAACGAATGAATTATGGATGGAAATCCCATACCTGAAGTAGTAGCAGATCTGACACAGTTCATCTCATAGTAAAAAATAACAGCCCCTAGATCAATAAGCTTTCCCAACTAAATACAATGATTCAGAACTACTCTCTCCCTAGTAACTTCACTAGTATGACTTGAAGGTTGTAGTTTAGATGAAATAAAGTAATGTCATGCCTTTGAAATGACATTCAACTTAGAGGCCTAAAAATTTATTCTTCTTTCATTTATTATCTTCCATAAACCTCTTCCATCAGTCAGAAATGATATGATCTCATCTAATTCTCCTTCAGTAGGATGATAATTAGCATTAAAAAGACACCGCGGGAGACAAGTGGTAAAAGACATTGATTACCACAGGTGAAAATGTACTTATTCACCTCTAACCATCACCAAATTTTCTTCTGCTGCAGGAAAGTTTGCATAAAACTCTCTGACCACAGAAACAACAACGACAGCGGAGAAGTAACAATAATTTTCCCAATTCCTTCTAGTAATCATTTCTTAAATAACTTCTCGTGGCATACTAAACACTCGTTGCAGAATCAATTTATGTGACAACATCACATCAACATATTGATCCTCAGCTCTTGCACTAACAAATTTGTTGGAATCAAATTTCACTTTTTCTTTTGATCTCTTTGACTTTGGAGCCAACTCTAAAAAAAATTGCAAAAATTCACCATAAATTCCAACAACAAAACTTGCTAATTTAACTTCCAAAGGTAATTTACCAAAATCCAAGTAATTTTTAATGTTTTTCATTAAATTTCACCTTAAATAATGATCTTAAGATTTTTCAATAATGTACTCAAAATATATGGTGAAAATAAAAAAAAAAATGTTTACTTAGGAGTAGTGCACATACGTCAAGGAATTCAAATCTGACAAATCTCGTTGAAATCAGCTCTTAATTGATCCAACTTGAGGATGCCCTAAATCCTATTTCGTGACTTTGAGAGGTTGAGGGTGACGAGAGGTGTTAAAAATGTCCATTTTCGGGTTTTTAACTGCGTAAAATCAGTTTTGCGAACCGGCGCTTAAGCTCGAGGCTTCGGCGCTTAGGTACGAATTCAGGTGCTTAGCCGACAACATCCTTATTTTCACAATTAATTTAAAAATTCACTAAACCCCTTGGTTAATCCCCTTAAATCAATTTAAATAATAATTTCTCCCTTTTAAATTTTTCTAATTCTCCTAAGAAAGTTAATTTTCCATCAATTCCAAACCAATTTCACACAAACACAAACATTCTTTATAAACAATTACACTTAATACATACTAAAAATTTCTATCCAAACATTTAGGATGAAATTTCCCAATACACAATAATTCAAATATATCAAAACAAAGATAATTATACATCATTAAGATATAATAAACACACATTTAAGTTCAATAAAACACTAACATTTAACACTAGACACTAAACACTTATCACATAAAACCACAATACTGGACTATACTCAAATTAATTCCAATATCCATAAGGTTGAATGTATCCAGAGCCACCATTAGTTCCATCTGAACCATTTGGAATATAGATATGATAAAATGGGCAATGCTTGAAAACTCTTACATCTTCTTCTAACCATTTGTTTTTAAGAAACATCGCCTTTTCTGTTTCTTTCACATGACTTCTATGACTGAATTGCATTTTAAGTTGCCATCCCATATGCACTAAATGAGCATTAGTTTCATTTATCTTTGCTTCAATTGACTTCATGTTGGTTTCAATCTTCGCAATCCTTTCTGCAATACCTTGAATATTAACTGCTAGGAAATCGTTGTATAACTCTTGCGCACTTTCACTGATAAATTTCTTCTTGTTGGCTTCCTCTTTCTTCTTAATTTCACTCTCCCAAGAAGACATTTTTGCACTAAAAATACTCTTCTTAAGACTCAGAAATGGAAATAGAGACTGGGGCAAGTGTTTCTCTTAATCCAGAGCCTTCTTATAGACATGGGAAGTGCAAAAACTGACCCTAGACTTTTTAAAAACTCAAAAATAACTCCTAATACCACTTCCCCTCGATTTTGGCTTCTAGAAATTCATTTATCATGTTTTTCTTAAATGCGGCGCTTAGCCGCCAGTGCACATTTTTGCACAGGTCTGCCAAGTGTCCAAAATTTTCATTCTGACTCTTTCAAGTCATCCATTAAAGTCTAATAAACACCATTATAACTATTCTCTTTAAAATACTACCATATAATCATAAAAACAAACCACACAAAGCAAACATAAAGCAAAGCACACTGATAAATATAAAATAAAGCACACCGATAAATATAAAGCAAAGCACACCGATAAATATGAGCTACCTCCCACAAAGCTCTAGGTTTAATGTCTTCAGCCTGACATACCCAGAACTTATTCTAATTGACCCAACACCTGATTCTCATCAGATTTAAGTTGATCGACTGAAAAATAAGGTTTAAGTCTATGACCATTAACTTTGAATATTTTTTTAGTCTCAGGATCTTGAATATCCACAGATCCATAAGACTGAACTTTTATCACAGTAAATTGACCCATCCATTTGGACATAAGTTTTCTAGCAAAAATTTTTAACCTTGCATTATACTGTTGACCTCATTTTTGATGAGGTCTTCTCTTCCTTTTTTTTTAGTACTTAGGATCTAGCCTTAGGCTTTTCCTTTGACTATCCTAGAGGATTAGAATTGGGACCCACCACTTAGAAATTCAAACCACTTCTTAACTCCTCGCAAACTCCACAAACTTGATTGTAGACCCCTAATCACCTAGAGGGTTGAAATCAAATGTGGAAGTTTAAAGGATGAGTTCTATAGGACTCTTTGGTCGTAGGGCCGCTTACAGGTGGCACAGTGCAGTGAAGGGCTGACTTACACACACACTACACTTATACACTACACTTTCACACACCTCCTAAAACCACACCCATACCCAACTTGACCTCCTATCTCATGAAGGTGATTCACATGGATGGTCCTTAACCCCTAAGCCCTTGGCTAAGAGGGTTAGGAACAACATAGTGAATGCCTCAAATGAGTCCCTTCATGGCTCATATAGGCTTAACATGGCTTCATGGCTCATATAGGCTTAACATGGCTTCATGGCTCAACCAAAATAATTTCATTCCACTTACATTTACCCAATCTTCAATTTTCCAAATTTTCAATTTTGACCCGGAGACCCTACACCCGCTTAGCCTACCCAAAACCCTTGAAATTACCCAAATTTTTCAAAATTCTCCAAAATCACCCAAATTCCTTAAAACCAATCCCAAACATTCCCACATCACTCAAATTGATCATTCATAGCCAAAAATACCAAAAATTCCAAAAATACCTCCCAATACCCTCCAAATACCCAAAATGCCCCTCTTAGCCAAAAAATCCAAAAATTCAGACAATTCTCAGAAAATTCCAGAAAATCCCAAATATTCCCAATTTCATTTTATCCAACTACACCATGCCCCACTTTTGTCAAGAACCCCAATTTGACCCATTTTAACCCAAAGTGAACCCAATGTCAAACCAAACCTACCCAATTGACCCAAATTCTAGTCCAATTCAATTCTAAACTTCAATTCAACATCCCCAACACCAATCTAGACTAAATACAAGCCCAATTTGATTGAAATTTGAATCCAATTTTACTTTTGACCTTAAAGCCCATTTTGGACCCATGACCCAAACTTATCCCAAACTCACCCAATTCAACTCCAATTAACCCCAAATCTTTTCTAAAACTTCCCTAACATCCCCACAAACAAAACACTAACATTATTTGCCCAAAATTTAGACCCAAACCCCACTCAAATTCAACCCAAAGCTAAAAGACCCAATTTTGACCTAAGCCCAAACTTAACCCAAATAAGCTCAAACCCCAAAATCGAAACCCAACCAAAGTCAAAACCTATTTGAAACACTCCCATAAACATTTCCCAACATTAATTTTACATCAATTTCAACCCTAGCCCAACATTGGCCCAAGTTAGCCCAATTTGACCTACATTGGCCCACTTACCAAATGAACCCAAATTCAAACCAATTCAATTCCAAATCACACCAAATTGACTCCAAACCATTCATGAAACATCCCTAAACCAATTGCAACATTTATTTGACATGGTCCTTCACAAAATTTTCACCCAAATGCCCATCCTAAAATAAAAAAAACCCACTTCCCTAAAACACTTTAAAAGCCCATCTAAAACCATTTCAAAGAGCCCACAATCTACCCTAAAGCCCATATGACATTTTCATTTGCCATCCATTTAATCGAAGACATTCCCTAAGTTCCAATCCCATCATCAAATGATTCCAAATCATGCCTTATGCCAAATCACCCCTAAATGCCAAAATTCACAAAATCCTTCTCCATGAAAGTTGACTTGACTTTTCCCAAGCCAAATGGAGCCATGGAATCTACTTTCCACCTCACCATACCCAAGATGGCAAGAGGAGGAGGCCCTTTCCATATTCCCTTAAGGGGATTAGCCACTTCCATGACTCCACTAAACCATGCTTAAACTTAATTGTACTTGGATGGTGACCCTTCCCCACTAATTAAGCTGACCTAAACCACTTTATCCTCAGCCCAAACTAGCCATGGGAAGGTGCACCTAGCCCAATCCATGCATTTGACCAAATTTAGCCAAAATATACCCTTACCCCATTCTACTTTGATTCAAACACTTTACACATGTCCAAGCCCAATTGCCTTCACCAACTTCAAGCCCCGGACCTCCTAACCCCGAGGGTGACCCATGCCTGCCGGCCGACCACCGGGCCGCCGGAAAACGCCATGGCCGAGACATGGGAAGGAGCCATGCATTGAAATTCCACCTTGCTGAGTTGCCCCATACCCAGTGGCCATTGCAGCTGTTCTTCCCTTGCCAAGAGCAGCTGATCCCAGTCCTAACTTCCCCTAGGAGGCCCTCCAGCCTCCCCTATTTAAACACCACCTCTCTCGGCCATGGAAGAGGTGCTGAACCAACCTTCAGGAAACTCTGCCAAAATCATTCCAGACCACTCTCCACACAATGAGCACTTGATTCCCTCTGGATTCCAGCCCCAATTCCCTCCAGCTGAGGTCAATTTTGAGTTCAAATTTCAGCACAGAAAACCAGGACACTTCTTCATAGTGGACCAATCCCCAAATTGATTCGTCCTACACCTTCACCAGACCAAGAGAAGAAGTTTACCAGCAAAAGCCCCCTCATCGGGCCAGCCATTGCTTCCAGCCTCCAAGCTTTGTGATCGGGCTTGGTCAAAATCTTACCTAGACAATTCACTGTGCTAAGGGACTTCATCTGGAGCTTGCTTGGACCCAATCGAAGGTGACACAACTCTCAGATCGAAGCTTCACTTCTCTGAGCAAAGGTATGGACTCACTCTTCTTCCCGAGCTTACAGAGATTCTCCATTTAATTTGGGTCAATTTAAATACATCTTTGTCGTATGGATGTGTTCGTCTCTTCAAGACGAATCCATAGAGCATGAGAACACAAAATCCGTTGAGAATCGAGTGAGAAATTAGGGTTAGAAGGTTGACGGTCACGGGTTCACACCAGTCGTAGACGATGACCAGGAGCAGTCGGATTGCAAGTGTATCGAGCGGACGGCCAGGATCGCGCCGGACGAAGCAACGGAACATGAACCGCGGGGCCCTGGAGCGCTGAGTCGGATGGCGGCGCCGAATCAGAAGACGACGCGTGGAGCTTCGGAGATGCCTAGGTTGAGCTGGCGCCGCGTGGATAAGTAGGAAATTAGGTTATTTTCCTATTTATTTAATTCCCTAAACTTCAAAAATAAATAACTTTGTGTAGGAAAATCAGAAAAATAAAATAAAAATACCATCTTGCTCGATGAACGGAGGAGAATAATGTGGAAAAGAAATCATTTAATTTCATTGAGTATTTGATTTTTAATAATTTATTTACTCTCCGCACATTTTCAATTCTCCATGCATGTATACAATTCACCATGGCATGAGACCATAGGGCTTTTGAAGCCTCCGAATTTGGGAACATTCCCTGAATTTTTCAAAGTCGAGGCCATCCCTATGAAGAGTTATTGAATTTTCAATTCTAGGTTACTATTCTGAGTATTTTAATTCTAATAATTAGCATATTGTGAAATAAATTCTAGGAAAATTTGGTGATGTTTATTATGACCAAAAGACCCTAGAAAAAATAGGTTTTGAGTTAACTCACTTGGAATAACCCTAATTGGCTTAAACACCCAAAATGGAGCTTTAATTAATTAGATCTAATCATACATCAAATTAACTTGAAATCAATTCTCCACTGACCTTTAGGATCAGAGGAACCCACCATAAAAGTTTGAAGTCAATTGGACTTGGTTAGCCCTATCAAATGGGTTGATTAAGCCATTTAGCCAAAATTAAACTTAAAAAATTCATAACTTTCAAAATATTTTTCAAAAATTCACCAAGTTGGTTTTGGAGCCTCTCTGATATCAGGGGAATTTAAGAAAATTAAAATTACAATTTTGTAAAAAAGTTGATTTTTTGCATTATTTTAATATTTTTAATAATTAAAAAATAATAAAAATCACAAAAATAATAAAATTCACCAAAATGTCACATTTTGAATTTTAATCGCTTAGGAACAAACCCCATATTTTTCTTAAGTCTCTATGATGAGATATTAAATTTTAAAGCCCTAGGGTAATTTCAAAATTAAAAAAATGTATTTTCTAGCATTTCCACTAAAATAATTATAATAAATCAAAAAAAAATCAGAAAATTGTAAAAATTAGTTCTCTGATTTCCTTGATATCGGAGAGATTTTTGAAAAATATAAAATTCATTTTTCAACCTTTATTTTATTTTTAAATTAATTAATACTCCAAAACTCAAAATAATTATAATAAAAAGAATATAATTCAAAAAATCACCAAAATTGGTCCAAGTGGTTCTCTGGTCATTAAGAATGTCCCATAATTTTCCTAAGGACAGAAACTTTTCCTTGGTCATGTTATTGAATTTTCTTTGGAAATCCCTATTTTCTACAAAAAATAATTACATAAATAAATTAAATACAGAAAAATCACATTTTCTCCTCTAATGTCTTTATTGACATATGAGTGAAGTCACATAAAAAAATTTCAAATTCATTTGAGCACAATTTAGTGAGTTATGAAATTATTAAGCTTGAAGGGCAAAATGGTAATTAAAATTTTAACCCTTAATTAAAACTTTAGGCTTAATAAAATGAAATAGTAAAATATTTGATCTTAATCTGATTTGGATGATTGAAATTTAAATAATTAAAGGGTAGAAACCTACTAAACAATTTAAAAATAATTAAAATAAACCTTAAATAAAAAATTATTAAAATTTGGAAGAATAATAAAAAAATTGGAATTATTAAAATGGGGTTGTTATTAGGATGAGATTTGTTCTTTAATTTATGAATCCCTAAATTAATCACTTCAATAATATTTAATTCCTAATTAAAATGATAATCCAAATTTAAAATTTAAAATGCTAAAAGACTTAATCATTAAATTAAATTAAAATTAAATTATTTAAATTAAATCCTTTTAAAATTTCAATAAAATTAATACTTTAACAATTAAAATTAAATTATCTTTAAAACATAAAAAATAAAATATTAAATTAAAATTAAAAATAAAATTAAATTTAAATTTAAAATAAATTAAACTAAATTAAATAAAATTAAATTAAAACATATTAAATTAAATCAAATTAAATCAAATTAAATTAAATTAAATTAAATTAAATTAAATTAAGTTAAATTAAATCATATTAAATTAAATTAAAATAAATTAAATTAAATTAAATCATATTAAATTAAATTAAATTAAATTAAATTAAATTAAATTAAATTAAATTAAATTAAATTAAAATAAAAAATAAAATCAAGTTAAAATTAAAATTAGATTAAATTAAATAAATTAAAATTAAAACTAAACCAAATTAAACTAAAATTAAGTTAAATTAAGTTGAATTAAAAATAACATCACCTAAGACATAAAGAATTCAAAAATAAATCTAAAACAACTTGAACACTATTCCAAACTTAAATCCATTAATTGAAATTAAATTAAATCATAAACCATTTGAACATCAATTTGCCCTCGAAAGCTTTTGTTGTCATAACTCCTAAACGGAACGTTAAGTGAAGTGTTACTTCACTCATAGGATATTCAAATGTCCTAGTTCACTGAGTAAGATAACAACAAAACTAGAACTCCCGGACGATTAATTCGTTTGTATAATTAAATTCTCTTGAACTTAAAAATAATCCTAGAAATATTGAAAAGATGTTTAAGACTCGTCTTAAGCACTTCCTCGATATGATAGGATATTTATAAGAACAATTGAACTTAATTGTTCTTTGATGAAGAAAATCGTCCTCAAACCAAAACACAAGAACCTAGACGTCATAGGAGGTGACTGGCTATATGAATAGGACCTTGGTAGAAAACCATAACCCTTCCCTTAGCTTTACCTAGGAACTTGCTTTAAATGCTTAAATATTCTAATTGTGTTTTAAGTGCAGCTTGGGATGACAGGAAGACCCTCCAGGTACGCTTTTATTTTATTGCAATTTACCTTATTGTAATTTATTTAATCGCATCGCACTTACCTTTCTTGCATGATAAACAACTGTTGCATGAAAACCAAAACCTTTAAGGTAGTCCCTAAAACTGAAACCAAAACTAAATTAAAAGTCATTACAAGATAAAATTCACCGCCACAACATTTCAAAATATAAAACAACTCAAAATTTAATCACAAACAGAACAACAAAACTACAACTACAACTAAATTAAAACGTCTTGTTGGATGATCGGGAATACCTCGGATGATGTAACCTACGTGTTGCTAACGGGATTTCCCACGGTCTAAATGAAAGTGTGGAACTCATTCAGTTGAGTTTAGAAAATTCATCTGGACTAAGTGAATCTGATAAAAATATCGATGCCGGAAGGATGGAACCGTGGGATCTTAACCGGTTTTGTTATAATCAACTTTAAGATTTATTTTAATTAAAACATAAAAATACTTGGAAATTAAGTCCTTCTATAAACCAGAACACTTCTCTCATCTCCTGATTTATGACTTCTAAAACTAAACCTCTGCAACAACAAGGAGCTCGGAGCATGGTGGGCAGCACGGCCATCGTCATCAGCAAAACCTGAGTCTACTTCAACAAAACTTTCTTAGATTTAAATAACCAAGCCATAGGACTTCAAGGTAGTTTTCCTGGTGCAACATAAATCCTCAACTCTTCGTTAGGCATTTGCATGATCATGTCATGTAAATTAAGCCCTAACCGGTCTTAGGACTCCGAGGTAGTCGTTTGGTACGACATAAACCCTCACATCTTCAAGGCTATTTGTATGATTTTATCATACAAATATAAGTCCTAATTAATTAAAATCGGCAAGATCAAATCATTAAATAAACATTAGGGCTTTCCTAAATTCAAGCTAAACAATAGGATAGTCGGGAAATTACCGAAGTTCGCTTCAGATTTGTGATTTCTCTTATCTTTCTTCCTTTGAATTCCCAAAATAAAAATGTTCCAAATTTGATCCATTCCCTATTGAAATTCCAAAATTCAATCCCTTGAAAACTTAAAATTTGAAATTCTTGAGAGCAGAACTACTGATTATTATCGAGAGTTTTCTTAAATGATTAACTTCATTTAAGATGTAATTAACTATAGGGGCTTGCCCTTATAGGGAATTTTAAGAACCCATGTAATATAAACCCTGTTTAATGTTTTCATATTAAGCAGGGGAACTTGTCGGCTTATAAAATTGGTTCGCAGACTAAACGAATGTCACAAACCTTTCTAGTTTATTTAATCGAGCCCCATTATCAAGCAGTGTGTCTATTCTTCGGGATAGATACACGGTTTGTGGTGCGGTCCTCGTTTATATGAACTATTCGGGATGTGAGATCAGTTTGATTTCATATCTTAAAATTTTCAAATTTCAAATTATTTTCAAAAATCAAGTACTACTTTTTCAAATTATTTATTTAAATTAAATTAAAAATTCGCCAACAAATTCTGTAGGCGACTCCTTTTAAAAAAAAATACAACACACAAACCTAAAAAATAAAGCCTACATACACAATAAAACTTTTCGTCCAGGCTCAAGATTTTTAGTAAGAATCTTCCTATCATGCCATAAGTTTATTTTCTCTTTATAAATCTTAGCATTTTGTTGACCTCATTTTTGGTGAGGTCTGATCTCTCTCCTTAGTACTTAGGATCTAGCCATAGGTTTTCCCTTCGAATATCCTAGAAGACTAGAAATTGGACCCACCACTTAGAAATTCAGACACTTCTTAACTCCCTACAAACCCCACAATTTTGACTGTAAACCCCTAGGTCACTTGGAGGGTTGAAATCAATATGTGGAGGTTTAAAGGAGGAGTCTCCTATAGGATTCTTTGGCCTTAGGATCACCCTGGGTGGCCTGGTCTTGGTGAGGGCAAGCTTGCACACACCACACCCTCACACACATTCTAAACCCTAAAACCACACTCTCACCCAATACAACTCCCTGACTCATGTAGGTAACTCATATGGATGGACCTTAACCCCTAAGCCCGTGGCTAAGAGGGTTATGAACAACATGTTGAGTGTCAAAAATGAGTCCTCTCATGGCTCTTGTGAGCTTAATATGGCTTCATGGCTCAACAAAAATGGTCCCATTTTATTCACATTCAATCAATCTTCATTTTTCCCAAATTTCAAATTTTGACTCCCGGGGCCCTAAACCCACCAAACCTACGAAATGCCCTTGAAATTGTCCAAAATTTGCAAAATGGCCTAAATTAACCAAAGTTCCTCAAAATCAATCGTAAACCACTCAAATTGATCATCAATGGCTAAATATACCAAAATTTCCAAAAATACCCCCCAATACCCTCCAAATACCCAAAATACCCTTTTGACCCAAAAATCCAGAAATCAAAAAAATTTCTCAAAAAAAATCCAGAAAATCCAAATAATCCCAATTTCATATTGTTCAACTGTTACAAATCCCAATTTTTTCAATTTAATCTAATTTGATCAAAAGTTCCAAATGGGCCCTTAAGGCCCAAAATGGCCAATTAACCCAATCCACCCCAAATTTAACCCAAATGTCACCCAAATTTCCCCAAATTTGTTTTGAAATCTTCCTAACATCCCCACAAAAAAAAAATTCGACATAATTTGCCCCAAATTTGGACCCAAACTCTACCCAAGCTTAACCCAAACCCAAAATCCCCAATTTGGCCTAAACCCATCATGAACCCAAACCTAGCCCAAATTCCAAAATCAAAACCCAAAAAAAATTGAAAACTCTTTGTCACACCCCCATAAATATTTTTCAACATTAATTTAACATCAAAATCAACATTAACCCAACCTTAGCCCAAGTTAGCCCAATTTGGTCCACTTTGACCCTATTACTAAAAGGCCCAAATTAAATCCAATTCAACTCAAAATCACCTCAAACTTGTTCCAAACCTTTCATGGCACACCCCTAAAACAAATGCAACATTCATTTGGCATAGCCCTTCATAAAATTTCCATCCACTAATTCATTTTAAAACATAAAAGCCCACTTCCTTAAACCATTTTAAAAGCCCATCTCTCACCAAATCCAAAAGCCCAAAATCCATCCAAAGTCCGCATGGCATTTCTTCCCATCATCATCCTTTTAATTGAAATCATCCCTAAGTCCTAAATCAATAATCAAATCATTCCAAATCGAGCTTCATCCAAATTTCTACCAAAATGCCAAAATCCCAAAATCCCTTTCTCATGCAAATGAGCCAAGCCATCCCTAAGCCAAATGGAGTCCTTGGAGCCATGCATAAGCCACATGAGAGCCATGAGAGCTTTGACTTATCACCACTCCCTTAATGGAAAAAGAAGGATCCCCTTTAATGATTCCCTTAGGAGTGATTAAACACTCCCATGTATCCCCTAATATTGCTTAAGCCTAATTATACTTGGATTGTGACTTGATCCCACTAATCAAGCTGACGCAAGTGACTTTCTCTTCAGCCCAAACCAGCCTTGGGGAGGTGCATCAAGCCTAATCCATGCATTTGACCAAATTGAATCCAAAATGAGCTTCTCCCCATTCCACTTCAATCAAACCATTTACACATGGCCAACCCCCATTGTTTGCACCAAACTCAACCCTTGACCTCACTGAGAGCTCAATTTAAGAGTTGAATTTCAAGCCCAAAACCAGGACACTTCACCACAGTGAGTCAATCCATAAATTGACCAACCCTACACCTTCACCAGATTAACAGGAGAAGTTTTCCAGCAAAAGTCCCTTCACCAGGCCACCCAATTGTTCTAGAGTCCAAAGCTTGAAATCGGCCTTGGTCACTTTCATACCTAGAAAATTCCTCAGAGCCAGAGACTTCATCTGGAGCTTCTTTGGGTTCAATCGAAGGTGCCACAAGTCTCTGATTGAAGCTTCACTTCTCAGAGCAAAGGTATAGACCTCTTCTTCCCCCCGAGCTTCTACGGATTCTCCATTTTGTTTGGCTTAATTTTAAAGCATCATAGCCATATAGATGTGTTCGTCTTGTCGAGACGAATCCATAGAGCATAAGAACGTTTAATTTGGTTGAGTATCGAGCGAGATCTTATACCTAGGAGATGGACGGCTCACACCAGATGGAGACGATGACCAGCAGCTGTCGGATCGCGCGTGAATCGAATGGACGGTCCAGATTGTGTCAGACGAACAGACGAAACAAAATCGCGGGACCCCGGAGCGCTGGGTCAGATGGCGGCGTCGAATGGCAAAGCGACGTGTGGCCTTTCGGAGCTGCCGAAGTTGAGTCAGCGCCGCGTGGATAAGTAAGAAATTAGGGGTATTTTTGATTTATTTAAATACCCAGAACTTTAAAAATGCATATCTTTATTTTAGAAAAAAAAAAAATACCCTCTTGCTCAGTGAACCGAGTAGAACAATGTGAAAAAAGAATTAAGTTATTTTAATGAGTATTTTATTTTTAATTAATTATTTGCTGATTTCAGTATTTTAATTCTCCATCCATTTATACAATTCACCATGGCATGAGACCATAGGGCTTTAGTAGCCTCTATTCTTAGAAACATTCCTTGAATTTTCCAAGGCCAGAGGCCATCTCTGTGGCAAGATATTGATTTTTCAAATTTATGTGTTTGTTTTACCATTTTAATTCCAGTAATTAGTATGTTGCTTATAAAATTCTAGAAAAATTTAGGGAGTTATCTTTTGACCAGAGCACCTTATGAATATTTTTGTTTGGTTTAATTCCTTAAGAATAACCCTAATTGGTCTAAACACCCAAAAATGAATTTAAATTAATTAGGACTAACCACACATCAAAACAACTTGAAAACAATTCTCCACTAATCTTTAGGGTCAGAGTAGTCTCACATAAAAAATTGAAATCAATTGAAAATGATTAGCCCTACTAAATGAATTATTTAAATGTCATGATCATTATTAAATTTTAAAAATTCATAAAACCCAAAGTACATCTCAAAAATTCACCAAATTGACTTTGAGACTTCTCTGATATTAGAGGAGTCTAAGAAAATTAAAATTGGAATTTTCTAAAAATTTTCATTTTTCACTATATTTTAATATTTTAATAATTAAAAAAAAATAAAAATCAAAAAAATATTAAAAATCATAAAAATGTCACATTTTGACTTCTAATCACTTAGGAACAATCCAAATATTTTTTCCTAAGTCTCATGGTTATGATATTGAATTTAAAATGCTTAAGCCAATTTTTGATATTTAAAAAATGAATTTTCAAACCTTTTCACTAAATTAATTCTAATAAATCAAGGAAAAATCAGAAAAATATAAAATTTGCTTCTTCTAACTCCTTAAGGTAAGAGAGATTTATGAAAAATATAAAATCCATTTTTCAACTTTAATTTTATTTTATAATTAATTAACACTCCAAAAATCAAAATAATTATAATAAATATAATATAATTAAAAAAATCACCAAATTTGGTCTAAATGGTCCTTTAGTCAAAAGGAACATCCCATATTTTTCTTAAGGACAGAAACTTTACCTTGGTCATGTTGTTGAATTTTTATTGAAAACACATATTTTTAATAAAAATAAATATATAAATTAAATTAAATTCAGAAAAATCACATTTTCTCCTCTAATGTCTTAATTGACATGTGACTAAAGTGACATAAAAATTTGAAGTTTATTTGAGCTTAATTTGATGAGTTATGAAATGAACATGCTTAAAAGGACATAAATGTAATTAAAGAATTTTAACCCTAATTAATATTTAGGTTTAATCAAGAGGAGGGTAAAATATCTGATTTTAAAATTTTCAATAGATGATTGAAACCTAGGGAATTAAGGGGTAGAAACCCATTAATTATCTTAAAAATATTTAAAGTTAACCTTAATTAATTAAATAACTAAAATTTTGGAAGAATAAGTTAAAATTTGGATTATTAAGATTAGGGGTATGATTTAAGAAGATATCAATTCTTTAATTTAAAATCCCTAAATGAATCACTTTAATAATATTCAACTCTTAATCAAACTCAAAAATGATAATTGAAATTAATAATTAAATAATTAAAAGGAAGATAAACCTTAATTAAATTAAAAGCTTAAAACATTAAGTGATTTGATATTCAAATTGAAATAAATTTAAAACATTAAAATTAATTTGAAATAACTTAAAAAAAACAAATCTAAAATAAATTTGAAACATTAAAGAAATTCAACCTTAAGTCAATTCATAATTAAAAATATAAAAAAATCAAACCAATTAAAATTGACATAAATTGCTACAATAAAGTCAAATTAAATTTAAATCATTAAAAGTTTAATTAAATTGAATAATCTAAACACCTCATTCAAATCAAACAATTTAAAACACTTAAGAGAAAATCAACTTTAATTTTGAAATTAAATTTAATCATCCCAAATCATCAATTCAACTTTAAATCAAAGCGGTTAAATTCTTTAACAAACTAATTTGCCCCCTAAAGGCTTCCATTATCATAACTCTTAAATGAAGCATTAAATGAAATGTAACTTTACTCATCGGACAATCAAATGTCCAAGTTCACTGAGCAAGAGACAGAACTCAACTAAACTTTGGATGATTAATTCACCAGTACAATAAAACTCATTTGGACTCAAAATAATCTCAGAAGTATTGAAAATATGTTCAAGACTCGTCCTAAGCACTTTCTCAATATGATGGGGTGTTTTAGAAGAACAATCGAACTTAATTGTGCTTTGGTGAAGAAAATCATCCACAAAAAACAAAAGAACCTAGACGTCATAGGGATTGACTAGCAATATGATTAGGATTTTGGTAGACAACCAGAACCTTTCCTTAGCTTTAGCTAGGTACTTGTTGAAAATATATAAATGCCTTAACATGTGTTTCAAGTGTAGCTTGGAATGACGGGAAGACCCTCCAGGTACGCTTTTATTTTATTGCAATTTACTTACATGTACTGCACTTTACTTTTCTTGCATGTTAAACAAGATTGACACCCTGCTTAAAACTGAAACCTTTAGGGTACCAGAAAACTGAAACCCAAAACGAAATTAAAAATCACAACAAGATAAAATTCAACGCCACAACATTCAAAATATAAAACAACTCAAAATTTAATCACAAACAGAACAACAAAACCACAACTATAATTAAACTAAAACGTCTTGTTGGATGATCGGGAATACCTCGGATGATGTAACCTACGTGTTGCTAACGGGATTTCCCACGGTCTTAATGAAAGTGTTGAACTCATTAAGTTGAGTTTAGCAAATTCATCTGGACTAAGCGAATCCGATAAAAATAGCGGTGCTGGAATGATGGAACCGTGGGATCTTAACCGGTGTTGTTATAATCAACTTTAAGATTCCCCTAACAAAATATTAAATCACCTGAACTTTAAGAATTTTCTAAACAAAACACTTCTCTCATCTCTTGATTTTCACTTTCTAAAACTAAACCTCTGCAACGACAAGGAGCTTGGAGCATAGTGGGCAGCACGACCATCTTCATCAACAAAACTTAAGTCTACTTTAGCTAAACCCTTCTTTAGCATTAAATAACTAAACATAACATTTCGAGGTAGTTTGCCTAGTGCAACATAAATCCTCAACTTTTCATTAGGCATTTACATAATCATGTTATGCAAATTAAGCCCTAACCGGTCATAGGACTCTGAGGTAGTCGTTCGGTACGACACAAACCCTCACATCTTCTAGGCTATTTGTATGATGATGTCATATAAATATAAGTCCTAATTAACTAAAATTGGCAGGATTGCAACATTAAATAAACTCTTAAATTGAAGCCAAACAATAGGATAGTTTGGGAAGTTGCCAAGATTCTTCTTGGATCCTCAACTTCTCTTACTTCTCTTCCTTTAGACTCCTAAAATTACTTGTTCCAAATTTTATCCACCCCCTATTGAAATCTCCAAAATTTAATCCTTTGAAAGCCTTAAACTTTGAAATTCTTTAGAAGCAAAACAACTGATCATTTTTGAGAGTTTTCTTAGGTAATTCCAATCATTTAAGATGAATTAACTATAGGGGCTTGCCCTTATAGGGAACTTTAAGAACCCATGTAATATAAACGCTGTTTAATTCCTTTATATTAAACAGGGGAACTTGTCAGCTTATAAAATTGGTTCGTAGACCAAACAGATGTCATAAATCTTCTAGTTTATTTAATCGAGCCCCATCATCAAGCAGTGTGTCTATTCTTCGGGATAGATACACGGTTTGTGAAGCAGTGCTCATTTATATAAACTATTTGGGATGTGAGATCGGTTTGATTTCATATCTTAAAATTTTTAAACTTAAAGTTATTTTCAAAATCAAATGCTTCTTTCTCAAACTATATATATATATATATTTAAATTTAAATTTAAAATTTAAAATTCGCCGACAATTTCTGTAGGCGACCCCTTTTCAAAATACAATACACAAACCTAAAAATATGCCGACAATTTCTGGTGACTCCGCTGGGGATTAGTTCCCCTCTCCATTTTACTCAGATGGTTTTTCTTTCATAAGTCGGTAGCGAGTCCATGCCCCTAGTGGACCAAACTACCATTCTTTCCGTTGGCATATCTCACTCATTTCTTTGTTGAGCGAGTATAGTTAACTCATTTTTGGATTCTGGAGCCACTGTTTAGACATCCCTAAACAGAGAGCTTCTGGAATCCTCCCACGTCCCCGAAGAGGCGAGGTAGACCCCCAATAGATGTGGTGGGTTATGATTGGTCTATCAAAGTAAATTCAATGCAAAATCAATCCCCCGCAAATTTCAATCCAGGTCCTACTCTTCATTCCTCTTTGAGTTCGACTTTTTTTTTGTAAAGAAGTTAAACATAAAGCTCGCTCTCACAACATTCCATTTAAATTTCAACTAAAACAAAATTTCTTCAAAATTTCAAAAGCAAAATAAAACTTCTCAAAACATAGTGCACTAACAAACAATACACAAAATTTGAAATAAAATTTTACATAAATAAATTTAAAAAGATGTCTAGTTTATAAGACGAGTGCGTTAACTTCAGTACTTTCACTGATACTGCAAGACATTGGATGTCACTGACTTCTGGAAATTCTTCAAGTGACAGGGACAATGTTTTCGCCAAAGTTGATCTTCTCTTTCGCCACCGGAGAAGAATTCACTATCAATAGAGACGAGTTGCCCGATCTGGCAATCATTAGGTTTGGACAAGGGTTTGACAATGTTGTAGCAATGTTAGGTGATGTGGTTGTCACAGTGATGAAGACTGAAATTAGCAAGTTTTTTAAGCCTGTTGTGGAGTTCAACTTGAAGCCTGTTACGAAATTCTCCCCTCTGGAAAGAATGTAGTTTGGAATGAATTCTTCTTTTGCTGTATGGTCTGCTGCTGAAAATATTAGGATTGCTCCTGGAGTTGTGTCTGCTCTTACTGTTGGATTCACCACCGTTGTACCAGTCGCTCCGCTAACTAAAGGAGAAAAGATTCTACACGAGGAAAAGTCAGCCAGCATTTATGACCTACCATTTTCCAGATTCAATATTGGGTCCAATTCAAAGCCCATGCAACTGACAAAGGCACAAAAAAGAAGACTGTCTCTTGCGAATAGAGAAACAATGAGTCAATGATTAAACAAGGTATACCCGTTCAAGGAAGAGTCAGTGTCGAAGATATTCCATGACTTACTTCTAAGTTCAGAAATCAGACTGCCAGAGCCGAAAAAGCCGGAGGAGGCCGGCAAGGAAGATCACCCGATGTACTCGCCCATACCACTGGTTGCTCGGCCATACTATTGAAAACTGCTTCAGCTTCAAAGATTGGCTTGAGGAGAATTTCAGAAGTGGAATGGTGGTGATCCTGGATGAATATTTAAAAGAACCTGAAAAAGGTTCCATAAATATGATTTTAGATGATTCAATTGACTTCTTCGCGATGACATCGGTGCTTGGGGAAATAAGTGATGTCGAAAATCTCCAGTTGACCTTAAAGTCATCAAAGGAAAGTCAATTGAGGAGGCTGTGGAAAAGCTTCGAGCTGACACTGCACAACTGTCTAAAGATCAGAACAAAGATATTGATGAGGAAGATTACGAACTAGTAGATTCCATGAAAGGTGAATTCGTAGAAATCGACGTCGTCGAGACCCGAGCCACATTATCTGCGAGCGACACTCCGCCTTTTGGTGAAGAGAACACCGCATAGGATTGGCAAAGGGCCATTTAACAACAAGATGAACATATCAACCATTTGATGAAGCAACTAGAAGAAGTGATGGCTGTTATGGCCACAATTCAAGGAAAGTCACAATCACCGCGAATGACACCTTTAGAAACAAACCAACTAGAGACTATTAATGTTACAGATGAAAGAAGGGAGTTCACCGTCAATGTACAACAGAAGAGGGATTCAGTTCAGGCTCCAGTACCAGAAAAAGACATTAAGCAAATGGTGGAATAGCAGGTGAGAGAAGCCCTGGCTCAGTCTAAAGAACGAACATCGATTCTGAAGGGTAGACCATACCCTGAAGAGTTTGATGTTGTCCAATATCCCGGAGGCTTCGTATCACCTCAGTTCAAGATTTTTGATGGTACCGGATACCTCCAACAGCATGTTGCACACTTCCGAGAAAGTTGTTGCAACACGGGGAGTAGCGATGCATTGTTGTGTCGTCAATTTGCGAAAAGCCTTTTGGGGGTTGCATTCTACTGGTACGCAGAGCTGCTAAATGGTTCGGTGAAAATGTTCGTAGAATTGGAAAACCTCTTTGTTAAGCGATTCGCTGGAGCTCGACACCATATCACCGTCGGTGATCTTGTGGTGGAGCGACAGAAGCCAACCGAAACATTGGTAGACTACATTTTGCGATGAAGAAATTTGAGGCTGAAGTGTGAGCCACAGCTCCAGGAGCAACATGCAGTTGAAATTCTCTTAAAGGACATCCATGGACCAGTTTCATTTCTCCTCAAAGGATTCATAATCAAAACGTTTGAGAAACTACTTTACAAAGCCGGAAGTTTGCAAGAGGAAGCCAAACAGTTGGGCTTTATAGAAAAGTCTGAAAAGCTAGAGCCGGTCAAGACATTTGAGCAGTCTGAGACAATGGCAGTGGTGGAAAAAGGTAAAAAACCAATGCAGATCCAGATTGAACAACCTCAACAATAGTACTGTCAGCAGTTGTCTCAACAGTGGTCGCTTCGGATGGATGGAAGACAGGGTCCGTCTACGGTCAAGAAACTATGCAGAGTATACTCTTTCAAAGATGAGGCAGTGGCAAAGATGTTTTAGAACTTGATTAAGAAGCCTGAGTTTAGATTGCCTGAGCCAAAGAAGCCAGATGATGTTGATAAAAAGGATCACCCTAGATATTGCCCATATCACAGACTGCTTGGGCACACAATAGAGAATTGCATCAGCTTCAAAGAATGGCTCGAGAAGAACTTTAAGAAGGGGAACATAACGATCCCGAAAGAATATATGGGAGAGCCTGAAAAAGGTTTTATTAATATGATTTCGGTTGATCCAGTTATTCCAATTGATTCCTACACGGCTAATGTCGAATGACACGGTGCAAGTGAAAGCTTCAAAGGAAACAAAGGAAAAGAACGAACCCGATCCAGGCAGTTTCGGTACAGGCTAGAAGGAAAATTTCAAGACCTCTCCATTGGAAGAATGTAGGGTTTATCTTTTTATTACTACAATCAGTGTAAAAGGGACATTAGCAGAATCGATGTTAGTCTGTCCCATCCCTCCCACCGCAATGAATGAAAGAAATGGAGTTTGTTTTTGTCCAGAATTGCTCTATATTTGGAAAAGCTTAAATTTGGATATTTTACTAAGACTATGGCTTTGGGGAAGAATGAAATTAATGCTCTAATAACTGAGTCATTTACTTTAAGGAATTTGGACTGGGTCCTAAGTACATTCTGAATGAAGTAGTGTTATTGAAATATGAGCAATTGACTCGTGATATCACGAGCCTTTTAATTTTCTGCCATGTGGTTGGGTTCGGACTTTCAAATAAGTTATAATATCTCAAGATTCGCATTGAGGAACATTTCAGAATTATTAATTGAGGAGTTTCGATATTCAAAATCTTTAATAGAAATATGTCTTACCAGATACAAAAATTCTCAGAAAATAAAAGGAGAAAAAAAATGGAGTGTTCCTGAGGAGAAGCTTGAGTTGAGCACAAAATCAAAAATTGGTACCCTTATTCAGGCATTCAAAATCTTTAACACGTGCTCCACCAAATATAGCAATCCTCAATAAAAAAATGGATGAAAAAGAAAAGAAAAAGAAGAAAATAGGAAATAAAAGAAAAAGGCTTCCTGAGAAGAAGCTTGAGGCAAGCATATAATCAAAAATTGGTGTCTTAATCCTCCCCTGTTTAATAAAATATGAAAAACTAACTCAAGAAGTTTCCTCCGATATTATACTTTGAAAAGAGTCAAGTGAATTTATGTCTATTGGACGGTCATTAATTGGCTCAGAAATATCTTTGGACAAAGAAAAATATTTCAGTCACATGAACAGAAATTTTGGGATTTTTTTATGCCCAAGAAGGAAGATTTAAACAAATGACAACGATATTAGCAGTTAATGGAAATTTAACCCTGACGTCATATCCTTCAGCGCCCAATAAATACAACTTCAACGTCAGTTCAACGAACGTCATAGTAATTTCTCGAAGACAGTGTGAACACCCTTTACAAAATCGGTGACAAAATCAAATGACAACTGCTACGAACAAAGCTATGGAGTTGCAGCCTCCTCAACTGCGATGTCCTTAGAGATAACACATCTTTATAGGTGCTTGAAAGAATATAAATTTTGATAGCAACTTAAAGAGTGAGTTATTATCTACAGTTTCTTTCAATCAGTGGATGATACCCTCAGAAGTATTGCGCATCGTGATGTTAAATTCTTTTCCTACGAAGCACTGATGCCACACTTATCTAAAACTAGGTCCAGATCTTAAAATAAATGCAACTAAACAAAACTCAGCATTAAACAAAATGAAAGTCAACATTTGAAGAAGAAAAAGAAAACTCTGCACCTCATAAATTCTCAAAAAAATCTCTGCATAAGCATCTCGATAAAATTCAGCACTGCATGAACTTCTATAAACATTTTTCTGCACTTTACAAAATATTTTTGCAATCTCTGCATCCATGAATCTCAGCAAAATTCTTCAGGCTCTGCCTTCATAAATTCCTGTAAATCTTTGCATTCCCAAATATCAGCAAAATCTTTCTCAAATCTCAGCATAAGCCAAATCTCAGCAAAATTCTTCATAGTCACAGCATAAATCAAACATCAACACAATTTGTCACAATCACTGCATAAACTGAATCTCAGCAAAAATTCCCCATGGTCCTCAGTAAAATTTCTCTCAATCTCTCCATAAATAAATTCAACAAAATTCTTCAGTCTCAGCATAAGTCAGCAAAATTATTCAATATCTCTAAATTCACAGAATGTCAGCAGTTCTCAGCACTTGGGATAGGCTTCCACCCTACTCCTTTCTCAGCAGTTCTCAGCACTCGGGATAGGCTTTCGCCCTACTCCCTTCTAAGAAATTCTCAGCATTAGCTTTTGCCCTACTCCCTTCTAAGAAATTCTCAGCACTCGAGATAGGCTTCCATCCTACTCCCTTCTCAGCAATTATCAGTACTCGGGATAGGTACAATCCTGCTCCTTTCCCAACAATCTCAAAATTTGATACTCTCAGCAAGAAATTGAATTAAAGCACTCTGCATTTCGGATAGGCTTTGTCCTACTCTTACTCAACATTTGGGGTAGGCTCAGTCCTAATCCTTCTCAGCATACACATTTGGGATAGGCTCAGTCCTAATCCTTCTCAGCATACACATATGGAATAGGTTCAGTCATGCTTCCTTCTCAGCATACAAATGTATTCGGGTGGGCCTTAGCCCTACTCTTTTCTTTGCATAAAACCAAATTGAAATTTAAATTGAAATTGAAATTGAAATTAAAATTGAAATCAAAATCAAATTGAAATTGAAGTCGAAAGAAAAGCAAAGTAAATCAAATCCAAATTTGAAATTTGAAATTTGAAATTTTAATTTCAAACTCTTAAATCGAAAATTCACCTCTTAATCCCCAGCGAGAGTTCTGAAATCTTCAGTCTTGAAGATTTAACCGCTACTCCCCAGTCGAAATTTCTTACACTTTGTTCTGAGTTTGTCACTCGAATATTTGTGTTGGCTTTGTTTATTTCTTTGGTCAACGCCAATACGCGCGGTGTGCTTGGTTAGCACACCACATCTATTTGGGGTCCATTTGTTGACCTCTTTTTTGGTGAGGTCTGATCTCTCTCCTTAGTACTTAGGATCTAGCCATAGGTTTTCCCTTCGACTATCCTAGAGGACTAGAAATGGGACCCACCACTTAGAAATTCAGACAGTTCTTGACTCCCTTCAAACCCCGCAATTTTGATTGTAAACCCCCAGTTCACTTGGAGGGTTGAAATCAATATGTGGAGGTTTAAAGGAGGAGTCCTCTATAGGATTCTTTGGCCATAGGATCACCCTGGATGGCCTGGTCTTGGTGATGGCAAGCTTGCACACACCACACTCTCACACACATTCTAAACCCTAAAACCACACTCTCACCCAATTCAACTACCTCGCTCATGTAGGTAACTCATATGGATGGACCTTATCCCCTAAGCCCCTAGATAAGAGGGTTAGGAACAACATGTTGAGTGTCTAAAATGAGTCCTCTCATGGCTCTTGTGAGCTTAATATGGCTTCATGGCTCAACAAAAATGGTCTCATTTTATTCACATTCATCAATCTTCATTTTTCCCAAATTTCAATTTTTGACCCTCGAGGCCCTAAACCCACCAAACCTACCAAATGCCCTTGAAATTGCCCAAAATTTGCCAAATTGCCTAAATTATCCGAAATTCCTCAAAATCAATCCTAAACATTTCCCACAACTCAAATTGATCATCCATGGCTAAATATAACAAAATTTCCAAAACTACCCCTCAATACACTCAAAATACCCAAAATACCCTTTTTGACCCAAAAATCCAAAAATAAAAAAAAATCTCAAAAAAATCCAGAAAATCCCAAATATTCCCAATTTCATCTGTTAAAAACCCCAATTTTTTCAATTTAATCCAATTTGATCAAAAGTTCCAAATGGGCCCTTAAGGCCCAAAATGGCCAATAAACCCAATCCACCCCAAATTCAACCCAAATGTCACCCAACTTTCCCCAAATTTGTTTTGAAATCTTCCTAACATCCCCATAAACAAAAATCTGACTTAATTTGCCCCAAATTTGGACCTAAACTCCACCCAAGCTTAACCTAAACCTAAAATCCCCAATTTGGCTTAAACCCATCATGAACACAAACCTAGCCCAAATCCCAAAATCAAAACCCAACCAAAATTGAAAACTCTTTGTCACACCCCCATAAACAATTTTAAACATTAATTTTACATAAAAATCAACTTTAACCCCACCTTAGCCCAAGTTAGCCCAATTTTGTCCACTTTGACCCTATTACTAAAAGGCCCAAATTAAATCCAATTCAACTCAAAATCACCCCAAACTTGTTTCAAACCTTTCATGGCACACCCCTAAACCAAATTTAACATTCATTTGGAATAAAACTTCACAAAATTTCCATCCACTAATTCATTTTAAAACTTAAAAGCCCACTTCCTTAAACCATTTTAAAAGCCCATCTCTCACCAAATCCAAAAGCCCAAAATCCATCCAAAGTCCACATGGCATTTCCCCCCATCATCATCATTTTAATTGAAATCATCCCTAAGTCCTAAATCAATAATCAAATCATTCAAAATCAAGCTTCATCCAAATTTCCCCCAAAATGCTAAAATGCCAAAATCCCTTTCTCATGCAATTGAGCCAAGCCATCCCTAAGCCAAATGGAGTCCTTGGAGCCATGCATAAGCCACATGAGAGCCATGAGAGCTTTGAATTATCACCACTCCCTAAATGGAAAAAGAAGGAAGCCCTTTAATGATTCCCTTAGGAGTGATTAAACACTTCCATGTATCCCCTAATCTTGCTTAAGCCTAATTGTACTTGGATTGTGACTTGACCCCACTAATCAAGCTGACCCACTGACTTTCTCTTCAGCCCAAACCAGCCTTGGGAGGTGCATCTAGCCTAATCCATGCATTTGATCAAATTGAATCCAACATTAGCTTCCCCCATTACACTTCAATCAAACCATTTACACATGGCCAACCCCCATTGTTTGCACCAAACTCAACCCCTGACCTCACTGAGTCAGATGGTGACCCATGCCTGGCCGGACCACCACCTAGGCTGCCAGAAAACACCACACCTATGAGCACATTTTTGATTCAAATTCCAAATTCCACCTTGCTGAGTTTTCCTAACTCAATTGAACTCCATGGCTCTTCTTCCCTTGCATAAAGCAGCTGATCCCAAGCCCTAACTCCCCCTGGGAGGCCGTCCGACCAGCTCTATTTAAACGCCACTCCCTCTCAGCCAAAAAAGAGTGTTGAACAAAAACATACAGAAACTCTGCCAAAATTGCTCTAGACCCTCCTCGTAGTATAGAACACTTGATCCCCATTGAAATCCAGCCCTAATTTCCCCTATGTGAGCTCAATTTCAGAGTTGAATTTCAATCCTAAAATCAGGACACTTCACCACGGTGAGTCAATCCTTAAATTGACTGACCCTACACCTTCACCAGACCAAGAGGAGAAGTTTTCCAGCAGAAGTCCCCTCACCAGGCCACGCAATTGTTCTAGAGTCCAAAGCTTGAAATCGGCCTTGGTCACTTTCATACCTGGACAATTCCTCGAGCCGAGACTTCATCCGGAGCTTCCTTCGGCTCAATCAAAGGTGCCACAACTCTCTGATTGAAGCTTCACTTCTCAGAGCAAAGGTATTGACCTTTTCTTCCCCCGAGCTTCTATGAATTCTTCATTTTGTTTGGCTTAATTTTAATGCATCATAGCCATATAGATGGGTTCATCTTGTCGAGACGAATCCATAGAGCATAAGAACGTTTAATTTGGTTGAGTATCGAGCGAGATCTTAAACCTAGAAGATGGACGACTCTCGGCACACACCAGATAGAGACGATGACCAGCAGCCGTCGGATCGCACGTGAATCAAATGGAAGGTCGAGATTGCGTTGGACGAACAGACGGAACAGAACCGCGGGCCCCCGGAGCGCTGAGTCAGATGGCGGCGTCGAATGGCAAAGCGACGCGTGGCCTTTCAGTGCTGCCGAAGTTAAGTTGGATTCAATTTATGTGTTTGTTTTACCATTTTAATTCCAGTAATTAGTATGTTGCTTATAAAATTCTAGAAAAATTTAGGGAGTTATCTTTTGACCAGAGCACCTTATGAATATTTTTGTTTGGTTTAATTCCTCAAGAATAACCCTAATTGGTCTAAACACCCAAAAATGAATTTAAATTAATTAGGACTAACCACACATAAAAACAACTTGAAAACAATTCTCCACTAATGTTTAGGGTCAGAGTAGTTTCAAATAAAAAATTGAAATCAATTGAAAATGATTAGCCCTACTAAATGAATTATTTTAATGTCATGATCATTATTAAATTTGAAAAATTCATAAAACCCAAAGTACATCTCAAAAATTCACCAAATGGATTTTGGGACTTCTCTGATATCCGAGGAGTCTAAGAAAATTAAAATGAGAATTTTCTAAAAATTTTCATTTTTCACTATATTTTAATATTATAATAATTTAAAAAATAATAAAAGTCACAAAAATATTAAAAATCATAAAAATGTCACATTTTAACTCCTAATCACATAGGAACAATCCAAATATTTTTCCTAAGTCTCTAGGTTATGATATTGAATTTAAAATGCTTAAAACAATTTTTAATATTTAAAAAATGAATTTTCGAACCATTTCACTAAATTAATTCTAATAAATCAAGGAAAAATCAAAAAAATATAAAATTTGCTTCTTCTAACTCCTTAAGGTCAGAGAGATTTATAAAAAATTTAAAATTTATTTTTCAACTTTAATTTTATTTTATAACTAATTAACACTCCAAAAATCAAAATAATTATAATAAATAAAATATAATTCAAAAAATCACCAAATTTGGTCTAAATGGTCCTCTGGTTAATAGGAACATCCCATAATTTTCTTAAGGACAGAAAACTTAATTGGTCATGTTGTTAAATTTTTATTGAAAACCCATATTTTTCATAAAAAATAAATATATAAATTAAATTAAATTCAGAAAAATCACATTTTCTCCTTTAATGTCTTAATTGACATGTGACTGAAGTGACATAAAAATTTTAAGTTCATTTGAGCTTAATTTGATGAGTTATGAAATGAACATGCTTAAAAGGACATAAATGTAATTAAAGAATTTTAACACTAATTAATATTTAGGTTTAATCAAGAGGAGGGTAAAATATCTGATTTTAAAATTTTCATTAGATGATTGAAACCTAGGGAATTAAGGGGTAGAAGCCCATTAATTATCTTAAAAATATTTAAAGTAAACCTTAATTAATTAAATAATTAAAATTTTGGAAGAATAAGTTAAAATTTGGATTTTCATAAGTTTCTTCTAAAGGCACACATCTACGAATAATCAGATCCTTTCCTTATTTATATAAAACCTGGTCATCCCAATAATAAGTTTTAGCATCAGATAAAAACTTCTTCTTTTTCTAGTATGTCAAACCATATGGTATAGTATCACTTACAATAAAGTTTACAATGTTGGCATACCATGGAATTTGCCATTCATTAATAGTGCACAATTTTTCATTAGGAAAATGTTCATTAATTTCTTCAGTATCAATAAAAGATTTTTCAGTTTTAAGCTTGGAGAGATGATCAACAATTTTTCAGCATTAAGAGTTTTACTAGCGTAGTAAAATACTTTGAAAATTTTGTCATATTTTTGACCCAAAACAACACCAATAGCATAATCACTAGCATCACACATTAATTCAGAAGGTTTTTCCCAATTTTGTGAAATTATAATAGGTGCAGTGATTAATTTTTCTTTTAATGTTTTAAGAGCTTTTAGGTATTCATCATCAAAATAAAAAATTATATCCTTTTCCAATAAATGGCATAAGGGTTTTGAAATTTTTGAAAAGTCTTTAATGTAACGTCTATAAAATCCAACATGTCCCAGAAAACTTCTAATTTCCTTTACATTTGTTGGACAAGGTAAATTAGAGATAAATTGAGTTTTTGCAAGATTTGCCTCTAAAACTTTTTTTGATATTTTATATCCTAATACAATTCCTCCTACTACCATAAATTGACATTTTCCCAATTAAGCACCAAATTAGTTTCTTCACAGTGTTTTAAAACTTTAGATAAATGTTCTAAACATGATTCAAATGAACTTCCAAACACTCAAAAGTAGTCCATAAAAATTTCAATCCCTTTTTAAATTAAATCACAGAAAATAACCATCATACATCTCTAAAATGTATTTGGGGCATTAAATAAACCAAAAGACATTCTTTTGAATGCAAACGTACCATAAGGACTGGTAAACGTTGTTTTCTCTTGATTATCAGGAGAAATTTGAATTTGGTGGTACCCAATACATCCATCTAGAAAGCAAAAGTATTTATGTCGAGCCAGTCTATCCAACTTCTGATCTAGAAATAGGAGTGGAAAATAATCTTTCCTTGTAGCAAGATTTAATTTTCTATAATCAATGCATATCTGACACCGTGTAACTTGCCTTGTTGGTATAATCTCATTCTTCTCATTAACAGTCACAGTTACTCCTTCTTTCTTAGGGACACAGTGAATAGGACTCACCCATGCACTAACTGAAATAGGGTAGATAATCCAAGGATCCAACTTTTTTAAAATTTATTTCTTAACAACATCTTTCATAATAGGATTTAATCTCCTTTGAGGTTCAGCCCTATGTTTACAATTAGCTTCCATAATGATTCTATGCATACAAATTGAAGGACTGATTCCTTCAATATCAGCTATCGTACATCCAAAGGCATTCTTGTACTTCTTTAAAACTTCAAACAAACTCTCGTCTTCTATTTTAGTTAATTGAGAGGAAATTATCACTGGCAAAGTTTAGGACTCACCTAGAAAAATATACTTCAAATGATCAGGAATCTTCTTTAACTCAAGTTCAAGAGGTTTTTCAATTGATGGACCAAAAGATTCATCTTTTTCACTCATGTCAAGCAGTTCAAAATTTTCTTGAATATAATTTATATCTTCCTCATAAAAATCTTCAGAATGATGTAACTCCTCTTCTTGCTGATGTTCTAATTCTTCTCGTTCAGATTTCTCTTCATTAGCTGATTTGAAATGACATTCATTCAAATACTTGATAACATCCATCATATAAAATTCATCATCTTTACCTCTTGTAGGATATTTCATAGATTTTTAAATGTTGAAGGTAACAGTCTGATCATTAACCCTTATTATTAATTCCCCTTTTTGCACATCTATCATTGCTCTTCATGTGGCTTGAAAAGTTTTTCCTAAAATTATGGGTATCTCTTTATCTTCCTTCATATCCAGCACAATGAAATCAACAGAAAAGATAAATTGATCCACTTTTACCAAAACATCTTATATAACTCCTTTAGGATATGTGATCGAACGATATGCTAATTGTAGAGTTAGAGTAGTTGGAGTTATTTCTCCTAATCCCAATCTTTTAAATATTGACAGAGGCATAAGATTAATGCTTACACCCAAATCACATAAAGCTTTTCCATAAAATCTATCTCTAATTGTACATGGAATTGCAAAACTTCCAGGATCTTTATGCTTTTCAGGAAGTTTCTTTTGTAATTATTGCACTGCACTCCTCACTAAGTGCAGTTGTCTCATTATCTTCAAGCTTCCTTTTTTTTTGAGAATATCCTTCATAAATTTCACATTGCTTGGCATCTGTTCTAAGGCTTCAACAAATGGAATATTGATTGTTAGCTTCTTAAATATTTCCAAGAAATTTGAAAATTATTTATCCAATTTTTGCTGATGAAGCCATTGAGGAAATAGAGGTTGTGATTTTTCTAAATCTTGCTTAAGTAGAGAAATAAGTCTTTCCAAACCTTTCTGAGCGTCCTCTTTTGGTTCTTCAATCTCTTCTTTCTCTACTTCATTTTCTTTTTGAACTCTACCTTCCAACTCTCTTCCACTTCTCAGTTGAATTGCTTTTACATGCTCTTTATTTTTATCTCTTAGATTTAATTCAGTATTACTCGGAAGCATACCCTAGGATCTATTACTTAATTTATTGGCAATTTGTCCCAACTGATATTCAATATTTCTTATTATAGCTTCTTGAATTTGTAATTGATTTCCCATTTGTTACACCACTTCTTCAATAGACAACTTCTTCTCCTTAAATTGTGAAGCATTGTTATAACCTGGAGGATAGGTTGATCTATAATTATTATTCCCTTGGTTGTTCCAGTTTCCCAATGGGGTTACTTGGTTGTTTCCCCATTGCTGATTAATACCACCCTGATTATTGGTATTCTAATTAAAGTTTGGATGATTCTTCCAACCTGGGTTATAATAATTAGAAGAAGGGTTATTAGGCTTACTTATAGCATTTAAAGTTTCTAGTAAAGTATGAGAATCAGCCATTTGACTTAATGAATATTCTTCAATCATGGCAATTGGCTGAGAAAAATTCATTCCAAATTGGTCTATCTTCCTTGGAATTATAGTAACTTAATTTGGTAACATCACAAAAGCATCATTTTCATGAATATTGGCTACCTTTTAAGCATTCAAATTTTCAGAAGGCCATTGAAAATTATTAGTAGCTATTTCTTCTATTAAAGAATAAGCATCAGTAAACTGTTTAGACATCCGTGATACTCCTGCAGCAGCATCGATAATAGATCTAAGAGATCAAACTAATCCATTATAAAAAGCTTGGATTATTAACCAATCTGGTATCGAATGATGTGGTCATTTCCTGATGAGATCTTTAAATCATTCCCATGATTCATATATAGATTCACCTTGAAACTGACAAAAAGATGTAATATCATTTCTAAGCTTCACAGTTTTTGATGATGGAAAATATTTAGCAAGGAATTTTTGTGCTAAATCACCCCAAGTTCTGATAGATCCAGGTTCTAACAAATTTAAGCATATCTTAGCTTTATCCCTTAGTGAGAAAGGAAAAAGTCTAATTCTAATAGCATCATCCGAAACACCATCATATTTAAAAGTAGCACACAACTCTAGAAAGTTAGCAAGATGTAAATTAGGATCTTTAGTTGTTGCTCCCCCAAATTGATTATTAGACACCATGTAGATAATAACAGGTTTAAGCTCAAAGGAATTAGCACCTACAGTAGGGTGTTGAATACTACCATGAAGTTCATCCACTGTAGGCTTAGCATATTCTTTTAAAGGTCTAAATTCTTGATGGATGTCAACATTTTGATTTCGATGATTTGCCATTTCTTGAATATTTTTATCTTTTCTAGAATTTTTAATTTTTTTGATTTTTTTGATTGTTCTTTCTAATTCAGAATCGTAAGGCACAAGTCCCTCAGACCCTGAACTACACATACAACGTTAAATAAAATAAAAAAAAACACACAAACAAAAGCAAAGAAAAGTAAAAAAATTTTAATTTCTCTATATTTTCTTTAAAAGAAATTTTAAATAATTTCCCCGGCAATGACGCCAAAAACTTGGTATGTAATTTACGATTTATAATATGGCATTCTAAGCAATTATACATATCATTTATCAAGTAATATAGGACTTTCTGATTAAGCCCCGAGATATCGAACCCACAAGGAAATGTGTAAAAATTTAAAGAAATAAGAAAAATAACGCTGTACTTGTTTAATTTATTTTTGTAAGTATGATTTAAGGTTTTAATTTCGAAAAGTTGTTTTTGATATTTTTAATAACAAGTTTAACCAAGAAATGAGATTATCAATACTCTAAACACGATATAAAAGTTATAAGAATTAAATATCTATTTCTTTCTTCAATGAATCAGTAATGATTATGGAATTTTATGTTGTGGAAATATTTAAATGTATTGTGCACAATAGGAGCAATTATATTCTTTACCATTACTTGGTTCCATAAAGAAAATTGGTTGATTTGATATTTTGAAGTTTTGTAGATGGGTTAGGCAGAGAAGATACCAGCTCTCACTCTAGAGTTCCCTCTATTTCCTCCACTTAGGGGCTAACATCTCATAACAAAATATAAAATAACAAACCAAAATAGGGAGCTTTAGCTTGTGACTCTATATTCCTCTAATTTTACTCCCCAATAAAGCATATCTCCCTATAAATTTGCATTCAATCATATAGACTACAATTCTCACGCATATAATTGCATGTGATTCTTTACAATTTTTGTTTGAGACAATACTGCATTGGATCTTAGATAATCTCACAACAAATTTTAACATCTTAATTGGCCAAATCAAGAAGTAAATTAATTTCAAGGAATTGAATCATCACAATTTATTCCAACATTAAACACTTATACTTTCCGCAACATTACTTCCATAATTTTATTACTCCATCATCTAAGAAAGAAAAAGATAAACTAAACTACTCAGATTTTAAGAAGTAAACACAAGAAAGACTTCATATGACAGCATAAACTATAATGAAAACACAACAATCTTACTTAAAAACAAAATATTAAAACAAAAATAAATACTTATTTGAAAACCCTCTCCACCAGACTGTAGAAGTTCCTTTGGAATTTTTCTTTCCACAATACAACTCTACAGAGGTTGGCGCCCAACTCTGCTGACTCTAATAAAGACTTTAAACATCAATAAAAACTAGATATAAGGATGAAAGAAAATTGGTGAAAAAAAGGCTTCACACCAACCCTTTTTCCTTTCTTACTCTCTAATCTCTACTATAGAAAAGAAGAACTCTAAAACTTAACACACTCTAATAACCACTCTAATAACACACACTTGTAAATTATCAGGCTTCATTTTTATATTTTCCAAAAGGTGCCTTGGTGTCTCTTTAAATCATGTTCAGAATCACTGTATCCACTAAAAGATGCATCCCTTCATGCAAATTTGCCGCCCAAAGGAAGTTAAGGAAGTCACCATGAAAAGTTGCTTCAAAAAACCGTTGAAAATGGCGCTAAAATTCATTTAAATTTAATTTTTAACAGTGGCGCAAAAGCGCCGACACTTTGGCCTTAGGCGCTAGTAGCCAAATTTCTCAAACTTCATAATTTTGCTCCAAATCTGGTCCTTTTTCACTCCTTTCATCATAATTAATTATTTTCATCATACATGCAAAAAAACACAAAATACCTTTCATTAAAGTTCAATATCATCAAAAATTGGTATAAAAATGTGCATAAAACTCTATATATTTTATGTGTATCAGGCTATAATGGAGTCCTGGTAATCGATCTAATGAGAAGGTATTTAATTCTATGATGGAGCACAGAAATCACTACACAAATCACAACACAATTGCATTAATTACTAATCATAAAAAGATGATTAAGAAGTTGTAGTTACAAATTCTACCAATGTATGTTCTAACTTCCTAAGACTGTTAACTAACACAAGACTAAATTTATGATAAAAGTTTAAATGTAAGAAAGAATCCTCCTCCTCTCTAATCACAATGTGATGGTTTAGTGACATAGATCAGTGATGCAATAGGATTGTGCCAAATAGGAGCATTCGTATTCTTTACCCTCTTCCGAGTGATATAAAAAACATTGGCTAATCAAATGTTTAGTCCCCAAATCCGTAGTTAGGCTGGGAGGATACTGGCTGTCACTACGGAGCTCCTTCTTCCCTTCGCCTCAAGGCTAACTCTCACTTTGGTTTCCAAACACTAGTACCAAATTGGGGATTTCAGTCTGTCACTCTAAGATATACAATTCTACACCCATCAAAATATATTTCCCTATTTATTTGCACCCAACCCTCATGAACTATGTCACTCATTCATGGACATTGAATGTGACCTTCACTTTTGTTGTGGAACTTATAATCCTTTTGAAACATACATTTCACAACAATTTCTAACAATTCAATTGGCGAGATCAAAAACTAAATGAAGTGTAAAGTGAAAAGGTCATCACAAATTCTCTATAATAAATCGACACATCATTTCTTTATCACAACATCAACACATCACATGAAATTGAAGAAGACAAAGAAATCTACTCAATACTTAGGAGGAAAATACGACAAAAGATGGATTTTATATATAAAAGCAACGTCATGCAAACAGAGTAAAGAAAATACAACTTATCTCAACCTCTTTCCCAAGCAAATCTCAAGGAATTTCTTTGACTCCTCTTCTTTCTTCACAACAACACACAATTCTCTCTTTAGATAAGTAAGGAAGAAGAAATCTCTCACTTTTCCTCTCCTCCTACACACCTTAGAAGAGAGCACAGACAAACACTAGATTCTCTTTAATGGACTCTATACACTAGAACATGGTGTCACTTTCTTAAATTGCCAAAATTTATGAAATCAGATTTAGATATATATTGATTTAGTTTTATAATGAGTCACACAATTAAATAAAAATATACATATCGCTTAAGTAATACAGGGCTCTAGTGGAGTCCCAGAGATCAATCCCATAGGGAGGCTTTAATTTTACGGCGTAGCACAAATCTTACTTATCGTATCACAGTACAATTGCAAGTAAGTTTAATTCTTAAAATAATGACAAACAGTTGTAGTTACTATTTCCACCAAAATACGTTTTAAACTCTAGCAAGTAAAACTAACAAAAAACTAAATTTATAACAAAGTTTAGTTTCAAGAAAGATTCTTCCTCCTTTCCAATCATAATGTGATGATTATTGTGACATAGATCAGTGATACAAATGTATTGTGCCAATTGGGAGCATTTCTATTCTTTAACCACATTTCAGTGTATAAAGAACAATGACTAATCCTATGTTTAGTCCCCAAATCCGTGATTAGGCTGGGAGGATACTGGCTCTCACTCTAAAGCTCCTACTTCCCTTTGCCTGAAGGCTAACTTTGTCTTTAGTTTCCAAACATTAGGACCAAATTGAGGATTTCAGCCTGTCACTATGAAATCTTCAATTATACGCCCATCAAAGTATATTTCCCTATTTATTTGCACTCAATCCCCATGAACTACGTCTCTTATTCATGGACATTGAATGCGACCTTCCATTTTGTTGTGGAACTCATAATCCTTTCAAAAAATATGTTTCCCAACAAGTTTTAACAATTCAATTGTCCAGATCAAAAAGTAAGTGAAGTTCGATGTGAAAAGGTCATCACAAATTCTCCATAATAATTCGACACATCATTTACATATCACAACATCAACTCATCACATGAAAAGGAAAGAGAAAGAAATCTACTCAAGTCTCATGAAGAAAAGATGATAAAACATGGATTTTATATATAAAAACAACGTCATACAAATAGAGTAAATTAAAGACAACTTACCTCAAACTCTTCCCCAAGTGAATCTCAAGGAATTCCTTTGACTCCCCTTCTTTCTTCACAACAACACACAATTCTCTCTTTAGATAAGTAAGGAAGAAGAAATCTCTCTCTTGCCCTCTCCTCTCATACTCCTTAGAAGAGAAAACACAAAACCATGATTTCCTAAACTAAATGAGAAGACACTCTCTCTAAACTTTAAACTCTTCTCTTTTCTTCTTCTCCTCTCAAAACTTGGCTCCGAAAGTGTTTAAATTCAGTCAAAATAGAACTCCCAAGAGTTTCCTAAAGCAAATCTTCAAAATCCTGCCAAATACATTGAATCTAGCTTAAAATCAGGATAGGGCGCGGTCTAGTGTTGGGTAAGGCATCGTTCGGTGCATTATTCTGCCAATCAATCACAACTCTCTGTAAATTAGCAAGGTCCGGCGTTGGTGGTAGCACCGTTCGATGCTAGTTCAATAAAATTCACTTTTGTCCCTTTGTGGTCCAAATTTACTCCTTTTCATTACTTTTTGCTCCAAAGGCCTAAAGTCATAGTACCTGCATGAAATCATGAAAAATACCTTCCTTTAAAGTACAATATCATGAAAAACAGGTATGAAATGGATAATAAAAAGATATATCAAATTTCCAGTGGATCAAGATCCCTCAAATTTAACTATTACTTATCCTTAAGTAACTATAGTTAATACATAAAATAATGATCCAATGTAATAATCTTTTTTTCTAGAATACCATAATTTTAATTTTGATAAGTACAATAGTAATATTTTTAGAAAGATCTTTGAATAATTCAAGTAAATTCTGTAGGTGTAAGACTATCTAGTAATCAAGTCTAAGATTTCTAGCCTTCTATTCATTTCAAAAAAGATTGTAGATTGTCATATTAAGGCACTTAAAAAAATTACATGAAAAGAAGTTTATGAGAATACTACTAGTAAGGATGCTAATCCACACATATAAGTTCAGGAAAGTAATTAAGCTTTTCCCTTTAGGTAGGTCCAAGTGAAGCCAATTTTTGGTTAGGCATCTCCTCAAGCTTCTCCTCACTTCTCTTTTCTTTTTCTTTTCTTTTCATTTATTTTCTTTTATTTTCTTTTATGTGAGGATTACTCTATCTGGATAGCCTTGAATAATTTAGAACTACACTCTTTTCACCCCAAGTTTGAAACTTACTACAATCCTTTACCTTATAAGTATTTATTTAGCTTATTAATGATTCATCAAAGAGTCTCAATCCTTTCATATCACATAAAGTTTTAAGATTCTTAATATTGCAAACATACAATTTTTCTTACTTTGAATAGTTAACTATAGTCCTATTCTCTTATACCAAATATCTTAGCCTACAAAATTATTTTTCATTAACAAATACATTCATTCAACTTTACAAAATACTTAAATAAAATCAAAATACAATTATCTTAAACTGAGTTCTATTACATAAAATTATGTTAATAATTTTGAAAATAGTTTTGAATGAGAATAATTAATAGTTAATTCTTTCCCTCCCCTAAACATAAATTTTTTAATATCAATACAATTTATATGGGAAGAAAGAAAATATATAAACATATAACTCATACTTCAATATGTTGGGTTTTTCATACCTTTGAGTTTAAGCAGGTTTTTCTTTATAAAGCAGAACAATAGGCCTGCAATAATTAAGAGCATTTCTATACACAAATATGGTTTAGAAATTTGTAGGGGAAGAATTTTAAAAACATGAAACATAAACTATGCACACAACATTGACATCCAACTGTTACTATCATAAATTAAACTAACAAACCAAACACAAGAAAATTCTACTATAACATCACATACATCATAAATCAACATAAAGTCTGCTACAAGTACAACCAAATACACATTACATCACAAATATTAATCAGAAACTGTCTCAGGTACATCACTTATACAAAACACAAATACATAACAAAGTACAATGAAAAATAAAAATACACAAACTACCTATCTTCATCCGCAGGAGCTCCACCATCATCAGGTTCATCAGGCGGGTATGGAGTATACTCAGGGTAAGTAGGGAATACAATGCTAGTGTCTCCCCTGAAAAATCTCATTTGTGCGTCATGATAAGCTATCTCATATTCTCTACACTGCACTTGATAATCATCATTTATCTTGTTCCTTGCTTCTAGTCCCTCTACTATGGTGTTTAACCTTTCCAACTAATCCATAACATCATGCAGAGTAGGCTCCCTAGATGTAGATGGTCTATCATGACTAGAAGAAGGTTCATTAGCTTACTTACTCCACTTCCAACTTACATGGGCTTCATATGTTTTCAGATTTAGCATACTAATGGGCTTCAGGGGATGAATCACCTCATCATTATCTCCAACTGCTACTCTTGACTAAATACACAAGGCATGAATTAGGCTAAGGTATCTCAGTCCACCTATTGTCACTCCTTTTGAATTTGTCAAAATACTGTCGGCATATTTTTAGGTTGTGTGTTTTGAAAAGGGGTCGCCTACAGAAGTTGTCGGCGAATTTTAAATTTAATTTAAATATAGATATAATTTAGAAAGTAGTAATTGATTTTGAAAATAATTTTAAATTTGAAGATTTTAAGATATGAAATCAAACTGATCTCACATCCCAAATAGTTTATATAAACGAGCACCGCATCACAAACCGTGTATCTATCCCTAAGGATAGACACATCGCTTGATGGTGGGGCTCGATTAAATAAACTAGAAGATTTGTGACATCCGTTTGGTCTGCGAACCAATTTTATAAGCCGACAAATTCCCCTGCTTAATATGAAAACATTAAACAGGGTTTATATTACCTAGGTTCTTTAAAATTCCCTATAAGGGCAAGCCCCTATAGTTAATTACATCTTAAGTGACGGGAATCACCTAAGAAAACTCTCGATAATAATCAATAATTTCGCTCTCAAGAATTTCAAAGTTTAAGTTTTCAAAGAATTGAATTTTTGAATCTCAATAGAGGAATGGATCAAGTTTGGAACATTTTATTTTGGGAATTCAAAGGAAGAAAAGTAGGAGAAATTATGGATTCGAAGTGAACTTCGATAATCTCCCGACTATCCTATTGTTTGGCTTGGATTTAGGAAAGTCCTAATGTTTATTTAATGTTTTAATCTTGCCAATTTTAATTAATTAGGGCTTATATTTATATGATAGAATCATACAAATTGCCTGGAAGATATGAGGGTTTATGTCGTATCGGACGACTACCTCGGAATCCTAAGACCGGTTAGGGCTTAATTTGCAATGCAAATGCCTAACGAAGAGTTGAGGATTTATGTTGCACTAGGCAAACTACCTCGAAGTCCTATGGCTTTGTTGTTTAATTCTAGGAAAGTTTTGCTGAAGTAGGTTCAAGTTTCGCTGACGACGATGGCCGTGCTGCCCACCATGCTCCGAGCTCCTTGTTGTTGCAGAGGTTTAGTTTTAGAAATCATAAATCAGGGGATGAGAAAAGTGTTTTGGTTTAGAGAAGTCTTAATTTCCAAGTGTTTTTTTGTGTTTTAATTAAAAAAAATCTTAAAGTTGATTATAACAACACCGGTTAAGATCCCACGGTTCCATCCTTCCGGCATCATTATTTTTATCGGATTCACTTAGTCCAGATGAATTTGCTAAACTCAACTGAATGAGTTCTACACTTTCATTTAGACCGTGGAAATCCCGTTAGCAACACGTAGGTTACATCATCCGAGGTATTCCCGATCATCCAACAAGACGTTTTAATTTAGTTGTAGTTGTAATTTTGTGTTCGTTTGTGATTAAATTTTGAGTTGTCTTATATTTTGAAATGTTGTGGAGGTGAATTTTATCTTGTAGTGTCTTTTAATTTAGTTATGGGTTTCGGCTTTGGTTTCGTCCTAAAGGTGTAGGTTTTCATGCAACTGTTGTTTATCATGCAAGAAAAATAAGTGCGATGCGATTAAATAAATTACCGTAAAGTAAATCGCAATAAAATAAAAGCGTACCCGGAGGGTCTTCCCGTTATCCCAAGCTGCACTTAAAATACAGTTAGAATATTTAAGCAAGTTCCTAGGTAAAGCTAAGGTAAGGGTTATGGTTTTCTACCAAATTCCTAATCCTATGGCTAGTCATTTCCTATGACGTCTAGGTTCTTTGTGTTTTTGGTTTGAAGACGATTTTCTTCATCAAAGAACAATTAAGTTCAATTGTTCTTATAAATATCCTATCATATTGAGGAAGTGCTTAAGAAGAATCTTAAACATCTTTTCAATATTTCTAGGATTGTTTTAAGTCCAAGAGAATTTAATTATGTAAATGAATCGATCGTCCGAGGTTTTCAAGTTTTGCTAACCTGCTCAGTGAACTAGGATATTTGAATGTCCTATAAGTGAAGTAACATTTCATTTAACACTCCATTTAGGAGTTACAATAGTAAAAGCTCCTAAGGGCAAAATGATATTTAATGATTTGTGATTCAAATTTAAGTTCAAATTAATGATTTAAGTTTGGAATAGTGTTCAAGTTATCTTAGATCTATTTTTGAATTCTTCATGTTTTTATATTTAATTTAGTTTAATTTAATTTAACTTAATTTAATGTAATGTGGTTTAATTTAAATTAATTTAACTTAAGTTAATTTAATGTAATATGATTTAGTTTAATTTAATTTAATTTAATTTAATTTAATTTAATTTACTTTTAATTTAATTTAATTTAATTTAATTTAATTTAATTTAGTTTGATTTGATGTTACATTGAATTAATTTGATTTAATTTAACTAATTTTTTTTTTAATTTGATTTAATTTAATTTAATTTTAATTTAATTTATTTAATATAATTTAATTTTTTAATTTAATTTAATTTTTAATTTAATTTAATTTTTAATTTAATTTTTAATTTGATTTAATTTGATTTAATTTAATTTTTAATTTAATTTAATTTTATTCATTTTAATTTTAATTAAAATTTTAAAAGAGTTCAATAATTTAATTTTAGTTTAATGATTAAGTCTTTTAATGTTTTAAATTTGAATTATCATTTTAATTAGGAATTAAACATTAATGAAATGATTAATTTAGGGATTTTTAAATTAAAGAATAAATCTCTTCCTAATAATATCCCTATTTTAATAATTCCAATTTTATTATTCTTCCACATTTAATCAATTATTTAATTAAAGTTTATTCATTTTAAATTGCTTAATGGGTTTCTACCCTTCAATTATTAAATTTCAATCATCCAAATCAGATTAGGATCAAATATTTTACTTGTTAATTTTTTTATTAAACCTAAAGTTTTAATTAATGATTAAAAGAAATTTAATTACCACTTTACCCTTTAAGCTTAATAATTTCATAACTCACTAAATTAAACTCAAATGAACTTGAAATTTTTAAGTGACTTCACTCATATGTCAATAAAGACATGAGAGGAGAAAATGTGATTGTTCTGTATTTAATTTATTTATATAATTATTTTTGGTAGAAAATAGAGATTTCCAAGGAAAATTTAATAACATGACCAAGGAAAAGTTTCTGTCCTTAAGAAAATTATGGGACATTCCTAATGACCAGAGGACCACTTGGACCAATTTTGGTAATTTTTTGAATTATATTTTATTTATTAGAATTATTTTAAGTTCTGGAGTATTAATTAATTTAAAAAATAAAATATAAGTTGAAAAATGGATTTTATAATTTTTAAAATTTTCCCTGATATCAAGGATTCCAGAGAAGCAAATTTTGCAATTTTCTGATTTTTCTATGATTTATTACAATTATTTTAGTGAAAAGGCTAGAAAATACATTTTTTTAATTTTAAAATTACCCTAGGGCTTTAAAAATTAATATCTCACCAAATAGGCCTAAGAAAAATATGGGGTTTGTTCCTAAGTGATTAAAATTCAAAATGTGACATTTTGGTGAATTTTATTATTTTTGTGATTTTTATTATTTTTTAATTATTAAAAATATTAAAATAATATTAAAAATCAACTTTTTTAGAAAATTGAAATTTTAATTTTCTTAAATTCCCCTTATATCAGAGAGGCTCCAAAACCAATTTGGTGAATTTTTTAAAGGTATTTTGAAAGTTATGAATTTTTAAAGTTTAAAATGACTAAATGGCTTAATCAACCCATTTAGTAGGGCTAACCAAGTCCAATTGACTTCAAACTTTTATGGTGGGTTCCTCTGATCCTAAAGGTCAGTGGAGAATTGATTTCAAGTCAATTTGAACTATGGTTAACTCTAATTAATTAGGGGTCTATTTTGGATGTTTAAGCCAATTAGGGTTATTTTGAGTGAATTAACTCAAGTCCTATTTTTCCTAGGGTTCTCCGGTCATAAGGAACATCACCAAATTTTCCTAGAATTTATTTCACAACATGCTAATTTTTGGAATTAAAATACTCAAAACAGACAACATGCATTTGAAAAATCAATAACTCTTCATAGGGATGACCTCCGACTTTGGAAAATTCGGGGAATGTTCCCAAATTCGGAGGCTTCAAAGCCCTATGGTCTCATGCCATGGTGAATTGTATACATGCATGGAGAATTAAATGTATGCAGAGAGTAAATAAATTATAAAAAATAAAATACTTGATGAAATTAAATGATTTCTTTTCCACATTATTCTCCTCTGTTCACTGAGCAAGAGAGTATTTTTATTTTATTTTTGTGATTTTTCTATACAAAGATATGAATTTTCCAAGTTTAGGGAATTAAATAAATCAGAAAATACCCTATTTTTCTATTTATCCGAGTCGGCGCCGCGTCGACCTTAGCCTCTCGAAGCGGTACGTGTCGCGCCGTGATTGGGCGCCGCCATCTGAGTCAGCCGTCCCGGGACCCGCAGTTCACGTAACATTCCCTGGTCCGGCGCAATCTGAACCGTCCGCTCGATACACGCGCGATCCAACGGCTCCTGGTCATCGTCTACGACTGGTGTGCACCCGTGACCGTCAACTTTCTAACCCTAATTTCTCACTCGATTCTCAAAGGATTTTCGTGTTCTTATGCTCTATGGATTCGTCTTGAAGAGACGAACATATCCATACGGTAAACATGCATTGAAATTTATTCAAATGAAATGGAGAATCTCTGTAAGCTCGGGAAGAAGAATGAGTTCATACCTTTGCTCGGAGAAGTGAAGCTTCGATCCGAGAGTTGTTGCACCTTCGATTGGATCCTAGCAAGCTCCGGATGAAGTCTCCCGGTCCGCCGAATTGTATAGGTTGGACTTCGACCACGGCCGATCACAAAGCTTGGAGGCCGGAGCAACCGGGTGGCCTAGAGATGGGGCTTTTGCTGGTGGACACCTTCCCTCGGTCCGGTGAAGGTGTAGAACCAATCAATTTGGGAATTGGCTCACCGCGAGGAGATGTCCCGGTTTTGGGTTTGGACTTCAACTCGAAATCGAGCTCACGGAGAAGAAATGGCAGGGGGATTTCAGTGGGGATCAAGTGCTCTGTGTATGGGGAGTAGTCTGGAACAATTTTGGCAGAGTTTCCTTAAGGTTTGTTTTTAGCACCTTCTTTGGCCGAGAGGGTGAGGGGTTTAAATAGGCATGGCTGGAGGCTCTCCCAGGGGGGTTTAATGGTTGGGATCAGCTGCTCTGGTGAGGAGAAGAACAGCTGCAATGGCCATTTGGAGTGAGGCAGCTCAGCAAGGTGGAATTCCAAAATTTGGCTCCTCCCGAGGTTTCGGGCATGGTGTTTTCCGGCGACTGGGTGGCCGGCCGGCTGGGGTCAGTCACCCTCAAGCTCGAGGTGGGTCGTGGCCGGAGGCTTGTGCACTCAATCGAGGTTTGACATGTGTAAAGGAGTTTGATTTAAATGGAATGGGAGAAGGCTCACTTTGGCTTGGTTTGGGTCAACCCACCATTTTGGGCTTGGTGCACCCTTCCAAGCTCCGATTTTGAGCCGAGAGAATCATTTAGGTCGGCTTAGAAGGAGTGGTGAAGTCTCCATCCATGATGAGGTGGCTAAACATGGTTTAGTGTGTGACATGATTAAGGTAAAAAAGGGTTAAAGGAGGTTTAAGAAAGAACCCCCTCTTCTTGCCATAAATGGACTAATGACAAGTCAAAGCCCTCATGGCTTCATGTGGCTTCGAGAATGGCTTGTTCATGGCTCCATTTGGCTTGGGAAAAGGTTGATTTGTTTCATGAAAATGGATTATAGGAATTTTTTTTGGTAATTTGATGGAAATTTGTATGGAACTTGATTTGGAATGATTTGATGATGAATTTAGGACTTAGGTATTGAGTTTAATTGAAAGTATGATGAGGGGAAATGTCATATGGGCTTTGGGACCAATTTTGGGCCTTTGGATGTGGTAAAGGATGGGCTTTTAAAATGGTTTAGGAAAGTGGGCTTTTGAATTTTAAAATGGATTTTGGGATGAAATTTTGGTAAAGGCTTGGGCCAAATAATTGTTGAGTTTGGTTTAGGGATGTGTCATGAGAGGTTTGAAACAAATTTGAGGTGATTTGGGTTTGAATCGGGTTGGATATGGGCCTTTTGGTAAAGAGGCTAAGGTGGGCCAAAATGGGCTACCATGGGCCAAAGTTGGGCTAGAGTTGAAATTGATGTAAAATTAATGTTGGGAAATGTTTATGGGGGTGTTTCAAAGAGGTTTTGGCTTTGGTTAGGTTTTGATTTTGGGATTTGGGCTCATTTGGGCTAGGTTTAGGTTTAGGTCAAAATTGGGCTTTTTGATTTTGGGTTGAATTTGAGTGGGGTTTGGGTCTAAATTTTGGGAAAATCATGTTAGTGTTTTGTTTATGGGGATGTCAAGGAGGGTTTAGAAAAGATTTGGGGTTAATTGGAGTTGAATTGGGTGAGTTTGGGTTAGGTTTGGGTCATAGGTCCAAATTGGGCTTTAAGGCCAAAAGTGAAATTGGATCCCAATGCCAATCAAATTGGGCTTGGATTTGGTCTAGATTGGTGTTGGGGATGTTGAATTGAAGTTTAGAATTGAATTGGACCAGAATTTAGGTCAATTGGGTAGGTTAGGTTTGACATTGGGTTCACTTTGGGTTAAAATGGGTCAAATTGGGGGTTTTGATAAAAGTGGGGTAAATTGACAAAATTGGCCCATGGTGTAGTTGAACAAAATGAAATTGGGAATATTTGGGATTTTCTGGAATTTTCTGGAAATTTTCTAAAATTTTGGATTTTTTGGCTAAGAGGGGTATTTTGGGTATTTGAAGGGTATTGGGAGGTATTTTTGGAATTTTTGGTATTTTTGGTTATGGATGATCAATTTGAGTGATGTGGGAATGTTTAGGATTGATTTTGGGGAATTTTGGGTAATTTAGGTGATTTTGGAAATTTTGGGTATTTTCAAGGGCATTTGGTAGGTTAGGCGGGGTGTAGGGTCCTGGGGGTCAAAAATTGAAAATTTGGAAAATTGAAGATTAGGTGAATGTAAGTGGAATAAAATCATCTTGGTTGAGCCATGAAGCCATATCAAGCCCACATGAGCCATGAAGGGACTCATTTGAGGCATTCACTATGTTGTTCCTAACCCTCTAGCCGAGGGCTTAGGGGTTAAGGACCATCCATGTGAATCACTTACATGAGTCAGGAGGTCAAGTTAGGTATGGGTGTGTTTTAGGAGGTGTATGGAAGAGTAGTGTATGAGTGTGGTGTGTGTGTAAGTCAGCCCCTCCATCAGACCAGGCCATCCAGGGCAGTCCTAAGGCCAAAGAGTCCCATAGGAACTCATCCTTTAAACTTCCACATTTGATTTCAACCCTCTAGGTGATTAGGGGTCTACAGTCAAGTTTGTGGAGTTTGCAGGGAGTTAAGAAGTGGTTTAAAATTCTAGATGGTGGATCCCAATTCTAGTCCTCTAAGATAGTCAAAGGAAAAGCCTAGGGCTAGATCCTAAGTACTAAAGAGAAGAAGAGAAGACCTCATCAAAAATGAGGTCAACAAATGGACCCCCAATAGGTGTGGTGAGCTGACGGAGCACACCGCGGTATTGGTGTTGACCGAAGCGATCAACAAAACCAACACGGATGTCCAAGTAACAAACTTAGGACGAAGTAGAAGAGTTTCCGCCGGGGAGTGTCAAGTATATCTCTAAGACCGGAGATTCCTCGAACTCTCGCTGGGAAAGGAAAAGGAGGTGAATTCCAAATCACAAGATCCGGGAAATTTCGATTTAAATCTTTGTTTCGATCTAAGTTTTGATGTGTGAATTTAGATTTCAATTTGGAGTTTCAATTTAGATTGAAGTTTTGTTAAGATTAATTTTGAAGGGATTTGATTTGAAATGAAAATTGGAATTTCGAGGTTTTAGATGCAACATCTTCAACCCCAAAAGAAAATCGAATCGATTGGATTGGATCATTACAATGAGGAAAGATCTCAGAGTAATGCGGTATTGGATGTAAAATCCCTAACCTCAAGAGTTTGATTTTGATGTATTTCATTGCGATAGGGAAATGATCCTAAAGCAATGCAGTCTTGGATGTAAAAATCCTCGACCCAAGAGTTTGAATTTGATGTATTTTAGTGCAATAGGGAAAGAATCCTAAAGCAGTGGCAGTCTTGGATGTAAAATCCTCGACCCAAAAGTTTGAATTTGATGTATTTCAATGGCAATAGGAAAGAATCCTAGCAGAGTGCAGTCTTGGATGTAAAATCCTCGACCCAAGAGTTTGAATTTGATGTATTTCAAAGTGCAATAGGGAAAGAATCCTAAAGCAAGTGCGATCTTGGATGTAAAATCCTCGACCCAAAAGTTTGAATTTGATGTATTTCAAAGTGCAATAGGGAAAGAATCCTAAAGCAAGTGCAGTCTTGGATGTAAAATCCTCGACCCAAAAGTTTGAATTTGATGTATTTCAGAGTGCAATAGGAAAGAATCCTAAAGCAAGTGCATCTGGATGTAAAATCCTCGACCCGAAGTTTGAATTTGATGTATTTCAGTGCAATAGGAAAGAATCCTAAAGCAAGTGCGATCTTGGATGTAAAATCCTCGACCCAAGAGTTTGAATTTGATGTATTTCAAGGCAATAGGGAAAGAATCCTAAAGCAAGTGCGATCTTGGATGTAAAATCCTCGACCCAGAAGTTTGAATTTGATGTATTTCAAAGTGCAATAGGGAAAGAATCCTAAAGCAATGCGATCTTGGATGTAAAATCCTCGACCCAAGAGTTTGAATTTGATGTATTTCAGTGCAATAGGGAAAGAATCCTAAAGCAATGCAGTACTTGGATGTAAAATCCTCGACCCAAAAGTTTGAATTTGATTGAGGTTTGATGTGAGATCTGGAAAGATCGAATTTGAGATTTGAAATTTGACTGAGATTTGATTTAAGATCTGGAAGATCGAATTTGAGATTTGATAGAGATTTGGAATCTGGAAAGATTGAACTTGAATTTGATTGAGAATTTGATTTAACATTTATGTTGATTTTGTTTATCTTTTAATGATTCAAATTTTATTTTGTCGTTTATTTAATGTTCATGTGAATTTGGTGTTTGTCATTTTTTTAGATTTTTTTTTTAAGGAAAGTTTTCTTTTATTCTCTTTTTTTTATTCCTTTTCTGTTCTTTTTTCGAAGTTCATTTAACTTTAATGGCGTTTCCCAATCAATTTGCACAAAAGAGGTGAAGGCCAAAAATGTGACATGGTCACTTTCATTCCAATCATGTAGAAGATACATCATACATCTTGATCTGGAATATATTTCATACAATCCATGTAAACTCAAAACGGATCGTGTATGATCTTTGTCGATCCATCCAATGAAGCATCCGTCAAAAATCCATGTCCGAATAGTGGGGTACATGGTCAATAACATCACCTTCCAAGCCATCCTCGGCAAGGATGCCGTATGGATGTACATTGGAGGTGTGATATTTTCCATGTAACTCACGACTCGTAAGGCTGGAGGCTCTCTAGCTCCGTGTCCGGGCCGGAAATGGTAAGGTGTCTTTCCGTCGTCCATCCTTCCGAAAGTAACCGAGATCCGCTTCACCGGTACTCCCGGTATGCAATGCTTAGCGATATCCGCTCCGTTGCCCTTCGGCATCATGACGGAACCTACCGGTAATGGTATCTTTACTGGCCCTCGGAACTCACCCGGGCCTCGCTATCCGGAGGTCGGATCCGAACATGATGTTACACTCGCTCAAGAAAGAGACTCGTGCGTAAAGGTCGGACAAAGTCGTGGTGATCTATGTGCGGGGGTATACGATCACCCCGCTTGTAGATGTTGATGATGCAGCTATTGGGTATGCAATCTGCCGGCGAGTACCCTCCATGTTATCAATCTCTTTACCATTCTCTTGATGACTAATGGCATCGGATCCACTCGCCCATGACGGAGTATTCCCGTGGGTTTCCCTTCCCGTCTTCCGCAAAGTTAGTAACAGATCCACATTGTATTGTGATTCTTCCTTTCCCCGGCATCCATCTCCGGGGTTCCGAGTATGTGTTTTCCCTTAGGCGGCCCGCTCGGCCCATTCTTTTCAAATCCCGGATGCAATCCACGATTTGTCGCCGTTCATACTCCGAGAATACGTCCGTATGTAGCTCGAGGCCCTCCAGGATATTGATTCTTCCGCCTCTAATTCTCTCGAAGTATTCAAAGGTTTTCTTTTCAACACACTGCATTCTCTCCGACTCGTATTCCGGAATGATCCGCGATGGCGAGGCCCGGTGACATATTGTGGGATATACGGCTCAATCCCTTCACGTTCTCCCCGCATACCTCGGCTCCTCGTGGATGATGCTCAGTCGGGCATCCCCCGGGTTGCTTCGCAACAAGGTCATGCATCATTGGTGGTTCTATCCGGTGGCGTGGTAGCCTTCTTTCTTCCGATCTTCTCGGAGATTTCCCCGGTTCTTTCGTTATCCTAGAGCCGGCCTCCTTTCTTCGAGTTCCCGGTGAACCGGTGTCCTCGAAGTGTATGTACTCGGCATTAGCAACTCGTCTCGTCGCGCCGGTCCGCAGCTAGTTTTGTTAACATCTTACGGATACGGTGATTCTTATTTCTTCGTTGCGTTGTCGTGAGAGTAGCTCTTCGAACTTCTTGAATCTCCGTAGGCGCGGCGCCGACAAGCTCGCCTTCGCCGTAGCGACTACGTACTTTATTTTCTTATCTTCTTCAATGTTTGTCTTTCTTTTCTTCTGCTTGGGTTGGTGGCTTGGGCCACCCACTTTCATCACCGTATGTCCGGGCAGTTCTTCTCGGTCAACCGGGACCCGGTCACTTTCCTCGTATCGTAGGCTCGCCGGTGCGAAATCCGAGTCAATCTCGATTATCGCTCCATCTTTCACCCTCTTTTCATCGAGTGCAAGGCTTACGCCATTCTTAAAGTTCGAGACCAACCGCCCGTTCTACATTTCCCGCGAAAAGACAAGGAAAAGGATCGTGGGTCGTACTAAGAACAAGAACATTAAGAAAATGTTTATTAAAGACTTTTTTTTTATTATTCTTATATTTTTAAACTTAACAGGAATGAAGTGGGATAGGATCAGGAAAGAGATTTTGATTTGGAAAAGAAAGCAAGAAAAAAAAAAATTTATTATCAGGATTTTATTTATTTTAGCACATTTTTGTTATTTTTGGGTTCGGACCCAGTCATAAGTAATCACTTCACCCGTGCTTCTAGGGATGGAAAGTTCATTCCTTCGAAACATCGAGTAGCGTAATACTTTTTCAAGTATCTTCCATTGATCGGAAGCATATGTCGTTCTCCTTGGCAGTTCACTAGCTGGTAGGAGCCTCCTGAGTAGACTGTCTCAACCACAAACGGTCCTTCCCAAGTGGGTTCAAATTTTCCTCCTATCTTGCGGTGTGCAAGGATAGGTCTTTTGAGAACGAGAACTAAGTCACCAACCTTAAAGGTTCTTGGGCGGACCATCCGTCATGGGCTTGAACCATCTTAGCTTTGTATAGTTCTAAATTCTCGCCGCGCCGCAAGTCTCTTCCCTTCCGGTGCTCTCTAATTCTTCGAGTCGTAATTTGGCGTTCTCTTCGTTGTGAGCTTGTTTGCAATCGCAATCCCGAGTGAAGGAAGCCGGACTTCTAAGGGTAACACCGCCTCGGACCCATACACCGGAGCGTAAGGTGTAGCTTCGAGTAGGAGTTCGAAAGTTGTCCGGTAGGCCCATAAGGCTTCTAACAACTTCTCGTGCCAATTTCTCTTATTATCGTCCAAGATTTTCTTTAAAATTTGAACGAGAGTTTTATTAAAAGCTTCAGCAAGGCCGTTTGCTCTTGGGTAGTAAATCGTCGAATATCGCCAGTCGATTCCATGTCTCCTGACAAAATTGTTGATTTGCGTACTTCTGAATGCTGACCCATTATCCGAGATGATTCTGCGTGGCACCCCGAAACGGTAAACAACTCGGTTCTCGAAAAATTGTAGTACGTGATGTGCTTTCACTTCTCTAAGTGGAACCGCTCTCGCCCACTTGGAAAAGTAATCTGTAGCCGCAAGAATGAAGCGATGTCCTTTTGACGACGGTGGTTCTATTGGGCCCACTATATCTGTGCCCCAACATTCAAATGGCCACGATGCAATTGTCGGATGTAGCACATTTGGAGGTTGGTGTAGAACCACTCCGTGCACTTGGCACTGATGACGACTCTTCGCGATTTTCATGCGATCGGTCATCATCGAGGGCCGTAGTACCCTAGTCTTTTAATTTTCATTTTCATCTTTGGACTCGACCGGTGAGCGCCACGGAGTCCCGAATGTACCTCTTTAACAATTTCACGGCCTCGGACCCGCTTAGGCACCTTAGCCACATTTGATCAAAAGACCTTCCGTATAACGTATTGTTTACTAATGCGTAGGACGAGTTCTTTTCGATCCGATGGGCTAACGACCTATCGTCCGGTAGCTTTCCCGTTTGCGGTGTAGTCCATTAATGGCCGTCGCCAATCTTCCGTGTTTTCCGTCACTCGCCGCAATCGATTCTTTTTCCTTTTTCTGATTTGTGTATTGTGTCTATGTCGAGCTGTGATAGGACCTGACGTCCGTGAACTGACACTTCCACTGATTCATCTTGCAAACATGCAAATTCTTTTGCGAGACGGGCTAAAGCATCTGCTAAAGCATTTTCTTTTCTGGGAATTTTGTAGATCGTCACATTCGGAATCTGTTCCAACAACTGTATGGCATACTGGAAGTATTGTTCGAGTCTTGGCTTTAAAATTCTGCATCGTCCGACGATCCGTTGAATGATTAATCGTGAATCCCCGTAGATGTTCGATGTCCGTTATCCCCATTTGAATGGTTAATTCCAGTCCCGTTATGAGGGCTTCGTATTCGCTTCGTTGTTCGTACACGGCTCCGTCAAGTGGTAGGAGTATCTTAACATCCCCCGCTCCGTGTTATAAAGATTAGTCCGATCCCCGCCTTACCGGCACTATCACTTGCGATTCTTCGTCTTTATGTGCCGAAGATGCTCCGTCGAAATATAATTCCCAACGTCGATCATCATGGTCTTCTAGGTTCATTATTTGTTCATCCGGTAAATCGTCATCGAGAGGAGATTCTGCCGGCAAAGGGTGTGCTGCGAGGAAGTCTGCCAGGACTTGTCCTTTTACGGCACGGAGAGGCACGAAAGTTATATCGAATTGCAATAATATCATCGACCATCTGGCAAGTCTGCCGGAAAGCGTTGGGCGGGTCATCAAGTATTGCAATGGATTAAACTTCGAGATCAAGTCGACCTTATGAGAAAGCATGTAATGCCCGAGCTTTTGAGCGGCGAAGATCGTGGCCAAACAATGCTTTTCAATTGCGGGATACCTTATTTCCGTCGGCGATGAGACGACGGCTTAAGTAGTAAAGAGCATTTTCTTTACCCTCATCATCGACCCGGCTAACAGTGGCTCCGAGAGAGTTGTCTAAAGCCGCGGTATAAAGTATTAGCGATCTACCTGAGACTGGGGCTGCTAAGACAGGAGGTGTCATTAAGTATTGTTTAATGTCCTCGAAGGCCCTCTGACATTTCTCTTCCCAAATAAATTTGGCGTCTTTTTTAACTAGTGCCGAGAAAGGCTGACTCCTACCTGACAGTGCTCGAGATAAAGCGTCGAAGATATGCCAGCTTCCCTGAAAAGATCGTAGTTGTTTTAAGGTTTTGGGAGGCGGCATTTCTAAGATGGCTTTAATCTTTTCCGGTCGATTTCGATTCCACGATGTCGGACAACGAATCCTAAGAATTTCCCGGAGGTGACGCCGAAGGCACATTTTAAGGGATTCATCTTAAGATTAAATTGTCTTAATCGTTCGAAAACAATTCTCAAATCATACAAGTGGTCGTCCTTTACTTTGCTTTTGATGACCACATCGTCCACGTAGCATTCAACTTGATTGTGGATGAGATCATCAAAAATTCTTGTCATTGCTCTCCGGTAGGTTGCTCCTGCGTTCTTCAATCCGAATGGCATCACTGTGTAGCAAAATACTCCGATCGGCGTTCTGAATGCCGTAAGTTTTTCATCTTCTGGAGCCATTTTTATCTGATTGTATCCTGAAGATCCATCCATGAACGAGAATATTTCATGTGTTGAAGCGATGTCGATCATTAATTCTGGGATCGGTAGAGGGAATTCATCTTTCGGGCATGCTTGTTTAAATCTCTGAAATCCACACAAATTCTGATTTGACCATTCTTCTTCTTGACTGGTACCACGTTGGCTAACCAAGTAGGGTATTGTTCTTCACGGACAAATTTAGCGTCTATTAGCTTCTTAACTTCAGCTATGACTTGTTGTTCGATTTCTAGCCGCATTCTTCTGGGACCTTGTCCGACCGGAACGTGCGGTGATCCACCCCTAGCTTATGGATCGCGACCTCCGGAGCTAAACCCGGCATCTCATCGTAGCTCCAAGCAAAACAAGTCTTTAAATTCCATTAATAACTCGATTATTTCTTCCGAGTCTTCTTTATTGAGTAAGGAGCTAAAAAGGTAGGTCCGGGCTCTTCGCTAGTACCTAAGTTAACTTCCGTTAACTCATCTATCGTAGATTTGATTTCTTCTTCGAATTCCGGTGGAGCATCTCCAATTTGTAAATCTTCGAGTTCGTCCGTAGTTTCCATGCAGTTTTCATTAGATTCGCAGTGACAACCAAGCAAAATTCAGTATCATCAACTGATCCTACTGTGCCGAATCCGAGACCATGCTTTGAGTTGGGTGGACGACCGGAGTTATTCCATAAATTTTCAAAACATTGTGATTGACCTTTTGTCCATTGTCGAGGTAAGAAACCACGCTGAATTAAATTTTGAACACAGGGAGAGTACCACTCAAAAGGCAATTCCATTAATTCTGATGAAGTAGCATCTTCAAGTTGTACATTATTTTCGCTTTGGAGGAAGGAGCACCACGGTAGAATTTGATGGGCTTTGCACCACCGCTACGTACCTCTTCGACCTCCATACCCTCGATCTTATTAGAATGGATCGGGGTCGTGGTCATAAGTATGTACATAGTGGTTAATCTTTTCGTACATCGATTTATATTCTTCGTTTCTTTCATCTTCAATAGGGATTTTGAATTGCGGCTTCTTTCGACTTATTGTCGCCGCTTCTTGTTTGATTTCTTTTTCTTCTTCAGAACTATCTTCCCAATCGACATTGATGATCGGTTTCCTCTGTCCAATCGTCCTAACGTCTCTACCACGACCTCGTCCCCGGCCTCGACCTCGGATGCGAGTTGTGGAGAAACCTTCACCATCTCGCCGTAAGGGAGTGGTGAGTGACTGTTGGACTAGAACTTCAGGTTCTTCGTTGTCCCGAACTTTCTTTGCTTCATTTGTTATGGTATCTCCGGAGAAGATTGTTTTCTTTGGTGGTGCATAATAAGCCGCATCCTCGTGGATTCCAATTTCATGTACGGAGAATGGTTGTAAGTCACCTTTGATGCACCGTTCCCCTCCATCGTAGTATTTGATGCACCGATGTAGAGATGATGGTACCATCCTGTTTTCATGTATCCATGGTCGGCCCAAGTAGAGCGTTGAACGATGTTTCCGAATCAATTATGTGAAATTTCGCGGTTGTCTTTCGCTAAGTCACCGGTCTTCATTAGCAGGTGTTATTGAGCCGAGGGCTCTTTCTCCTTTCCGGTTGAATCCACTTAATAACATTTTGTCCGCCTCGAGCTCGCGAGCATCAATTTCCAAGTACGCTAGCGTTCGAAGATTCATTATATTGATCGATGCTCCCGGATCCACCAATACTCCGGAGAGTGTAAATTTTCCGATTGTAACCGAAATGTACAACGGTCGGTTGTGATCCGCGGTTCCAAGTAGTAGGTCATCGTCCGTGAAGGTAACACCTCGTTGTTCCTTTAACGAGCAAACCTCATCTAAGGAATCTCCGGCCATTCGAGCTAAGCAAATTTCCGGATCAAGTAAGGCCTCGATCGAGCTTCTCTCATCTCCTTTCGATAAGATGAGAGCATCATAAATGCTCGGCTGACGTGCAGCTTCCTAAGATGGGCTAGCACGTTGTAGTCCACTTTATTTTCATGTGTCTCGCTTCTTCTCGAATGGGTATTTCTTCCGCGGGGTTGGTTCTTCTTGAACAACCACCCGCTTTCCTTCGTCCTTCGGACCCATTCTCGGAGGTAGAACTTTTCCACTCCTTAAGTCGACTTCTGTAATTTCCTCCGAATCTATTGTCGAGCTCGCCGGTGTCTCTTCGAATCGAATGACGAGCTCTTCCGGATTAGCTTCGCAGTCCGAAGGCTCCAACTCTATTGTGACCGGAGCTCCTCGAAACTTGCAAATAGATTCGTTGCTTGTTGAACTCTCGTAGCCTCCTCGATGGATGTCTTCTTCATCATTCCGCTCGTCGAGATCGTGTATGATTCGAGAATTGTCGTTGGTATCGAAATCGATATCCGGATTATCGTTAGTTACGTAATCGTTAGAAATGATCAAAACGTAGCCAACGCCATCACCCTTATCATTATATGATCCCACCGAAGTGAGCAGATAATCATACAGAGTCGTGGGTTCGAGGGATTTCTCCCCGAATCGGAAACAACTATCCTAGGATAAGCGGCTCCTAGTCTAGCCTTAGGTGCCTCGGTCTTCTCTTCTTCGTCAATTTTCTTCTTTTCTTCAATCGTCTCCCGTTGAGGTGGTTCTTCTATCGCAAGTGATAAGTACCGGCTTAACGGGTTTCAAACTCCGAATTGAAGCTCGCACCGAAGCGGTTTGGATGCCGGTCTAAAATCTTTTTCGAAGACCTCGTCCAAGCGGTAGTCCATCCATCGTCGGTCGTATAGGGATCTATCGGAATGATGGGATCGGGCCGAGACAACATTGACGGAACCTCCTTTCTGGGGTTCCTTCATGTAGTCCTTCGGGATCGTTATATTCCCTTTCCGCAGGTTGTCATTGAGCCAACTTTTGAAGGTAATACAATCTTCTATCTTGTGCCCAAGCATCCGGTGGTAAGGGCAAAAGTTGGGATCACCTTTCTTGTCGACTTCTTCTGGTCTCTTAGGTTCTGGTAGTTGGAAATCTGGGGTCTTCATCAAACTCGCGGAACATTTTCGGCATCGCTTCATTCTTGAACGGATATTCTCTCGCTCAAAAGCTCCCTTAATGTACGTTGCGGACGAGGTGGTTGTTCATATCGCGCAGATGACCGATAGCTGGGCCGGGTTGCCGGTAATTCTGTTGTGGTTGCTCGCGGCCGTTCGGTGGTATTTGCAGTCGGTTGCTTGCCTTTGTCAACTCGCCGCAACGATCCCGGATTTCTTTTCAAAAGTCTTTACAGTGCTTTTGTTTATCCGTTTTATAGGTGAAACTTAATTGCTTTGCCTCCTCTTGCAAGCTTCCGGCCTTGCTTAACAACTTCTCAAAAGTCTTAATAGTGAATCCCTCGAGGAGAAGTGCTATCGGGCCATGGATGCTTTTTAGTAAAATGCCGATCGCATGCTCGTTCTTGTAATCGTGGTTCACACTTCATGCTTAAGTTCCTCCATCGAAGTATGTAATCCACCAAAGTTTCATTCGGCTTTTGTTTCTCTACCACTAAATCACTTATAGTGATGTGGTGCTGAGCTCCGGCGAATCGCTTGATGAAGAGGTTCTCTAGCTCTGAGAATGTCTTCACCGAACCATTTGGTAATTCTGCGTACCAGTCGAAGGCGATTCCTGACAGACTGCTGACGAACTGTCGGAAGAGTAATGCATCGCTTCCGCCGGCATTGCAACAACTGGCACGAAAGTGTGCCACATGCCGTCTGGGGTTCCCGGCTCCGTCGAAGGTCTTGAACGGAGGTGGTACGAAGCCTTTCGGGTATCGGACGGCGTCGAATTCTTCCGGGTAAGGTCTACCCGTCCGAATGGATGTCCCGCTCTTCGATTGTGCTAAGGCTTCTCGCACTCCGCTGTTCCACCAAGTTCTTGATATCCTTTTCGGGAATCATACTTTGTGTTGTATCCTTTTTCAGTCGATCATCCCCATTGACGGACGTAATCTCCTTTCCTCCGTCTACAATGTGAATGACCTCTCGGGGTGTCTCTCTATGTGGTTGTACTTCGACTCGGAGAGTGGCCGGAGCTACGACCATCTCTTCCATCCTTTTCGCCATTTGAGCGATCGTGTCGTCTTTCTCCCGAAGCCGCCTTCTCATCGCTCCGGCTCCTCTCTTCTGCGGCCGCAAGAGCACCTTGCGAAGCCGCTGAAGCTCGTGTCTCAACCATGTTGATTTCTCGCGTATTCGTCGTCCATGAATTCCGATGAATCAATCTCGTCTCCGAACTTTTCTTCTCTTTCTTTTGCCAATCGTCGGATATCGGTTCTCAACTTTTCCATGGCATCTTCTAGCGGGGCTTTCTGTGTGTCTTCGTGGTTGTCGTGCGATAGCTGCCGGGTTCCCTTCTCACGAGTCCCCTTCATCGCGGTAGCACTTTCTTCAGATTCAAGTCTCCTGGCGAGACTTTCTTTCTCGGCCGTCGTTTCAATCTCAATCGCCCAGTAGTGGGACGCCATACCATCCTTCTAGCAGCAGAAGGTCCAGGACCGGATGGTCCGTCGGACAAATGCTCGGAAGGTGGTATCCTCCTTAATTTGTAATCCCGAGACGACAACGGGCGGACTAGCCTTCATTCTTTTACTCGGCTTTTCCGTCATGATGGCGGGTTCTACTCGGGGCCCAAGACGGGATTCGACCGGCACCCGCCCTATCCTTCGTAGAATTTCCGATACGGGCGGCTTTTCCTTCTTTGCTAACTTTTCTACCAAAGTTTGCAGTCGAGCAAACGGCGTAGTTCTAGTTCTTTTCTTGCGGCTATCGTTGTAATATGCGGGTCGTGGTAATGTGGCAACAATCTTGCGAATGTTTTCTTCATCTTCTCGCGGCGGAGAGGGGATGAAACCCGCTTCCTCCCAAGAGTGGTATGTATTCGAGCAGCGGTGTATATTCCGGCGCTTCCGGAATTTCCTCTAGGAAAGCAACTTCAGCAGCCTCCGGCTTCTCTAGCGATCCTTCTACTTCTATTTCTTCTTTGGGTCCTCGTTAGTGACTGGAATCTTTGAACCGGACCCGATTTCGAAAACGTAAGGTCTTACGAGAAGATCCGTACCCTCCACGGTAACGAGTCCATCATAATTCGGATTTCTTTCCCTTTGATTTGGCAAAAGTCGGGGTAGGTGCGAAACAACTAGACCGATGGGGGTAGTAAGAATCGAGTCCTCCCGCGGACAGCAGCATTCCTCTTAGTCGGGATCCTTTGCAGAGGAGGGAATTCTTGGGTCGACCTAAGGTCGAACTCGCGCAGCGGCTCCTCGACTTCGGATACCTTGTTCATTAGTGCAAAGAGGGAGACGTCGGTGATCTTGACGTTCGTGTTTTCAAATCCTTGTCCAAATCGGATGATTCCATTGTCGGGCAGCTCATCCTTATAGACGGCCGAGGTCCGATCCATCGGTAAAAGAGAAAATCAGTTTCGGGGCTTCCATTTCGCAGGGTAGATTCCGGTTGTCGGTCCTAGTTATGCTTCTTTTCTTTAGGACGAAAAGAAAGGAATTGAAAAGTGTCCGAACTCATTCTTGTTCATGTATTTATAAGAAGGAATCACTTATTAAAAGGATCACTTATTAGAGGTTTTGTTTATTTAGAACGGAGTGTTCAAAGGTGTAGAGAAGGTAAGGAATCTGAATCGAGTTGGAAAGGAAAAGAGAGTCTTAAGCAAGACTTCTCGACTCGAAGGATCACTCCTAAACTAACACCTATTGGGGGTCCACCCCACCTCAGAAATGAGGTAAAAGGATCTCGGAACCTCTCTGTTTAGGGGTGTCTAAACAAGTGGCTCATTAATCCGAGAGAATGTTGGTTATACTTGTTCAAGGTAGAAATGAACATAGTATCCCAACGGAAAGAAGGGTAGTTTGATCCATAAGGGACATGGATGCACTACCGATTTTGAAAGCGTAATTGTTCGATTAGAATGGAGAGAGGAACACTCCTCACGGAGTCGCCGAAGTTGTCGGCATATTTTTAGGTTGTGTGTTTTGAAAGGGGTCGCCTACGAAGTTGTCGGCGAATTTTAAATTTAATTTAAATATAGATATAATTTAGAAAGTAGTAATTGATTTTGAAAATAATTTTAAATTTGAAGATTTTAAGATATGAAATCAAACCGATCTCACATCCCAAATAGTTTATATAAACGAGCACCGCATCACAAACCGTGTATCTATCCCTAAGGATAGACACATCGCTTGATGGTGGGGCTCGGTTAAATAAACTAGAAGATTTGTGACATCCGTTTGGTCCGCGAACCAATTTTATAAGCCGACAAATTCCCCGCTTAATATGAAAACATTAAACAGGGTTTATATTACTCGGGTTCTTTAAAATTCCCTATAAGGGCAAGCCCCTATAGTTAATTACATCTTAAGTGACGGGAATCACCTAAGAAAACTCTCGATAATAATCAATAATTCTGCTCTCAAGAATTTCAAAGTTTAAGTTTTCAAAGAATTGAATTTTTGAATCTCATTAGGGAATGGATCAAGTTTGGAACATTTTATTTTGGGAATTCAAAGGAAGAAAAGTAGGAGAAATTATGGATTCGAAGTGAACTTCGATAATCTCCCGACTATCCTATTATTTGGCTTGGATTTAGGAAAGTCCTAATGTTTATTTAATGTTTTAATCTTGCTAATTTTAATTAATTAGGGCTTATATTTATATGATGAATCATACAAATTGCTCGGAAGATATGAGGGTTTATGTCGTATCGGACGACTACCTCGGAATCCTAAGACCGGTTAGGGCTTAATTTGCAATGCAAATGCCTAACGAAGAGTTGAGGATTTATGTTGCACTAGGCAAACTACCTCGAAGTCCTATGGCTTTGTTGTTTAATTCTAGGAAAGTTTTGCTGAAGTAGGTTCAAGTTTTGCTGACGACGATGGCCGTGCTGCCCACCATGCTCCGAGCTCCTTGTTGTTGCAGAGGTTTAGTTTTAGAAATCATAAATCAGGGGATGAGAAAAGTGTTTTGGTTTAGAGAAGTCTTAATTTCCAAGTTTTTTTTTGTGTTTTAATTAAAACAAATCTTAAAGTTGATTATAACAACACCGGTTAAGATCCCACTGGTTCCATCCTTCCGACATCATTATTTTTATCGGATTCACTTAGTCCGTATGAATTTGCTAAACTCAACCGAATGAGTTCCACACTTTCATTTAGACCGTGGGAAATCCCGTTAAGCAACACGTAGGTTACATCATCCGAGGTATTCCCGATCATCCAACAAGACGTTTTAATTTAGTTGTAGTTGTAATTTTGTGTTCTGTTTGTGATTAAATTTTGAGTTGTCTTATATTTTGAAATGTTGTGGAGGTGAATTTTATCTTGTAGTGTCTTTTAATTTAGTTATGGGTTTCAGCTTTGGTTTCGTCCTAAAGGTGTAGGTTTTCATGCAACCGTTGTTTATCATGCAAGAAAAATAAGTGCGATGCGATTAAATAAATTACCGTAAAGTAAATCGCAATAAAATAAAAGCGTACCCGGAGGGTCTTCCCGTCATCCCAAGCCGCACTTAAAACACAGCTAGAATATTTAAGCAAGTTCCTAGGTAAAGCTAAGGTAAGGGTTATGGTTTTCTACCAAATTCCTAATCCTATAACTAGTCATTTCCTATGACGTCTACAGTTCTTTGTGTTTTTGGTTCGAAGACGATTTTCTTCATCAAAGAACAATTAAGTTCAATTGTTCTTATAAATATCCTATCATATCGAGGAAGTGCTTAAGAAGAATCTTAAACATCTTTTCAATATTTCTAGGATTGTTTTAAGTCCAAGAGAATTTAATTATGTAAATGAATCGATCGTCCGAGGTTTTCAAGTTTTGCTAACTCCGCTCAAGGAACTAGGATATTTGAATGTCCTATAAGTGAAGTAACATTTCATTTAACACTCCATTTAGGAGTTACAATAAGTAAAAGCTCCTAAGGGCAAAATGATATTTAATGATTTGTGATTCAAATTTAAATTCAAATTAATGATTTAAGTTTGGAATAGTGTTCAAGTTATCTTAGATCTATTTTTGAATTCTTCATGTTTTTATATTTAATTTAGTTTAATTTAATTTAACTTAACTTAATGTAATGTGGTTTAATTTAAATTAATTTAACTTAAGTTAATTTAATGTAATATGATTTAGTTTAATTTAATTTAATTTAATTTAATTTAATTTAATTTACTTTTAATTTAATTTAATTTAATTTAATTTAATTTAATTTAGTTTGATTTGATGTTACATTGAATTAATTTGATTTAATTTAACTAATTTTTTTTATTTAATTTGATTTAATTTAATTTAATTTTAATTTAATTTATTTAATTTAATTTAATTTTTTAATTTAATTTAATTTTTAATTTAATTTAATTTTTAATTTAATTTTTAATTTGATTTAATTTGATTTAATTTAATTTTTAATTTAATTTAATTTTATTCATTTTAATTTTAATTAAAATTTTAAAAGAGTTCAATAATTTAATTTTAGTTTAATGATTAAGTCTTTTAATGTTTTAAATTTGAATTATCATTTTAATTAGGAATTAAACATTAATGAAATGATTAATTTAGGGATTTTTAAATTAAAGAATAAATCTCTTCCTAATAATATCCCTATTTTAATAATTCCAATTTTATTATTCTTCCACATTTAATCAATTATTTAATTAAAGTTTATTCATTTTAAATTGCTTAATGGGTTTCTACCCTTCAATTATTAAATTTCAATCATCCAAATCAGATTAGGATCAAATATTTTACTTGTTAATTTTTTTATTAAACCTAAAGTTTTAATTAAGGATTAAAAGAAATTTAATTACCACTTTACCCTTTAAGCTTAATAATTTCATAACTCACTAAATTGAACTCAAATGAACTTGAAATTTTTATGTGACTTCACTCATATGTCAATAAAGACATGAGAGGAGAAAATGTGATTGTTCTGTATTTAATTTATTTATATAATTATTTTTGGTAGAAAATAGAGATTTCCAAGGAAAATTTAATAACATGACCAAGGAAAAGTTTCTGTCCTTAAGAAAATTATGGGACATTCCTAATGACCAGAGGACCACTTGGACCAATTTTGGTAATTTTTTGAATTATATTTTATTTATTAGAATTATTTTAAGTTCTGGAGTATTAATTAATTTAAAAATAAAATATAAGTTGAAAAATGGATTTTATAATTTTTAAAATTTTCTCTGATATCAAGGATTCCAGAGAAGCAAATTTTGCAATTTTATGATTTTTCTATGATTTATTACAATTATTTTAGTGAAAAGGCTAGAAAATACATTTTTTTAATTTTAAAATTACCCTAGGGCTTTAAAAATTAATATCTCACCAAATAGGCCTAAGAAAAATATGTGGTTTGTTCCTAAGTGATTAAAATTCAAAATGTGACATTTTGGTGAATTTTATTATTTTTGTGATTTTTATTATTTTTTAATTATTAAAAATATTAAAATAATATTAAAAATCAACTTTTTTAGAAAATTGAAATTTTAATTTTCTTAAATTCCCCTGATATCAGAGAGGCTCCAAAACCAATTTGGTGAATTTTTTAAAGGTATTTTGAAAGTTATGAATTTTTAAAGTTTAAAATGACTAAATGCGCTTAATCAACCCATTTAGTAGAGCTAACCAAGTCCAATCGACTTCAAACTTTTATGGTGGGTTCCTCTGATCCTAAAGGTCAGTGGAGAATCGATTTCAAGTCAATTTGAACTATGGTTAACTCTAATTAATTAGGGGTCTATTTTGGATGTTTAAGCCAATTAGGGTTATTTTGAGTGAATTAACTCAAGTCCTATTTTTCCTAGTGGTTCTCTGGTCATAAGGAACATCACCAAATTTTCCTAGAATTTATTTCACAACATGCTAATTTTTGGAATTAAAATACTCAAAACAGCAACATGCATTTGAAAAATCAATAACTCTTCATAGGGATGGCCTCTGACTTTGGAAAATTCAGGGAATGTTCCCAAATTCGGAGGCTTCAAAAGCCCTATGGTCTCATGCCATGGTGAATTGTATACATGCATGGAGAATTAAATGTATGCAGAGAGTAAATAAATTATCAAAAATAAAATACTTGATGAAATTAAATGATTTCTTTTCCACATTATTTTCCTCTGTTCACTAAGCAAGAGGGTATTTTTATTTTATTTTTGTGATTTTTCTATACAAAGATATGAATTTTCCAAGTTTAGGGAATTAAATAAATCGAAAAATACCCTATTTTTCTATTTATCCGAGTCGGCGCCGCGTCAACCTTAGCCTCTCCGAAGCGGTACGTGTCGCGCCGTGATTGGGCGCCGCCATCCGAGTCGCCCGTCCCGGACCCGCAGCTCACGTAACATTCCCCGGTCCGGCGCAATTCGAACCGTCCGCTCGATACACGCGCGATCCAACGCGCTCTCGGTCATCGTCTACGACTGGTGTGCACCCGTGACCGTCAACTTTCTAACCCTAATTTCTCACTCGATTCTCAACGGATTTTCATGTTCTTATGCTCTATGGATTCGTCTTGAAGAGACGAACATATCCATACGGTAAACATGCATTGAAATTTATTCAAATGAAATGGAGAATCTCTGTAAGCTCGGGAAGAAGAATGAGTTCATACCTTTGCTCGTAGAAGTGAAGCTTCGATCCGAGAGTTGTTGCACCTTCGATCGGATCCTAGCAAGCTCCGCATGAAGTCTCCCGGTCCGGTGAATTGTATAGGTTGTACTTCGACCACGACCGATCACAAAGCTTGGAGGCCGGAGCAACCGGGTGGCCTAGAGATGGGGCTTTTGCTGGTGGACACCTTCCCTCGGTCCGGTGAAGGTGTAGAACCAATCAATTTGGGAATTGGCTCACCGCGAGGAGATGTCCCGGCTTTGGGTTCGGATTTCAACTCGAAATTGAGCTCACAGAGAAGAAATGGCAGGGGGATTTCAGTGGGGATCAAGTGCTCTGTGTATGGGGAGTAGTCTGGAACAATTTTGGCAGAGTTTCCTTAAGGTTTGTTTCAACACCTCCTTTGGCCGAGAGGGTGAGGGGTTTAAATAGGCATGGCCGGAAGCTCTCCTGTGGGGTTTAATGGTCGGGATCACTCGCTCCGGTGAGGAGAAGAACAGCTGCAATGGCCATTTGGAGTGAGGCAGCTCAGCAAGGTGGAATTCCAAAATTTGGCTCCTCCCAAGGTTTCGGGCATGGTGTTTTCCGGCTGACTGGGTGGCCGGCCGGCCAGGGTCGAGTCACCCTCAAGCTCAAAGTGGTCGTGGCTGAGGCTTGTAGCAATCAATCGAGGTTTGACATGTGTAAAGGAGTTTGATTTAAATGGAATGGGAGAAGGCTCACTTTGGCTTGGTTAGGGTCAACCCACCATTTTGGGCTTGGTGCACCCTTCCAAGCTCTGATTTTGAGCCGAGGGAATCATTTAGGTCGACTTAGAAGGAGTGGTGAAGTCTCCATCCATGATGAGGTGGCTAAACATGGTTTAGTGTGTGACATGATTAAGGTAAAAAAGGGTTAAAGGAGGTTTAAGAAAGAACCCCTCTTCTTTCCATAAATGGACTAATGACAAGTCAAAGCCCTCATGGCTTCATGTGGCTTCGAGAATGGCTTGTTCATGGCTCCATTCGTCTTGGGAAAAGGTTCGATTTGTTTCATGAAAATGGATTATAGGAATTTTTTTTGGTAATTTGATGGAAATTTGTATGGAACTTGATTTGGAATGATTTGATGATGAATTTAGGACTTAGGTATTGAGTTTAATTGAAAGTATGATGAGGGGAAATGTCATATGGGCTTTGGGACCAATTTTGGGCCTTTGGATGTGGTAAAGGATTGGCTTTTAAAATGGTTTAGGAAAGTGGGCTTTTGAATTTTAAAATGGATTTTGGGATGAAATTTTGGTAAAGGCTTGGGCCAAATAATTGTTGAGTTTGGTTTAGGGATGTGTCATGAGAGGTTTGAAACAAATTTGAGGTGATTTGGGTTTGAATTGGGTTGGATATGGCCTTTTGGTAAAGAGGCTAAGGTGGGCCAAAATGGGCTACCATGGGCCAAAGTTGGGCTAGAGTTGAAATTGATGTAAAATTAATGTTGGGAAATGTTTATGGGGGTGTTTCAAAGAGGTTTTGGCTTTGGTTAGGTTTTGATTTTGGGATTTGGGCTCATTCTGGGCTAGGTTTAGTGTTTAGGTCAAAATTGGGCTTTTTGATTTTTGGGTTGAATTTGAGTGGGGTTTGGGTCTAAATTTTGGGCAAATCATGTTAGTGTTTTGTTTATGGGGATGTCAAGGAGGGTTTAGAAAAGATTTGGGTTAATTGGAGTTGAATTGGGTGAGTTTGGGTTAGGTTCGGGTCATAGGTCCAAATCGGGCTTTAAGGCCAAAAGTGAAATTGGATCCCAATGCCAATCAAATTGGGCTTGGATTTGGTCTAGATTGGTGTTGGGGATGTTGAATTGAAGTTTAGAATTGAATTGGACCAGAATTTAGGTCAATTGGGTAGGTTAGGTTTGACATTGGGTTCACTTTGGATTAAAATGGGTCAAATTGGGGGTTTTGATAAAAGTGGGGTAAATTGACAAAATTGGCCCATGGTGTAGTTGAACAAAATGAAATTGGGAATATTTGGGATTTTCTGGAATTTTCTGGGAATTTTTTGAATTTTTGGATTTTTTGGCTAAGAGGGGTATTTTGGGTATTTGAAGGGTATTGGGAGGTATTTTTGGAATTTTTGGTATTTTTGGTTATGGATGATCAATTTGAGTGATGTGGGAATGTTTATGATTGATTTTGGGGAATTTTGGGTAATTTAGGTGATTTTGGAAATTTTGGTTATTTTCAAGGGCATTTGGTAGGTTAGGCGGGGTGTAGGGTCCTGGGGGTCAAAAATTGAAAATTTGGAAGATTGAAGATTAGGTGATTGTAAGTGGAATAAAATCATCTTGGTTGAGCCATGAAGCCATATCAAGCCCGCATGAGCCATGAAGGGACTAATTTGAGGCATTCACTATGTTGTTCCTAACCCTCTTAGCCAAGGGCTTAGGGGTTAAGGACCATCCATGTGAATCACTTACATGAGTCAGGAGGTCAAGTTAGGTATGGGTGTGTTTTAGGAGGTGTATGGAAGTGTAGTGTATGAGTGTGGTGTGTGTGTAAGTCAGCCCCTCCATCAGACCAGGCCACCCAGGGCAGTCCTAAGGCCAAAGAGTCCTATAGGAACTCATCCTTTAAACTTCCACATTTGATTTCAACCCTCTAGGTGATTAGGGGTCTACAGTCAAGTTTGTGGAGTTTGTAGGGAGTTAAGAAGTGGTTTAAAATTCTAGATGGTGGATCCCAATTCTAGTCCTCTAAGATAGTCAAAGGAAAAGCCTAGGGCTAGATCCTAAGTACTAAAGAGAAGAAGAGAAGACCTCATCAAAAATGAGGTCAACAAATACTTTTATGAATAATAGCCCCAATATTATATTCTTCATGTTCTGAATACAATAAATTAGAATAGTTCTATCAACAATAATCTTGCTGTGATGGTTGGTAGGTAAAAGTCTTACAGAAATGAAATAATGCCTTCCTTTTTATACATGATTCAAAATAAAATGGGGGAAGTTAACTTTTAGCCTTTGTTTAACCTTCAATTCCCCTTTTCGGTCAGTCAAAAAAATCATAATCTCATCCAATGCTTCAATCGTTATAGAAAAAATTTCATATTCACAATGGTAGGGTTCTCTCAACTGATAAAATGCATTTATGCTGACAGGGGTGAATTCAACCATTAGGCCTCTAAGCAGTATGTATTCACTTTCAAAATAATATAGATTTGCATAAAACTCTCTAACAATGCCCAGTATTACTTTAGCAGTAAAACAACAAAAAATTTCTCATCGACAATTCTTATTTCTAAGAAATGTACTATAGCGGGAATAAGACTTGAAATTCACAAATTTGCTTTCGTCATACACAAATTTCCTCTTTCCCTTTGAAACTCTTGGAGCCATTTGTCTAAAATACCAAATTTATCCAAATCACTTTTAAAATTGTAATGTAATAGACTCCAAGGTAAATTTATAAAGATAAGAGCTCAAAATCCATGAAAATTCTCCAAAGTTTCTCTAAAAGCTTCAAAATTTCAAATCTTTCTAATGTAGAAGATTTCCACAGTCAAAATCAAAAAAATTTAGGCTAAACTGTAGCTCTAACCAAGACAAAATGAAATCTGAACTTTTCTAGCAACGAAATCGTTTCAAATCCAAGTGCTAATGAGCCCTAGGTGCGAAAATAGGTCAGGGATGGAGGTGGAAGATGATGGTTGATCCACCAGATATTTATACTTACAAATATTATATGAAAATTGGCAATGATGACAAAAAATTAACTCAACACCAATATTTATGCTAATGATTTTGATATGAAAATTATGATTTATAATGTGAATACTACACAAGTATACGTATCGTTTATCACGTAATATAGGACTTTCTGATTAAGCCCCCAGATATCGAACCCACAGGGAAAGTGAAAAATCTTTAAAGAAATAAGAAAATTATCTTTTTACTTTTTTAATTGACTTTTGAAAGTATGTTTTGATTTTGAAAAGTTTGATAGTTGACTTCACTCTTTAAATTTTCTTATAAGAGTCAAACAAGAAATTAAAATGATAATAACTGTAAACATGGTATGATAAACACTATTAACTAGAATATCTTCTTCTTTCCTTTATAAAGTAGTAATTATTATGAAAGTATTGTTGTGGAAGTATTTAAATTTATTGTGATAAACAGAAGTAAATGTATTCTTTACCCTTACTTGGTTCTATAAAGAACATTGGTTAATTTGAAATTTTATCATTTTGAACATGGTTAGACAGGGAAGATGCCAGCTCTCACTCTATAGTTCCCTCAATTCCCTCCACCTGGGGGCTAACTTCTCATAACAAAATTCAAAACTTCAAACCAAATTAGGGGTTTTTAGCCTATCATACTAAAAATCCTCTAATTTTACTCCCCTTTTTAAAACACCTTCTAATATATTACATTCAATTATATGAACTACAACTTTCACCCATATAATTGCATGTAATTCTTTCTAACATTATGAGATAATACCGTATTTGTTCTTACATAATCTCACCACAAATTTTACAACTTAACAGGCCAAATTAAGAAGTAAATAAAGTTTATAAAATCAATTTCCACAACTTCTTCCAACTTTAAACACATATACATTCCGCAACAATTTTCATGAACTACTTACTTCTTCATTTAAGAAAGAAAAAGATAAAGTAAACTACTCAGAATGCATTGAGAAAATACAAAACACGTTAATTTGAAATTAAAAACAAAAAAAAAAAACAACAAACACAACAAGTATTAATTAAAAACTAAATATAAGAACAAAAGTAAACACTTTTCTGAAAATTCTCTCCACAAGACTCAGAAAGTTCCTCTGAAACATTAACTCTTCACTAAACTACTCCTCAGAGCAGGTCTCCCAACTCCGATGACTCAGAAAGAGACTTCAGACTTCAATAAAAACTAAACTAAAGGAAAGAAAAGAAGTGGGAAGAAGAAGGGTTCAATCCTACCCTCTTTTCTACTCTCTACTCCTACTCCTAATGAAAGCTAAAATAAAAACTCTGTAAAAACTCTCTTAAAAATGCAATGGAAGAGCCCTTCAAAATGCAAAGTAAGAGCCCTTCAAAATGCAAAGGAAGAGCCCTCAAAATGCAGAGGAACAACCCCTAATCTTTCATAAGACTCTCTTTAAATATTAAACTAAAAGGTGCCTTGGTGTCTCTTCAAAATGTGTCTAGATTCGATGTATCCACCAAAGAATGCACCCCTTCATTCAAACTTGCCGCGCAAAAGAAGTTATGGAAGTTACCACCAAGAGTTGCATCCCATACCCTTTGAAAATGGCGCCGAATTCAAATTAATCTTGATTTTTAACTGTGGCGGCTAAGCGCCGCTGTGCCGGCACTTAGCCGCTAGTGCCCAAATTTTCATTTTTCATTTTTTTACAACAAATTTGATCCAATTTTGCTTCTTTCATCATAATCACTCATTTTCATCATACCTGGAAGAAAAACACAAAATACCTTCCATTAAAGTGCAATATCATCAAAAATAGGTATAAAAATGTGCATAAAAATACTATATATTTTAGGTGTATCAATGGTTTGAGCAAAAATGACGGTTCATAGGGTTAAATCATAAAAAATTGGAGTTTCAAGCCTTTTTACTGGACGAGCGCTGTCCGGCGCTAGGGACAGTGCCGTTCGATGCATATTTCTGCTATAATGGCCAAACTCTCTATCTTTTAGCATGGTCCGTTGCTGGTGACATTGCTGTTCAGGGCCAGTTCAAAAACTGGGCTTCCGACTTTCTTTTGCAATTTCAATCTTTTCAAGCCCGCTCTGACGTCTAATTAGTCTAATTATGCATTGAATAACATTTTAAATCCATGACAAATGATATTTTTAACACCAACAACACAAAACATCACTTTCATATATAAAATCTAAGTTTCAGACACATACACATAATATTAAATACTACACATTGTCAATCCATATAATCTTAAAATTCAGCGTCAATCACAACCACAACACAATAGCGTTGAAAACTAAACAAGAAAGCAAGTCCAAATATAATATCTAAGAAAAGCAAAGTAAATCAATCAGATACACAAACACAAAAATACAATAATCAAGTTTTCATTCTTCCTCAGAACTATCATCAACTCTAAGATCTCCAAGTAATTGAGCGTGAACGAACAGATTGTAGAATGGACGAATATAAATTCTACAGTAGAATCCTCTTTCATCCAACCTTTCCTTTTCATCAATCGCGTCAAACTTCCTTCAAAATATCAAGAATGATCAAAGTGCTACTTCATTCTTTAATCCAAAAGATCAAGGAAATCAGATAGATTGTTGATTTCATTCATCAGGAGTTGTAGTTACTTCTCCAATTTCTTAATTTTCTTCAAGATAATCTGTGAAATTTTGGGAATGTAAGGAGCAATAAGTGTTAACCTCTGAGATGGTTGATCTTAAATAATGCTCATGTCATTCATATCACCAACTGCCTGGTTACTATATGCATTTGCTGGGTCTATAGGCTTCAAAGGTAGAAGTACTCTTTCTCAGTTCTCATATGGCACTTGTGATTGACTGTAGATGAGAAATATGGTAGAAGGATGCCCAAGCTCATACATAGATCATTGAATGATCAATCCCAAAACAGATTTGACAATTATTGAAACAACATCAAAAAGCATCCCCACTTGAATACAGTAGTTCAGAATAGCACACTCCTTAGTTACATTACTCATTTTCATAGTTGGAGCATTTTTGCACATATGAAATAATGTAAGTGTTTCGACGTAGGATTTAATAGTATGGTCGAGAAACTTTCATCTATCAAATATCTGTATATATCATTCATATTGTCCTTCGTCGGGGCAAAATTCAAATAGTGGCAGATTGGCACATTCTCAATCATGTATCAATCATTAATCTTTGCAAGAGTAAATGTGAAAAACCTATCTCATACATAGACTGGTTCTTAGTTGATTCCATGATGATTTGCATAAAACTCCTTCACAACTGGGACAACTACGGTTGTAGTAGTATAACATAATACTTCCCAACATCTCTGAACAAGAATTTCATCAATTCTAGTCGTAGGAGAATTCGTACCTTGATTCACAAAGCCTCATTCCTTAATCAATCTCATTTTCAAGATATTTTTTTTGAGCAGATGCTGCGCCTCAAAACTGAGAAACTTTTTACGGTTGAAAACTTGAAATCTTGAAGTTTCCATCGAGTTAGAATCCTTTTTGGCAAGAATTGGGATCTTCCGCTTCGTTCCTTGGTATTTCTTGCATATATGGGCGGTTTTTTAGAGTTCTAATGGAGGATTTACCTCATTGAACGACTAAAACTAGAATTTAAAGGCGAGAAACGGTTTTCTGAACAGCGGCGCTATCCGACATTGATAACAAGGCCATTCGGCGCTAGTTAAAATTTTGCCAAACTTCACTTCATCTAAATTCTTTCCAAATTTTGATTTGATTTATTTCTTAAATATTGTTAATGATATTTAAGGAAGAATAAGACTTAATTAAGTAACAAAAAAACACAAATAACACATCAAACAAAGCAAACACTCAATAACCATGGGTTACCTCCCACAAAGCGCTTGGTTTAACGTCGTCAGCTCGACATAACATTCGGTTATTCAGTTTCATCCAACAATAAAACTTCTTTAAAATTAGGTATATTGCCTTCAAAATATGGTTTTAATCTTTGCTCATTAACTTCAAATATTCTTCCAGATTTAGGTTCTTCAATAATCACATCTCCAAACTGATATATTTTTACAACAATGAAAGTTCTTGTCCATCTAGTTTTCAGTTTCCCAGGAAATATTTTCAATCTTGTATTGTTTAACAAAAGTTTTTATCCTAGTTCAAATTCCATTTTGATAATCTTCCGATCATGCCATATTTTTCTTTTTCCTTATATATTTTATCATTATCATATGATTCATTTCTAATTTTTTCCAATTCCTTCAATTGCAACAGCCTCTTCTCACTAGCATCTTTCAATTTAAAATTCAATTTCTTTATCGCCCAATATGCTTTATATTCTAATTCAACTAACAAGTGACAAGTTATTCTAAAGATTAATCTGTATGGGGACATTCCTATAGGAGTTTTATAAGCAGTTATGTATGCCCATAAATAATATAAAATCTAGCAGACCAATCCAATTTCTCAGGATTAATGACTTTCTTCAAAATTTATTTAATTTCACGATTAGATACCTATGCTAAATTATTAGGTTGGCATAAAATTATATTTTTCAACCAATCTCTAAAACATATTATTCTTATAGTGGGATCCTCCATGAGTGATGATTACTTGAGGCATTCCATATCTTGTGAAAATACTTTTCATCAAAAACCTTGAAACACTTCTAGCATCACACCTTGGTAAAGATATTGCCTCAATCCATTTTGATACGTAATAAAAAACAATTAGTATATATATATTTCAAAATTAAGCTATAAATGGTTGCATGAAATCTAATCTCCATGCATAAAAAATTTCAACTTCCAAAGTAAAATTAAGAGGCATTTCAATTCTTCTAGATATATTTCTTATTCTCTGACATTGATAACAAGTTTTGATAAATATATAAACATATATGAAAATTTTAGGCCAATAAAATCCATATTACAAAATCCTATGTGTAGTTCTATCAATTCCGAAATATCCTCCAAATTTAGAATCATGACATTCTCGAATAATTCTTTTAGTTTCTTTATAAGGCACACATCTCTTAATAATAAGATCGTTACATTGCTTTGACAGATAAGGATCGTCCCAAAAATAATATTTAGCATCATGCTTAAAATTTTTCTACTATTGCATTATTAAGTCGGGCGGTAAAATATTACTAACGATGTCATTCACAATATCAGCATACGACATTAAATATCCTTCAATAATATTATATAATTGCTCATCAGGAAAAGTTTATGTGATTTCCTTTTCAAATTCATCCAAATTAGGTTGTTCAAGTCTAGATAAATGATCAGCTATTTGATTATCAACACCTTTTCTATTAATGATCTCAAAATCAAATTCTTGCATTAAAAGCATCCATCGAATCGGTTTTGCGTCCTTCTTTTGCATTAAATATTTAATAGCAGAATGATCAATATGCACTATGCATTATGCTCCATTTAAGTAAGATCTAATTTTTTCAAAGGCATAAACGATCACTTATAACTCTCTTTCAGTAGTGGTGTAATTAATTTGAGCACCAGTAAGAGTCGTACTAGCGTAGTATATAACGTCAAACATATTTTCTTGTCTTTGCTCTAAGGTTACTCCAATAGCACAATTGCAAGCATCGCACATTAATTTGAATAGTTTCTCCCGGTCAGGTGAAACTATTATAGGTGTAGCAATTAATTTTACCTTTAATAGATCGAAAGCTTTTAGGTATTCATCATTAAAATCAAACTTTATATCTTTTTCCAAAAGTCGGCATAGTGGCTTAGTAATTTTTGAAAAGTCTTTCACATATCGCTTGTAGAATCCTACATGTCCCAAAAAGGTTCTTACCCCTCTCAAAGTTGTTGGAGGTGGTAATTTTTCTATAATTTGAATCTTTGTAGGATCTACTTCCATGTCATATTCAAATATTTTATGCCCAAGCAAAATTCCTCCTCGAACCATAAATTGACACTTTTCCCAGTTTAGGACTAAATTTATTCTTTTGCATACCTCTAAAACTTTCTCTAAGTTGCATAGGCATGCATCGAATGAATCTCCAAATACTGAGAAATCATCCATAAACACTTATATTCCATCATCAATTAATTTGCTAAATATGGACGTCATACATCTTTGAAATGTTGTAGGTGCATTACATAATCCAAAAGACATTCTTCTAAAAGCAAAAGTTCCATAAGGGTAGTAAATGTAGTTTTCTCTTGATCATCAGGAGCAATAGGTATTTGGTGATAACCGGTATATCCATCTAAATTGGTATATCCATCTAAAATGTAATAGTACTTATGTCCAGCAAGTCTGTCTAGCATTTGGTCTAAAAATGGTAAAGGAAGGTGAACTTTTCTGGTGGTGGAGTTTAATTTTCTATAATCAATACATATTTGCCAACTAGTGACTTATCTTGTCGGTATAATTTCATTTCAATCATTTGCATCAACAATCACTCCTCCTTTCTTAGGAACACTATGAATTGAGCTTACCCAAACACTATCAAAAATAGAATGTATAATTCCAGCATCTAACCACTTTATAATCTCTTTTTTAACCACTTCTTTCATTATTATGTTCAGTCTTCTTTGTGGATCAACTCTAGGTTTATGTTGTTTATTCAACAAAGTTTTGTGCATATAGATTGATCGACTGATTCCTTTAATATCAGCTATGGACCAACCAAAAGCCTTTTGGTATCTTTTTACGGTGTCCAATAATTTTTGTTCTTGATATTTATTTAAATCTGAAGATACAATGACTGGTAAAGTAGATGATTCTCCTAGAAACATATAATTTAAATGATTTGGAAGAATTTTTAGCTCAAGTTTAGAGGATTTAATGATAGATGGAATTGAAATTTTATCTCCATTCTCCATAGTATCCAATCTTTCAAATTTTTCCTAAACAAATTCTAACTTTTCATTCTTCATATCATCCAATCATATTTAATTCACTTTCATACTCATCCTCACATTCCAGATTTTCTTCAAATACATCTTTAAAATAATCTTCTCTCAAATAATTGTAGATTTCCATTCGAAAGCACTCATCAACTTTTTCAGTTGAAGAGTATTTCACAGATTTTAGAATATTGAAAGTTACCTCTTTGTCATTAACTCTCATAGTTAATTCTCCTTTTTGAACATCAATCATAGCTCTATTAGTAGCAAGGAATGGTCTTCCTAAAATAATTTGAATATCTTTATCTTCCTCCATATCTAATACAAGAAAATCCACAGGAAAGATAAATTTATCCACCTTTACTAATACATCTTCCACAACTCCTTTAGGATAAGTGATAGAACGATCAGCCAGTTGAAGAATCACAGATGTAGGTGAAATTTTACCTATTTCCAATCTTTTGAAAATTGATAAAGGCATAAGATTAATAGTAGCTCCAAGATCACATAAAGCTCTTTTGAAAAATTTCTCACCTATAGCATATAGGATAGTGAAATTACTAAGGTCTTTAAGTTTTTCAGGAAGCTTCTTCTAAATAATTTCACTACACTCACCGCTAAGTGCAACAGTCTCGTGGTCTTTAAACTTTTTTTTCTTTTTAAGAATATCCTTCATAAACTCTACATAATCAGGCATATGCTCTAATGCTTCAACAAAGAGAATATTAAACGATAATTTCTTAAGAGTTTCTAAAAACATTACAAATTTTTTATCCCTATTCTGTTTCTTTATTCTTTGAGGAAAAGGAGGAGGTGGATTTTGAACATTTATCTTCATTGGTTCTAGCGGATATTCGTCTGGATGTATCTTATTAGAACCTTTCTCAATGTTCACTTCCTCTCTTTCAACTTCGACTTCTTTTTGAACTCTTGGTTCCAATTCTTTTCCACTCCTTAATTAAATAGCCTTAATTTACTCCTTCTTTTGATCTTTTGGGTTGATCACAACATTTCTAGGAAGATTTCCAGAAGATCTATTATTAAGCGCGGTAAAGATATGTCCCAATTGATTCTTAATGTTCCTCATTGCAACGTTTTAAGCTTGAATTTGATTACCCATATTCAAAATCATTCTTCAGAAGGCAACTTCTTTTCCTTAAATTGTTGATTATTATTAAAAACAGGAGGATAAGAAGGTCTAAAATTGGTATTTCCTTGGATGTTCAGATTTTCAATTGGATTTATAGGATTATTTCCCTATTATGGGTTAAAAACAGCATTGGTGTTATTCCAGTTGAAGTTCGGGTGATACCTCCAACAAGGATTATAATAATTTGAATAAGGATTATTGACTTTATTATTTATGGCATTCAATGTTTTATAAGACATTTGAGAGTCTATCATCTGTCCTGATGAAATTTCTTCTAACACTAGGGTATTGGAGAATAATTCATTCTATATTGATCTATTTTCTTAGAAAGAGCAGCAATTCGAGAGACTATCATAATTATCACATCAAAATTTTGAATACTAGCTACTCTTTTTAATTAACGAACATGCTTCATCAAAAGGTTTAAACATTAATGATGCACCAGTAACAGCATCGATAATTGATCTCAAAGATCCCACAAATCTATTATAAAACGTTTGAATTATTAATCAGTCTAGTAAAACATGGTGTGGACACTTCCTCAAAAGATCTTTAAATATTTTTCAAGCTTCATATATGAATTCTCCATCAAACTGACTAAATAATGTGATATCAGTCCACAACTTAGCAGTTTAAGAAGGAGGGAAATATTTTAACAGAAACTTTTGTGAAAGCTCTCTCCAAGTTCTGATAGATCTAGGTGCTAACGAGTTTAACCACACCTTAGCATCATCCCTTAGTGAAAAAGAAAATATTTTAAGCCTAACAACATCATTTGACACTCCATCATATTTAAAAGTAGCACATAGTTCTAGAAAGCTAGCGAGAAGTAAATTGGGATCTTCATTAGGTGTTCCTCCAAATTGATTATTTTGTACCAATTGGATAATAACAAGTTTAAGCTCAAATGAATTAGCAGCAACATTAGGCTTTGGATAGTTAAGTGAATTTCATCTGTTGTTGGATTATCATAATCTCTTAAAGTTATTGGTATATTGTCATTTTGATTGTTTAAATTGTTCACCATCTTGTGAGGATTTGCAGCTTGTTTTAGTTGTTTTTGAATTTTTCTTATCGTACGCTCTAATTTAGAATCGTAAAGCACTAAACCTATAGATCTGATACTATGCATACAAACACAATAAGCACACTAACAATAAACAGACACACAAAATTATGACTTGCAATTCAATTATAAGATTTCAAATACTAAAAAATTAAATTTTAACAGTTACCTTTTTTACCGTACCTCCTCGGCAACGGTGCAAAAAACTTTGTGCGACCTTTTTAAATTGCCAAAATTTATGAACTCTTATATATATATATATATATATATATATATATATATATTGATTTATTTTTGTAATGAGTCGCATAATTAAATGCAAGTATACATATCACTCAAGTAATACAGGGCTCTAGTGGAGTCCTGGATATCGATCCGACAGGGAGTCTTTAATTTTATGGCATAGCACAGAAATCACTTATCCAATCATAGTACAATTGCAAGTAAGTTTAATTCTTAAAATAAATACAAATAGTTGTAGTTACTATTTTTACCAAAATACGTTCTAAACTCTAACAAGTTAAACTAACAGAAAACTAAATTTTTAACAAAGTTTAGTTGCAAGAAAGAGTCTTCATCCTTTCCAATCATAATGTGATGATTATTGTGACATAGATCAGTTATACAAATGTATTGTGCCAAATAGGAGCATTTCTATTCTTTACCCATATTTCAGCGTATGAAGAACATTGGCTAATCCTATGTTTAGTCCCAAAATCCATGGTTAGGTTGGGAGGATACTGGCTCTCACTCCAGAGCTCCCACTTCCCTTCTCCTAAAGGCTAACTCTGGCTTTAGTTTCCAAATATTAGGACCAAATTGAGGATTTCAGCCTATCACTCTGAAATCTCCAATTCTACACCCATCAAGGTATATTTCCCTATTAATTTGCACTCAATCCCCATGAACTACGTCTCTCATTCATGGAATTGAATGTGACCTTGAATTTGGTTGTGGAACTTATAATCCTTTCAGAAAATATGTTTCCCAACAAGTTTTAACAATTCAATTCACAAATCATAAAGTAAATGAAGTTTGAAGTGAAAAGGTCATCACAAATTCTTCATAATAATTTGGCACATCATTTCCATATCATAACATCAACACATCACATGAAAAGGAGAAAGAAAAATACTCAAAACTCATGAGGAAAAGATGAAAAAACATAGATTATATATAAAAATAACGACATACAAACAGAGTAAAGTAAATACCACTTATCTCAAAGTCTTCCCTAAGGAATCTCAAGGAATTCCTTTGACTCCTCTTCTTTCTTCACAATAACACACAATTCTCTCTTAGATAAGTAAGGAAGAAGAAATCTCTCACTTTCCCTCTCCTCTCACACTCCTTAGAAGAGAAAACACAAAACCTAGATTTCCAAAGCTAAATGAGAAGACGCTCTCTCTATACTCTAAACTCTTCTCTTTTCTTTTTCTCCTCTCAAAATTTGGCTCCAAAAGTGTCTAAATTTGGCCAAAACTAAATTCCCTAAACCAACTCTTCAAAATCTGGCCAAATACATTGAATCTAGTTTAAAATCGGGATATGACGCGGTCCGGTGCTGGATAGAGCATTGTTGGGTGCATTATTCCGCCAACTAGTCGCAACTCTCTATAAAATAGCTTGGTCCGACACTGGTGACAGTGTCGTTCGGCGCTATTTCAATAAAATGCACTTTTGTCCCTTTTTGCTCCAAATTTCCTTCTTTTTTGCTTCCTTTTGCTCGAAAGGCCTAAAATAGTTGTACCTGCATGAAATCATGCATGAAATCATGAAAAATAACTTCATTTAAAGTGCAATATCATCAAAAATAGGTATGAAATGGATAGTAAAAAGCTATCAAAATTTTAATGGAACAGAACACCTACTCTCTTCATTCACACACTTAAAAGACTCTGTTCCCCTCTCAATTTTTTTGCTCCAAAATAGTTTAAAATGGTATGTAACTGATTTCCCAATAATTTCCTCAAGCACCCCATCAAAATCCAGCCAAATACATTGAATCTAGAATTAAATCGGGGTAGTGCGCAGTTCGGCTCAGGATAGGGCGTCGTCTGATGCTATTTTCTAGAAAATTGCCAAAAAGCTTTGTAAACGGACGTGGTCTAGCATTGGTAGCTGTGTCGTCCGGCGCTCCAGGTCGAAAGTGCATTTTTTCTTCATTTTGCTCCAAACTTGCTCATTTTTGCTTCCTTTTGCTCCAAAGGCCTAAAATCATTGTAACTTCAAGAAATCATGAAAAATACCCTTTTTAAATGTGTAATATCATCAAAATTAGGTATGAAATAGACATTAAAAAAACTATCAAATTTTTAGTGGATCAAGATTTCCCAAACATAACTATTACTTGTTCTCAAGTAATTTAGTTAGTACACAAAATAATGATCCACTGCAATGAACTTTCTTTCCAGAATACCATAATTTTGACTTAGATAAATACAGTAGTAAAATTTTTAGAAACATCATTGAACAATTCAAGTAAATTCTGCAGGTGTAAGGCAATCTGTTCATCAAGTCTTAGAGTTCTAGCCTTCTTTTCATTTCAAAAATGACTGTAGATTGTTCTATTAAGGCACATAAAAGGATTACATGAAAAGAAGTTTATGAGAACATTACTTGTAAAGATGCTAATCTATACATATAAGTTCATGAAAGTAATTAATTTCTCCCCTTTAGGTAGATCCAACTGAAGTCAATTTTTTATTAGGCATCTCCTTAAGCTTATCCTTAATTTTTCTTTTCTTTTTTTCTTTTCTTTCTTTTTTCTTTCACTTCTTACTTTATCAAGTGAAGATTACTATATCTGGATAGCCTTTAAAAATTTTGAACTTCACCCTTCTCACCCTAAACTTGGAACTTACCATAATCCTTTACCTTCTAGTCATTTCTTTAGCTTATTATTGATTCATCATAGAGTCCCAATCTTTTACTTTCACATAAAATTTTAAGATTCTTAATATTTCAAACATACAGTTTTTCTTATTTTGAATAGTTGACTATAGTCTTATTCTCTTATATCAGATATCTTAGCCTACAAAATTATTTTTCTTTACCAAAAAATTTCTTTCAAGTCCACAAAAGTACTCAAATAAAATCAAAATACAGTGTTCTGAAATTGAGCTCTATCACAAGAAATCATGTTAATAATTTTTAAAATACTTTTAAATGAGAACAACTAACAGTTAATACTTTCCCTCCCTCAAACATAAATTTTTGAATATCAATAAGATTAACATAGGTAGAAAGAAAAGATCTAAACATATATGCAACTCATATCTAAAAATGTTGGGCTTTTCTTACCTTTGAGTTTATGTAGGTCTTCTTTATCAATTTAGACTAATCGGTCTAAAATAATTAAGAGCATTTCTACACACAAATATATGTTAGAAATTTACAAGGTAAAGAATTTTGAAATCTTGAAACATAAAACAACAACTAAACACATAACACATTAACATCCAACTGTTACAATCGCAGGTTAAATTAATAAACTAAATTCATGCAAACTCCTCTATCACTTCACATCCATCACAATTCATCATATTACAACTTAAATTCCACAAAATACATCCAAATACATATTACATCACAAATACTAATCACAGTTTTAAGTACATCACAAATACATCAGAAAATACTAAATGCAATGAAAATAAAGATACTATACTACCAATCATAATCTGTAGGAGCTCCACTATCATCAGTTTCATCAGGCTGGTATGGAGTGTACTCTTGGTATGTAAGAATTACAACACTAGTGTCTCCCCTGAGAAATCTCATTTGTGCTTCATGATAAGTTATATCATACTCTCACCACTGCACTTGATAATCATTATTTATCTCATTCCTTGCTTCTAGTCCCCTACTCTGGTATTCAACTTTTCTAACTGATCCATAACATCATAGAGAGTAGGTTCCCTAGATGTAGATGGTCTCTCCTGAGTAGAAGAAGCTACATCAGCTTTTGATACTCCATTTCCATCCTACATGAGCTTCATAAGTCTTCAGGTTTAATTTACTGATTAGCTTGAGGGGACTGACTACCTCATCATTCTCTTCAGCAGCTACACCTGACTGAATACACATAGCATGAATTAGGTTGGGGTGTCCTAGTCCACCTGTAGCCTCTCCTTTTGAATTAGTCAAAATACTTTATGAATGATAGCCCCAATATTGATATTCTTCATGTTCTGAGTACAATAATTCACAGCTCTCTCTACTATAACTTCGCTGTAATTGATGGTAGGCATAAGTCTTGCAGAAATGAAATAATGTGAAGCTTTTGATACAAGATTCAATTTAGAAAGGTGGAACTTAACTTTTTGATTTTGTTTAATCTTCCATTTCCCTTTTCCATCAGTCAAATAATTCATAACTATATCAAGTTCCTCATCATTAAAAGGAAAAATCTCATATTCAGAAGAGAAAGATTCTCTCAACTGGTAAAATGTATTGATGCGTGCTGGGGTAAACTCTACCATTTGTCCTCTAACAAGTATATATTCAGTTTTAGTGTAAAACAAATTAGCATAAAATTCACGGACTATCCTTAGCATTGCATCAACAGAAAAATAACAGATGATTTCCCATTGAAGATTAGCAATCAATTCTTCTATTACTCCTCCCAGATTTTAAAAAGCTTTCTCTTGAATGCACTTCTTTTGGCTAAGGAAATTACTATAGCGGGTTTAAGCTCTAAAATTAACAAATTTCTTCTCACTATACTCAAAATTTCTCTTTTCTTTTGCCATTCTTGGAGCCATTTTTCTAAAAGTATCAAAATAATCCAAATCAATCTCACAATTACAATTTAGTAGGCTCCAAAGTAAATTTAAGTAAATAAGAACTTCAACACCATCAAAAATCTCTATATTTTCTCTAAAAACCTCAAAGCTTTAGATCTTCCTAATGTAAGAGATTTCCACAGTCAAAATCGAAAAAAATTAGTTTAAAGTGAAGATAATACCGAGAGAAGATGAAATCCAAAATTTTTCACCCATGAAATCGCATCAAATCCAAATGCTAGTGAGCCTAAAGTACAAAAATCAACCTTGGCTAGAGGTAGAAGACGATGGTTTGGGTAAAAATAGTGGGTCCCATGGTTAAATTGCAAAATTTGAGGGATTAAGGGCATTTTATTTGTCGGGCACGGTTCAGCGCAGGTGACAGCGCCGTTCAACGCTATTTCTACTCAATAGACCAAACTCTCTGTCAATTAGCGATGTTCGACTCTAGTGTCCGCGCCGTCTAACACCAATTCAAAATCTGAGCTTCCAACTTTCTTTTGCAATTTGGATCTTTTCAGGCCCGCACCAATGTTTACATAGTCCATTTAAGCATTGAATAACATCCTAAAGTCATGACAAATAATATTTTTTAAACAAACAACACAAAACATCACTTTGATATATATAAAATCTAACTTACAAACGTACATAAGTGACACTAAACTCTACACATTGTCAAGCCATAAAACACTAAATTCCAGCGTCGCTCAAAACAACGACACACTAACACTAAAAACTGAGACAGAAAGCAAATTCAAACATAACATTCTAGCAAAGTAAATTAAATAATAAGTTTAAAAACAAAAACAGTTAAATGTTATAATCAAGTCTCTATTCTTCCTCAGAACTATCATCAACTCTTATATCTCTAATTGATTGAACGTGAACGAATAGATTGTAGAATGGACGAAATAGGAATTATCTAGTTGAATAATCCTCAATCCAACCCTTTCTTCTGATAAAAAATATCAGACTTCCTTCAAGGTACCCAAAATGATCAAAGTGTTCCTTCATTCTCCAATCGAGGTGATCAAAGAAGTCAATTATATTATTGATTGCATCCATCAGGTGTTGCATTTCATTCTACAAATTCTTAACTTTCTTCAAAATGATCTGTGAACTTTCAGGAAAGTAAGGAGGAATAGTTGTTGAAATCTGAGATGGCTGATCTTCAACGATACTCATGTCATTCATATCTTTGACTGCTTGGTTACTATGTTCGTTCATTGGGTTTATAGGCTTCCAGGGTAGAATTACTCTCTCCTAATTTTCATATGGCAGTTTTGATTGACTGTAGAGGATAAATATGGTGGAAGGATGTCCAAGCCCATATTTTGATCCATGTACGATCTATCACAAAACAGATTTCACAATTATTGAACCAACATCAATAGACATCCCCATTTGAAAACAATAGTTCAAGATAACACATTCCTTGGTTGCATTACTGATTTTCATAGTTGGGAGTAATTTTTCACATATAAATTAATGTAACTGCGAGACATAGAATTCAGTAGTGTGGTTGAAAAACTCACATATCTATTATCTCTTATCTCCCAACCATCACTTTCATCTGTTAAATATTTGTATATATCATGCATGGTGTCTTTCATTGGGGAAAAATTTGAATAGTGGCAGATCGACGCATTTTCAGTCATTTATAAGTCATTAATCTTTGTAGGAGTAAATTTGACAAACCTACCTCGCACATAGACTGATCCTTGGTTGATTCCATAAAGGTTTGCATAAAATTCCTTCACAATATGGACGACTACGGTGGCAATAGTGTAACATAACTATTCCCAACGTCTTTGAATAATGATTTCTTCAATCTGAGTATTAAAAGAGTTCAAACCTCGATTCACGAAGCCTCACTCCTTAATAAGCCTTTTCTTTGAGATATTCTTGTTGAGTAGATGTTGTGCTTTAAAACTGATGAACTTTCTATGGTTGAAAACTTGAGATCTTGAAGTTTCGATCGAGTCAGAATCCATGTAAATGAGATTTGGGATCTTCCTTTTAGTTTCTCTGGTGGTTTTGGTGTTTAGGGACGGATTTTGGAAGTTTAAATGGATGAATTGCGCCTAGAACCACTAAAATTTGAATTTAAGAATGAAAAAAATATTTTGTCAATAGCAGCGTGGTCCGACATTGATGACATCGCTGTCCGACGCTAGTTCAATTTTTCCCAAACAAGCATTTTGTCCAAATTTACGTATGATATGGTTATTACTAATACTTTATTCAAGAAAAGAGATGAGCATCTAATTACTTATAAAAATGGATCTAATAAAACACAAATTGATTATTTTCTTATAAGAAGAAGAGATCGTCGAGATTGTAAGGATTGCAAGGTCATTCCAAGTGAGGAATTAAGTACCCAACATCGATTATTAGTTCTAGATTATAAGATGAAGAGTTGTAAAATAAAGAATACTATGATTCAAAATCGTAGAATAAGATGGGGGCACCTAAAAGACACAAATAAAATTATTTTTATGAGTAAAATTCATGATTTAAATATTTGGGATGTCCATGAAGATGCGAATGCTATGTGGGAAAAATTAACTAATACTATTAAATAAGTGGCTAAAGATGTATTTGAAGAATCGAAAGAAAAAGTTTCTACAAATAAAAATAGTTGGTGGTGGAATAATAATGTGCAAGAAAAAATAAAATATAAGAAGTTATGTTATAAAAATTTGTTTAAATGTAAAAGCGTAGAGAATTGGGAAAAATATAAAACGACCCGTAGGGAGTCTAAAAGAATAATCAGTGACGCTAAAAATGCTTCTTTTACTGGTCTTTATAACATGTTAGATACTAACGACGGTGAAAAATATATATATATATAAACTAGCCAAATAAAGAGAAAAGAAAAGTAAAGTTTTAACTCAAGTAAAGTATATTAAAGATGAAAATCAAAAAGTGTTTTTCTTAGAAAAGATATTCAACATAGGTGGGTGAGTTATTTTGATAAACTTTTTAATGAAGATGCTGAAAGTACGATTGATCTTAGTGATCTTAATATCGTTAATAATTATAAAACTTTTCATTTTTTATCGTCGCATTAGTAAAAAAGAAGTTGATGAGGCCTTAAAGAAAACTAAGGGGGGAAAGTATGTAGGACCTGATGATATCTCAATTGAAGTGTGGAAATGTTTGGTGATTTGGGTTTCCTGGCTTACTAAAATTTTTAATATTATTTTAAAAACTAAAAAGATGCTTGTGAAGTGGAGAAAGAGCATTTTGGTCCCCATTTTTAAGAATAAAGGAGATACACAAGAGTGTACAAATTATAGAGGAATTAAATTGATGTGTCATACTTTAAAAATATAGGAGAGGGTAATTGAACATAGGTTAAGACGTATTATGAAGGTTTCTCATAATCAATTTGGATTTATGCCGGGCAGGTCTACCATGGAAGCTATACATTTTTTGGAGGTTTGATGGAGAAGTACAAAGATTATAAGGAGGATCTACATTTTATTTTTTATTGATTTAGAAAAATCTTATGATAAGGTTCCTAGAGATGTTCTTCGGAGAGTCCTTGAGAAGAAAGGTGTTGATATGACTTATATTCAAGTCATTAACGATATGTATGCTAGAGCTGTTACATGTGTTCGAACTGAAGGAGGATTGACCAAATATTTTACTATTTCTGTTGGTTTACAAAAAGGATCGGCTTTAAGCACATATCTTTTTGCTTTATTTATGGATGGTCTTACTGGGCATTTACAAGAGGATGAACCTTGATGTATGCTTTTTGCTGATGATATCCTCCTTGTGGATAAGATAAGAGAAAAAGTCCAGGAAAAACTTGAATTATGGAGGTCTACATTGGAGTCTAATTGTCTTCGTTTGAGTAGAACTAAAACTGAATACATGGAATGTAATTTTAGTAATAGTAGGTCTAGTGATAGAAGTGTAACTTTGGGTGATCAAATTATTAAAAGATGTGAACGATTCAGATATCTCGGGTCCATTGTTCAAAGCGATGGTGATATAGATGGGGATGTTAATAGTACAATTTAGGTTGGTTGGATGAAGTGGAGGAATGCGTCCGACCTATTGTGTGATAGAAAAGTACCGCTTAAACTGAAAGGAAAATTTTATAAGATGGTGGTGAGACCTTCAATGCTCTATGGTGCTGAATGTTGGCCTTTAAAAGAGAAGCATAATGTTAAGTTAAGTGTTGCTGAGATGAGAATGATTTGGTGGAAAAGTGGCTTTACACTTAGAGACAAAATGCGAAATGAATATATCCGTAATAGGGTTAGTGTTGCACCAGTGACGGATAAAATTAGAGAGAGTCGCCTTAGATGGTTTGGTCACATTAAACGTCGACTACCTGATGATCCGATTAGGAGAGTAGACATTTTAAATACAACTTATGTTAAGAAAGGCTGAGGTAGACCTAAGAAAACTTGGGCTTATTGCATAAAAATGATCATAATTTATTAGAATTAAACAAAAATTTGACACTAAATAGGACACAATGGAGAAAAAGGATTCATGTAGCTGACCCCACTTAGTAGGATTAAGGCTTTGTTGTTGTTGTTGTTGTTGTTTCATTTTGTCCAAATTCTTTCCAAACCTCGATTTAATTTATTTTTTAATGTTGTTTATGATATTAAGGAAGGTTAGGACTTAAATAAGTGACAATAAAAAAATAACACATCAAACAAGAAAAAACATTTAATAACTGTGGGTTGCCTCCCACAAATCACTTGATTTAACGTCATTGGCCCGACATAACCTCAGGTTATTCAGGTTGATCCAATATTATAACCTCTTTAAAATTAAATCTATTGCCTTCAAAATATGATTTTAATCTTTTTCCATTAACTTTGAATATTATTCTAGATTTAGGGTCTTCAATAATCGCAGCTCCAAATTAATATATTTTTACGAGAGTGAAAAGTCCTTTCCATCTAGATTTCAGTTTCATAGGAAATAACTTGAATCTTGTATTGTGTAATAAAACTTTTTGTCTTGGTTCTAATTCCTTTTAACAATTTTTTGATCATGCCATATTTTTTTTTCTCTCATTGTATATTCTATCATTATCAAATGATTTATTTTTTATTTCTTCCAACTCATTCAATTGCAATAGTCATTTATCACCAGCATCTTTCAAATTAAAATTTAATTTCTTTATCAACCAATATGCTTTATATCCTAATTCAACTGGCAAGTGACACGTGTTTCCAAAAATTAATCTATAAGGAGACATTCTTATAAGATTTTTATAAGGAGTTTTGTATGCCCATAATGCGGTGTCTAATCTAGCAGACGAATTTAATTCTCAGTATTTATGGCTTTTCCTAAAATTTTTTTAATTTTAAGATTAGATACCTTAGCTAAGCCATTATTTTGGGGATGATAAGCTGTAGAGATTCTATGCATATTATTATATTTTTCTACCAATCTCTGAATCATATTATTCTTAAAATGGGATCCTCCATCAGTGTTGATTACTCTAGGCATTCCATGTCTTGTGAAAATATTTTTCATTAAAAACCTTGAAACACTTCTAGCATCACACTTAGGTAAAGTTATTGCCTCGATCCATTTTGATACATAATCAACAGCAAATAATTTATATAAAATCTTAATTGAAGGTATAAATGGTCCCATAAAATCTAATCCACAAGGACAAAAAATCTCAACTTCCAATGTAAAATTAAGAGCATTTTATTTCTTTTAGATATATTGCTTATTTTCTAACATCGATCACAGGTTTTGATAAATCTTCAAAGATCTCTTAACATAGTCGGCCTATAAAATTCAGATTGTAAAATCTTATGTTTTTTTCTTTCAATTTTGAAATGTCCTCTGAATTCAGAATCATGACATCCTCGAATAATTTGTTAAGTTTCTTCATAAGGCACACATCTCCTAATAATAAGATTTTTACATTGCTTATATAGATAAGGATCATCCTAAAAATAAAATTTAGCATCATGTTTGAATTTTTTCCAATGTTGCATTGTTAATTCCGGTGGTAAAATATTAGATGTAGTTTACAATATCAACATAAAATGGTATATTTCCTTCTATAATATTATACAGCTGCTCATCAGGGAAATTTTTTATTTTTTCTTTTTCAAAATCAGCCAATTTAGGTTGTTCAAGTCTAGATAAATGATCAGTTGTTTAGTTATCAACCCCTTTTTTATCGACGATCAAAAAATTGAATTCTTACATTAAATGTATCCATCAATTAATCTTAGTTTAACATCCTTCTTTTGCATTAATATTTAATAGTAGAAAGATCGGTATGCAGTATAAATTTGGCTCCAATTAAGTAAGATCTAAATTTTTCAAAGGCATGAACAATAGCTAATAACTCTCTTTCTGTAGTAGTGTAATTAATTTGAGCATCAGTAAGAGTTTACTATAGTAGTATATAACTTTAGACATTTTCTTGTACCTTTGTCCTAAAACCACTCCAATAGTATAATCACTCGCATCAGACATTAATCCAAAAGGTTTATCCCCGTCAGGTGAAACTATTATAGGAGCATCAATTAATTTTTCCTTTAATAAATCAAAAGCATTTAAGCATTCATCATTAAAATCAAACTTCTTATTTTTTTCCAAAAGTTTGCATAAAGGCTTAATTATTTTTGAAAAATCTTTAATATATCACCTGTAGAGTCCAGAATGTCCCAAAAAGCTTCTTACCCCTCTCATAGTAGTTTGAGGTGGTAATTTTTCTATAATTTGAATCTTCGCAAGATCAAATTCCATGTCATATTCAAATATTTTATGCCCAAGCACAATTCCTCCTGCCACTATAAATTGACACTTTTCTCAGTTTAGGAATAAATTTGTTCTTTCGCATACCTCTGAAACTTTTTCTAAGTTGCGTAGGCATGCATCAAAAGAATCTCCAAATAATAAGGAATAATCTATAAGAACTTTTTTTCCATCATTTATTAATTTGCTAAATATTAACATCATACATTTTTGAAATGTTGCAGGTGCATTACATAATCCAAAGGGCATACTGTAAAAGCAAAAGTTCCGTAAGGGCTAGTAATGTAGTTTTCTCTTGATCCTTAGGAGCAATAAAAATTTTGTGTTAACCGGTATATCCATCGAAAAAGTAATAATACTTGTGTTCAGCAAGTCTGTCTAACATTTGGTCTAAGAAAGGTAAAGGGAAATGATCTTTTGTGGTGGCAGCATTTAATTTTCTATAATCAATACATATTCGCCAACCAGTAACTTGTCTTGTAGGTATTAATTCATTCTATTCATTTACATGAACAGTCTCTCCTCCTTTCTTTGGACACAACGAATTGGACTTACCAAAACACTATTAAAAATGGGATATATAATTCCAGCATCTGACGGATATTTTAATTCGTTTAGGATAAGTAATAGAATGATTAGCCAATTGGAGAGTCATAGATATAGGTAAATTTTCACATATTCCTAATCTTTTGAAAGTTGATAAAGGCATAAGATTACTAGCTCCCAGATCACATAATGCTTTTACAAAAAATTTCACATTTATTGCACACGGGATAACGAAACTACAAGGGTCTTTAAGTTTTTCAGGAAGCTTCTTCTGAATAATACTACCACACTCACCGATAAGTGAAACAGTCTTGTGGTCTATGAACTTTCTTTTCTATTTAAAAATATCCTTCATAAACTTTGAATAATTAGGCATCTGCTCTAATGCTTCAATAAAGGGAATATTAATCATTAATATCTTAAGGATTTCCAAAAACTTTGCAAATTTGTTATCCATTTTCCGGTATTTTATTCTTTAAGGAAATGGAGGATGTGGTTTTTCAACAGTATTCTTCATTGGTTCATTCAGATATTTTAAGTCCAGATATATCTTATTAGAGCCTTCTTCAATGTCCACTTTCTCTCTCTCAACTTCAACTTCTTTTTGTACTCTCAAATTCTTTTCCACTCCATAATTGAATTGCCTTAATTTTCTCCTTATTTTGAACTTTTGGGTTGATCTCAACATTGCTAGGAAAATTTCCAGATGGTCTATTATTAAGCGCAGTGAAAATATGTCCCAGTTGATTCTTAATGTTCTTCATCACAACACTTTGAGCTTGTATTTGATTACCTATATTCAAAATTATTTCTTTAGTAGACAACTTCTTTTTCTTAAATTGTGGGTGAATATTAAAGCCAGGAGGATGAGAAGGTCTATAATTGGTATTTCCTTGGTTGTTCAGATTTCCAACTGGATTCATAGAATTTTTTCCCCATTGCGGGTTAACAACAACATTGTTATAATTCCGGTTGAAATTTGGGTAATTCTTCTACCCAGGATTACTTAATAATTTGAATAAGGATTGTTGAGTCTATTATTTAAAGCATTCAAGGTTTCATAAGGTGTTTGAGATTCTATCATCTGTCCTGATGAATTTTTCTCTAACACTGGGGGTGTTTGAGAATAATCCATTCCATATTGATCTATTTTCTTTGAAAGGGCAGCAATTGTAGAGACTGTCATAGTTATTACATTAGAATCATGATTACTAGCTACACTCTTAGGATTTAAGCGCTCAGATGGCCATTAAAAATTATTAGTAGCCATCTCTTCTATTAACAAATATGCTTCATCAAAAAGTTTTGACATTAATGATCCACCAGCAGTAGAATCTATAATCGATCTCAAAGATCTCACTAATCTATTATAAAATATTTGAATTATTCACTAGTCTGGTAAAGCATGATGTGGACACTTTTTCAGAAGATCTTTAAATCTGTTTCAAGCTTCATATATAGATTCTCCATCAAACTGACTAAATGATGTGATATCATTCCTCAGCTTAGTAGTTTTTGAAGGAGGGAAATATTTTGATAGAAACTTTTGTGAAACTTCTCTTCAAGTTCTGATAGATTCAGGTGGTAACGAATTTAACCACACCTTAGCCTTATCCCTTAATGAAAAAGGAAAAAGTCTGAGCCTAATAGCATCATTCGACACTCCATTGTATTTAAAGGTAGCACACAGTTCTAGAAAACAAGCGAGATGTAAGTTAGGATCTTCATTAGGTGTTCCTCCAAATTGATTACTTTGTACCATTTAGATAATAGCTGGTTTAAGCTCAAATGAATTAGTGGCAACATCAGGGTTTTGGATTGTTAAGTGAACTTCATCTACTATTGGATTAGCATAATCTCTTAAAGGTCTTGGTATATTTTCATTATGATTATTTGGATTGTTCAAGTTGTTCGCCTTTTTATGAGGATTTTGAGATTGTTTTTGTCGTTTTTGAATTTTTCTAATAGTACGCTCTAATTCAGAATCGTAAGGCACTAAACCGATAAATCTGATACTATGCATACAATCACAGTAAGCACACTAATAATAAACAAGCACAAACAATTATGACTTGTAATTCGAATATAAGTTTTCAAATACTACCAAATTAACTTTTACAGTTACCTCCCCGGAAACGGTGCCAAAAACATGATGCGACTTTATTAAATTGCTAAAATATATGAACTCGTATATATATATATATATATATATATATATATATATATATATATATATATATATATATATATATATTAATTTAGTTTTCTATTAAGTCAAACAATTAAATGCATGTATACATATCGCTCAAGTAATACAGGGCACTAAAGGAGTCCTGGTTATTGATCCCATAAGGAAGAATTTAAATCTATAATGGAGCACAGAAATCACTACACGAATCACAAAGACAATTGCAGTAATTACTAATACTAAAAAGATGATTAGACAGTTGCAGTTACTAATTCTACCAAAGTATGTTCTAACTTCCGAACACTATTAACTAACACAAGACTAAATTTATGATGAAATTTTAAATGTAGAAAAGAATACTCCTCTCCAATCATAATGTTATGATTTAGTGACCTAGATCAGTGATGTGATAGTATTGTGCCAAATAGGAGCATTCATAATCTTTACCATCTTCTGAGTGATATAAAGAACATTGGGTAATCCTAAGATTAGTCCCCAAATTTGTGGTTTGGTTGGGAGGATACTGGCTATCACTTTGGAGCTCTAACTTCCCTTCACCTGAACGCTAACTCTTGCTTTGGTTTACAAACCCTAAAACCAAATTGGGGATTCAGACTGTCACTCTAAAATCTCCAATTCTACGCCCATCAAAATATATTTCCCTTTTTATTTGCACCCAACCCCCGTGAATTACGTCACTCATTGATTGACATTAAATGTGACGTTCACTTTTGTTGTGGAACTTTTAATCCTTTCGAAACAAATGTTTTAGAACAAGTTTTAACAACTCAATTGGCCAGATCAAAAGGTAAATGAAGTACGAAGTGAAAAGGTTATCATAAATTCTCTACAATAAATCGACAGATCATTTCCATATCACAACATCAACAAATCACATGAAAAGGAGGAAGACAAAGAAATCTACTCAAGACTCATGAGGAAAAGATGACAAAACATGTATTTTATATATAAAGGCAACATCATACAAATAGAGTAAAGAAAATACAACTTATCTCAAACTCTTCCCCAAGCGAATCTCAAGGAATTCCTTTGACTCCACTTCTTTCTTCACAACAACACACAATTCTCTCTTTAGATAAGTAAGGAAGAAGAAATCTTTTAGTTTTCCTCTCCTCCTACACTCCTTAGAAGAGAGCACACACAAACGCTAGATTCTCTATAATGGACTCTCTACACTAGAGCACTCACTCTCTTCACTCCCACAGTCAAATGACTCGCTCCCCCTCTCAATTTTTTGGCTGCAAAAATAGTTTAAATTTGTATGTAACTTATTTCGTAAGAGTTTCCTCGAGCACCCCTCCAAAATCTGCCCAAATCATCGAATCTAGAATTAAACCGGGATAGGGCACCGCCGACGCTGGATAGGGCGCCGTTCGACGCTATTTTTTGGAAAATAGCCCATACTCTCTGTAAATGGGTGTGGACCAATGCTGGTAGCTGCGCGTCTACCGTTCAAAGTCAAAAAGTGAATTTTGCCTCATTTTACTCAAAATTTTCTCCTTTTTGCTTCATTTTGCTCCAAAGGCCTAAAATCATTTTACCTACATGAAATCATGAAAAGTAACCTTCTTTAAAGTGCAATATAATAAAAAAAGGTATGAAATAGGTATTAAAAAGCTATCAAATTTTCAGTGGATCAAATAACAAATTGTACCTGCTCAGGTTTTAAAATCTGAACAATCTACAGTTTAAGGTATTGTATATCCACAACTTTGTGAATTATGAATTTTTGTTAAAAATTGATGTTTCCATCCATCTTGTATAATCTTTTTTATGATGTTGAAGAAATCAAATAAGATGGGCCATTAATAGCTCTTATAATTTCTTTAAAATACCCTGGTTGGATATTGTGTGCGACATATTTCCTCTTAAGTAGAGTAAGTGGAGTGATGAGATGAAAAGGCCTCCAACTTGTCCTTTAAAAATTTTTATTTTGGAGAGTGTAATAAATCATTCATGTGTTTGGTTCCAACTGATTGATTAGTATATGTGTCTTATTTGGATATGTCAATCTCCTTTATGTTATGTTTCATTCATCCATCTGAAATGAAGATGAAAATTAAGAGACTCAGATATTACTGGCTGGCAATGATGACCGACTGCATGGATATAGCTAAGTAATGTCATCAATATCAAGTAGACAAAGTGGTCTTACACCAATCTCAAAATGTTCTACACCCCACGATTGCCTCGTGGCCATTCGAGTGTTAGGTCACAGATATAGTAGATCGGATAGACCCTCCGTCATCCAAAGGACACAAATTTATACTCATTGTTACGGATTACTTATCCAAATGGGCAGAGGCAGTGCCGCTATGGGAAGTCACATCACAACAGGTTCTACAATTCTTCAAGAATCAAGTTGTCTACCACTTCGGTGTGTCGCGAAGGATCATTCAGAAAATAAGTCCACTTTGAAGAGAACAAAGATCAATAATTTCGTCAGAAGACACTAGCTAGATTGGAGATACTCTACAATTTGTTACCCTACAGCAAATAGCTTAGCAGAAGCCTTTAACAAGACACTCATGCAGATCTTAAAGAAAACACACGATGACAACAAAAGAAGATGGTACGAGAATTTACTGGATGTTTTATGGTCTTACAAGATGATAGTTATAACGCCAACGCAGTCTACAACTTACGCCCTTCTGTACGGATCCAAGGCAATTCTTTCGCTAGAAGTTAAACTATCTTCACTCCGGGTCACCGTCGCTAATCAAATCACAATAGAAGAAAATTCCAAATTACGACTGGCAAAATTGTAAAGTCTTCAAGGAAAAAGATTACTTGCACCACAAAATTTAGAACTCTACCAAGCAAAGTTGATTCAAGCCCACGATAACTTGGTCCGCCCGAGGTCGTTGAAAGTCCGTGACCTCGTGCTCGTTTTAGAAGACCTATTCTTGCACACCACATGATAGAAGGAAAATTTGAACCAACTTGGGAAGGGTCATTTGTGGTGGTAAAAGTTTACGCAGGAGGGTCGTACCAGTTGGTGGATTCCCAAGGGGATAGACCCATATTGATAATAAATGAATGATATCTAAAGAAGTACTACGCGACAAGATGTGTCTGAAGAAAAATATAAATTCTGATATAGCCATGTTGTCAAAGTCTGAGACTGGGTCCATACTTTGTAATAAAATAGATTTTCTCACAAATCAATGCACACTTTTTAAATTCCTAATTCTAAATCTTATAAAATCATATTAAATAAGATAATGGTTGTCGGCGTTTGGGGCCATGTCAGAGATTTTCTTAGTGTCGATGTCGATGTCGATTTGGCGTCGCCACTCTGTTTGTCTATGATGTTGCCCTAACCTTCAATAATTCTCGTTTCTTTGGATTTGGTAAAAGGATCTTTAGATAATAGGAAATTTAATGAAAATAAGGGCTAATAAGATATAAAACAGTAGAAAGAGGGATGTCGATGATAATCCTTATAAGAAAAGATTCTAGAATACCTTATATTAGAAGTTCTTATAAGGATGAGATTTTAGTAACCAGAAATTTGGATGGAATATCTATTATGAGTCCTTTAGATCTACTGTAGGAGCAAGCTCCTATAGTTAATTACATCTTAGACAATTATGATTGTCTAAGAAAGCTTCTGATTGATGTTAATTGCTTGTTTTAAAAAAAAAGTTATAACGAGAGAAATATCAATTTTTAATCCTAAGGGTAATGTGTCATACTACCCTAACAGTTTAAGTTGGTCAATTTTTGTTCTTGTTTTGTTGTTTGTCGTTTTTAATTGTTTTGTCAATGTCATTTATAATGTCATTTTCTTTTTCTTTGTTTTGATGTTTTTCGTTTTATTGTCATTTTTATCATTTATTTGATGACTAAAGTTTTATGTTTTGTCACTATCCTAAAGGTTTTAGGTTTTGTTTTGTCTTGACTATGTCATTTTAATGATGTTTTTCTTATTGCTTTATCGACGTCATTTATCCCGTCTTCGGAATGCCATCCTGCAAAACAGAGTCAGCACACTTTATAACATGCAAAGGAAATCTAAAATGAAATTAATGTCAATGTTTCATTTTAATCATATTACAATACAGAGTTAGCACACCCTATAATATTTAAAAAAAAATTTGTTTTCATCTTTCAAAGGAAAATGAAGTCAGATTTAAAAGAAAATAATGTCAATTTTTCTTTTTAAATCTTTTAGTTTGTCCAGTTACATTTTGGATAACCCAGTCAAGATGTCACTGCCTTCGTCATCCTAGGGTCATCAGGGGCCCTAATCTACTTAGTCCAAAAGGTATTTAAACCAGGACCAGAAGATTTTTGTCAGTAACTAGGATTGTGTGAATCGAGAAATCTTCATAGATTAAGAATCAATGGGGTTCAAGTTGCATTCGGTGATGTTTGTTCATTAGGATTTTATTTAAGTTTTTATGTATTTTTCCAATTTTAGGTTGTTCATGATTTTTTAAAATTTTTATGTCATTTTATGTCAAAATTTTAGATCGATATCTAAGGATTTTCATGTTTTGAAAGTTTAGATTTGATGTCATCCGATTAGATTTATTGTTGATTGAATCTAAAAATCTGATTAGATTTGAGAAATCATGTTTAATATCTGATTAAATCTAGTTATGACATAGGTAGACTTGTGACAAACCTATCCATAAGGTTTTACTTTCCTGCAAAATATAAATGTTTATTGCAAAAGATACTAAAATTTCATGTGAAGGAATGAGAAGACTCTCTAGGTACACTTTTACATGTTTACAACACTTTCTTTTCCCACACTTTCTTTATCTTTTTTTGGTTGTGAGCTTACATGTTAAACAACAATGGCACCTTGCATGAAAACCAAAATCAAAATTAAAATCAAAACAAAATAAAATTCACTACCACAATAGTCAAAATATAAAACAACTCAAAATTTAATCACAAAAAAAATAAAAATCATAATTGTAATTGAATTAAAACATCTCGTTGGATGATCGGGAATCCCTCAGAGGAGGTAACCTACGTGTTGCTAACAGAATTTTCCACAATCTAAATGAAAGTGTGGAACTCACTTCAGTTGAGTTTAGCAAATTCATTTAGACTAAGTGAATCCGATGAAGATAGTGGAGCCCGGATGATGGAACCGTAGGATCTTAACCGGTGTCGCTATAATCAACTTTAACATTCCCTAATAAAATATTCAGACATCTTAACTTTAATGTTTCCAAAACATGACACTTCTCTTTTCTTAAAATTGACACTTCTTTAAACTAATCCTAATACGACGAGGAGCTTGGAACATGCATGGTGGGCAGCATGGCCATCTTCAACAGAAAAACTCCTTAGAAAATGAAAACAACAAGCCATAAGACTTCCAGGTAGCTTGCTTGGTGCAGAATAAACCCTCAATATTTCACTTATGGCCCTTGCATAACCATGTTGTGCAATATAAGCCCTAACTCGTCTTAGGATTCCAAGGTTGTCATCAGATATGAAATAAATCCTCCTATCTTCCAGGCTAATCACATGATCGGTATCAAGTGAACATAAGTCTTAAATAATAAAATTGACAGGATGAAACATTAAATAAATATCTCAAATTAGAGCTAAACAATAAGATATTTTGGGATAACACGGAGATTCTGCTTGGATCCATGTTCTTCCCCTAGCTTTCTTTTCCTTTGAACTGTTATAATAACTGTTTCGAAAATTGAGCCACTCACATATTGTATTTCCTACTATCACATTTTCTTAAAGAACCTTACCCTTTTGGAAGTCATGAATATAAAAATTTCCTAATCTATATCAAGAGTTTTCTTAGGTGAATTCGGTTTTTTAAGATGTAATTAACTATATGGCGTTGCCCATATAAGAAACTTAAAGACCCCAAAAAAATATAAATCCTATCTGATTCCTTTATATCAGATAGGGGATATTGTTGCCAACAATGGTTCGCAGACCGAACGAATGTGATGAATTCTTTAGTTTATTTGGTCAAGCCTCACCACCAAGCCATGTATTTATTCTTCGGGACAAATACATGTATTGTAGTGAAGTGCTCGATTATCTAAACTGTCGTTTATATGAGATCGATTTGATTTCATATTTTTAAATTGAAATATTATTTTTAAAAATCAATATATTTATATATAAATTAAACTAAAAATAATAAAAAATGACTGACAAGATTTGAAGTCTTCAGAGTTGGGCGCCAACCACGAAGGAGTCTTTTAAGGAATAGAAAAGTTTTAAAGGAACATGAAGAGAGATTGTGGAGAGGATTTACAGATAAGGCTTTAAATTTGTTATTAAATTTGGTTTTTAGTTAAGACTTCTTGTGTTTTCACTATGATTTCTTCTTTTAAACTAAGTTGTGATTATATTTTCTCAATGAATTTTGAGTAGTTTTCTTTATCTTTTTTCTTAATATGATGAAGTAATAAAGAAATTGAAGTATGTTGTGTGAAGTATAGGATTTCAATGTTGGAAGAAGTTGTGATGATTCAAAACCTTGCACTTTATTCACTTCTTAATTTGGCAAAATAAGATGTTAAAATATGTTGTGAGAACATGTAAAAATTGATATAGAATTGTCTCAGTCAACAATTGAAATAAATCACATGAGATTATATGGATGAGAATGTAATTCATATAGTTGAGTCATATAGTTGAGTGCAAATAAATGGGGAGATATAGTTTGATGAGTGTAGAGTTAAAGGACTTTTGAGTGATCAATTTGATTTATTTTTTTATGTTTTGATACAAGATGTTAGCCCATAGGTGAAGGGAATCAAGACAACTCTAGAGTGAGAGATAGTATCATTCCTGCATAACCTGTATTCAAGATTTTTAAAACAATAGATTAACCTATGTTCTCTATAACATCTCTAGTAAGTGTAAAGAATATAATTACTCCTATTTAGCACAATACATTTAATATACTTCCACAATAAAATTTTATTACTTGTTACTAATTTATAAAAGGAAAAAGATATTTTATTTGTATTTGCTTACATCATATAAAAGTTAGTTAAAGTTATTGTTTACTTTTATTTAAATTTTAAAAAATTAACAAAAAGAATCAAATTTTAATTTCTAAAATATGATCTTTAGTTTGAGTAAGATCTTTCTTAAAAAGTACAAAGTTAATTTTTTTCTTTTTTGTTGTTTATCACTATCCCTGTGGGTTTGATGTCTCGGGGCTTGATCAGAAAGTCCTTTATTGCTTAATAATGATACGTATACTTGCGTAGAATACCATATTATAATTTCATTTCATATATAAAACGTAATCATAAATATCGCAAGGGATTAGAACTACAACAGGTTTAAATTCAAATGAATTAGTCGCTACAATAGGGATTTGAATACATAATTGAATTTCATATGTTGTATGGTTGGTATAATTACTTCAAGGGCATTGTAAAGTTTGATGCTCATTTTCGTTAATTGAAATTTTAATGTTATTATGAGGTATAGTTCCCAATTCTTGAGAATGACGAAGTTATACTTACTTTCTAATCCTTCTTACAACTCATTCTAATTCAGAATCGTAAGGCACTAATCCTTCAGGTTCTGATACACATATAAAATAAAATAAGTTTAGAAAATTAAATTTAAAATATTTAAATTTTATTTTTTAGTTATTCAGTATTTATATTATTAAATATATATATGTTTGTGTGTGTCTACATATAAATATATATACATTATTTTTCTAGGATTTTTATTTCTTAAGATTTTCAAATTTAAAAACAAAAATTATATATTTTAAATTTTTAAATAAATAGTTTTCTATTAATTGTAATTTGAGATCTCTGGCAATGGTGTAAAAAACTTTACACAGTCGCAATTACACAGATATTAAAATTCCTTAATATGTAAAAACTTGACCTAAATTATATTAAGGGGCTAGTGAGAATGAGTGTAAGAGTCACAATTTTAAATAATATTTTGTTTTTTTAATAATTAAACAATTTATATTTAGATTTTTTAATAATTATTGTAAAAGTCACAATTTTAAACGCAAGTATACATATCGTTCAAGTAATACAGGGCTCTAGTAGAGTCCTGGTTATCGATCCCACAGAGATAGTGTTTTCATAAAAAGTAAAAAAAGATTTCAAAATTTATCAAATTAAAAGTAATTTATATATAGTGTATATATATATATTAATATTTCAAATTTAATTTACTAACAATTTTTACTATAAGCAAGTAAACAGTAAGCAGTAGTAAAGTAAAGTAAGGAGTAATTACAATTAAATGAAAGTATAAAAACGACTTTCTCCTTTTCAACTAATCCAAGATTTTTAGAATAATTATCTTTTTTGGGGAATTCAGATTATGGTATTGTGCCAAATAGAAGAATTCCTATTATTTACCCTTTGGTCCAGGTGAAAAGAACATTGACTAATCTATAGATCAGTTCAGGATATTTTATTAGTAGAATGGGTTAATCTAGGTTCACACTACTAGATATCTAAGGGTGGCTATGGTCGGTCCTACTAGTAACCCGTTTCCTTTCTATAAACCAAATTAATAGAATTTAGTCTATCACTCTAAAAACTAATTAATTTTACGCCCAATAAATAATATCTTCCTATTTATTTGCACTTCACCTTGAATAACTCACATAAAGCCTTCGACTACACAAGGATTCATGTGATATCTACTAAAGAATTTTTCTCCAGTTAGGTCTCAAAAATCATCAATAGGTTTTAACAATTTAAATGGCCAATTGAAAAGTAAACTATGATCAGTTATTAATATCATCACAATGTTTTAAATATTTTATATTTAATTCCCCTACAAAATTTAATTAATTTATTATCTTTTCATAGTTGAAAGGAGAAGGATAACTAACTACTCAAAACACGTTGAAATCACACAACAAAACATATTTATAAAACTTGAACCAAGGTACAAAAAATAATCTGAAGTGTTCCTTCAAGTGATTCGCTGACTTCTACTGACTCCAAAGTAATGATGAAAGACTCCAACAACAGCAACACACAATAAATACTCAAAATAAACTCACTAGATACAAAGTAAAGTGGCACCCTAAGTGTGGAAGAGACTAAGTAAAACTAGAGGGGAGAGAGAAGGTGTTTGGGGACTATGAAGTGAGATTTTTTTTGTAGAATGGGCTCCTATTTATAGAGCTTTGAATTTGACCAGGGGTTACTTAAGGCACCTCTTCAAAATTCATCCAAATTCAACGCATCTTCTAGAAGGTAACTATTGCGCCTAGGAGCCGGGATCTGGCGCCTAGGTGCTAGACTCCGTGACTAGGTCTTTGCACCTCTTCAATTTGGATCACACCTCTTCACGATTAAAACTGTTTCCTTGTGTCCAAATGCATTGTATCACATGTCCTATATATTAGGAGCAACTTCCAGTCTTCTAGAAGCTCCAATAACTGCTTAACTCCATTAAAATAACTCCCCAAAATCATTAAAAAGTCATAATAGCGTCTGTATCGAGCTGGCACTTAGGCGCCGGATTCTGGCGCCTAGGCGCCAGACCAATAATTCCAATATTTTGCTCCATAAGCTCCATTTTTGCTCCTTTTTCCTTCTTTTTCTTTCTTGGACTCCTTTTTAATCATCTATATCCAAAAACATGAAAATACATTTCATTAAAGCATAATATCATTAAAAATTGAATCATAAATAACGCATAAAAATGGGTATTTTTTAGGTAGATCAACTAGCATGTAAACAATGAGAGCAAGCTAAACATGATTCAAATTTCCAACACTCCGAATACTAGCATGTAAAAAATTTTAGCAGGACATATAATTGATCCAAACCAAATTCAAATAAGTGAACACATGCTGATTTTCACTTTAACATATAATAAGATAGCTCCAAACCAATTTCAAACAAGTAAACTAATCTAGATTTTTGCTTTAGCATAGCATAGGATTGCTCCAAATGAATTCCAAACAAGTAAACACATGCAGATTTTTATTTTAACATAGCATAGATATGATGACATCCCTTCTAAATGAACATATAGAAGAAAATCTTCACTTTAACATACCATAGACATGATGACATCCTTTCCAAGTGAACATAAACACAACCAAGAAAAGTGCATCAAACATGTATATGAAGAAAAATGAATTTCTTATAATGGGCATGTGAAAATTTCTTCACCATAGGCTAATTTATGTAGGCAAAGGGGAGCTTTAAAGTCCTCTATGCAAAACACCATTTTTATGCATGGAATGGGGTGAAAAGCATGTAAAATTGAAGCTTCAGTGATATACATATGAAAGCTTAGTGAAATGAATGAAAAGTAAGCCCACATGGCCTCATTTGTGAGAGTTTCACAAGTGGTAAATCTTAAATCCGAAAATTGCACATAGGTTTACCAAAACATGCTAGGTATCACAAGTTAACATGTCATCAATTACAAAGAAAACAAGACTAACATGAAATTCCCTTCCCAAATTTTCTCTTCCTCCCTTTCTCTCTGTTTTTTTTTTTTAAAAAAAAAATAATACCAATCATGCTTACCAAAATGAATTTTAAATGAAGGGAGCAAGAAAATGATTTAAACCCACTTATGACAAGTCCAACGATGATATCATTTACAAAGGGGCAGTAAGGAGAGGTTTAAAACAAACTCTAAACAAACATAATGATGCAAATTTTCACTTTATAGCAAGATGAGATTGATCTAAATCAATCCAAAAAAATAGTTAAGTGCGGATTTTTCATCTTAGCAAGCATAGAGTTGATATAAAACATATCCAAAAGGTCACATAAGTACAAAATTTTCATTTTGGGAAGCATAGAGTTGATATAAAACAATTCCAAAAGATCGCATAAGTGCAGATTTTTTTTTTTTGGATAGCATAGAGTTGATATAAGCCAATTCCAAATAAGCATATAAGTACAAATTTTGTATTTTGGAAAGCATAGAGTTGATATAAAACAATTCCAAAAGTTCATATAAGTGCAGAATTTACATTTTGGCAAGCATAGAGTTGATATAAAGCAATTCCAAAACATCACATAAGTGCAGATTTTTATTTAGGCAAGCATAGAGTTGATGTGAAACATTTCCAAAAGATTACATAAGTGCAGATGTTTATTTTCGGATAGCATAGAATCGATCTAAAACATTTCCAAGTGAACACATAAGTACAAAATTTTAGTTTTTGGTTAGCATGAAGTTGATATAAACCATTCCCAAATGAAAATATCAAAGTAAGTATCCTTTAGCGAACATGAAAGAGAGCAAATGAGCTCCCAAGTATCGCATAGAACATGTAAATTATCAATCCTCTAGCAGGCATCCTTAACCAACTTGAAGAGGAGCCAAAAGGGGCCATTGAATGCTATATGAAAGTACCACAATATTAAACTCCTGCAAATGAAATTTTAGCGAAGCATGGACGGGTTGGAATGGCTCCAAAACATCACATGAAACCTTTAAATTTTAAGCACCTACAAGAATGCATTTTTAACTATCCAAAAAAGAGCAAAAAGGCCTCCTAAATACTTCATGAGGCTATCCATATATCAAGCATAAAGCATGATTCTTTAACCATTTATAATGAGAGCAAAAAGACCTCCTAAATATTTCATGAAGCTATCCAAATATCAAGCTACAAGCTTGAGCTTTTAAACCATTCTTAAAGAGAGCAAAAAGACCTCCTAAATATTTCATGAAGCTATCCAAATATCAAGCTACAAGCATGAGCTTTTTAAACAATCATAAAGAAAGCAAAAAGGCTTTTAGATATCTCATGAAGCAAACTAAGTATTTACCCATAAGCATGAATCTTTCTAGCCATCAAAAAGGTGTAAGAAAACCTCTTAAATATCTCGTGAAGCAAACTAAGTATTTACCCATAATTGTTAATCTTTCTAGCCATCAAAGAGGTGTAAGAAAACCTCTTAAATATCACATAAAGCAAGCTAAATATTTAACCATAGGCATGATTTTTTAGCCATAAAAAAGAGGTGCAATAGAACCTGTTGAACATTACATAAAGCAAAAATCAATTTGTAGCCTCCATACATGGATTTTTGGCCAAGCCAAAGAGGAACAAAAAGACCCCATAAAATTTCACAAAATGAATCGAATTTAAAACCTTTAAATCTGAAATTTAAACCAAGCATAAGAGGGTAAATAAAACTTCACAATAGTGTAAGAACAATCAATCATTTATGCAATGAAGCATGAAGTAAATTTCCACCGATGTAATGAATAATCCGGCTATAGTTTGGAGCTAAAAAGAGGAAAGAAAATGGAGAATCCGGCAGCAACTCCTCTATGATTTTTGGCCAACCTTTGTGGAGCAAGAAGAAGGCCCCATTTATAGGTAAATGGGGATGAAGATTAAGGTAAAAATCAGCCCAAGAAAATCATTACTCTAAAAGCATAAAAAAACGTAACCATGGAGCCTAGCTCTTTAATTATCATGAGAAGGCATGGAGAGGAATTAAATGGTAGCTAAGAGATAACTATAACTTGCTAACCAAGCTTGCATTACTGCCATGGAAGAGATAGAGGCATGGAAAAGGTCTTCTCCATGCCTCCCACGGCAAATGAGGACAAGGAGAGCTGGCAAGAGCAGGTATGCATAGGGAGGGTAAGGAGAAGTTTTGACCAATCTTCCTAATGCTAAAATTTTCACATCATGGGAGATGGGGGGGGGATTAATGTGGTTAAACCAAAATTTTCAATCATTAAATGCGAAACACGCCAAATTTCAAAATTTTTCGATGTGTGTCGAACCATAGCAAGTTATATATCATTACCAAATAATTTCGAAATTCCAGACTCAACAGAGCAGTCTCTTTGGTGATTCGAGGTCGTTTGGACAACCTCACTGTCGATTTAGTCAAAAATAGGTCAAATTTGGGGATTTTCATTTAAATCAGATTTGGGTGAGAGTTGGGCTCAAATTGATGGCAATCAAATGTTGAATTTAGTTTATAGGTGTGTTATGAAGAATTTGGAATTCAAATTGAGTGGAAATTGGTCCACATTGGGTTCAATTTGGGTCAAACAGCTCTTTAGGTCAAAATTGGGGCTTTTGTTAAAATTGGGTAAAATTGACTAAATTGGGTCAAATTGATGGTTGCAAAGTGAAATTGGGAATATTTGGAGAGTTTTAAGAACTTTTGGGAACTTTTGGAATTTATGAAATTTTTTTGGCTTGGAGGGGATTTTGGTAATTTCGGGGGAATTTTGGGAAAGTGGTCAAAAAGCTGAACCAAAACCTCGAGCCCGTTCTAAATAAAATTTGGAGTCAAACAGCAGTGTCTGGGGGCATTTCTGATCAATGTGGAAGGTTTTACGAATCCCGTAGAGCTTTTCGAGTAATCGACAATTTAAGTGTCATGGAGTTCAAAAGTAACTCGGAAGTATAACATGTTTACAGTCAAACTTCATCATTTGACAAGAGGAACATCCTCAAATGATTTTCTGGGAGTTCGGAGAACTCTAGACAAACTTGATATTTTGGGCTAGAAAAGGGTATTTTGGTGATTTTTGGAATTTTTGGGCTATTTTAGGAATTTTGAAAATTTTGGGTGGTTTTGGCTGTTTTGAGTGGTGGGGAATAATTTGGAATAATTGTTTAGAGATATGAGGTAATTTTGGTCAATTTTGGGATTTACAGGGGCAATTTAGTAATTTAGGCAAGTTTCAGGATTGGGGGTTTGAAAATTGAAATTTTTGGGAAAATAAGATTGGCTTTAGAGTGAAGAGAGTGGGACCAATGGTAACATTCTTTCAGTCTTCTACGAGTCGGTTCTTACCACCTTAGCCACAAGCTTAGGGTTTGGAGAGACCAGCACTTGAGTGTTCAAAAGATACGGGACTCAAAATAGGATGTGGTAGATTTAGAGTTGTTAGTGGGTGATATGTGTGTGAGTGCTGGGTGTGAGCTTTTGACCTCTCAGGGTTAATCCTAAGGTCTGGTCACCTATGGGGAATCCCACTTGGTCTTCCTTATGTATAGCTCCTTCCTCCTAAATATTAGAGGTTGAGCCCTAACATGTGGAAGCCCCATGTAAGGAAAGCAAGTATACAAAATTTCTATTTGGTGAGGTTTCAATTGTTAATCTTCTAAAAAAGTAACTAGGAAAGTCCAATGGCTTGACACTAGGCTATCTAAGGAGAGATAAAACCTCAACCAAAATTGAGGTCAACAAATGGACCCCCAATAGGTGTGGTGTGCTGAACAAGGTGCATCGTACATATTGGCGTTGACCAAAGAGATCATCAAAACCAACATGGCTGCTTGAGTTTAAGAAACTCAAAACAACGCATAAAATCGAGTGAGAAGTATCCACTGGGGATTAAACTTATACGGGGGAAGAAAAAACTCCTGCTTGGGAATAGTAGGAAAAAACCTTAAAAATGCAGCAAAGAATATACTCTTCCACATTCTAAAGGGGACCTGATTTTATTTGATTTGAGAACTTGAGTTTTGATTTTGGTTGAAGTTTGATTTAGAATTTATTTTGAGATTGATTTGGGTGAGAATTTGAGTGTAAATTATGAGTTTCGATTTGGGGTTTCAATTTTGCCGAGAGTATTGAATTCACTAGATGCAGAGAACTTGTTGGAAAAGAAGTTGAAATTTGTGGTGGAAAGAAGAGAATAGGATTCCTTACTCCATTTAAAGTGGTCTCATACCTATCTCAGAATTGTGAGTTAAGAACTGGAATTCATACTCCATTTAAGGTGTTTTTGCACCTATCTCGAAGTTCTGAGTTAAGAACTGGAATTCGGGTACCAGCCTCTAGATGAGAGTCAAAATTTGGGTACCGACCTGGAAGTTTTTGAATCATACCTTTGCGATAGGAAATGATCCTAAAACAATGTGGTATCGGATGTTGCGATCCTCAACCTCTGAAATTTGATTTTCTGGATTGAACCATTGCGATAAGAAAGGGTCCTAAAGCAATGCAGTACCAGATATTGTGATCCTCAACCTCTAAAATTTGATTTTCTAGAATGAACCATTGCGATAGAAAAGGATCCTAAAGCAATGCGGTATCGGATGTTGTGATCCTCAACCATTAAAATTTGATTTGAACCATTGCAAAGCAATGCAGAATCAGATGTATGAATCCTCTTCCTCTAAAATTTGATATGAACCATTGTAAGGCAATGCGGAATCGGCTGTATGAATCCTCTTCCTCTGAAATTTGATATGAACCATTGCAAAGAAACATGAAATCGGATGTATGAATCCTCTTCCTCTAAAATTTGATTTTCTGGGTTGAACTGTTGCGATAGGGAAACATCCTAAAGAATAGCGGTAACAGATTCTGTGATCCTCAACCCCTAAAGTTTGATTTTTAAAATTTAATCATTGTGATAGGAAGTAATCCTAAAGCAATGCGTATTTGATGCTGTGATCATCAACCTCTGAAATTTGATTTTGAAATTGAACCATTGTGATAAAAAGGAATCCTAAAGTAATGCGATACCAGATACTGTGATCCTCAACATCTAAAATTTAATTTTCTGAGATTGAATCATTGTAATAGGGAAAGATCCTAAAGTAATGCAGAATAAAATGTTGTGATCCTCAACCTCTAAAATTTGATTTTTTGAAATTGAACCATTGTGATAGGAAAGGATCCAAAAGTAATGCGGTATCAGATATTGTGATCCTCAACCTTTAAAATTTGATTTTGGAATTGAACCATTGCGATAGGAAAGGATCCTAAAGCAATGCGGTATCGAATGTTGAGATCATCAACCTCTAAAATTTAATTTTGGAATTGAACCATTGCACTAAGAAAGGATCCTATTGAAATGCGGTATCCGATGTTGTGATCCTCAACCTCTAAAATTTTATTTTGGAATTAAACCATTGTGATAGGAAATGTTCCTAAAGCAATGTGGTATCGGACTTGGCAGTCAGCAATGATGAACTGCCCGGAGATGCGCTCATTCGCTTCAGACAAGGATTCGACAGTACGGACATCAAGTTCGCGGACGTGACCCTCTTTGCACTAATGGCCAAAGTACCGGAAACTATGGAACCTATAATTGAATTCAACCTAAAGTCAACACAAGAGTTTCCTCCCCTACAGAGGGTCCCAACTGAGGAAAACACTCCTGTCCATAGGAGACTAGCTACCACTCCCTGGAATGTTGTCTCTACCCCCACTAGTCTGGTCATCATTGCACCTACCCTAGCCAAATGAAAAGAAAGTAAGTTCATATGAGTGATGAGCCTGCTACCGTGGATGGTATGACTTTTGCTAGTTCGAAGTTTGTGCCTCTGACTAGATCCCAAAGGAGGAATAAGAACAGAAGAATGACCAAGGCTAGGAAAACCAAGGCAATTAACCATTCCTGAAGAGATCCCATAAGAGGAAGAAGAACTGCCAGTGCTTTCACCCCAGTTGGAAGGAAATAGACTTTACCCACTTTCTGCCGCTCCTGAGGAAGAAAGTGCTTAGAGGATCGCTGCCGCATTACTGATGCTCGACTTGATATTTTGTAAGATATTATGAACTCAGATTTATATTTTTATAATAATTTTGTTAAGACCAAGCATTCAATGCAAGTATAAATATCATATCAAGTAATACACAACTCTAATGGAGTCCTGGATATCGATCTCACAAGAAAATATTGAAGATTTAAGAAAACGTTACACAATGTGTAATAAGCACTAAAGTTATGGTTTACTACTTAATACTACTATGCAGGAAACAATAAGAACAACAAAACAGTAACAATTAACTAACTACAAGTACTTCTAATAACTTTAAGAACAGAATTAACTAACAGATGCACTAAACTAAGTATTTGAAAGGTTTTTGATATATGAGAAAAGTATCTTTCCTCTTACAATGAGAATAGGATGTGTGGATTGATATGGAATAATTATTTATATTATTGTGCCAAATAGGAGCATAGATGATTCTTTACCCTTAAAAGAGTACCCCCTCTTCTAAGTAAGAAAAGAACATTGACATATTCTAAGTTTAGTCACTAACTCTAAGGCTAGGCTGGGAGGACACGAGCTCTCTTTTCGGAGCTCAAACTCACACTTCACCTGAAAGCTAACCTTTGATATTAGTTACTAATCTTAAAACCAATTTGGGGATTTCAGCCTGTCACCCTGAAATCTCCACATTGAAGTCCATTAAAACATATTTCCTTACTTATTTACACTCAATTCCCATGAACTACACAATTTATCCATATAAATTGAATGGATATTTAATTATTGCTGTAGGACATCAAATCCTTTCAAACTTAATGTTTAACAACATATTTTAACATTTCAATTGGCCAAATCGAAAGTAAATTTAGTTCTAAATTAAAAACCGTCACAATTTCTTCATTACATTAAAAGCACATCAAATCCAGATCAATCCATCATCACATCTTTATGCAAGAAGAAATACGAGGGAGACTCATGAAGAAGATACAATAAAACATGAACTTTATATATAAAATAAAAGTCATACAAACCATAAAAGAAAATGCAACTTATCTCTTTATCTTCCCCAATGCAATTCCCTTTAAGTTCCTTTGAATCCTCTTCTCTCTTCTTTATAACACTTGATTCTCTCTTTAGAATAGAAAGGAAGAAGCAATCTCACTTTACCTCTTCTCCTCCGCTCCTTAGAGAAGAATCCCTCTCAAATCTTCACTCTACACTCTCTACTCCTAAACCCTAACACTTAACACTCACTAAAAGTACACTAGAACCAATAAAGAAGTACTCTAGAACTCTCTCTTCTGACCACTTTTCATTCGAAAGCAGTTCCTTATATGATAGGGACGAAATCCCAAGAGTTTCCATATGCATCCCTTCAAAAAGTCGCTAAAACTATTCAAATTTGAATTCCACTGACGTCGGGTGCCGGCGGCGTTCATCGTGTCATTTAATTGTTGTGCTATCTGGATTTGGGGGCCGGCGGTGCCCATTCTGGCGTCGGCGGTGCCAGAACACTTTTTCACTATTTTGCTCCTTTTGCTACAAATTCATTCCTTTTTGCTTTTTTCCACTCGAATCACCAAAAATTATCATACCTGCAACAAATCATGAAAAATATCTTTCTTTAAAGTGCAATATCACCAAGAATGGGTAAAATTAGATAGCAAAAATCATATATAATTTCAGTGCTTCAAAATCCCCCAAACTTTAACTATTACTTGTCCTCAAGTAATTTTTTTACTACATAAAATATAACTTTAGGCAATGTACTTTTCAACTGTAAGACACTAAAATTTTTCATTCAAAAGAATATATTGATTATTTTTTTAGAAAGAAATTTAGTAACTCAGGTCAACACTACAGGTATAAGAATATTCAGCATTCAAGTCTAAGAGTTCTAGCCTTCTATTTATTTCAAGATGAACTATAATTTGTTACATTATGAGTGCCTTAAAAGATTATGTGAGAAAGGATTTCATGTAAAATACATTAGAATGTAGGCCAGTACTTAAAACATAAATTTAGAAATGAAATTAAGTTCTCCCTTTAAGATGATTCAAGTGAATCTAATTTTTTATTAGACATCTCCTCAAGCTTCTCCTCATAAAATTTTTCTTTCTTTTTCTTTTCTTCTCTTTTTCTCGTTTCTTTTAGGGATTGTTCTTCAATCCTTCATTTCATTTCTTTTTTTTATTGAGGATTACTATATCTGGATAGCCTTTAATGTTTTTGAAATTCATTCTCCTCTTTCTAAAGTTCAAATTTGAAATATCTCCTTACTTTATAGTTAAGTATAAGCTTCATTATTCATCATAAAGTTACAATCTCTTCTTAACACACAATACTTTAAGTCCCTTAACATTTCAAAAATACAATTTTCTTTACTATAAATAGTTGACTATAATCAATTCCTTTCAGACCAAATATCTTACTTCTATAAAATCAACCTTTATCACTAAAAATTTTCATCCTATACTTCCTTAATATTCAATTGAAATAAAATGTTTTAGTTATATTATAATGAGGTTCAACTGCCAGAAGTTATGCTAATAATTTTTGAAAATATAATAATTGAGAACTAATAAAAGTTAGTATTTCTCTACCCTCCCCCAAACTTAAATTTTTCGAAGAATTTGAAATGCTTCGTAGTAGAAGAAAACTAACCTATCTGTGATGGGATCTTGAAATCTTCAACAGCTATCTGTTATTATTCAAAATTTACAACTAACAAGGATGAAACAATTAGTAGTAGTGATATAACAATTTTAACTATTTGCATGGGTAAAGAGAGATTAACATTAAACATCTAAACATCTAACAAAACACTATAAAATAAAACAAACTATCATGCTACTAACAGTATAACTAACAGTTTTAATGTTTCAGTACAACGTAACAGTACAACATGAAAAGTAAATAACACTACATCACAACAGTATAACACAGGGTTACACATCACATGAAAAATAAATATCCACTACATCACATCAGTACAACACAACAGACTAAGAACCAAAAAAATAAAACAAACAATCTACTAGTCTCCATCACCAGGATCAGCAGCAGGGTCATTAGCAGGGTCATCAATAGGGTCAGGTCAATATGGTGTATAGCTGGGGCAGGTAGGAAATATCACATCGGACTCCCCCTCATAAATCTGACCTGAGCATCATAATATGCAATATCGAACTCAACTCTCCTCTGAAGATAATCTTCATTCACATCACATCTCACCTCAAATACATCCATTAGACCATGGAGTCTATCCATACTAGCACTCTGTAGTCTCAACTGCTCCATAATATCAGATAAGGTAGGCTGCTCAGAAGTAGATGGAACATCATAACTAGTAGTACGAATATCAGTACTCCTACGCTCAACTCTGGCTCCCACATGAGACTCATAAGTATGGATAATATTCTTTGTAATAGGTCTCAATGGTATAGCCACTTCCTTAGAACTACTGAACTCTACTCAAGACTGAACACAGAGGGCATGAACTAAAGCAAGATGTCCTAATCCTCCAGTGGTCTCGCCTCTAGCAATTGTATGAATAACTTGTAAATAATAGCTCCAATATAAATCTTTTTCATCTTCTGAATATAGTAGTTCAGAATCGATCTATCTCTTGTAACTTCACAGTGGGGATAAGATGGTAATATTCTTACAGAAATGAAATAATGCCAATCTTTTGAAGCAACATTCAAAGTGAAGGAGGGGAAATTTATCAACTTTTATTGACTTACTTTCCATTCTCTTCGCCCGTCAGTCAGAAAAGCAATAACTTCTCTCATATTCTCCCTCCCAGTGTCAAAGTTTTCGTATTCACACATGAATGGTTCCCGAGTGTGATAGAAAGCATTGATACACTAAGGAGTAAACTCAACCATCTTCCCTCTAATAAGCACATACTCAGTCTCAGACCAGGGTATGTTAGAATAGAATTCTCTAACAACTCCCATAACAGCATTCGTAGTGAAATAACAAATTCGTTCCCAGTTTTGCTATGCAATTAATTGTTCTACAAAACCGCCAGGACTATCAAAAGCTCGATTCTGGATACACGTCTTGTTGTTAAGGATAGAGTTATAGCGAAATTGGGCTTTGACGTTAACAAACCTCTCCCAATCAAAATCCATTTTCCTCTTCCCTCTTGGAGCCATCTGAATTTCTAAAATTTGCAAGAAATTCCAATAAATCCCAAATTCACAATGTAACAAACTTCAAACACTATTCTAAACAAGTATGAGCAAATTTCATCAAGGAAATCTCTAATTCTCTTCAAAACTCCAAAAATTCTACCATAAGCAATGTGAGAGATTTCCAAGGTGAAAAACCAAAAATTTTTAATGTAAAGTGAAGCTCTTACTAAGAGATGTGTAAATCCGGTGTCGAAAAGCCTTGAAATCTCCTTAAATCCAAGATCTAGCAAGCCCTAGATCATTAAAAGCACGAAAATGGGGAGGAAGATGAAGGAAATGGAAATTTGCGGGTCCCAGGGAAAAAATCACAAAATCAAGGGTTTTAAGACTTTTTCTGGTTTCGGGCGCCGGCAGTGCTTGATAGGGCACCGTTGGCGCTCTATTTAAATAAACTCGCCAACTCTGTCGCAGTCCAAAATATTTTCTGGGTTCGAAAATTTTTTTCGTAATTTCAATCATTTCAATGTTCACAATGATTTTTAACACTTCAATAGGCATTTACATCATCCCATAAGTAATAATTAACACAATTTTTCACACAAACAATACACAACAATCTTATATATATAAATTCCAAGTTACATCATAGACACTAAATATGTTCATTCAAACCAACTATTCTTAGATATTTAGCGCAGCAAGTACTCTTTGATAGGCAATCACTAAGATCGAAGCACACAATGAAAGTAAACACATCTAAATCCAAGTTCAAATCTCAAAGCAAATACTACACAAACTAAACATAACTAAGCAAAGCAAACTAAACATGCAACAGACATAAGTAGAATCCATCAAATACTCCACATCAATTTTAGAACTATCCTCTCCTCTAATGTCTCTAATTGATTGCTGATGTACAAAAAGTTATAGAATAGACAAAATGGAAATTCGTCAGATGATTCTTCAGCAATCACCTCGTTCTTCTTCATAAGATTGATCAAGCCCATCTCAATTCGACCAGTGTGATCGAATTGCTCTTTCATTCTCCAATTTATATGATTAAATAAGTTAGAAATGTTATTGATTGTATTCATAACGTTCCGTACCTCATTCTCCAATTCTCTGATCCTCTTTAATATCATTCTGGAACCTTCAGGAAAATAGGGTTGAATCGGTACGCGAAGTCTGTGTTTGTTGATCAGAAAGAAAATTCATGTCATCTTCATCTCCAACTGTCTGATAGTCGTAGGTATTAGTTGGATCAATAGGAATCCATGGAAGAAGAACCTTTTCCCAACTTTCATAAGGAACCTGTGACTAACTGCATAACAGAAGTATGGTGGAGGGGTGTCCAAGCCCATATTTAGAGCCATGCATAATTAATCCAAGTACTGACTTCACAATAATATTACCAATGTCAACTGGCCTCCCAGTTTGAATACAAAAATTCAAAATGGTGCTTTCCTTGGTTACCTTGCTAATCTTTAATGTCGAAAATATCTTTGCTGAAATAAAGTATTTCCACTGCTTCGATACCGAATTGAGAGAAGCAGATGGGAAACTCATGTGTACATTCTCTCTAACTTCTCATTCTTCATTCTGATCCATCAGATATCGATATACATCATTCATATTATCCCTCATGACATTGAAATTAGAATAATGGAAAATAGGTACGTTCTCAATCATTCGTTGATTCGTGCAGGAGTAAATTGAACAAATCTACCATGCACAAATGCGAACCCTTGGTTGATCTTGTGATGATTTGCATAAAACACTTTCATGATGGGAACAACAACGGCAGCGGTAGTGTAGCAAAGCACTTCCCAACATCTCTCATAAATAGTTTCTTCAATTCTAGTAGTAGGATTATCCATACCTCAATTTATGAAGCCTCTGTCCATGATAATCCTTTTTTTCATCATCACTTTGTTGAACAAACCCCGTACTTCAAAAATTATGAGCTTCCTTCAGTTGAAAACATGAAATCGAGGGGTTTCAATGGGAAAAGGATCCATAGGATACGAATTGGGATAGGTGATTTTCATTTTTCTGGAGTTAAGAAGTCAAAAATGAAGTTTGGGGAGTTATAACGATGAACATCCTGCCAAAAACTGCCAAAAATCGCATTTTGAAAATTAAAAACCATCAAACAGATTTTGGGCTCTTGCGGTGCTCAAACGGTCAAGTTCAGTGCAGGAAATATGATTGGCCGCCAGCGGTGCTCATTCTAGCGTCGGCGGCGCCAGTGGTAAAAAGTTCTCACCGAACTTCATTTGGTCCAAAATATTCCAATATCTCGATTCGATCCATCGTTTATCAAATTTTAAAGTATTTAGGAGTAATTAGGATTAAAAAAAAACTATCTAAAAAGCACAACTACAACAAACAAGCAAACACACCAAAAACATACATATGGGTTGCCTCTCATAAAGCGCTTGGTTTAACGTCGTCAGCCCGATAAACCATTCAGTTAGTCGAGATGACTCAACATTAATATCTCTTTGAAGTTAGGTTGAAACCTGTCAAAGTAAGGCTTTAATCGATGCCCATTAACTTTAGAAATGTTTCCAGTATCAGGAGCTTTAATATCAACAACTCCAAAAGAATGAACTTTTACAGCTGTAAAAAGTCCTAACCATCTTGACTTGAGCTTTCCAGGAAATTACTTCAATCTTACGTTGTATAATAAAACTTTTTGTCCATTTTCCAAATTTTTTTTCAATATCTTCTGATCATGCCATAATTTTCTTTTCTCTTTATAGATTCTATCATTGTGATAAGATGGATTCCTAATCTCTTCCAATTCATTTAATTGCATAAATCTTTTCTATCTAACATTTTTCAAATTAAAATTTAACTTTTTTATCACCCAATATGCTTTATGCTCCAATTCAAATGGTAAATGAGAATTCTTACCAAACCCTAGTCTATAAGGAGACATTCCAATAGGGGTTTTAAAAGCAGTTCTATAAGCCTATATTGTAGTATCTAATCGAGTAGACCAATCTAATTTTTGATTATCCACAGTTTTCTCCAAAATTCTTTTAATTTCCCGATTAGAAACTTCTGCTAAACCACTATTCTGGGGATGATAAGCTGTAGAGATTCTATGAATGATATTATATTTCTCAATTAATCTCTTAATTCAATTATTCCTGAAATGAGATCCACCATCAGTTATGATTACTCTCGGCATTCCATATCTTGTAAATATGCTTTTCTTTAAAAATTTTGAAACACTCTGAGCATCACATATAGGTAAAGCAACAGCTTCAATCCATTTCGACGCATAATCAACAACAACCAAAATATATAGATTTCCAAATGGAGTAAATTGTCCCATAAAATCTAATCCCCATACCTAAAAAATTTCAACTTCCAAATTATAATTTAGAGGCATTTCATTTCTTCTAGAGATATTACCTACTCTTTGACGCCGATCACATTATTTAATATGTATATAAACATCTCTAAAAAGAGTAGGCCAATAAAATCCAGATTATAAAATCTTAAAAGTAGTTTTATCAACACCGAAATGACCTCCAAATTCAAAATCATGACATCGTTGAATAATGAAAATTTTTTCTTCTTGTGGCACACATTTCCTAATAATCAGATCCTTGCACTGTTATAGATTTGGATCATCCCAAAAATAGAATTTTACATCATATTTAAACTTCTTTTGTTGTTGCTTTGTTAAATCAGGTGGTACAATATCACTTACAATATAATTCACAATATCAGCATACCAAGGCAAATTATTTCCCATAATAGTATAGAGTTGCTCATGAGGGAAAATTTCAGTTATTTCTTTTTCAAATTAATTTAATTTATCATAGTCTATTCTGGATAGATGACGAGCTATTTGATTATCAACTCCCTTCCTATCAACTATCATTAAATCAAATTATTGCAAAAGAAGTATCCATCTAATGAGTTTAGGTTTCACATCCTTCTTTTCCATTAGATATTTAATAGCTGAATGGTCTGTATGTACAATACTTTTAGCTCCAACTAAATAAGATCTAAATTTTTTAAAAGTAAACTCTATAGCTAATAATTCTCTTCCAGTTGTGGTATAATTAATTTGAGCCTCATTAATAATTTTACTTGAATAGTAAATGACTTTGAATACTTTATCATGCCTTTGCCCCAATGCTACTCCGATTACATAATTACTAGCATCACACACAAGTTTAAATGGTTTCTCCCAATCAGGTGAAACAATTATAGGTGTAGTGACTAATTTTCTTTTAATAATTCGAAAGCTCTTAAGCATTCATCATTAAAATCAAACTTTCTATCGTTTTTCAAAAGTAGGCACAAAGGTTTGGTAATTTTAGAAAAATCTTTAATATATCGCCTGTAAAATCCAGAGTGTCCTAAGAAACTCCTTATCTCTCTCACAGTAGTTGGTGGCGGTAATCTCTCAATGACTCTAATTTTAGCAGGGTCGACCTCCATACCATGTTCAAAAATTTTATGCCCAAGCACAATTCCTCCTGCAACCATAAATTGACATTTTTTCCAATTCAGAACTAGATTTGTTTTCTTACAAAGCTCCAAAACTTTGCTAAGTTTTCCAGGCAAATTTCAAATGAAGTCCCGAATACAGAGAAATCATCCATAAAAACTTCTATTCCATTATCTATCGTACTACTGAATATAGAAATCATACATCTCTGCAACATTTACACAGTCCAAAAGGCATTCTTCGAAAAGCAATGGTTCCATAAAAGCTAATAAATGTTGTCTTTTCTTGATCCTCAGGTGCAATTGGTATTGGAAGGTAACCAGTATATCCATCCAGAAACAGTTGTACTTGTGTCCAACAAGTCCATCTAGCATTTGATTCAGAAAAGGAAGAGGAATGTGATCTTTTCTGGTGGTGGCATTTAATTTTCTATAGTCAATACAAATTTGTCATCCATTAATTTGTCTCATGTGTATAATTTCATTACATTCATTCACCTCAACAGTCACTCCTCCCTTTTTCGGTACACAATGTATAAGACTTACCCATGCACTATCTGAAATAAGATAAATAATTCCAGCATCCAGCCATCTTAAAATCTCTTTCTTAACTACTTCTTTCATTATAGGAATCAGTCTCATTTATGGATCAACTCTCGGTTTTTGTTCTTCATCTAATAAAATTTTGTGCATACAAATCGAATGACTAACTCCTTTAATATCTTCCAAAGTCCATCCAAAAGCTTTCTTTTATCTTTTTAAAGTTTCCAAAAACTTTTGTTCTTGCTATTCGATTAGCTCCGAAGATACAATAACAGGCAAAGTAGATGATTCTCCTAAAAACAGATACTTTAAATGATTAGGGAAAATTTTTATTTCAAGTTTAGGAGGTTTTATGATAGATGGAATTAAGCTTTTATCTCCACCTTCCATAGTGTATAATATTTTGAATCTCTCTTGACCATACTCCAAATCTTCATTCTTCTCACTATCTGAATTTTCTTCCTCTTCACTTTCTTCTTCAAACATATTTTTATATTCTTCTTCTTTTCCAAATATATTTTCAAAATGATCGTTTCTCAAGTAATCACAGACCTCCATTCTAAAACATTCATTATCTTTTTCCATTGAGGGAAACTTCATAGATTTTAAAATATTAAAGGTCACCTCTTGATCATTAACTCTCATAGTTAATTCTCCATTTTGCAAGGATTTTCAATTTGTTTTTCTTGTTTTCTAATTTTTCTAACAGTACTCTCTAACTCCAAATTGTAAGTTACTAAACCTATAGATCTGCTACTACGCATATATAAACACAAATACCTTTACAAAGGTAAACAAACACAATTACACACTACAAAATAAACTTACTTCGTTACTTAACTTTTGCTTTCTTAACTCCGTTACTTATTTAACTTCGGTAATTATTTAACTTCTTTAATTATTTCCCAAGCAACGATGCCAAAATGTTAATGCTCGACTTTATATTTTGCAAGATTTATAATAATTTTGTTAAGTTCAAGCATTCAACGTAAGTATACGTATCGTATCAAGTAATACAGGGCTCTAACGGAGTCCTGGATATCGATTCCACAGGGAAATATTGAAGTTTTAAGAAAACGTTACATAATATGTAATTAGCACTAAATTTATGGTTCACTACTTACTACTGCTATGCAGGAAACAGTAATAACAACAAAACAGTAACAATTAACTAACTACAATTACTTCTAATAACTTTAAGAACATAATTAACTAATAGACACACTAAACTAAGTATTTGAATGGTTTTTGATAAATGAGAAAAGTATCTTTCCTCTTGCAATGAGAATATGATGTGTGGATTGATATGGAATAATTATCTACATTATTGTGCCAAATAGGAGCATAGATGATTCCTTACCCTTAAAGAGTACCCCCTGTTCTAAGTAAGAAAAGAACATTGAAAAAATCTAAGTTTAGTCACTAACTCTAAGGCTAGGCTGGGACGATACCGGCTCTCACTTCAGAGTTCCCACTCACCCTTCACTCAAAGGCTAACCTTTGATATTAGTTACTGATCTTAGAACCAATTTGGGGATTTCAGCCTGTCACCTTGAAATCTCCACATTGAAGTCCATCAAAACATATTTCCCTATTTATTTGCACTCATTTCCTATAAACTACGCAATTCATCCATAGAAATTGAATTGATCTTTCATTATTGTTGTAGGACATTAAATCCTTTCAAACATAATGTTCAACAACATATTTTAACATTTCAATTGGCCAAATCGAAAGTAAATTAAGTTCTAAATGAAAAACCATCACATTTTCTTCATTACATTAAAAGCAAATCAAATCCACATCAATCCATCATCACATCTCTATACAAGAAGAAAGACAAGGGAGACTACTCAGAATTCATGTAGAAGATACAATAAAACTTTGATTTTATATATAAAAGAAAAGTCATACAAACCACAAAAGAAAATACAACTTATCTCTTTCTCTTTCCCAATACATTTCCCTTAATGTTCCTTTAAATCATCTTCTCTCTTCTTTACAACACTTGATTCTCTCTTTAGAATGGAAAGGAAGAAGCAATCTCTCACTTTACCTGTTCTCCTCCCCTCCTTAGAAAAGAATCCCGCTCAAATCTTCACTCTGCACTCTACTCCTAAACCCTAACACTTAACACTCACTAAAACTACAATAGAACCAATGAATAAGCACTCTAGAACTCTCTCTTCTCACAACTTTTCATCCAAAATCTGTTACTTATAAGATAGAGATGAAATACTAAGAGTTTCCATAGGCATCCCTTCAAAATGTCACCAAAACTCTTCAAATTTGAACTCCACTGACTTCGGGCGCCGGTGGCGCTCTATTGTGCCATTTAATTGCTGTGCTCTATAGACTTGGGCGCCGGCGGCGCCAGAACATTTTCTCACAATTTTGCTCCTTTTTGCTCCTTTTTGCTCCAGATTCATTACTTTTTGCTTCTTTTCACTCTAATCACCTAAAATCATCATACCTCCAGTAAATCATGAAAAATACCTATCTTTAAAGTACAATATCACTAAAAATGTGTAAAATTAGATAGCAAAAACCCTATATATTTTTAGTGCATCAGTTACCCCGATCGACATATTATGATCGTAAGGAACGAAAGGCAAGAAGTGGCCCCTTACTCGATTTCATACGATAATTGAAAAATTGGCAAGAAAGGATAATTGCTCTGTATCCGAGATTTTGAGAAGAATAGGAAGAATGCCTGCCAAGGCACGTCTCGGACTGAGGATGCTTCACCCTACCGTTCAAAAGGAATTTTCGCCAAAGAAGAGGAAACTGAGTAGCAAGAAGTTACCTGCCATGGTATCTGGCCCGCATCTTAGTAGGCACACCGCCTTTCAACCTACCGCTGATGAGCCATCCGGTTCTAGGCACCCAATTTGCAAAAGCATGGTGTGGTGTCCTAAAGTCGTGAATCCAATATCGGCAGAGCAGCCAGAAATGAGAATTTCTAATGCTGAGTACAGAGCTAGAAAGAGTACTGCCGTCTCAGAGACAACTCCAAAGGATGAGGTTCACCGACTGCAGTCTACCAGTCGTAGGACTGTCAGAGGAAAGTCCTTGAGGTTAATTTGAAAAAGTTAAGGTCAAAGAGCGAAAAGAAAGATCAGAGAATAAAGAAGACTTATAGGGGTACAAGGATGAGGATTTTACCGAGATCAATGTGGTTGAAACCCGAGCATGGTAAGCTTTACTGGGATCTCCAGCGACTGCAGAAGGGGACGACCCAAAGGTACTGAGGCTACTTCTTCAAAAAAAGGACGATACAATTTATCGGATGGAGAAGAAGATGGAGGAGACGGCGACTACCCTAGCCACAATTCAAAGTCAACCTCAACCCCAAAAGGAAACGCCCCCGAAAGTCATTCACATTGCAGACGGAGGAAAGGAAGTTACATCAGTCAACGGTGATGAGCAACCAAAGAAAGATTTTGTAAAAAGTATGATACCTGAAAAGGACATTAAAAACATGGTGGAACAGCAAGTACGAGAAGCCCTAGCCTAGTCCAAGAGTGGAGCATCTGTTCAGATGGGTAGACCTTACCCTAAAGAATTTGATGCAGTTCAATACCCGAAGGGCTTTGTACCACCTCTGTTTAAGACTTTTGACGGTACGAAAAACCCCTGGCAACATGTCGCACATTTTCGTGCTAGTTGCCAGTTTGTCAGCAGCTTGTCAGGGATTGCCTTTGATTGGTATGCAGAGTTGGGAAATGGTTCAGTCAAGACTTTCTCGGAATTGGAAAATCTTTTTGTTAAACAATTTTTTGGGGCTCAACACCACATCACTATCGGTGATCTAGTGGTGGAGCAACAAAAGCCAAATGAAACATTGGTTGACTATATCCTTCGATGGAGAAATCTAATTATGAAGTCTGAACCCCAACTTGAAGAACAAAACACCGTCGGTATCTTGCTGAAGAGCATCCACGGCCCGATAGCACTTCTCCTCAAATGATTCACCATTAAGAGCTTCGAGAAGTTGCTTAACAAGGCCGAGAGCTTGCAAGAGGAGGCAAAAAAATTGAGTTTCGTCGATAAAGCTGATAAGCAGAAGCCAGTAAAGGCATTCGAGAAGAAATCTGGAATCGTCGCAGCAGTGGATAAGGGCAAACAGCCAGTACAGATACAGCCAGAGCGGCCGCAGCCAGGTTATCAACCACCACAATGAAACTATCAACAACCTCATCAGAGTTATCAACAACCTCGACCAAGTTGTCCGTCACTGCGGCATCATGATCAACCGCCGCCTCGTCCAATACGTAGCATGAAGGAGCTTTTGACTAAAGAATATCCCTTCAAGACTGAAGCAGTGGTCAAAATGTTCCACAGTTTAAGTAAGATGACCAATTTTCAGCTACTAGATCTCAGGAGGCCAGAGAAAGTCGACAAGAAAGATCATCTGAATTACTACCTTTACCACAAGATGCTCGGACACAAGATCGAAAACTGCTTCACCTTGAAGAGGTTGCTCGAGTATAACTTTAGACGATGGAACATAACAATCCCGAAAGAATACATGAAGGAGCCCCAAAAAGGGGGTTCCGTTAATGTCATTTCAGCCGATCCTATTGTTCCGATAGGCCCGTACATGATCAACGATAGATGGAGTACTATTTGGACAAAGTCTTTGAAGAAAATATTGGATCACGTCCAAAACGCTTCAGTGTAGGCTTCAATTCAACGTTTGAAACCCGCTTAGCCGCACTATCAGTTGTAATTAAAGAAACGCTCCAGACAGAGGAGAATATCGTGGAAGAAGAGAAGACTGAGGCTCTGAAGAGTTGAGTAGGGGCTGCTTTTCATAGGATGGTTGTTTCTGATTTGGGAAAAAAATCCCTTGGACCTCTGACTCTGTATGATTATTTACTCGCCCCGGCAGGATCTTATAATGATAAGAGTTATGGTGTTGGCTACGTTTTGACTGTTTCTAATGATTACGTAACTAACAACAATCAACCTAACCTGGATCTCGATTTTGATATGAATAACGATTCTCAAATCATATAAAACCTCGACCACAACAACGAAGGAGAGGTTGTCTACAAGAGTGGTTTCGAAAGCCCTAGAAGTGACAAGTACATTTATGAATTCCAAGGAGCTTCGATTGTGATAGAATTAGAGTTATCAGATTCCAAAGAAGCCACAGAAGAGCCAGTCATTCTGATTCAAGAAGAGACTCTGGCAGATCTAGCACCATATTTTGAAGATAACATAAGTTAATTTGAGAAGTGGAATAGTCTTACCCCTGAGAATGGGACCAAAGGATAAAAGAAAGCAGGTGGTTATTCAGGAAGAACCAACCCCGACAGAAGAATTACCCATTTGGGAAGAGGCTGAAGAGCCCTGTAATAAAGTGGATTATAACGTGCTAGCCCATCTTCAGAAGCTACCAACCAAACTAACCATGTACGATGCTCTAATTCTGTCAAAGGAGATGAGGGAAACTCTGATCAAGGCTTTACTTGATCTAGAAATTTGCTTAGCTCAGATGGCCGGTAATTCCTTAGACGAGGTTTGCTCATTAAAAGGACAGTACGGTGTTACTTTCACGGACAATTACCTACTGCTCGGGAGCTGATCACAACAAACACTTTTACATCTCAGTCACTATCCAAAAGTTCACGCTCTCTAGGGTGTTAGTTAATCCAGGAGCATCGATCAATGTAATGATTCTTGGGACATCAGCATACTTGGAAATTGATGTCCACTAGCTCCAAGCAGACATAGTGCTACTAAGAGGTTTCAATCAGAAAGGAGAAAGAGCTCTTAGATCGATAACACTATCAATGAGGATCGGCTATTTAGCAAGGACAGCTGCAAAACTCCATATAATTGATTCTGAGACATTGTTCAACGCTCCACTAGGTTGACTTTGGATCCATGAAAACCGGATGGTATCGTCATCTCTACACCAGTGCATAAAGTATTATGAGGGAGGAGAAGAACAATGTATCAATGGTGACTTGCAACCATTCTCCATGCATGAAATTGGAATACATGAATATGTTGCTTACTACGTACCTTGGATGAAAACTATCTTCTCTAGAAATTCCATACCAAATGATGTAAAAGATACTCAAGGCAACGAAGAAATTCAAGTTCTAGTTCAATAGTTACTCACCACTCCCATATGGCGAGATGGTGAAGGTTTCTCCAGAACTCGCACCCGCCAGGGACTAGGTCAAGGAAGAAATAGTGGAACAGTTGAACAGGAGAATCAAGTAATTAATGTTGATTGGGAGAGAAACTCTGAGGAAGAAGAAAATAAGAAAGAAGCAATAAAGATAAATCAAAAGAAACCCCAGTTCAAGATCTCTCTCGAAGATTAAAAGAACGAAGAATACAAATCAATGTATGACAAGATTAACAACTATGCACAGACTATGACCCTAACCCCGATCTACCCTAATAAGATTGAGGGTATGGTGGTCAAGGAAGTAAATGGCGAAGTTGCTAAGCCGATCAAGTTCTACCATGGTGCTTCTTCTTCCAAAAGTGAAAATGATGTAAAATTTGAAGATGGTTCTTTATCTGAATTAATGGAATTGCCTTTTGAGTGGTATTCTCCTTGTGTTTAAAATTTGATTCAACGTGGTGTCTTACCTAAAAAATGGTCAAAGGATCAATCACAACGCTTTGAAAAATTATGGAATAATGCCAGTTGGCCTTCCAATTCAAAGCATGGTATTGGATTCGGCAGGGTAGGGCCAGCTGATGATACACGATTCTGCTTGGTTGTCACTTGCGAGCCTAATGAAGACTGCCTGGAAGCTTCAGATGATCTCGAGGACTTTCCAATTGGAGACACTCCAACAAAATTTGAAGAAGAAATTAAATCTACAATAGATGAGTTAATGAAATTTAACTTAGGTACTAGCGAAGAGCCTAGGCCAACCTTTGTTAGCTCCTTACTCAATAAAGAAGACTCCGAAAATAAGATCAATCTATTAATGGAATTCAAGGACTATTTTGCTTGGAATTATGATGAAATGTCGGGATTAGCTCCAGAAGTTGCAGTTCACAAGTTAGGAGTGGATCACATTGCTGTTCCAATCAGACAAGCTCTGAGAAGAATACATCTAGAGATCGAACAACAAGTAATAGTTGAAGTTAAGAAGCTAATCGACGCTAAATTTGTCTGTGAAGAACAATAACCAACTTGGTTAGCCCATGTGGTACTAGTTAGAAAGAAGAACAGTCAGCTTAGAATCTATGTGGATTTCAGAGATTTGAACAAAGCATGCGCGAAGGATGAATTCCCGCTACTAATTAGAGAATTAATGATTGACATCGCATCAATGCATGAAGTCTTTTCTTTCACGGATGGATCATATGGATACAATCAGATAAAGATGGCACTAGAAGATGAAAAGCTCGCAGCCTTGAGATCACCAATCAGATTATACTGCTACGCAGAGGCAACGTACTAAAGAGCAATGATGAGAATTTTTTATGATCACATTCATAATCAAGTCGAGTGCTAAGTGGATGATGTAGTCATCAAGAGCAAACTGAAAGAATATCACCTGTATGATTTGAGAATTGTTTTCGAGCGATTAAGACAATTTAACCTTAAGATGAATCCCCTGAAATGCGCCTTCGGCGTCGCCTCTGATAAATTATTAGGATTTTTTGTCCGGCATCACAGAATTGAAATCGATCCGGAGAAGATTAAAGCTATCTTAGAAATGCTACCTCCAAAAACATTGAAACAATTACGATCCTTCCAAGGGAAGTTGGCATATCTTCAACGCTTTATTTCTAATTTATCAGGTTGGTGTTAGCCCTTCTTGGATTTAGTTAAAAAGGACGCCAAATTCTTTTGGGTATATAAATGCCTGGGGGCCTTCGAAGATATTAACCAATATTTAATGACACCTCCTGTATTAGCAGCCCCAGTCTCGGGTTGACCGTTGATACTTTATACCGTGGCTTTAGACGACTCCCTCAGAGCCCTACTAGCTGGGTCAATGACGAGGGTAAAGAAAAAAACACTCTACTATCTAAGTCGTCATCTAACTCCGACGGAGGTAAAGTATCCTTCTATTGACAAGCATTGTTTGGCCTGATCTTTGCCACCCAAAAGCTCAGGCATTACATGCTTTCTCATAAGGTCAACCTTATTTTGAAGTTTAATTCATTGTAATATTTGATGACCCGCCCAACGCTTTCCGGCAGACTTGCCAGGTGATCGATGATATTATTGCAATTCGATATAACTTTCGTTCCTCTTCTTACCGTAAAGAGACAAGTCCTAGTAGAGTTCCTCGCAACACACCCTTTACCAGCAGAATTGCTTCTCAACGACGACTTGCCAGACAAATAGATAATAAGCCTAAAAGACCTCAATGATCAACGTTGGGAATTGTACTTCGACAAAGCATCTTCCGCACAAAAGAATAAAGAATTGCAAATGATAGTGCCTAGTAAAACAAGAATCAGACTAATATTTATAACACCGGAGCGGGGGATGTTAAGATACTCTTACCATCTAAAAGAACCAAGTACGAAAAACGAAGCAGAATATGAAGCCCTTATAACCGGACTGGAGTTAACCATTCAAATGGGTATAATAGATATCAACATCTACGGTGATTCACAGTTGATCATACAACTAGTCGCAGGACAGTACAAAATTTTGAAACCAAGACTTGAGCATTACTTCTAGTATGCAATGAAATTGCTAAAACAGATTTCGATTGTAACGATATACAAGATTTCCAGAAGAGAAAATGCTCTCGCAGATGCGTTAGCCCACCTTGCAAAAGATTTTGCCTCCTTACAAGTTGAATCTATTGAAATGCCAGTTCAAGGGCGACAGGTCCTATCACGGCTCAACACGGATATAATACACAAATCAGAAAAGGAAGAAGAAACAGTTGCACCAGTAATAGAAACTGCAGAAGATTGGTGGCAGCCATTAATAGACAATTTGCAAACAGGAAACCTACCGGACGATAAGTCATTAGCCCATCAAATCAAGAAAAGACTCTGTCACATGCATTAATAAATAATACTTTATACAGATGGTCTTTCGATCAGATGTGGCTAAGGTGCCCGAGCGGGTCCGAGGCTCGTGAAATTATTAAAGGAGTGCACTCAAGACTTTTTGGCGCTCATCAGTCGGGTTTGAAGATGAAAATGAAGATCAAGAGACTAGGGTACTACTGGCCCTCAATGATTACCGACTGCATGAAAGTGTCCAAAAGTTGTCACCAGTGCCAAGTGCATGGAGTGGTTCTACACCAACCTCCAAATGTCCTACATTTGATAATCGTGTCGTGGCCATTTTAATGTTGGGGCACAGACATTGTGGATCCGATAGAACCACCTTTTTCAAGAGGACATCATTTCATCCTTGCAATGACAAACTACTTTTCCATGTGGGTAGAAGCAATACCGCTCAGAGAAGTGAAGGCACATCATGTGTTACAATTCTTCAAGAATCAAGTCATCTACTATTTTGGGGTACCGCGCAGAATTATCTCAGATAAGGGGTCCGTGTTCAAAGGCACAAAGATTAATAATTTTGTCAGAAGGCACGGGATCGGCTGGCGCTATTCGATGATCTACTACCCAAGAGCAAACGACTTGGCCGAGGCATTTAATAAAACTCTCGTCCAAATCTTAAACAAAACTTTGGATGATAGCAAAAGAAATTGGCACGAGAAGTTATTAGAAGCCTTATGGGCCTACATGACAACTTTCAGAACTCCTACTCAGTCTACACCTTACGCTCTAGTGTACGGGTCCGAGGCCGTCTTGCCCTTGAAGGTTCAACTTCATTCGCTCGGAATTGTAGTTGCAAACAAGATTACTACAGAAGAGAATGCCAAATTACGGTTAGAAGAACTGGAAAGCTTGGAAGGAAAATGACTTTCAGCGCAGCAAAATCTAGAACTGTATCAAGCCAAGATGATCCAGGCCCACGATAGACAAGTCCGCCCAAGGACGTTGAAAGTCGGTGACTTAGTTCTACTTCTCAAGAGACCTATTCTTGCACACCGCAAGATAGGAGGTAAATTGAACTGATGTGGGAGGGGCCGTTCGTGATCGAGACAGTCTACTCAGGAGGTTCTTACCAACTTGTTAATTGTCATGGAGAACGATCTATGCTTCCAATCAATGGACGATACTTAAAGAAGTATTACGCAACCTGATGTTTCGAAGGATGAACTTTAAAAATGAAGTCTCATTCCTAGAAGCACGGGCACAGTAATCACTTGTAAATGGGTCCCAACCAAAAATTGATAAGAAAATTGATGAACAAAAGAATATATGTATTAAAAGAAAACATGTGAAAGAAATTATCTTAATAATAAAACTTTTTAACCTTTCCTTTTGAATCGAAACTCATTCCTGATTTTCCCTTATCTTTTGTCGTTTTATTAAAACTAAAAAAAAATAAATAAATAGAAATTTTCATTAATGAATTAATTTTCTTATTGTTATTATTCTTGATATAGACCCTGATCCCTTCCTTGTTTTCGCAGGAAGATGTCGAACAGGCGGTTGATTATGAACTTCAAGAATGGCATTATTCTAGCACTCGATGAAGAAAAGATGAAGGATGAGGCCATTATTAAGATCGACTCTGATTTTACCCCAGCCAGGTTACAGTATGAGGAGGCCGATTGGAATCCGATTGGACAGGATGAGTTCCGCAGCCAGAAAGTGGTAAAATTGGGTGGCCCGAGTCAGCAGGATACTGACAAGAAAAGGAAAATGAACGTTACTCATGTAACTGGAGCAGACAAGAAACTCAAGTCCGTGGTTACTACAACAGAGGACAGGCTTGTCAGGGCCGTACCCACAGAGGTTTAGGAAGTAAGGAGAGCTACTCTCACTCCTACCCAGTGAAGAAACAAGAACAGCCGCATTCATAAAATGCTGAGCAAGCTAGTGGTAGACCAGTATAAAGAAACAATTTCCACCGTCAGTGCAAGTACATCGAAGAAGCCTTTTCGGCAGGAACCAGAAAAGAGGATATCAAATCCTAGGATAGCAGAGAAGATGAAAGAATTTCCAAAAAGATTAGAAACAGAATCAAACTGACGACATCAAGCGAACACACAAGCTCCGAGGAATGTTGTTGTGAAAACAACCCTGGAGGATGTGTTGACAGAGACTATACTCGAGGAGGTGAGACATGTAGGAGAGCTTGCTGGGGTTGAGGCATACATCCCACAGTAAGTTACCAGACCTCGATGATTTTAGGTAATCCCAGAGTACGAGCTAGAGAAGCTTCAGAAAGTTAAGAAGAAGACATTTGAGTATTTTGAAAGAATTCAAGGCACGAAGATTAATATCCTGGAAGGCCTTGAGATACATACAAATGTGTTCTCAGATTATGAGAAGTAATAGAATATGGATTGCATCTTTGAACTTTATAAATTGGGCCAAGCGGGTCGCTTAAGAGGAAAGACTTACTTAGAACCCCGGAAATGGATGCAAGGAAATGGAGTCACAATTCAATCCGGGTGCTGCTACAACTTTACCAAAGATAGGAAAGGAAATTCACCAAGAATACTCCGTGGTAGTGACATTGATCCTATGCCAAGAATCATTAAGAGTATGGTCAAAAGGATGGTGACATGGTGAGTACTACCTACAAATTGCATACCCAACAGCTGTATCATCAACATATATGAGGAAGGCGACTGCATACCTCCCAACATAAGTGATCATCATTTTGTTAGACCCTTCTGTACGGTGTCCTTCATCAATCAGTGAAACATCATGTTCAGATCAGACCTCAAGATAGCAAGCAGCGGAGAATTCTGAGGGCCAGTGGAGATACCTCTACCGGTAGGTTCTGTTCTGATGCTAAAAGGAAACAGAGCAGACGAAACAAAACACTGCATCCTGAGAGTACCTTTTCAGAGAATTTTAGTTACATTCAGAGGGATGAATGACAACAAGATGCATTTCCATTTTCAACCAAATCCAGAGCTAGAGAGCCTCTAGCCATATGAGTTGTGAGCTACATGGAAAATAACACACCTCTAATGCACATCCGAACGACATTTCCTGCCAAGGATGGCTTGAAAGGTGATGTTATTGCCCATGTGTCTCACTATCCATACATGGATTTTGACAGATGTTTTTGGAGAAACCGAAAAGGATCCTACTTAGTCCATTTTAGATTTACATGGATTTTACGAGATGCTTAAGTTTTAAGGAAAATATCATCATGTTTTGGATCAAGCTATATGATGTATTTTCAAGCAATTTGAATGAAATGACTGTGTCGTATTTTGCCTTCATTTCTTGCATGCAAAATTGACTGGGAATGCCATTAAGTTGTATGAACCTCGAACGAAGAACGATTTGAAAGTACATAAACAAGATAAAACAAAATGAACATAAAACAACAAGAGAAAAAAAAGAAAAAAAAAAGAGAAAGAAAAGAAAATGAAAGAAAAAGAAAATTAATGAGAACTCTTTTAAGAATCTAAATGTCAAAACAAAATCCAAATTAACATGAACTCTAATTAAAAAAAAATAAAATCGAATAACTAAAACAAACGAAATGAATCTAAACCTCGATTTGAATTCTGATCTGAATCCGTTAATTCGAATCTTTCAATTCTTTTTCAAATTGAAATCCGTTTGAAACACCCTTGTACCTTTCAAGCTGATTCTTCCCCACGGAAGATTCAAACTTCAATTTCAAATATCTAAACATTTCAATCATTCTAAATCCTTTCGATTCTCTGTGATTTCTTCCCGCTTTTGAGAAGGTCGCTGAGTCTAATGACACGGAAACACAAATTTTATTCGATTTTGTTCTGATGGCATGGATTCACATCCTTCGCCAAACAATCAATCTTTGATCAAATATTTCGGTATGTGAAACACCTTCATATCCCTTTCAATCTTCGATACTAGAGCCTAATTTCCAGTTATCTTTCAATATTTAAGGCTGGAACCTAATTTCCAATTCTCTTTCAATCTTCGAGGCTGGAGCCTAATTTCCAGTTCTCCTTCAATCTTCGAGGCTGGAGCCTAATTTCCAATTCTCTTTCAATCTTTGAGGCTGGAGCCTAATTTCCAACTCTCTTTAAATCTTCAAGGCTGGAGCCTAATTTCCAGTTATCTTTCAATCTTCGAGGCTAGAGCTTAAATTCTAGTTCTCTTTCCAATTCTCGAGGCTAGAGCTAAATTTCCATTTCTCTTTGAATCTTCGAGGCTGGAGCTTAATTTCCAGTTCTCTTTGAATCTTCTAGGCTGGAGCCTAATTTACAGTCCTCTTTTCAATTTTGAGGCTGGAGCCTTATTTCTAGTTTTCTTTGAATCTTCGAGGCAAGAGCTTAAATTCTAGTTCTTTTTCAATCTCGAGGCCGGAGCCTAATTTCTAACTTTCTTCTTCGAGGTTGGAGCCTAATTTCCATTTCTCATTCTAAATTTCGAGGCTAGAGCCTAAATTCTAGTTCTAAATTCCAAATACTCTTTTAAATTTTGAGCTTGGAGCCTAAATTCCAGCCCTCATTTCAAATCCCGAGATTGGAACCTAGGTTCCAATTTTCATTCCAAAACCTAATCCCTTGAAAATCTTGCAATTTGAAATTCGCCTCCTTTTTCCCCAGTGAGAGTTATGGAATCTTCAGTCTTAGAGATTTACCTGATATTCCCCAGCGGAAATTTTCAACTCTTTGTTCTAAGTGTGTCACTTAGATGTCTGTGTTGGTTTTATTGATCTCCTCGGTCAACGCCAATACGTGCGGTGTGCTTGGGTAGCACACCGCACTTATTGAACGTCCATTTGTTGACCTCATTTTTTGTGAGGTCTTCTCTATCCTCTTAGTGCTTAGGATCTAGCCATAGGACTTCTCCTTGACTATTCTAGAAGAGTAGATATGGAACCCACCATTTAGAAATTCAAACAAAATCTTAACTCTCGTTGGAATCCTATATGGATGGTCATCAACCTCCAAATCACTTGGAAGGTTAGGACCAATGTACAGGAAGACAAGGATGAATTTCTATAGAAAGTTCATGCCTTATGACAAAGACTGGGTGGCCTGGTCTTGGTGGGGTCTAGCTTGCACACACTGCACTCCTACACACATCCTAAACCCTAAACCATCTTTACCCAATCTTGACTCCTGGTTCATTAGAGCACTCATATTGATGGACCCAAACCCATAGCCCTTGGCTAAGAGGGTTAGGAACAATACATGAGATGTTCAAGATGAGCATTTTCTTGGTCCATGGCTTAACCTAAACTGTTTCACTCCAACCAACCATAAACAAATTCCATTTTCCCAAAATTTGTGGTTTTGACATTGGGTCCTTAAACCTACCTAAAATTACCTAAATTGCCCCTACAACCAAAAAATTTCTCAAAAATTACCCAAAATTCCTAAAAATCATTTCAAAATAGTTCCCACCTCTTAAATCCACCTAAATACTCCAATACCCTCCAAATAACTATCAAATACCCTAAATACCCCTTTTGGCCCAAAATTCCAAAAATTACAAAAATTTTTAAAAAATTGCAGAAAATCCTAAATATTCTGAATTTCATTTTGTGCAACTACACCATAATCCAATTTTGCCAAATTAACCCACTTTCAACCAAAAATCCTAAGTTGGCTCACCCAACTCAAATGGACCCAAGGTCAAACCAATTAAACCCAATTGACCCCAGTTTTGATCAATTTCAATTCTAAACTTCAACTAAACATCCCCAATACCAATTTAAATCAAAACCAAGCCAAATATGGTTCACATTTGAGTTCAATTACAACTTTAAACCAAAACCCCCAATTTTTGCCTTATGACCCAATTCACCCCAAAATGACCCAAAGCCACTCAATTTTTCCCAAACAAAATTCCAAACTCTTTCTAACACATTCCTATACCAAATAAAACATTCATTTGGCCAAATTTTGATTGAAATCCAATACAAAATCATTTGAAACTAAAATCCCCAAATTTGCCCTAAGGTTGTCACCTTGCCCTAAATCTCCAAATTGAATCCCCTAAACCCAAAATTTCTACCCAATTTCTATCCTAAACCTTCCATAATAGTCACTTGCATCATTTTGAATCATCAATTGAGCCCTAGCCAAGCTCTAACCTAACCAAAACCCAAGCTTAACCCATGGTGACCAAATTGAATCAAACCACCAATTCCACCAAATACACTCCCCAAATCAATTCAATTTTACGCTAAACCTTTTCCAAAAGCTTTATGACAATCATTTACACATTGTTGATCAATAAATTTGATTTAAACCCAACCCACACACAAGCTAGCCTAACCTAAATTCAATTCAACCCACATGAACATGTGATCCAAATTGAACCAATCCAAGCCAAATTGGACCAAACCAACTTCTTACCAACCAACCCTAGGCCTCCTAGGGTGGGTTTGACCTGACCCAAATCATGCCCCATAAGCCATGGACCAATGGTCCACCACTTAGGACCATTGGGTTTAGTCATTTGCTAGAGGCTAAGTCCCATCCATTAGCCCACCTTAAGCAACCCCCCTGCCTCAATTAATTGAGCTAAACGAAAAGGAGTTTTTAAAGTTTAAAAGTGGCCATATCATTTGAATAATTTATTTAGTGGGTTAAATCATTTTCAATTTATTTCAAATTTTAATGTGAGACTCTCTTAACCCTAAAGATCAGTGGAGAATTGATTTTGTGTCATTTCAAAGAGTGGTTGTTTCAAATTAATTTTATCTTAATTTTAGGGTTTTGGCCAAATTAGAGTTCATTTGAATGAGTTAAGCCAAACCATAATTTTCCTAGGGTCTTCTGGTCCAGAGATACTTCCGCTAATTTTCCTATATTTTATTAATCAACATGCTAATTAGTGGAACTAAAATACCAAAACAGACACATAAACTTCGAAAAAGGATAACTAGCCACAGAGATAGCCTCTGGCCTCGGAAAATTCAAGAAATGTTCCCAAGATTAGAGGCTACAAAAGCCCTATAGTCTCATGCCATGGTGAATTGTATGCATGGATGGAGAATTAAAATACTCATAACAGTATTAAATTAATTAAAAAACAAAATACTTAACCAAATAACTTAATTCTTTTTCCACATTAATCTTCTATGTTCCATGAGCAAGAGGGTATTTTTAGTTTATTTTTAAAATTTTTTTTATGCAAAGATATGCAATTTTAAAGTCCTAGTATTTAAATAAATAGAAAATAACCCTAATTTCCTACTTATCCGACGCGGCGCAAGCTAATCTTAGGCAGATCCGAAACTCCACACGGCGCGTTCCTATTCGGTGCTGCCATCTGAGTCAGCGCACTGTTTTCATTTCGCAGTTCTGTCTGGCTTGATCTCCGCCATCCATCCGATACACGCTAGATCCAACGGTGGCCGTTCATCGTCTCGGTCTAGTTCAACCCGAGAGCCGTCCACCCTAAAGACTTAAGATCTCGAGCTACACTCAACCAAATCGAGTGCGCTTTGTTTCTAAATGCTCGTCTAACCCAGGGGAGTCTATCCATACGGCTAACATGCATTCAAATCAAGACAAACAAAATGGAGAATCTCTAGAATCTCAGGAGGGGGAAGAGTCTAATACCTTTGCTCTGAGAAGTGAAGCTTCAATCAGAGATGCTCGACACGTTCTTTGGAGTCCCAGAAGCCTACGTATTGAGACCCTGGTTGTGGTGAAGTGCCTGGCTATGAAAATACTAAACCCGATTTGGTGTTTTCACGTTTGGAGCAATTGGCTGGCTTAGTGAGGGGGCTTTCTCTAAGGAACTCCTCTTGGTGCTGGGAAGGTGTGGATGAGTTTAATTTGATTTTGGTGGAAGTTCAGGAGATGTCCTGTTTCTGGCCAGATTTTCAGCTGAGAAATTGGGCTCAGCCAGAGGATTTCAGGGCAGGAGGACAGTGGGGCTCTTCTTCTCTAGGCTGGGAGAAGGTTTGGGAACAGTTTGGGGGAGTTCTGTATAGAAAAATTCAACTCCTTTGGCAAGTTCGAAAGGAGGGGATTTTATAGCCATGTCTGGAGAGGGGAGTTCGGGGCCAGGCAATGAGTGGTTTAGGCCGCTTATGGTGAGGGCTGAGTAAGCCGGGTGGCTGGAGAGGGATTACTCACTACCAAGCCCAAATTTTGGGTTGCAATGAGAAAAGGGGCGCTCGGGCATGCCTGTTCGGCGGCTGGAGTGGCTGGCAAGGATAGTTAGGTAGCTGGGCAGGCTGAGGAAGAGTGGAGGAGGATTTTAGCTCAATTAATTTTGGCAGGGATGGTTGCTTAAAGGGGGATTAAAGAAGGGACATGGCCTTAGCCATGTGGCTTGGTCCCTTGGTCTAAAATGGTGGACCATTGGTCCATGGCTCATGAGGCTTGGGTTGGGTCAGGACAAACCAACCCTAGGAGATCTAGGGTTGGCAGCCAAGGGTTTGGTTTGATCAAATTTGGTTTGGTTAGTTTAATTTGGTTCATGTGTTAAATTGGGTTCACTTGGGGTTTGAGTTAGGCTAACTTGAGTTCAGGTTTGAATTGGATCAAATTGATTGATCAACATTGTGTAAATGATTGTAGGGAAGATTTTTCATGAAGATATGAAGTGGATTTGAGTTCATTTGCAGTTTTAATTTGGAGGATTTTGGAGTTTTGGTTAATTTTGGTCACCATGGGTTAGGTTGGATTTAGGTTTGGCTAGAGTTTGGTTCAAGGCCAATTGATGGTTCAAAATGTCACAAATGATTGTTAGGAAAGGTTTATGATAGGAATTGGGTGGAAATTTTGGGTTTAGGGGATCCAATTTGGGGAATTAGGGGTAGGTGACAACTTTAGGGAAAATTTTGAGATTTTAATTTCAAAGGGATTTTGAGTAGGGTTTGAGCTTAAATTGAGGGTCAATTGATGTTGTGCTTGGTGTAGGGATGTATTAGAAAGAGTTTGGAGTTGAAATTGGGGAAAATTGAGTTGAATTGGGTAGGTTTGGGGTAAGTTTGGGTCATAGACCAAAATTGGGGTTTTAGGTTTCAAGTTGAAATTGAATTCAAATTTGAATCAAACTGGGATTGGATTTGGTTTAAATTGGCATTTTGGATGTTGGATTAAAGTTTAGAATTGAATTTGAGCAAAATTGAGGTTAATTGTGTTGATTTGGTTTGACATTGGGTCCATTTAGGTTAAAGATAAGTTAAATTGGGGATTTTGATAAAATTAGGTTATATTAGAAAAATTAGGTTATGGTTTAGTTGAACAAAATAAAATTAAGAATATTAGGGATTTTCTGGAGTTTTTTAGGAATTTTTTGGATTTTTTTGAATTTTTGGAATTTTGGGCTAAAAGGGTATTTAGGGTATTTGGAGGTTATTTGGAGTGTATTGGGGTATTTTGGTAGATTTAAAAGATGGGAATTGTTTCAAAATGATTCTTATGTATTTTGAAAATTTTGAGTGATTTTTGGGAATTTTTAGATGATTTGGTGGTTGTGGGGGCAATTTAGGTCAATTTGGGTAAGTTTAGGGGACCCAATGTCAAAACAAAAATTTTGGCAAAATGAAAGGGGTTTCCAATAAGGAAGAATGGGATTATTTTAGTAGAGTCAAGATTGGGTAAAATTTGATTTGGAATGGAATTAGGGTTTGGAAGCATTAGCCATGGACTTAGCCAAGTCCAACTACTTTGGGACAAAGTCTAGCCAAATGGTAACCACTTTATGATCCTTCACATATTGACCCTAGCCATCTTAATCAAAGATCACTGGCTCTAGTTTAATCATGTGAGTTTCATAAAGGGTAAAGGAAATGTTTCAAGGTTTAGGTTAAGTGGCTAAGGGGAGGGGTGTGTGTGTGTGCAAGAGAAGCCCAAGTCACCCAAGGTCATCCTAAGTCCAAACAATCCTATAGGAACTCACTATTGGTTACCCATATGGTGGTTTTAACCTTCAAAGGTGATTTAGAGGTTTGCAACCATCCAAGTTGGGTCTCAAGAGGAGTCAAGAAGCAGCTGAATTGCTAAAGGGTGGGTCCTAATTCTAGTCTTCTAGGATAGTCAAGGAGAAGTCCTATGGCTAGATCCTAAGCACTAAGAAAAAAGAAAAGACATCACCAAAAATGAGGTCAACAAATCGACCCCCAATAGGTGTGGTGTACTTACCAAGAACAACGCGCGTATTGGCGTTGACCGAAGAAATCAACCGACCAACACAGACAGTCCAAGCCTGCACACTTGGAACAGAACAAAAAAAAAAGAGAACGTTCCCGTTTGGGAGTATCAGGTAAATCTCTAAACCTGAAGATTCTAGAACTCTTTATGGGGAGAAAGGGGTGAAGTTCAAGCTGATTGACTTCAAGATTGAATAAGGTCGAGGTTTCATATTTTGATTTTGATTTTAATCTTTTAATTTTATTTTTTAATTTTGATTTTGAGTTTGATTAAAGTTTATTTTATGATTAATTTCGAAGTTGATTGAAATTTGATTTTGGATTTTGAATTTGTTGATTGAAATTGACTTGATATTGAAATCAAAAGGGAATTTGGTATTGACAAAAGTAGAGTTCAAATCAGAAAGGGGGTGAGGAGAGGAATTTAAGTACCAGCCTCGAGGTAAGGATCTTAATTTAGGTACCGATCGAAAAGGTTGAGAATCAAAATTTAGGTACTGATCTCATAAAGGAGAGAACTAGTATTTAGGTACCAGCCTCGGAAAGAGAGCAGGAATTTAGGTACTGACCTCGGAAAGATGAGAGTCAGAATTTAGATACCGACCTTGAAAGGAGAGAACTGAAATTTAGGTACTAGTCTTGAAAAGGGACCATAATTAGAATGTAGGTACTGATCTCAAGGTCAGAATTTAAATTTAAATATCAATCTCAGAAAGAGAGTAGGAATTTAAGTAACAACCTAAAGAAAAGACTATAACAGCTCGGGCTACTGTTCAGGACGTTACATCTGACCTGGATCTAGTCGAGTAAATGATTACCATTTAGGACATTACGTCAACCCTCAGGATAGGAATCAGAATTTAGGTACTGACCCCAAGATTTCGGGAGTGCAGAAAAGATTCTCGGAAAGAGAGCAAGATTGGTGGTCACAAAAGTTAGGATGCCTTGTTGGTCTTATACCTACGTTGGATGATTATGCGAAAAAGTTTCTCGGATAGAATGCGAGGTTGGAAGCTCGGAGAATAGGATGACTTGTTGGTCTCATACCTAGCTCAAAGGATTATAATGTGGAAAAGCTTCTCAGATAGAATTTGAGGTCGACGGCTCGGAGAGTAGGATGCCTTGTTGGTCTCATACCTAGCTCAGAGGACTAGAATGCAGAAAAGTTTCTCGGATAGAATGCGAGGTTGGCGGCTCGGAGAATAGGATGCCTTGTTGGTCTCATTCCTAGCTTAGAGAACTAGAATACGGAAAAGTTTCTTGGATAGAATGCGGAAATTGGCAAAAATTCAGAGAAGAGAATCAAAATTTAAGTATCGATCTTGAAATAAGAACTGGAATTTTGGTGCCAGCCTCAGAAGGATGGGAACTAGAATTTAGGTACTAATCCCAAAAGTTGGTATTTGATTTGGGTTTTGATGATTCTGAGGAAATTTTGGTGTAGTAGAAGATTGGAATGAGACATGAAAGTGTTTCATATCCCGAGAGAGTTGATCAAAGTTTGATTATTTTGTGAAGGATATGAATCCATGCCATCAGAACCAAATCAAAAATTTCGTTGTTCTGTGTCAGTAGACTCAGTAGACGTTCTCAAAAGAGGAATGGAATCGCCGGGAGTCGAAAGAATTTGAGAACATCCTGAGGCTGGAGATTTCAGATTCATGAATTCATTTTCACTGTTTGTTTTTAGTGATTTGATTTTTTTATGATTTTTTAAATTTTGTTTGAAATTTTATTTCGATTTTGATTTTCATTCATTTATTTTTATTTACAATTTAAGATTTTAAGTTGATTCGCTTTGAGTTTCAGTTTTGTGTTTTATTCAGACATTGAATTTGAAATTTTATTTTTGTTGTTATCATTTCATTCAAATCGTTCTTCGTTCAACTTTTCTTTAAATTGAGTCAAACTCAGATTTAGTGGCGCTTGCAGTCAATTTCACATAACTGAAGGAAAATTACAACATAGTCGTTTCCCTTATAAATGTTGGAAGTAGAACAGGTGATTCCATCAAAATAATTCTTGATGACATCTTTCTGAGAACAGACTTTTATAAAATCCATGTATGTCTGAACTCAGACTCTATTGATATCTTCATTTATTCTGACAAAAATGTCTTTTTTTGATTCATCCATGTCTGAAAATTAAACTGCATAGGTAATAACATCACCTTCTAAGCCACTTTCCGGACGAGAATCCCACGTAACTGTGCATTAGAGGTGTGATACTACTATGTAGCTTACAGCTCGTAGGGCTGCAAATTCTGTGATTCTGGATCTAGATTGAAGTAAACTAGAATCTTGCTCTCATCCATCCTCCTGAAGGTGATGGAGATCCGCTCGTAGGGAACTCCTCGATGCAATGCTTCACCACATCTGCACCATTTTCTTGTAGTACGAGGACAGAGCCTACTGGTAGAGGTATCTCTATTGGCTCTCGGAATTCTCTAGGGCCGAGTATCCGGAGTTTTGTCCATAACATGAAGTTGCATTGGTTGATGAAGGAAACTGTACAAAAAGGTCGCAAAAATCGTGATGGTCCACGTGAGGTGGAATGCAGCCTCCTTTTGCATAAATGTTGATTATGCAGCTGTTTGGTATGCAATCAGTAGGTAAGACTCGCCAAGCCACCATCCTCTTTATCATTTTCTTAATTAGAACTAGCAGTGGATCCACTTCATTGTAGCGGAGTATCCCTGGCAGCTTTCCTTTCTTGTCATCAACAAAGTTTTAATAGCATCCGAATTGGATCGTAATCCTCCTCTTGCCTCATTTCCATTTCTTCGGCTCGGAGTAGGTCTTGCTTCGTAGTCGTCCTGCACGACCCTGCTTCTTCAGCTCAAAGACGTAATCTACGATCTCACTCTGCTCATAGTGAGAGAAGAAATCCGTATGCAACTCTAGTCCTTCCCGGATGTTGACATACCTGCCTCGAATTCTTTGAAAGTATTCAAAATCTTGCTTCAGCACCCTCTGGATCATCTCCAACTCGTGCACTGAAATTATCTTGAACTATCAGGGTCTAGTGACGAACTGTGGAATGTACAGCTCCACGCCAGCACGTTCTCCTGGAATCATCACTGTCTCAGGTGCAGGCTCTGTGGTATCCTCCTTTGGAACAACCTCTGCTATGGTGCTCCTGAGGGTTGGCCTCCTTAGGACAACTGCTGCAGTCGTCAGAATTTCTTCTTGGTTCTATTCTTTTGTTAATTTCTTCAGCATCTTGTGGATACAGAGTTCTTGTTTCTTCTTTGTGTTGGGGTCAGAGTGGCTCATCTCTCCCCATGGATCTTGGTAGGGACAGCGCTGACATGCTTCCCTTCTGCGGCAGTTATCGCTGATTTCATTTTCTGGTCGTCGATCGCATTGATCTTCCTATTATGGTTTGCAGCTTGCTGAACTTTCTCACTGAGTTTCATCACTGTCTTTCCATGGGACTCTCTGAGGTCTACAGTAGTCTAAACAGTCTATTCATATTCTAGCTTCAGCTGTCAAAAGACTGAGACAAGCACGATCACAGCACTAGTTTTCAGCTCTTCTTCGTTAAGTGCAAGACTTACGCCATCTTTAAAAGAAAGGACCAGCCTCCCGCTCGACATTTTCCTGCGAAAATAAGGAAGGGATCAGAGGCCAAACCAAAGAAGAACGAGAACAATAATAATTTTAAATTCATTGCAATTATTTTATTTTCTAAGTTTGTTAGGAGAAGCAAAGATCTGATTTAGATTTAGAAATTGGAACAAGTTTCGGTTTTTATTTTATTTTAAAAAATTTCTTTTGGATTTTGGTTTTGAAATTTCTTATTATTATTATTATTTTGGGTTCGGACCTAGTTGTACACAATTATCACGCAGGTGCTTCTACAAGCGAAAGGTTCACTTCTTGAAACATCATGTCGCGTAATACTTCTTTAGATATTGTTCATTTATGGGAAGCATTGGTCGCTCTCCACTGCAATCCACGAGTTGGTAAGAGCCTCCTGAGTAAACTTTTTCGACTACAAACGGCCCCTCCCAAATCAGTTCATATTTACCTCCTAACTTGCAGTGTGTAAGAATGGGTCTTCTAAGAACGAGAACAGATTCACCAACTCTGAAAGTTCTTGGGCAGACCATCTTGTTGTGGGCCATAATCATCTTGGCTTGATACAGTTCGACAGTCTGCTGCGCTGAAAGTCATTTTCCTTCCAAACTTTCCAATTCTTCAAGTCGTAATTTGACATTCTCTTCTGTAGTGATTTTATTTACGACTGAATTCTGAGTGACGAAAGCTGAACCTCCAAGGGTAAGACGTCCTCGGACCCGTACACTAGAGCGGAATGTGTAGACTGAATAGACATTCTGAATGTTGTCCTGCAGGCCCTTAAGGCTTCTAATAACTTCTCGTGCCAATTTCTCTTGTTATCGTCCAAAGTTTTCTTTAGGATTTGGACGAGAGTCTTATTAAAAGCCTCGTCCAAGCCGTTTGCTCTTGGGTAGTAGATTGTCGAATAACGCCAGTCTATCCCATGCCTTCTGCCAAAATTGTTGATATTCGTGCTCTTGAAAGCGGACCCATTATCTGAGATAATTCTACGCGGTACCCCAAAACGATATACGACTTGATTCTTGAAGGACTGTAACACGTGATGTGCTTTCACTTCTCTGAGCGGTGCTGCTTCTGCCCACTTCAAAAAGTAATCTGTAGATGCAACAATGAAGCGATGTCCTCTTGAAGAAGGAATTTCTATCGAACCTACGATATCTATGCCCCAACACTCAAATGGCCATGATGCCATTGTCGGATGTAGCACATTTGGAGGTTGATGTAGAACCACTCCATGCACGTGGCACTGGTGACAACTTTTGACAACCTTGAGGCAGTTGGTCATCATCGAGGGCCAGTAGTACCCAAGTCTCTTAATTTTCATTTTCATCTTCGGACCTGACTGGTGAACGCCACAAAGTCCTAAGTGCACTTCTTTAATAATTTCACGAGCCTCGGACCCACTCCGGAACCTTTGCCACATCTGGTCGAAGGAACTTCTGTATAACATATTGTTTATTAATGCGTATGACAGAGTTCTTTTCGTAATCTGATGGGCTAATGACTTATCGTCCAATAGGTTTCCTGTTTACAGGTAGTCTATTAATGGCTGCCAGTTTCCGCCACTACGATAGGACCTGTCGTCTATGCACTATCACTGCAACTACCTCTCCCTGTAGACATGCAAACTCTTTTGCAAGTCGAGCCAAAGAGTCTGCAAGGGCATTTTCTTTTCTATGAATTTTGTATATTGTCACATTCAGAATATGCTCTAACAACTTCATTGTATATTGAAAGTACTGCTCGAGTCTTAGTTTCAGAATCTTGTACTATTCTGCGACTTGTTGTATGATCAACTGCGAATCACCGTAGATGTTGATATCTGTGATACTCATTTGAATGGATAATTCCAATCCTATTATAAGAGCTTTATATTCTGCTTCATTTTTCGTACACGGTTCTGTTAAATGGTAGGAGTACCTTAACATTCCCCGCTCTGGTGTTATAAAGATTAGTCTGATTCCTGTCTTACCAGGCACTATCATTTTCAATTCTTTGTCTTGTTGTGTTGATGATTCTCCGTCAAAGTAAAATTCCCAATGATGATCATTGGGTCTTCTAAGCTCATTATGTGCTCGTCTGGCAAGTCATCGTTGAGAGGCGATTCTGATGGTAAAGGGTGCGCAGCGACAAAGTCTGGTAGGACTTATCCCTTCATGACATGAAGAGGAACGAAAGTTATATCGAATTGCAATAGTATCATCGGCCACCTGTAAAGCTTGCTGGAAAGCGTCACTCGGGTCATCAAATATTGTAATGGATTAAACATTGAAATTAGGTTGACCTTATGAGAAAGCATGTAGGGCTTGAGCTTTTGGGCGACAAAGACCAGGGCCAAACATTGCTTCTCAATCGATGGATGCTTTACTTCTGTCAGAATTAGACAACTACTTAAGTAGTAGAGAGCATTTCCTTACCCTCTTCATTGACCTGGGCTAGCAGGGCTTCGAGAGAGTCATCTAAGGCTGCGGTATAAAGTATCAAAGGCTGACCCGAGACTAGGGCTGCTAAGACAGGAGGTGTCATTAAATATTGTTTGAAGTCATCGAAGGCATGTTGACATTTGGAGTCCTAAGTAAACTTGGCATCCTTTTTAACCAAAGTAGAAAAAGGCCGACACCTTCCTGACAAATTCGAGATAAAGCATCGAAGATATGTCAACTTCCCTTGAAAGGATCGTAGTTGTTTTAAGGTTTTGGGAGGCGGCATTTCTATGATAGCTTTAATCTTCTTCGGATCGAATTCAATTTCTCGATGTTGGACAACAAATCCTAAGAATTTCCCAGAGGTGACGCCGAAGGCGCATTTCAGGGGATTCATCTTAAGGTTAAATTGTCTTAATGGCTCGAAATCAATTCTCAAATCATACAGGTGATCTTCCTTTAGTTTGCTTTTGATGACCACATCATCCACGTAGCACTCAACTTGGTTGTGAATGAGATCATAAAAAATCCTTGTCAATGCTCTTTGGTAGGTTGCTCCTACATTCTTTAATCCGAAAGGCATTACTGTGTAGCAGTATACTATGATTAGCATTTTGAAGACTTTGAGCTTTTCATCTTCAGGTGCCATCTTTATCTGGTTGTATCCTGACGATCCATCCATGAAAGAGAAGACTTCATGTGTCAAAGTGATGTCGATCATTAATTCTAGAATTGGTAACGGGAATTCTTCTTTTGGGCATGCTTTGTTCAAATCTGTGAAATCCACGCAGATTCTGATCTGACCATTCTTCTTTCTGAAAGGTACCGTGTTGGCTAACCAAGTCGTGTATTGTTCTTCACGGACAATTTTAGCATCTATTAGCTTCTTAACTTCAGTTATAACTTCTTGTTCGATTTCTAGATGCATTCCTCTCTGAGCTTATCTGACTGGGACGGTGGTGTGATCCACTCCCAACCTGTGAACTGCGACTTTATCTTTTTCTTTCTTAAATGGAGAAGTAATTAGTTTATAGAAAACTTTTGTGGAAAGTATAAGTGTTTAAAGTTGTAAGAAGTTCTGAAGATTGATTCTAAAAACTTTGTTTACTTCTTAATTTAGCCTGTTAAGTTGTAGAATTTCTTTAGATTATGTAAGATCCAATGTGGTATTGTCTCATTAAAGTTAGTAAGAATCACATGCAATTATATGGGTGAGAATTGTAGTCCATATAATTGAATGTAATATTAGAAGATATTTTTATGAAAGGGAGTAAAATTAGAGGATTTTAGAGTGACAGGCTAAAACCCCCTAATTTGGTTTGAAGTTTTGAGTTTTGTTATGAGAAGTTAGCCCCCATTTGGTGGGAATTGAGGAAACTCTAGAGTGAGAGACTGGTATCTTCCCTACCTAACCATGTTTAAAATGATAAAAATTTCAAATTAACCTATGTTCTTTATAGAACCAAGTAAGGGTAAAGAACACATTTGCTTCTATCTGTCACAACAAATTTAAATACTTCCACAACAATACTTTAATAATTATTACTACTTCATAAAAGGAAAGTAAAAGATATTCTAGTTAATAGTATTTTACATACAGTGTTATTAGTTATTATAATTTTAATTTCTTGCTTAACATTTTATTAAGGAAATTTCAAAAAACAAATCAACTTTCAAAACTTTTCAAAATCAAGGCATACTTTCAAATGCCATAAAAAGGTTAAAAGATATTCTTTTGATTCCTTTAAAGATTTTTAAATTTTCCCTCTGGGTTCGATATGTCGGGGCTTAATCAGAAAGTCCTATATTACTTGATAAACGATACGTATACTTGCGTAGTATTCACATTATAAATCAAAATCATCAGCATATATATATATATCCGGCAAGATCAAGTTTTTGGTGTCGTTGCTAAATTTCATATCATATTTGTAAGTGTAAATATTAAGTGGATCTAGTTTTTGGCGTCGTTGCTGTGGAAAATAATTAAATTGCATTTTAAAGAGAATTAAGAAATTCTAAATTTTAAATTTTCTTTGTTTTGGTTAGTGTGTAGTGTTTTTTTATTTTATTGTTGTATGCGTAGTTTAGGTTCCGAGGGACTTGTGCCTTACGATTCTGAATTATAAAGAACTATCAGAAAAATAAAAAAAATTAAAAATACAGAAAAAGATAAAAATATTCAAGAAATGGCAAATCATCAAAATCAAAATGTAGGCATCCATCAAGAATTAAGACCTTTAAGAGATTATGTTAACCCTACAGTAATGAATTTCGTGGAAGTATTCAAAACCCTACTGTAGCTGCTAATTCTTTTGAGCTTAAACCTGCTATTATCCAAATAGTGTCTAAAAATCAGTTTGGGGGAGCAACAACTGAAGATCCTAATTTGCATCTTGCTAACTTTCTAGAGTTGTGTGCTACTTTTAAATATGATGGTGTTTCAGATGATGCTATTAGACTTAGATTTTTTCCTTTCTCAATATGGGATAAAACTAAAATATGGTTACATTCGTTACCACCTAGATCAATAAGAACTTGGGGTGAACTGTCACAAAAATCCCTTGCTAAATATTTTTCCACCATCTAAGATTGCTAAGTTGAGAAATGATATAACATCCTTTATTCAGTTTGAAGGAGAATGAAAATATGAAGCATGACAAAGATTTAAAGATCTCCTCAGGAAATGTCCACATTATGCGATACCAGATTGGTTAATAATTCAAACTTTTTATAATGGAATAGTTGGATCTCTTAGATCAATCATCGATGCTGCTGCTGGCGGATCATTAATTTCTAAACCATTTTCTGATGCATATGCTTTAATTGAAGAAATGGCTATTAATAATTTTCAATGGTCTTCTGAAAGGTTAAATCCTAAAAAGGTAGCCGGTGTTTATGAAAATGATGCTTTTACAATGTTAGCAAATCAAGTTGTTGTTGTATCAAGGAAGATAGACCAATTTGGGATGAATTTTTGTCAGCCAAATCTCGTGATTAAAGAAATTCATTAGGCCAAATGGTTGATTCTTATTCTTCACTAGAAACTATGACTGCTATAAGTAAACCTAACAACCCATATTCAAATTATTATAACCGAGGTTGGAAGAATCATTCAAATTTTAACTGGAATAATAATAATCAGGGTGGTGTTAATCAATAATGGGGGAACCATCAAGTACACCCATTGGGGAATTGGAACAACCAAGGTAATAATAATAATATATTAACTTATCCTTCAGGTTATAACAATGATTTACAAAATAAAGAGAAGAAGTTGTCTATGGCAGAAGTAGTATCACATATGGGAAATCAATTACAAATTCAAGGAGCAACAATGAGAAATATTGAAAATAAATTGGGAAAAATTGCAAATGTCTTAAGTAATATATCCCAATGAATGCTTCCAAGTAATACTGAAGTGAATCCAAGATAAAAGAATAAAGAACAAGTATAAGCAATTCAACTGAGAAATGGAAAAGAATTGGAAGGTAGAGTTCAAAAAGAAACTGAAGTAGAGAAAGAAGAGATTGAAAGACCTAAAGAGGACGCTCCAAAAGGTTTTGAAAGACCTATTTCTCCACCTAAGGTTGATTTAGAAAAACCAGCACCTCCATTTCCTCAGAGACTTCGTCAACAAAAGTTGGATAAGAAATTTTCAAAATTCTTAGAGATATTAAAGAAGCTTGCCTTTAATAATCCATTTGCTGAAGCCCTAGAACAAATGTCAAGCTATACGAAATTTATGAAGGATATTGTTAATAAAAAGAGGAAGTTTGAAGAAAATGAGATTGTTGCACTTAGTGAGGAGTGCAGTGCGATAATTCAGAAAAAGCTTCCAGAAAAACTTAAAGATCCATGTAGTTTCACAATTCCATGTGTAATCGGAGAAAGATTCTGTGGAAAAGCTTTATGTGAATTGGGTGAAAGCATTAACCTTATGCCTCTATTAATATTCAAGAGACTGGGACTAGGGGAAATAACCCCAACTACTGTAACTCTGCAATTAGCAGATCGTTCGATCACATATTCTAAAGGAGTTATAGAAGATGTTTTGGTAAAAGTGGATCAATTTATTTTTCCTATGGATTTCATTGTATTAGATATGAAGGAAGATAAAGAGATACTCATAATTTTGGGGAGACCTTTTCAAGTTACAGGCAGAGCCATGATAGATGTGCAAAAAGGGGAATTAACAATGAGGGTTAATGATCAGACTGTTACATTTAATATCTCAAAATCGATGAAATATCCTGCAAGAGGTAAAGAAGATGAGTGTTATATGATGGATGTTATTGAATATTTAAGTTAATGTCATTTCAAATCAACTTATGAAGAGAAAGCTGAAAGAGAAAAATTGGAATATAAGTAAGAAGAGGATTTATTTGATTCTAAAGATTTTCAAGAGGAAGATTTAAAGTATGTTCATGAAAGTTTTGAATTGTTGGACATGACTGAGAAAGATGAATCTTATGGTCCATCAATTGAAAAACCTCCTGAACTTGAGCTAAAAATGCTTCCTGATCATTTGAGGTATGTTTTTCTAGGTGAATCCACAACCTTGCCTTTTATAATTTCTTATCAATTAACTAAAAAAAGAAGAGAATTTGTTTGAAATTTTGAGGAAGCACAAGAAAGCCTTTGGATGAACTATTGCTGATATTAAAGGAATCAGTCCTTCAATTTATATGCACATGATTCTTATGGAAAATAATTGCAAACCGCGGGCTGATCCCCAAAGGAGATTAAATCCTATCATGAAAGACATTTTTAAGAAAGAAATTTTAAAATGGTTCGATGCTGAAATTATCTACTATATCTCAAATAGTGCATGGGTTAATCCTATTCATTGTGTTCCTAAGAAAGGAGGAGTAAATGTAACTGTTAATGAGAAAAATGAAATGATAGCAACAAGACAAGTTACAGGGTGGCGAATATGCATTGATTATAGAAAATTAAACCTTACCACAAGGAATGATCATTTTCTACTCCCTTTTCAAGATCAAATGTTGGATAGACTGGCTGGGCATAAATACTTTTGTTTTTTGGATGGATATACTGGTTACCAACAATTTCAAGTTGCTCCCGAGGATCAAGAGAAAACTACCATTTACCAGTCCTTATGGTACGTTTGCTTTTAGAAGAATGCCCTTTGGTTTATGTAATGCCCCTACAACATTTCAGAGATGTATGATGGCTATTTTTTGTGATTTGATTGAAAAAGGGATTATAATTTTTATGGATGAATTTTTAGTGTTTGGAATTTTGTTTGAATCATGTTTAGAACATCTATCTAAAGTTCTAAAATGCTGTGAAGAAACTAATTTGATCCTTAATTGGGAAAAATGTCAATTTATGGTAGCAGGAGGAATTGTTTTGGGACATCGGATTTCAGAAAAAGGTTTGGAGGTAGATCCTACAAAAATTCAAGTTATATCTAATTTACCTTGCCCAACCAATGTAAGGGGAATTAGAAGTTTTTTAGGACATGCTGGATTCTATAGGTGTTACATCAAAGACTTTTCAAAGATTACAAAACCTTTATGTTGTTTACTGGAAAAGAATGCAATTTTTAATTTTGATGATGATTACCTCAAAGCCTTTGAAAGATTAAAAGAAAAATTAATCACCGCACCTGTAATAATTTCACTAAATTGGGAAAAACCTTTTGAATTAATGTGTAATGCTAGTGATTATGCTATTGGTCTTGTTTTAGGTCAGAAATATGATAAAATTTTCAAAGTAATTTATTGTCCCAGTAAACGCATAATGAAGCTCAAATTAATTAAGCTACTACTGAGAAAGAGTTATTAGCTATAGTATTTTCCTTCGATAAATTTCGATCATATTTAATTGAAACTAAATTTGCGATAGATGTCAGCGTGTACGCAATATTTCTAGAAGAAATGTGATGCCCCTCAATTATATGTTGGAAGTTGAAATATTTGATGTTTGGGGACTAGATTTTATGGGACCGTTTACACCATCTTTCAAAATTGTTTATATTTTGATGGCAGTAGACTATGTTTCCAAATGGATTGAAGCTATTTCTTTACCTCAATGTGATGCTCAAAGTGTTGCAAAGTTTTTAGAAAAGAATATATTTTGCAGATTTGGAATACCAAGAGTAATCATAACTGATGGGGAAGTCATTTTAGAAATGCGATTATTGGGAAGTTAGCATAGAAATATCATATTAATCATCTCATTGCTACTGCTTATCATCCGCAGACAAGTGGTTTGGTTGAATTATCCAATCGTGAAATTAAAAGAATATTAGAAAAAACTGTTAATCCTAATAGAAAGGGTTGGTTAATCAAAGTGAATTATACTTTGTGGGCCTGTACGACTGCTTAAAGAACAACCATAGGAATGTCCCCATATAGGCTGATTTTTGGAAAAGCTTGTCATTTACCTTTGGAAGTTGAGCATAAAGCATATTGGGCTACTAAAGAGTTTAATTACAATTTGAAAGATGCTGCTGAAAAGAGATTATTGCAATTGAATGAGCTTGAAGAAATAAGGAAGGAATCTTATGAAAATGCTAAGATTTATAAGGAAAATATGATGTTATGGCATGATCAGAAGATTCTTACTGAATATCTTGTACCAGAACAAAAAGTTTTATTGTATAATGCTAGATTGAGATATTTTCTAGAAAACTTAAGTCCAGGTGGATGGGTCCATTTATTGTGATAAAAATTTATTCTTGTGGAGCTGTAGATATTCAAGTTCCTAAGACTGGAAAAATATTTAAAGTTAACGGACATAGACATAAACAATATTTTAGAGTCAATAAATCTAAATCTGATAATAATTTGATGTTGGGTCACTCAGAATGAGTTCTGGTTATGTCAGGCTGAAGACGTTAAAACAAGCGCTTTATGGGAGGCAACCCATAATTATCGGTGTGCTTTGCTTTATGTTTATTTTGTGTGCTTTGTTTTCTTTGTTTGGTCTCTTTTTATGTTCTTAGTGGTAGTAATTTGGAGTTTTTAAACTATAATAGAGTTTATTTAACCTTATTTCATGACTTAGAGGAGTCATAATGAAAATTTGGACACTTAGCACACCTGTGCTAAATTGAGCAACGCGGTTAAGCGCCGACTAATTGGCGCTTAGGCGCCGCAGCTATAGAAAACATGAAAAATGAGGTTCTAGAAGCCTTGATCATGGGGGAGTATTTTTGGAAGTTATTTTGGACTTTTAAAACATCTTGAGGCAGATTTAGCACTTCCCAAGTCTATAAAAAGGACCTGATTTAAGAGAAACACTTACCCTAAGTCCTAGTTTCATTCCTGAGTGTTAAGAGGAGAGTTTTGAGTGCGTCATGTCTTCCTGGGAGAATGAGATGAAGAAGAAGCAAGATTCTGACAAAAGTAAGTTCATTAGTGATAGTGCCAAAGAATTATTCAATGGATATCTCGATGTTAGTATTCAAGGTATTGCAGAAATGATTGCAAATATTGAAGCCCGAGTGACCTTAATGGAAGCAAAGATCAATGAAACTAACTTACAATTGGGAGCACATGGGATGGCAACTCAAGATGCAATTCAGTCATTCAAGGTACGTGGAAGAAGAGAATAAGGCGATGTTTGTAAAGAACAAATATATTGAAGAAGAAGATGTAAGAATGAGCAATTATCACCCGTTCTATCAAATTTATATTCCAGAAGGGTCAAATGAGAATCATAATGGCTCAGGATATAATCCGCGTAATGGAGAATGGAATTAAGAGTTCTTTGTTCTTATTTGTTTAGTGTTCTTTTGTGTTATGTTTAGTGTTCTTGTGTGTTATGTTTGGAGTGTTTAGTGTTTATATTTAAGTATTAACTAAGCCTGATGATGTGATGGTTACATCCTAGAGATGTATACTTATCGGTTTGAGATTAAAGTCTCTTGTATTTAGAGAATTTCATCCTTTATGTGTGGATAGAAATTCAAGAATTGTATTAAGTGATATGTTTGTTTTAATATAAGTTTGTGTTTTTGTGAAATTTGTGTGGAATCAATGGATATTAAATTTTGATTTGGAATATTGGAAGATTTATGTGGGGAGAAATAATTATTCTGGAGTACTTAAGGGTGATTAACCATGTGATTTAGTGCATATACCATAATTGTGAAAATCTAGGTATTGGCGGCTAAGCCCAAAGTGTCGGTGCTTAAGCGCCAGATTTTGCGGCTGAGTGCCGAAAGTTCGCGCTTAGGCGCCAGTTCGTGAAAATTGGTTCCCAACAGTTAAAAACCCGAAAATTGTCATTTTTAAACCACCCCGCCATCTTCAACCTTCGGTTTATCGCGAAAGAGGAGCCTAATGGATCATATTGTGGATCATTTAAGAGCCGATCTCAACAAAAATTGTTAGATTTGTATTCCTTGAGGTAAGAGCACCACTCCTAAGTAAAAAAATTTTTTTTTCACCATGTATTTTGAGTACTTTTTGGAAAATCTTAAAGTCATTATTCATGGTGAAAATTTGAGGAAAAACTTGAGAAATTGCTTGGATTTAGTGAAATTATCTTTTGGAAGATATTTTTGCTAATTTAATTTGATTTTGGAATTTATTGTGAATTTTTTCATGAATTTTTAGATATGGCTCCAAAGTCAAAGCGTGCACGAGAAAAATCATGATTTGATTCTGACAAATTTTTTAGTATGAGGGCTGGGGAACGATATGTCGATGCATTGCAGTCATGTAAGTTAATTCCTGAGCGTGTGTTTAGTAAACCAGGAGAGGTGATTGAAAATATGATTGCTAGAAGGAACTGGGAGAATTACTATTGCTTCTCCGCTGTTGCTGTTGTTTCTGTGGTTAGAGAATTTTATCCAAATTTGCCTGCTGCAGAAGAGAATCAAGTGATAGTTAGGAGGCATGAGATCAACTTTTCTTCTTGGGAAATCAACACTTTTTATGGACTACCTCTTGACATGTTCTGTTTTTATTCAAACTATCATCTTACGGAAGGAGAATTAGATGAGATCATGGAATTTCTGACTGATGGAAGAGGATTATGGAAAATAACTAATGATAGAAGAGTGAACATTCCTGTTTCCAAATTGAATGTCATTTCTAAGGAGTGGCATTATTTTATCTCATCTAAATTGTTACCTTCGAGTCATACTAGTGATGTAATGAGAGAAAGAGCTGTGTTGAACCATCGTATTCAGCAAGGGAAGCCTATTGACATTGAAGGTATAATTTATGATTATGTTTTGAACTGTGCTAGACCAACCACTACTACAGGTATGTGATTTCCTTCTTTGATTCATTCATTATGTAAACGATCTGGAGTGAAGTTTGAAACCTGGGAAGAGGTACTTCAGCCATTAGACCAATTACCGGTGTAAACGTTGGTGCTTACACTGTACAGTCAGAGTTTGGTTAGAGAGGAGGATTTGGTAGGGCTTCTACTGCTTTTGCTTCTGCTGTATCTACTTCTCGTGCTACTACTTCACGTGCTTCATCATCTACAGATTCATAGACTAGTTTGTTAAGAAAGATTTTGAAAAAAGTATGTTTTACTTGAGAGCTTCTGAAAGATATGGATAGTAAGATGAATAATGTAGAAAGATATATTGTGAAACATGATGAGTATGAGAAGAGTTATCAGCAATATTTGGATAGACTGATTAGAGGTGATCAGAGTGTTGAGATGCCCCCTCATCCATTCCACATACCTTATGTGCTATCTAGGGATTGGAACGAGCTGGATGACGATGATGATTAGGATGATGTGTAGGTTAGTGTTATTTGTTTTTGTTGTGATGTTGTTGTTGATGTATGTGTGTTTTGTTTAGTATTTAGTTTGATCATTGTGTTGTGATGTGAACCTTGATAGTATGTAAGACTGTAGTTTGTATTATTTTTCTGTTATGCATATTCAGATGTATTGTTTTTGTTGTATTGATGTTTTATATATTGCTTTGTGGTAGTTATGTGTAATAGTAAATGTTTTAATGTGTATGTTATGTCAGAGTTTTTAGTAGTGTGTACATTAATTCAAAAACTGTTAGGAGATTATAAACCACTATTGGGAACTTCTACTTAAGAAACTACATGTTTAAAATTTTTCAAATTCCACTATCATCTGTTATCTGTATCAGTGTGTTATTTTAGTTGGTGTGTATTTGCTTTGAAAACCTCCACTACTGTAGAAGCCTTTTTGAAATTTTTACTTTTCTATGTATAATAAAAATTGTTTTGAAAAACTATGTTTGATTTCATTTTACTCCTATTATTTGAATTGTTATACTTGCGTATTAGGATATTAAAAATTCCTGCAAGCATAATATGTCAGTTTTTATTTCTCACCCATGTATCATTTCTTATGCTTAAATGTTTTATCTTAACTAAAAATTAAAGTTTTGGGGGGGATTTTAAAAATAAAGATTTTCAAAAACCTAAAATTTTATTTGGTTCTCAAGAATACTTAAAATAAATCTTATTTTTGATTGAGAATAATTTTGTACATGAAGTTATATTAGGGGAACAAAAACTTTGAATATAGAAATGAATAAAAGAATTTATTTAAAATTTATAGTAATCATGAAAAACTTATTGTTAAAATTTTCTTAATGAAGAGGTGTTAAATAAAGTTAAACTATCTTTAGTAAGAAGTTTTGTATTTTTGGATAAATAAAATATTTGACTTTTATTCTTCAAAGCTTAAATTTCTTTTATTGAAGAGTAATTTTCAAATATTATTATTATGATTTTTTAATGAAAGATATATATCTGACCTTTATTTTAAATGGAAGGTTGCAATTCAAAATCATTAAAGGCCTATCTAGATATAGTAATCCTTGCCTTATAAAAAAAAAAAAGAAAAGAAAAAGTGAAAAATAGTATATGAAAAGGGAGGAGAAGGTTGAGGATTTAAGGTCCTAATCAAAAATTGGTTTCATACCTAAAGTTTAATATATAACTTCAGAGAAAATTAAATGCTTAAGGTTATAATATAGTAAGGAAAATTATTTTCAAATAAAGATTTTTAAGTGAGAAAAATAAATGTTTGAGTCCTATATTTTGAAGAATCTACAAATATTTCTGAATTAGATAGAAACTTATATTTGTTATTTTCCTTTACTTAAGAACTTTCTAAACTTTAAGTTTGTTTTAATTACTAAAATATTTTCTAAATTCGACTATTCCATTTCTAAAACAAAATTTTGTTATCTTCCTAAGAAACTCATTAAATAATTTGCATGCTAAAATGTTCTATGAGATTAACTATCACTTAAGGACAAGTAACATGTTAAGTTTAGGGGATTTTGATACACCTAAAATATATAGTATTTTTATGCATATTTTTATACTTATTTTTAATGATATTGCACTTTAATGGACAGTTTTTTTGTGTTTTTCTTGCAAATATGATGAAAATGGATGGTCATGATGAAAGGAACAAAATTGGATCAAATTTGGAGCAAAAAAATATGAAAATGAAAATTTTGGCACTTGCGGCTAAGCGCCGCTGGGCCGGCTCTTAGCCGCCACAGTTAAAAATCGAAATTCAAATGAAATTGGCGCCAATTTCAAAGGGAATGGGATGTGGAGAGAATTTTCAGATAAGTGTTTTCTTTTATTCTTACATTTAGTTTTTTAATTAATACTTGTTTTAGTTTGTTGTCTTTCTTATGCTTTTTAATTTCGAATTAATGTGTTTTTGTATTTTCTCAATGCATTCTGAGTAGTTTACTTTATCTTTTTCTTTCTTAAATGGAAAAGTAATATGTTTATAGAGATTTGTTGAGGAAAGTATAAGTTTTTCAAGTTGGAAGAAGTTTTGAAGATTGATTCTAAAAACTTTGTTTACGTCTTAATTTAGCCTATTAAGTTGTAGAATTTCTTGAGATTATGTAAGATCCAATGTGGTATTGTCTCATAAAAGTTAGTAAGAATCACATGCATTTATATGGATGAGAATTGTAGTCCATAAAATTGAATGTAATATTAGAAGATATTTTTATGAAAGAGAGCAAAATTAGAGGATTTTAAAGTGACAAGCTGAAACCCCCCTAATTTGGTTTGAAGTTTTGAGTTTTGTTATGAGAAGTTAGCCCCAATTTGGTGGGAATTGAGGGTACTCTAGTGTGAGAGACTGGTATCTTCCCTGCTTAACTATATTCAAAATGATAAAATTTCAAATTAACCTATGTTCTTTATAGAACCAAGTAAGGTTAGAGAACACATTTGCTTCTATCTGTCACAACAAATTTAAATACTTCCACAACAATACTTTAATAATTATTACTACTTCATAAAAGGAAATAAAAAGATACTCTAGTTAATAGTATTTTACATACAATGTTATTAGTTGTTAAAATTTTAATTTCTTGCTTAACATTTTATTAAAGAAATTTCAAAAGACAAAACAACTTTCAAAACTTTTCAAAATCAAGACATACTTTCTAAAACCATAAAAAAATGAAAAGATTATTTTCTGATTCCTTTAAAGATTTTTGAATTTTCCCTATGGGTTTGATATGTCGGGGCTTAATCAGAAAGACCTATATTACTTGATAAAGGATACGTATACTTGCGTAGTATCCACATTATAAATCAAAATCATCAGCATATATATATTCGGCGGGATCAAGTTTTTGGCAGTCTTCATTAGACTCGCAAGTGACAACCAAGCAAAATTCTGAATCGTCAGCTGGCCCTACCGTGCCAAATCCAAGAACATGCTTTGAGTTGGGAGGTCGGCTGGAATTACTCCATAACCTTTCAAAGCGATGTGATTGATCTTTTGACCACTACTTACATAAGGCACCACGTTGAATTAAATTATGAACATAGGGAGAATACCACTCAAAAGGAAATTCCATTAATTCGGATGAAGCAACATCTTCAAATTTTACATCATTTTCAGTTTTGGAAGAAGAAGCACCACGGTAGAATTTGATTGGCTTAGTACCGCCACCATGTACTTTCTTGACCACCATACCCTCAATCTTACTAGGATAGATCGAGGTTATGGTCATATTATGTACTTAGTGGTTTATCTTGTCGTACATCACTTTGTATTCTTCATTCTTTTCATCTTCTATCGAGATCTTGAACTGAGGTTTCTTCTGACTTATTGTTGCTGCTTCTTTATTGATTTCTTCTTGTTCATCTTTGGAATTGTCTTCCCAATCAACTTTAATAACCGGATTCTTTTGTTCAACTATTCCACCATTTCTACCTCAACCTCTTCCCCGGCCTCGATCTCGGATTCGAGCTCTGGAGAAACTCCACCATCTCGCCGTAAGGGAATGGTGAGTAATTATTTAACTAGAATTTCAGGTTCTTCCTCGTCATGAGTTTCTTTTACTTTATTCGGCATGACATTTCTGGAGAAAATTGTTTTCTTCGGAGGTGCGTAGTAGGCAGCATCTTCATGTATTCCAATTTCATGCACGAAAAATGGTTGTAAGTCACCTTTGATGCATTGTTCTTGTCCTCCTTCATAATACCTTATACACTGGTGTAGAGATGACGGTACCATCCAGTTTTCATGGATCCACGGTAGGCCTAGTAGAGCATTGAACGATGTTTCAGAGTCAATTATGTAGATATTTGTGGTTGTCCTTACTAAGTCACCGATCCTCATTCACAGTGTTATTGATCTAAGAGCTCTTTCTCCTTTCTGGTTGTAGCCTCTTAGTAACATTTGGTCTGCTTGAAGCTCGTGGGCATCAATTTCTAAGTAGGCTAACGTCTGAAGGTTCATTATGTTGATTGATGCTCCCGAATCAACTAACACCCTAGAGAGCGTGTACTTTCAGATGGCAACTAAAATGTACAAGGGCCGGTTGTGATCGGCTATCCCAAGTAGCAAGTCACTGTCCGTGAATGTAACACCAAACTGTTCTCTTAACGAGCAGACCTCGTCTAAGGAGTTACCGGCCATTTGAGTTAAGCAAATCTCTGGATCAAGTAAGGCCTTGATCAGAGTTTCTCTCATCTCCTTTGAAAGGATTAAAGCATCATAGATGCTCAGTTTGGCGGGCAACTTCCGAAGATGGGCTAGCACATTATATTCCACTTTATTGTCTGGTCTTTCAACTTCTTCCCGAACGGGTAATTCTTATGCTGGGGTTGGCTCTTCTTGAACAACCACCTGCTTTCCTTTATCTTTCAGACCCACTCTTTGGAGTAGGACTTTTCGGCTCCTTAAGTTGAACTCTATCATCTCTTCCACTGAGTTTGATTCTGGATTAGCTGGCGCTTCCTCTTTCTGAATCGGAGCAGTAGATTCTTTTGGAGTCACTTCTGTATTTGAGAACTCTAGCTCAATCTCTATGGGAGATCCTTGGAATTCACAGATGGGTTTGTCATCTTCCTGACCATCACAATCGCTACCGTCGAGGTTTTGTATGATTTGAGAATTATTATTCGTTTCAAAATTGATATTCAGATTAGGTTGGTTGTTGTTAGTTACGTAATCGTTAGAAACAGTCAAAACGTAACCAACACCATAACTCTTAACATTATAAGATCCCACAGGGGCGAGCAAATAATCATATAGAGTCAGAGGTTCGAGGGATTTCTCCCCCAAATTAGAAACAACCATCCTAGGAAAAGTAGCCCCTACTCCACTCTTCGGAGCCTCAATCTTCTTTTCTTCTACGATCTTCTCCTCTTTATGGGGTGGTTCCTCAATTACAATTGATAGTACCGGCTCGGCAGGTTTTCAACTTTAAATTGAAGCGTGCATCGAAGCGGTTTGAATGTGATCCAAAATTTTCTTCGAAAACTTCATCCAAACTGTACTCCATCCATCGTTGGTTGTGTACGGGTCTATCAGAATAATAGGATCTGCCGAAATAACATTAATGGAACCTCCTTTCTGGGGCTCCTTCATGTATTTATTCAGGATCGTTATGTTCCCTTATCGTAGATTATTCTTGAGCCAGTTCTTGAAAGTGAAGCAGTCCTCGATCATGTGTCCGATCATCCGGTGGTAAAGGCAGTACAACGAGTGATCTTTCTTATCAACTTCTTCCGGCATCCTGGGCTATGGCAATTGGAATCCATCCTTCTTGATCAGACTGCGGAACATCTTGCCATCTGCTTCATTCTTGAAAAGGTACTCTTTTTTTAGAAGTTCTGTCAGGCTGCGCTTTTGCTGAAATGGTTGTTGGTTGTACTGCTGAGATGACTGCTGGGCATACTACTGCGACGGCTGATAGCTCTGCTAAGGAGGTTGGTAACTCAGCGGAGCTTATTGATAGCTCTGCTGAGGTATTTCTGTCCATATTTGCATCGGTTGCTTGCCCTTGTCTACCGCTGCGATGGTCCCGGACTTCTTCTTGAAGGCTCTGACTGGCTTCTGCTTATCGCTCTTATCGGTGAAGTTGAGTTGTTTCACTTCATTCTATAGACTCGCAGCCCTGCTGAGCAAATTCTCTAATGTCTTAATTGTAAATCCCTTAAGGATAAATGTTATCAGACCGTGAATAGTCTTTAGTAGAATTCCAATGGCATGTTGTTCCTGGAGCTGCGGCTCACATTTCATGCTTAAATTCCACCATCGCAGGATGTAGTCCACCAAAGTTTTGTTTGGTTTCTGTTGCTTGACCCCAAGATCATCGATGGTGATGTGGTGCTAAGCTCCAGTGAACCATTTCACAAATAGGTTTTCCAATTTTGTGAATGTCTTTACCGAGCCATTAGGCAGCTCCGCATACCAGTCAAAGGCAATTTCTGAAAGGCTATTGACAAACTGGCGGAACAACAAAGCGTCGCTACCCCCCTCATTACAACAACTTGCGCGGAAGTGTTCAACATGGTGTCGAGGGTTTCCTGTTCCATCAAAAGTCTTGAACAGAGGTGGTACGAAGCCTTTAGGGTATTTTACGGCATCAAATTCTTTGGGGTATGGTCTACCCTTTAGATTTAATGCCCCGCCTTTGGATTGGGCTAAGGCTTCTCGCACCTGCTGTTCTACCATATTTTTAATGTCCTTTTCCGGTATTAGACTTTGAGTGGAATCCTTCTTCATCTGCTAATCTCCATTGACCAACATGCTTTCTTTTCCTCCGTAGGCAATGTGAATGACTTTCGGAGGTGTTTCCTTTGGGGGTTCAGGCTGGCTCTGAAGCGTGGCTAGAGCAGCCGCCATCTCCTCCATTTTCTTTTCCATTCGATGAATTATATCATCCTTTTCTTGAAGACAGAGCCTCATTACCTCCGGATCTTCTCCTTCTGTAGCTGTTGGAGCTCCCAGTAGGGCTGACGATGCTCGCGTCTCGACCACGTTGATTTCAGCAATATCCTCGTCCATGTATCCTGACAAGTCTTCTTCATTCTCTGATCTTTCTTTCCGTTCTCTGGCTAAGTGCTGAATGTCTAATCTTAACCTTTCCAGCGTGACCTTGAGTGACTTTCCTCTAACGGTCCTATGGCTGGTAGACTGCAGTTGGTGAACTTCTCTAGAGTTGTCTCTGAGACGGCAGTACTCCTCTTAGCTCTGGACTCGGCATCAGAACTTTTCATTTCTGGGTGCTCTATCAGTATTGGCTCCACGACTTTAGGTCGCTGACCCGACCGCAAATAACGCAGTAATTTATGCTTCCAAAAATTTGTTATAGCCATTACTTTGACCCAAATAATAATAACGGCTAGTGTATATAAATATAATTTTATGGAAAATATTTTACACACTAGAGGTACTACGCAAGTATACGTATCGTTTCAAGTAATATAGGGCTTTAAATAAAGACCCCAATATCGATTCAACGAGGAGGTTTATAGATTTTAAATATTTTAATTTTACTTTTATGTATTTCTTTTAAAGTTACAAATTTAATATTTAATTTACTAAATGCAGAAATAAAGCAGTACTAAAATATTGAGTGATGTAAATAATAATAAGCAAACAACTTTCATCCTTTCAATTAATCCAAGACTTTTTAGATAATGTAATATTCGTAGAGAATATAGATTTATGGTGTTGTGCCAAATAGAACCATTCCTATTATTTACCTTTTCTCGATAGTATAAAGAACATTGGCTAATCTATAGATCAGGTCTGGATGTATCGTTAGTAGAATGGGTTAATCTAGGCTTACACTACTAGATGTCCAAGGGTGACTATGGTCGGCCATACTAGTCACCCTTTCCCTTTCTATAAACCAAAATAAAAGAATTTAGTCTGTCACTCAAAAAACTTATTAATTCTACGCCCATTGAAGAATATTTTCATATGTATTTGCACTTCACCTTTAATAACCCGCATAAGGCCTTCGACTACCCAAGGATTCATGTGATATCTACCAGTTAAGAATTTATCTCCTTCTGGGTCTCAAAATTCTCTAACAGTTTTTAACAACTTAAATGACAAATTTAAATAGTAAATTAAGATCCTGTATTAATATCATCACAATATTTAAACATATTTAGTTTTTATTTCTCCAGCGAATTTTATATTATCTTATTTATCTTTTCATAATTGAAAGGAGAAAGTAAAGTAACTACTCAGAACACATTGAATTTAAATAACAAAACTTATAAATAAAACTTTGAATCAAATTACAAATACTTATCTCAAGTGTTTCTCCAACCGAACCCCTGATTCCTTCTGACTCCAAAGTGAACTAGACTTCAAAAGCACCAACTCTTCCAAACTCTCAATACAAACAAAATAAAATAAACTCACTAATTTATGAAAGAAAGTAAACTAATAGTGTGGCCCTATATTTAAAATTATCTCTCTGATTGGGGGGCTCTTTTCTGTAGAAATGTCCTATTTATAGGCTTCAAGGGTTGCCTAAAGCATCTCTTCAAAATGTGTCCAAGTTCAATGAATCTTCTAGAAACTGTGTCTGGCACCTAGGCACCGGACTCCGCGTCGAGTTCTTCACTTTTCTTCACTTTGGATCGCACCTCTTAGCGATCCAAACCGTTTCCAAGCGTCTAGATACAATGTATCACATGTTCTATAATCCAGGAATAACTGCCAATCTTCTAGAAGGTCCAATAACCGCTCTAACCGTCAAAATAACTACCCAAAGTAGTTACAAAATCATAACTATTTTGGTATCGAGCTGGCGCTTAGGCACCAGATTCTGGCGCCTATGCGTTTGATCCATTATTTTGGCAATTTTGGATTTTGGCTCAATTTTTCTCCTTTTTGCTCCTTTTTGCTCTTTTTTCCTTCTTGAATATTTTTGCATCACCTATATCCAAAAACACAAAAATGCCTTTCATTAAAGCATAATATCCTTAAATATTTAATAAAAATCAAGGCATAAGAATAGGTTTTCTTTTCATGGATCAAAATCCCCCAAACTTAAACGTTACTTGTCCTCAAGTAACCCTTTTCACTATAATAAATGTATCACAATTGGAATAAAAGGTAAATATTTAAGATTCCTTGTAATTTTTTATTTTATAAAGGCTTTAGTAAATCATTAACCAAATTTCACTAACTAAGTTTAATTTTATGAATCTAAAGAATATTTAACTACCAAATCGTAAGACTTCAAAAAATTTTCATTCTATTAAAAAATAATTGTAGTTTATTATATTAAGATCACATAAATTATTTACAAGAAAAAGATCTTCATAAAAATCTTTTCTAATAAAGATGCATGCATAAAATTAAGTAAAATATGTAATTAGTTTTCTTCTTATAAGATAATTCAAGTGAAGCCAATTTTTTATTAGGCATCTCCTCAAACTTCTCCTCTGTTTCTCTTTTTTTTTTAAGTGAGGATTACTGTATCTGGATAGCCTGTTAATGATTTTGAACTTCACTATCCTTAACTTATATTTACAAACTTATACATCTTCACTTAAATCACTATAACATGAATAGTTTTCAAAAAGACTTTCAATCTTTTCTTTTTCAAGTTATAATTCTTGATTTCTTAAGACTTCTAAAATTCAATTATCTCTACCATGAATAGAAAAAATTCTTAATCTTACTCATCTTTAAGTTGAATAATTCAATTCTTAAAACCAATCAAAGTTATTAAAATTTTTCTTAAGTCTACTAAATTATTTATAATTTCAAAAATTTAAGTGATCTTAAATAGATTTTTAATTCTTTATGTTATATTAATATATATATATATATATATATATATATATATATATATATATATATATATATATATATATATATATATATATATTTCCCTTTTTTTAAGAAAATATTAGCACTTAAGGACAAATAAAATTTAAATTTGCATGTATTTTTCCTTCCCCCAAACTTAAGTTTTGGTATATCATGAAAAATTCTAAAGTATGAGAGAAAGAAAGGCATAATTTAAAAAGGAATTTTATAAGTATGTAAAAACAGTCTACAAAGAAAAATTTACTTCTACACATGTTTTTTATGAATATCACTGAAATAATGAAGCATATATAAAAGTAAGCAGGTTAAATTTTTATATCAGTAGCTAAATTAAACGACTATACTAATCACAATAACAGAAACATAACATCATCAATAACTAAATAGTACAACAATCATCAGTACAGCTAACATCAACAAAACATCAAACAAACATAAACCATTCATACTACTAAGTCTAACACACAGATAAATAAAACAAGAACATAATCTCGATAATCTAATCATCACTCGCAGTCTCCTCAGCATCATCATAATCAACACCAAAGGAAAAATCCTTAGTCTTCTTCGGATCATAATGTGTGAATCTAGGACAAGTAGGGAACTGAATAGACTGTTCTCCCTTTAGGAATTTAACAAGAGCTTCATCATACTCAGCATCATAATTGCTCTTCCTAAGAGTATAATAAGCAAGATGATCAAATTTTGCATCGATCTCATATATGCAAAAATTAGCTAAGAGTAAAGCATTCTGCTGCTATGAATACCTCTCATACATAGTCTCCCAAAAACTAAGTAGTGGTGTAGTAGAAGTAGAAGGTCTAGAAGTAGAAGCTCTACCTGGAGTAGGTACAAAAGTAGGAGCAGTAGATCTCTTCCCGCGAAGACGATCATAAATACTAACACTCTCCTGCCCAATACGCTTTGTAGTCTTCAGGTTCTCCTCAAAAATATCAGCAATAACTCCATCGTTCACGCATAAAGTATATATCAAAGATGGGAATCCTAATCCTACAGAAGTGCTGGATCATACAATCGACTCCACAGAATCATAGATAATGCTGCCAACATCTATTGGCTTCCTTTCCTCAATACAGTAGTTCAGGATAGCTCTATCTCTGGTACCTTCACTCAGGTGGTTGGAAGGAAGTAGTCTAGCAGAAATAAAATAGTGCTTGGCCTTTGAAATACCATTCAACTTAGAAGATTTAAAGTTTACCCTTTTGTCGTTCTGGATCTTCCAAGCTCCAGTGCCATCAGTCAGATATGCAATGATCATCTCCAGATCACCTTCAGATGGAGATAGACTAGAATAGTAGCACTCAATGGTAGGTGGTAGGCCGTAGAAAATGTTGATCCGTTCCAGAGTGAATCCCACTCCGACACCACTAACGAAGACTTCATAGTCTTCCACATCCATAAACTTGGAATAAAACTCTCGTACAATAGGAATAACAGCAACGACAGTGAAATAATAGAATCGCTGCCAGTTGTGTGCAACAACCGTGTTCTCGATCATCTCTCCAGGATTGTAAAAATTGCGTTCCGAGATAAAATTCCTCGATGATGCAAATTCGTGGTAACAAAAGTGCGCTGCCGCAGTAGCAAATTTGCTGCGATCGAAATTTTCTCGTTCTTTTCCGTGCTTAGATTTAGGTGCCATCTAAACGTGAAAGAAAACACAAATAAATTAAGGAAATAAATAAACTAAACTCTTTTAACCTTGAGAAACTTAAAATGTGTTTAAAAATCCATGGAAAATTTTCTAAAAATAAAAAATTTTCTCTAATATTTTAGTTTTTAGCAAAAATAGGAAAATCCATGGTAGAAATAAAAAATAAATGGATTAGAAGGTAGATCTGACCTCAAGATGAAGAAATTGTGTGATTTTGGGCTAAAAAACGTGAAGATTTGGCCTCTAGATGGATCTAAGGGGTAGATTTTCATGAAAAAAAGGAAGGAGATGAAGCTTAGGCGTCGGCAATGGCTAATGTGGGTTTAAATACTGATTTTCGATTAGCAGGCCGAACAGGCGCCTAGCCGCCAGACTCGCCTTTCATAAAAATCATTATAAAAATTTAATTTTCCACCAAAACATACAACTTCAACTTTCAATTACTCATATAAGAGTATTGCTTCAGTTTCCAACTTCCAAAATATTTTCCAAAAATTTTTGAAAAATTATAAATTAAATCCACCAATTAAACACAAGTTTAAGTTGAACTCTTCTAATTCCATTCATAATCTTCAATTTCAGGCTCAATACATTACAGATAAGTATAATAATAAGATTCAAGTCCTAACAAACAATCAAACAACACAATTTCAAAGCAAATACAACACACATTAAACAACAAAACAAACACATAAACATTACATTTGATTTACCAAATAGATGAAACAACACACTAGATAAAGTCTTGATCTAACCACATTTACTATCTAATCTTCAAATTTGAAATTTCCATTCTCATCACAATGAATATTACTCGGCCTACTTGGGAAGAACACTAATGCCCTTGGAAAATCCGTAGCCGTTTTCTCGTCGATCCATTTGTTCTTCGCATACATCTCCACTTGAGCATCCTGATAGGCCGCTTGATGATCGAATTGAAGTATTGCCTGCCATTCCAGATGCTCGATTTGATGATACATCTCATGGAGGTGATCTCCAATACTTTTGAATTCCGCTTCAAACTTATCTAGGCAACTCAAAAACTTCTCCAAACTTACAGCAATAAAACCATTGAAGAAAGGTTGAGGATCCTTTGAACTCTTATCTCTAGCCTCTTCTCCATGATTTCTTCTCTCTATTTCTTCGAACTCTTCTCTTATCACCTCAAGAATGAAGTGTAAAGGTCATATCTTTGGTTTCTTAGAGATTGGGAACAAAGATGGGGTAGTTTATAGGAGAAAATCGTGTGAAAAAATAAAAATTTTTGGTTTTTATACGACCCAGTAACTGTGGCGATTAGGCACCAAATCTGGCGCCTAGGCTCCGGACTCATCGATACACAGTCTACTTTGGCGCTTAGGCGCCAGATTCTCGCGCCTAGGCGCCAGAACCATGTTCGACTCTGTTTCGCCTCACGTCAAATTTTAAAGTTTCGATCTCTAAAATAGGTAAATTAGAATGGTAAGATCAATATAGACTCAGTAATTAAAATTAACTCAAATTATAAACAATCATAATAAATGTTAGCTTGATCTCCTTTTTAATCACATACAAAATGAAGTGATCCAAAGTCCAAACTTTATATACTTCGAGATAATCTTTAGCTTAAGTCAATAAAGACTTGTTAGCATCCAATTTTCTAAATTTATGTAAAATTTAGTCAAGACCGAGGCATAACCTTACATTAAAATTGCAAAAACACACAAAAATAACTATGGGTTCCCTCCCACAAAGCGCTTGGTTTAAAGTCGTTAGCCCAACCTAATTAAGTCTTTAATCAGGTTGACTTAACTCGTAAGCCTCTTTATAAATCATTTTTATGTCTCCCAAATAAGGCTTCAGTCTTAATCCGTTAAATTTAAATATTTTTCCCGTTTTGGGGTCTTTAATATCCATAACTCCATTATGGTATACTTTCTCAGTTATATATGGTCCCATCCATTTAGATCTTAATTTTTTAGGAAAAAGTCTTAAACGAGTATTAAATAATAATACTTCTTGTCCAGGCTCGAATATTTTTCCTGAAATCCTTTTATCATGTAATATCATCATTTTCTCTTTATAAATCTTTGCATTTTCGTATGACTCATTCTTATTTCATCCATCTCATTTAATTGTAATAATCATTTTTCTCCTGCAGTATTCAAATCAAAATTAAACACCTTTATTGCCCAATAAGCTTTATGTTGAAATTCAACAGGTAAGTGACAATGTTTGCCATAAACTAACAGGTAAGGTGACATTCCGATTGGTGTCTTATAAGCTGTTCTATAAGCCCATAATGCAGAATCAAGTCTATCAACTTAATCAGATCTTTTAGGATTAACAGTTTTCTCTAAATTTCTTTTAATTTCTATGTTTGATACTTCATTCATTCCACTTGTTTGTGGGTGATAAGCAGTTGCAATTCTGTGTTTGATTCCAAAATTTTTCAGTAATGATTGAATTCTTATATTTCTGAAATGACTCCACCATCTGTGATAATTACCTTAGGCATTCCAAATCTGGTAAAAATCATTTTCTTTAAAAATTTCGAAACACTTTTGAAATCAAAGTTAGGTAAAGCTACAGCTTCAATCCACTTTGAAACATAATCAACTGCTAATAAAATATAAATCTTTCCAGATTATGGTACAAATGGTCCCATAAAGTCTAAACCCCATATATCAAAAATTTCAACTTCCAATATATAGTTTAAAGGTATTTCATCTTTCTTAGATATATTTCCCATCCTTTGACATCGATCACATGTGTTTTCACATATTGTCTCACATCTTTGAACAAGGTAGGCTAATAAAATCCTCGAATTTAAAATTTTAAATGCAGCTTTATCTATTGCAAAGTGTCCTCCAAATTCGAAATCATGACATTTTTGAATAATAGCAAAAGTTTCTTCATAAGGTACACTTCTTCGAATTACAGAATCTCTTCCCAATTTAAATAAATGAGGTTCTTCCCAAATATAAGATTTAGCTTCATTTTTAAATTTCCTAATATATTCGTTCTTCAATCCATAAGGTAGAATATTACTAACTAAATAGTTAACTATATCCGCATGCCAAGGTGTTTGGCATCCTTGAATAACATATAAATGTTCATTAGGAAATTTCTAATTTATCTTTTCTTCAATAATAATATCATTCTTTATTCTAGCTAAATGAACATCAATTTGGTTATCAGTTCATTTTCTATCCACTATTTGAAAATCAAATTCTTGTAGAAGTAAAACCCATCTTATCAGTCTAGGTTTAGCATCTTTTTTTGAAATTACATATTTAATAGCAGAATGATCAGCTGATTTTATATCAATTTAGATGTTGAGTTATGTTCAATTAAATTCGGCTGAAGTCAATCTTATAATTTTGTTGATTTAAGTCCAATTTAAGTCAAATTTTGATTTAGGTTGAACTTAACATTGAGTTAGATTTGTTTTAAGTCGACCTTAATATTTTAAATCAAACTTAATTTTGTCGAAATAAGTTCAATTTAGTTTGAACTTAAGTTTTATTTGGGTTAAATTTAATATTGAGTTGAGTTTGATTTCAATCAAACTTAATGTTTTTGTTAAGATAAGTTCAATTTATATTGAATTTAATGTTGAATTAAGTTTTATTTGGGTTGATCTTAATGTTGAATTAAGTTTGATTTAGATTAAACTTAATAAGTTCAATTTAGATTGAACTTAATATTGAATTAAGTTTGATTTGGGTTGAACTTAATGTCGAATCAAACTTTAATATTTTTTCATTAAAATAAGATCAATTTAGATTGAACTTAATGTTGAACTAAGTTCGATTTGGGTTAAACTTAATGTCAAACCAAACTTAATGTTTTTATTAAAATAAGTTCAATTTAGATTGAACTTAATGTTGAATTAAGTTCAATTTCAGTCGAACTTAATGTTGAGTTAATTTTGATTTAGGTCAAACTTGATATTTTGTTAAGTTAGATTTAAGTTAGGTTGAACCTAAACTTATTGTTGATTCAAGTTTAATATGGATTGAACTCAAGTTTAACTTAAGTTTGATTTAAGTTAGGTGTAAGTTAGATTGAACCTAGACTTAAGTTTATTATGTGTTGAACACAAGTTTGATTTAGGTTTGATTAGGTTAGGTTCAAGTTAGACTGAACCTACACTTAAGTTCAATATGGGTTGAACTCAAGTTTGATTTAGGTTTCATTAAGTTAGGCTCAAGTTAGATTAAACCTAGACTTAAGTTCAATATGGGTTGAACTCAAGTTTGATTTAGGTTAAATTTAAATTAGGTTCAAGTTAGATTGAACCTAGACTTAAGATTGACTTAAGTTCAATATGGGTTGAACTTAAGTTTGGTTTAAATTTGAATTATGTTAGGTTCAAGTTGGGTTGAACCTAAACTTTAAGTTTGACTTAAGTTCAGTATGGGCTGAACTCAAGTTTGATTTAAGTTTGATTTAAGTTAGGTTCAAGTATGATTGAACATAGACTTAATTTGAATATGAGTTGAACTCAAGCTTGATTTTGGTTTGATTATGTTAGGTTCAAGTTAGATTGAACCTAGAATTAAGTTCAATATAGGTTGAACTCAGTTTTGATTTAGGTTTGATTTAAGCTAGGTTCAAGTTAGATTGGACCTAGACTTAAGATTGACTTAAGTTCAATATGGGTTGAAGTCAAGTTTGATTTAGGTTTGATTTAAGTTAGGTTCAAGTTAGATTGAACCTAGAGTTATGATTGGCTTAAGTTCGATATGGGTTGAACTCAAGTTTGGTCTACATTTAAATTAAGTTAGGTTTAAGTTGGGTTGAACCTAAACTTTAATGTTGATTTAAGTTCGATATGGGCTGAACTCAAGTTTGATTTAAGTTTGATTTAAGTTAGGATCAAGTTAGATTGGACGTAGACTTAAGTTCAACATGGGTGAACTCAAGCTTGATTTAGGTTTGATTAGGTTAGGTTAAAGTTAGATTGAAGCTTGACTTAAGTTCAATATGGGTTGAACTCAAGTTTGATTTATGTTTGATTAGGTTAGGCACAAGTTAGATTGAACCTAGACTTAAGTTCAATATGGGTTGAACTCAAGTTTGATTTAGGTTTGATTTAAGTTAGGTTCAAGTTAGATTGAACCTAGACTTAAGATTGACTTAGGTTCAATATGGGTTGAACTCAAGTTTGGTTTAAATTTGAATTAAGTTAGGTTCAAGTTGGGTTAAACCTAAACTTTAAGGTTAACTTAAGTTTAGTATGTGCTGAACTCAAGTTTGATTTAAGTTTGATTTAAGTTTGATTTAAGTTAAGTTCAAGTTAGATTGAACATAGACATAAGTTCCATATCGGTTGAACTCAAGTTTGACTTAGGTTTGATTAGGTTAGGTTCAAGTTAGATTGAACCTAGACTTAAGTTCAATATGGGTTGAACTAAAGTTTGATTTAGGTTTGATTTAAGTTAGGTTCAAGTTAGATTGGACCTTGACTTAAGAATGACTTAAGTTCAATATGGGTTGAACTCAAGTTGGTTTAAATTTGAATTAAGTTAGGTTTGAGTTAGGTTGATCCTAAACTTTGAGGTTGACTTAAGTTCAATATGGGTTAAACTCAAGTTTGATTGAAGTTTGAATTATTTTTAGATTAATTGTTCTAAATTAAGATTGGTTTATAGTTAATTAAATCTAATTTGGATAAGGTTTAATTGGTTAACTATACTTAATATGGGTTAAGTCTAATTTGTTTAGGAATAATTAAACCTAAATTGGGTAAGGTTTAATTGATTAATTAGACTTAATATGGGTTAAGTCTAATTGGTTTAGGATTAATTAAACCTTATTTGGGTAAGGTTTAATTGATTAACTAGACATAATATGTGTTAAGTCTAATTAGTTCAGGATTAATTAAACCTAATTTTGGTAAGGTTTAATTGATTAGTTAGACTAAATATAGGTTAAGTCTAATTGGTTTAAAATTAACTAAACCTAATTTGGGTAATGTTTAATTGATTAATTATACTTAATATGGGTTAAGTCTAATTGGTTTAAAGGTTACTTAAACCTAATGTAAGTAAGGTTTAAGTTAATTAATTACGTTTAATATGGGTTAAACCTAGTTAGGGTTTAAAAGTTACTTGAACCTAATGTAAGTAATGTTTAAGTTAATTAATTAGGTTTAATATGGGTTAAAACTAATTAGAATTTAAAGATTACTTAAACCTAATGTAAGTAAGGTTTAAGTTACTTTATTAGGTTTAATGTGGGTTAAACCTAATTAGAGTTTAAAGGTTACTTAAACCTAATGTAAGTATGTTTTAAGTTAATTAATTATGTTTAATATGGGTTAAACCTACTTAAACCTAATGTAAATAAGATTTAAGTTAATTAACTAGGTTTAATATGGGTTAAACCTAATTAAGGTTTATAGGTTTACTTAAACCTTATGTGAGTAAGGTTTAAGTTGATTAATTAGGTTTAATGTGAGTTAAACCTAATTAGATTTTAAAGGTTACTCAAACCAAATGTAAGTAGGGTTTAAGTTAATTAATTAGGTTTAATATGGGTTAAACCTAATTAGGGTTTATATGTTTACTTAAACCTAATGTAAAAAAGGTTTAAGTTAATTAACTAGCTTTAATATGGGTAAAACCTAATTAAGTTTTATAGGTTTACTTAACCTAATGTGAGTAAGGTTTAAGTTGATTAATTAGGTTTAATGTGGGTTAAACCTAATTAAAATTTAGAGGTTACTTAAACCTAATGTAAGTAAGATTTAAATTAATTAATTAGGATATCGGTTAAATCTAATTAGAGTTTAAAGGTTACCTAAACCTAATGTATGTAAGGTTTGAGTTAATTAATTAGGTTTAATGTGGTTTAAACCTAATTAGAGTTTATATGTTTACATAAACCTAATGTGAGTAAGGTTTAAGTTGATTATCTAGGTTTAATGTGGGTTAAACCTAATTAGACTTTAAAGGTTACTTAAACCAAATGTTAGTAAGGTTTAAGTTAGTTAATTAGGTTTAATATGGATTAAACCTAATTAGGATTTATATGTTTACTTAATCCTAATGTAAATAAGGTTTAAGTTAATTAATTAGGTTTAATAGGGGTTAAACCTAATTAAGGTTTATTTTTATATTAAACCTAGCGTAATTAAAGTTTAATGGGTTAATTAAGTTTAGGATGTTTTTAAACTTAATTAAATTGGTATTATTTAAGATTTGTTGATTTATTTTTATGTTTGATTTAATTAAGCTTAATTTGTCTTTAAGCTTGATTAAGAATTTGATTAAGATAGTGCTTAAGCAAAATTTGTTATCTTAGACTTAACTAGATATTGTCATGAGTCTATTGTGAGTTAGACTAATTTTGATAACTCATTTTGAACTTAGTCTATCTTGAAAAATAGGCTAAGTTATAAAAAGGTTGATTTTTAGGATTTAAATTTATTAATTAATAATGGATTTTAAATCCTAAATTTTGAAATATCATTTAAAATTATTTAATTACTTAAAAATTTTTGTCTTAAGGTTATTGTCTGTAACCCTAAAATTTCAAGAGATTTTCCAATTTTATTTTTCTTAAATTCTAATTTTTATAATTATTTTTAGAAATAATTATAGAGTGACTTAGAAATTATTAAATGTCATCATAGAGAATTTTTCTATCCTTAGAAAAATCAGGGAATATGTGTCATGCTAAGAAGATCATTTTGTCAAAATATCATAATTTTTTAATTTATAATTAATTTTTAATAATTAAATTACCTCAAAGAGTAATTAAATAATTAAAAATAAAATATAAATAAAAAATTAAAATTATTGATTTCACCTTATTCTCCTCTTTCTCCACTTTCGAGTGGTATTTTTGTTTTCTTTTTTTGATTTTTTTATAAAAAGATATGAATTTTCGATTTTTTAAGCTTTCATTGGATTTAATTAAATCCAAATGATCCCTAAAAGCTTTAGAGGAGACGCGTGTCCTCGTACGCATGAAAATGCATTTAAGCCCCTATGGAAAGCTGCATGGGGATCAAATCTTAACCGTCCATTCCTAAAACACAGGAATGGACAGCATCCGTGCATCTTCCTCCGTCTGGTCTCTCCCGCAGACCGTCCATGGTCTAGATGTAAGATCTCACACGATTCATGATGAAATCGAGTTATTTCTTTTTCTAAAGCTTTATCTGAAGGAGAAGATCATATCAATACGGATTTGTATGGGTTTTGAAATCATTCATTTCATAAAGTGTCGAACCTGAGCTTATGTTAAGTCAAGTGAGCCATACCATGGCCTCAGTAGATGAAATTTTTATTTGAATAGTTCGACACCTTCGTGGCGACCTCAGTAAGCTTGATCTGGCTTCAATTTGGAGCTGATTTAGGTCTAGGTATGAATTCGTTCTCAAGGTGTCTCAGCTTGAGATAAAAAGTTTGAACAGTGGATTGGAGGCTATAAGGATGGTTAATTTTGATTGGGATCATCTTCGTAGGGTCTTAGGAAGCATCAGAGAAGGTCAATTTCAAGTTTTAAGTAACTTCATTTTAAACTCTATTTTTATCCTGTTTTGGGGTTTTCAGATTGGCTCAATTGGAAGAGATGAGTGGATTAAAGAGGCAGGATTCAATGGGGATCAATCCCTTAGGGTATTGTGAGCAATTTCTGTCTTGGATTGTTCAGGGTATATGTGCTCTTTGCTTGTCTATCTCCTCTTCTTGATCTCTCCAGTAGGGCTTAGTTATAGCCATAGAGGGGGTTATGATGAGCTTGGGTTTGCTTAGGATTCGCTTAGGGAAGTTGTTGTCCACTGTCATGATTGATTAGGGAAAGGTTTCATCCAAGAATTATCTCAAATGGCTATCCCAAGGTAAGATTCATAATAAACTCTCATTATGATGAGGATTGAGCTAAGTCCTTGGCTCCATCCTATTGGACAATCCATGAGGTGGTTTGGCCTCTTAGAATGAGCTGGACTTACTCTTTATCATAAGCTTACAAGTCAATTCTGTACTTTGGCTTACTCATAAGTTAGTTATGATTGCATTTAGTCATGGTAAAGGCTTGGTTTAAGTTATGCTTCTCCTTCATTGGGTGGTTTAGGAGGTGTGTGATAAGCCATAAGGATGGCCAGCCACCTCACTCCATGCAAGTGGGTGAATCATACTTTGAATTGAAGGAATGATGCCACTTCATTTCCTATATCATGATGCTTCCATAACGACTTTTAACCATGGTTAAATGGCATGTCATGAGTTACCCAATGCTTTGATTCATTTTAAATTGGTCATATGGGTTGTGTCTAACCCATGTGAGCTCATCCATGATGTCATTATTAGGCTTAGAATTTTGAAACCCATTGGGTAATTTCTTTTCATGGCTTTTTGAATATAATTTGATTTTTTTTAATTAATTATGTCATTAATTAAAAATATTGGAAATTATATTATTGACCAATAAATGAATCAAAATAATTCTAAAATTAATTATTTGATCAGTTTATATCTTTTTAGTTAAAAATTAGTCATGATTTTAATTTATGGTTTTTAATTATATTTGATTTTTTTATGTAATTATCAATTAATCAAAATATTGGAAATTATATTATTAGCTAATAAAATAATCAAAATAATTTTGGAATTAGTTATTTGATTAATTTTTTTCATTTTTAGTTCAAAATTGGGAATTTTGACCAAATTTGATAAATATTGATTAGGGTTAACCAATGTTGGATTAGGTTGACCTAAATTGACTAATTTTGGTCCAAATATAACAAATTTTGACTTTCCTAAACTTGTCATGGTTTGGTTAGTCATATGGTCCAAAGATCTTGTCGTTAAGAGTTGTATTTGGTCATGTTGACCAATTTTAGGACATAGGTTAATCCAATGGTCAATGGTGTGACATTTGGATTAAATTTTAATCATTTTGATTAATATCAAGTTGATTATGTCAATGTCTGTCATTGAAGTCAATTTTATGGTCTGGGGGCCATGGGTTAGCCATTTTGACTAATTTTACCCTTTTAGGTTAAGAGTTTACCAATGGGCTAAGGTAATTGTCTTCGTACTATGCATGGATTGTTTTGAATAAATATTTATTATTTATATAAAAGAATGATCAAGAAGGTCAACGCAATAATCTTTGGGTCATGATTTGATCATTTTGACCAAAATTAACTATTTGTTCAAAGGTGACCAATGAGGTGAATATGGTTGTCTTTAGGTGTTGGGTTGATGATATTAGTTAATTTTGACTTTTTGGGTCAACGGTTAACCATTTGGGTCAATGGAGTGATTATTGGGTCAAGGATTGACCATCCACTCCAAAGTTGACTTTTTGGTCAAAAATTATCCTATTGGGTCAATGAGGTAATTACTGGGTCTGAAACTGACCAGTTTGTCCAAATCTGACTTTTTGGTCAAAAGTTGACCTGTTAGGTCTGTAGGGTTGGTCACTGGGTCAAAGATTGACCAATTTCACCAAAGTTGACTTTTTAGGTTAATGGTTGACTTATTGGGTCAGTAGAGTTGGTCACTGGTCAAAAATTGACCAGTTTGACTAAAGTTGACATTTTAGGTCAAAGGTCGACCTATTGGGTCAAATCAGGGTTTGTCATTGCTGATTAGATCATTTAAGAAAGTCATTAAAATTTATATTAAAAAGTATTTCTTAAGTTTTTACCTTGGTCATTAGGGTTCATTAACTATTATTAGGACCTTTCATAAACGTGAGGTCAACAAAGGGGCCCCCAATATGTGTGGAATATTTCATAGTATGCCGCACATATTGGCGTTGACCGAAACAATTTAAATATCCATTGCCTGTCTATCGGGAGCATCTCATAATAATTGGCATGGGGAGCGGATGTCATATCATTCCTAAAGAATGTCAGATGTATGTATGTTGATTTCGAGAAGGAATGCCATATGACTTATATCCTTTCTCAAAGGGATAACCATTGGAATGTCATAATTTTTGTGTCATAAAGAGACTTGTATCTAATAACTAAAGAGAGAGAAGATGTCAAGTCATCTCTCAGAAATGTCAAATTTCGAGTTATAGGAATGCCATAATTTTCATGTGAGGAAAGGACTTATATTCTCTCAGGGATGTCAAATGTCGAGTAATAGGAATGTCATAATTTCTGTGTCAGGAAAGGACATATATCCAATAACTATAGAGACAGAAGATGTCAATCATCTCTCAGAGATGTCAAATGTCGAATTATAGGAATGTCATAATTTTCAGGTTAGGAAATGACTCAAATCTAATAACTATAGAGAGAGAAGATGTCTTATCATCTCTCAGAGATGTCAAATGATGAGTTATAGGAATGCCATAATTTCCATTGTAGGAAAAAACTTATATCTAATAACTACTGAGAGAAAAGATGTCATATCATCTCTCAGAGATGTCAAATATCGAATTATAGGAATGTCATAATTTCCGTGTCAGGAAAGAACTTATATCCAATAACTATTGAGAGAGAAGATGTTGTATCATCTCTCAGAGATGTCAAATATCGAATTATAGGAATGTCATAATTTTCGTGTCAGGAAAGGACTTATATACAATAGCTATAGAGAGAGAAGATGCCGTATCATCTCTCAAAAATGTCAAATGTCGAGTTATAGGAATGCCATAATTTTCGTGTCAGGAAAGGACTTATATCTAATAACTAAAGAGAGAGTGGATAACTCTAAAAAAAAGTATATCCTTTGGGGACTCCTGCTGGGGATTTGACCTATATAGGTCAAATAATAATTCTCATATTAGTTATCACAAGTTATTCATCATATCATTTTAGTTCATTTTGGCATTCTTAGAACTGACGATGTATTATAGTCAACTAGTAAAAATCTCACAAGATTTTATTCCACACCCAATAATGTACATAGGAGTTAAAAGTTAACAGTACATCATGTATTATACAATACAAACTGCAAACTATTTGTACAATATCATGTCAAAAGTTCTCAGATACTGCTAGACTTACCACGAATATCTAACACTCTGAGACATTGTCTATTAAATATGCCTTAGGTGTTTAGATATTTATAAGGTCATGGCAGCTCTAAGGGTAGTAACCCTTCCAGTTTTGGTATCGGCGGATATCCATCAGGACGCTTCTCAGGATGCATCTTTCTCAATGTTATCGAAATGCGTTGTCGGCTTACACTTGGTATACAATGTTTAGAAATGTCAGCTCCATTGCCTTGTAGGACTAAAACTGATCCTCGTGGTAGAAGAATTTGGAAAGATCCCCAAAATTCGCCAGGTCCAACAATTGGTATTTCTCTTCCAAACAGAATAAAACATCTGCTCATGAGTGACAAAGTGCAAAAAGGACATTCAAAATCCTGGCTGTCAATGTGAGGTGGTATGCAATCTCCTTCTTCATATATGTCGGTGCATTTTTTTGTGTGGTGTGTGTGTATTTTTTATTATTTTAGGAGTCGCCTAGTAGGAACTGTCGAGGCATTTAATTTAATTTTTATATAGATTTAATTTAGGGAAATAATACAGCTAAACTGATATCATATAGATTTAATAGCCGAGCCCTGTACCTTAAGCCACACATTTATCCCAAAGAATAAGCACGTTGCTTAACGATACAGCTCGATTAAATGGTCTAGAAAACTCATGACATTCGTTTGGTCTGCGAAACCTGTGTTTTAACCTACAAGTTTCCTTCATTTAATACAGAAGTGAATTAAATTGGGTTTATATTATTGCTGGGTTCATTTCCGTTTCCTATAAGGGCAAGCCCCTATAGCTAATTACATGTTAGATAACCGAAGATACCTAAGAAAACTCTCGATTTAAATCAAGAAAGATATTTTTACAAATTTACTTCAAAAGGCTAAGGATTCTTCAATGAAATGTGATAATCGGAGTCCAATAGGTGAAAGGTGCAATTTTTGAAACAATTGTTATAGGAATCCAAAGGAGGAAGAACTAGGGGGATCATGGATCCAAGGAGTCTTGGTGGCTTCCCAATCTATCCTATTGTTTGGCTCAATTTAGGTAAAGATGATATTTTTTAGATTTATTCCTACCAATTTTAATTATTTTGGGCTTACGTTGACTTGATACCGATCATGTGAATAGCATGGAAATTGGGAGGGTTTATGTCACATCTAATAACGTCCTCAAAATCCTAAGTCGAGTTAGGGCTTAAATTTCACAGCAGAGATGCGTAAATGCATAAAAGATCAGGTGAGGATTTATGCTGCGCTAGACATGCTACCTCGAAGTTGTATGGCTTGTTATTTAATTCTAAGGAAAGGTTTAGCTGATGTAGACATGTTCTGCTATTGAAGATGGTCGTGCTGCCTACAATGCATGCTCCAAGTTCCTCGTTGTAGCAGGTTTAGTTTAAGAAGTGACAATCAGGGGGGTGAGAGAAGTTTCATGTCCTAGAAGGTTGAAAATCAAGGTGTCTTAGTGTTTTAATTAAAACAAATGTTTGTTAATTATGGCGACATCGATTAGGATCACATGGTTCTCTCGTTCCGGCACCACCATTTTCATCGGATTCACTTAGTCCAGATGAATTTACTGAACTCAACTTAATGAGTTTCGTACTTTCATCTAGACCATGGGAGATCTCGTCAGCAACACGTATGTTACTTCGTCCGAGGGATTCACGATCATGCAATGAGACGTCTTAATTTTAGTTACAATTGCAAGTCTTATTTTGTTTGTGATTAAATTTTGAGTTGTTTTATATTTTAAATATTGTGAGGTGATTTTAGTCTTCAAAAGCAGGTATTATGATTTATAATATAGTAAATGTACAGTGAAGCACAAAAACTAAAAGTACAATAGGGAGACAAATAGTAATAACGGTACAAGTAGCAAAGTAAAACAGTAGTAGCGCACAAGTGGTGCAAGTGTGTGTTGTGGTGTATGTAAAAATGTAAAGGTGTGTGGAAAAAGTTGAGAAGAAAAATAATCTATAGAAATTTTAATAAAAGACATCGAAAACAAAGTCTGTAGAAAGCTCGGAAAAAGCTCATAGGAAAACTCGTCAAAGCCACAAAGAATGGACTACAAGTCCGGGAGGGTTGTAAGCACAATGACGCAGAGGACTCAGAGCTGTGTTATATATTCTAACCTTAGATGTTGTCTACAAGACTGTCATCCTACAGAGGGCAGTCCTAACTCGATCCAAACAGTCAGCTGTGGACCTTTGTAGATTTTTCATTCATTTCAATTTGGGTTTCATGCAAGTAAAAATGTATGGGTAAAAGGCTGTCTTGTAGTGGAGGTAGTTTTGTATTTTAAAATGTATTTGTATATTTTGCAAAACACCATGATCCACAGGTTGACTACCCTAATCAAGTTAGGACTACTAGCAAGCTAAGGGTGACGGTGGTAGATACCCCGAGGATGGGCAAATATTGTCGTGAATTCCTTCCTCTACCCTCTTCAGGATCTTTGAGTTAGGAGGCACTATTCTAGGAATTCTCTTGTATCCTTCTCTAATGTAGTGTCGTCGCCGTCCTCCCCCATCCATCTTAGTTACAACCTTTCTTAATGACTCCACATATAGCGGAAGGCTATACATGCGCACTTATGTATTCTGCATAAACACGTGACTTAGGCCAAGAAACAAGAAGAAACAAAGGACAGGGGGATCAAGGAGAAGAAAGCGGAGAAAAAAATCTACCTAACACAATGTCGTAAAAGAGGTGAGTTTTTTCTTAAAATTGTAGAAAAACTAAAACATGTGTCAAAGCAGGTAAACCTCTCCCAACATGGTGCAGAGAGGTAACGGTGAGACATGTGAAACAGGTAGGCTAAGCTCCTCCATTATGGTGCAAGGGGTAGCCATAAAGTGTATATGGTAAAGGAGTCAAACATCTCCAACATGGTGTAAGAGGCTATCATGTAGTATGTAAGGTGAGAAAAGCAACGAACCCCTCCAACATGGTGCAAGGGGGAATCGATGAAGGCAACTATGCCGAGTCCATAAGTGGCTAAGAACAAGGATGCAAAAGTCTTAAATCCTTTCATGTGCATACAATCCTAAAGAGAAAGACGATATCACAAATAAAGTAATGTAGTGAGTGAAGTGATGTAGGGATATGATGTGTAAAGTGATGTAGGAGGTGGGATGGTTTAAGACTTGAGGCAATGTCGCATGTAGGGTAATGTGGTTTAGGGATGTGAGCTAATGTAGCATATGATGTGATGTAGGGTAATGTAATATATAGGGTAATGTAGTGTAAGGATGTGGAATAATGTAGCATATGATGTGATGTAGGGTAATTTAATATATGGGGTAATGTATTGTATGGATGTGAGATAACGTACGTGGTGTAGTAACGCAAGGTAAAAGAAGATGTGTAAAATCAAAACCAATAAACAATGTAGGAAAACCAAATTTGATTGAGAAAAATTGGGCAGCATAACGACATAAAAAATGAATTTTTCACACCTGCATTTTGCATAAAAGAAGTATTACAGGCATGTATATTTATGTAACATTCAATATTTCCACCAATTTCGAATTTCCCACATTCGCAACAATATGATAATCAAGTGACATGAGCATATGACACCATTCCAAGCATATTAAACAAGTAGGAGAGCATGTATAAGAATATAAAGGCACTCAACTCGAGTATGTGAGTCTAAGGCAAACTGAGCATGAATAGTATATCCTAACATTCTCCCTTTTTGAAAGGGTAAACATGCCATTTCCTTTTCTTTCCTTTTTTTCTCACTTAAAGTAATTTAAATGATGCTTAATAATGTAAATTTTAAGTGAGGGCAGCAAGGGAACATTTAAGGTAAACATGCATGGTTATCATCCATGCAATTCTTAACATAGGGGTAACAAAAGAGCACCTAAAACCAACTTACCACAAGCCAAATCAAGTATATTTTGCATAGGAACAGCAAGGAAGTAATCCAAATCATTTCAAAATAAGTGCAAAAGTGCATATTTTCACTTAATGGTAGCATAGGAACAATGGCACTCTCTCATATGTACAATAGACATCACCAAAAGGGGCTATAGGCGTCCATGTAGCAATGGCCAACATTTCCAATCAAGTATTTGTTGCTCATAGTAACTTTCATAAGAAATACATGAAAGCATTTGAAATCTAAAGTGAAGGTGGAGTGTAATGTGAAAAGTGCACTTCATGTATGTGTTATGTAAACAACTCAAAACTATGGGATGACTTGTATGAAAAAGAGAGCTTTGAATTTCTACAAGTAAAACATGATTTTTGTGCTTAGAATAAGGTGAAACATATGTAAAAGTATAGCTTTGATATTGCATATGTGATTACAAGTTGAAATAGATGAAAAACAAGTGTACGCGTGTTCAAATTTTAATGTTTCATGAGTGAACATGTTTGAATCCGAAATTTTTATATATTTCACCAAATTGTTTCATGCTATTCCAACCAATGCAAAGCTTCATAAATGCATAGAATAAAGTAGGATATCTATGATAACCAAGCTTGGATGTTATACACATGAATACTTGAGGAAGAAAGTGAAACAAACAATCACACATGTGTTCGAATTTTGATAGTTATGCATGTGTCTATCTCTAGATCCAAAAATTGTACAAATTTTATCAAGTCATTTACAAGCAAACCAATAAGTGCAAGGCGACATTGAATCCCCACAAATCCATGTTATACATGTAGTAGAGAAGTGACAAGTTCACATGAGACAGAATAGAGCAAGTGACTTTCAAGCAATATGTAACTTTCCAAGTGTAAGCTTTCAACAAAAAGGCACTATAGGAAAATGATACCAAATGTACAAAATATTTAAGTTTTTTGCCATCAAAAATATCATTTTGTGCATGAGGAAAGATGGAATATGTGTAAGAAAACAAAGCCTATATGTTATACATGCAAAGGCCTAATCAAATGAGTGAAAAGAGGCACCTATTTCTTCAAATTTTGGGTGTGACATGTGGTGTTACCTTGAAATCTGAAAAATTGCATAAATTAAACAAGTCTTTTCATGCTTCGAAAATACATAGCTCTAAAGCCAAGATCTTCCAAATAACAATAGAGAAACATGTGACCTCTTCTAAGTAAGGTGTATCAAACCTTAAGCACTTTCCAACATGTAGAAGGTATCACCAAGCTAATTTCATGTATGGAATGGGGTGGAATGTGTATAAAAACAATGACCATGTGTTGTATATATGATAACTTAATGAAATAAGTGATAGTCAAGCATTTTGGGTCACATTTGCAAGTGTTACAGGAGTGAATATTTTCCAATCCGAAAATTGCAAAATATATCACTAAGTCAATTTTGTTTCCAATTTACACATGCAAATAACAAAAGATTTAAGCAATTGATACATAAGCTTTGGCTCTACAAAAAAGCAAATGAACTTTCCAACAAGCCCTACAACTTGCTCATAGAAATGAAAAAAGTCCTACACATTTTGAACATGAGTTTAGCCATCCAAATTATATAAGAAAGCACCATGAAACATACCATGAGCTAACCCAACTCCAAATTTCTATGTGAAACATAAATAAAAGCTCATGCCATTTATGGTCCTAGCCCCCCACATATATCAAATATGTTTAGGGAAAAAATCGACTAGTTTTTTAAAAAATCGATAGCATTTCCCCTAGAAATCAAATTTTTACACATTTTCTCCAAGCATACCTACATGAGAAAAAGCATATAGGAATTCCAAGCAAACATGTAGGAACTTAGGCTAGCATGTAGGATGCTTTGTCAAGCCTAAATAAAACATAAGCAAGTATTTAACAGCTAATTAATGCAAAGATATGCCAACCAACATCAAGCATTCCTTTTCTCTCTTTTTTTTCTTTTCCTTTTTTTTTCTTTATTTTTTTGACACTTTTTTTTTTAGTCAAGAAACATAAATGAGAGCAAGCATATAGAGAACATGTAGGAAACTTCATTTTTTCTCTTTTTTTTAGCTAAAAAAACTTAAAATGTTTGGCATATGAAATAGTCCCAAGACTAAATATGAAACTCAAATATATGTTTTTTATATGAAAGCCTTTAAAAAACTTAGCAAAAATTCCAAATTTTGCCACATGAAAGGTGTCCTAAACTTAGCAAGAATTTTAAACATTTGCCTTTGAAAAGTACTTCAAGAATCCAAGCATAAATTTCAAACTTTTGCCACATGAAAGAGCTTCCAAAAACTCAAGCATAAACTTAAATTCCCACCATATAACGCATTAGCCAAAAACAAGAAAATATAAGCCATGAGAGGGGAAAAAAACATGCTTTAATGGTTAGGACAACTCAACCAAGCTAAAAAGAGGAGAAAGAATGATAAAACACTTAGCTCCAAGATAATTTAAACATAATTTTTCCTAGGATTTAGCTCAAGAAGAAAAATGGTTAGCACCTCCCCCTTCCTTATGCAAAATTCATCCAAAACTTAGTATGGCCGAGAAAGGCCATTAAATAGGCAATGAAAAGGAAGAAGAAAAAAAGGCAAAAGTGAACCATTGAACTTACCAATGGGTAAGGACCTTTAGTAGAAAGAATAAGGCAGCCATGAGACCATTTTTGAGGTGATAGAAGTGAAAGAAGAAGTGACCCAAAAGATGCCATTGATTAGATTGAAGCTAAGGGAGGGAGAAAGCCTTGCTTTGGAGAAGAAGCAAAGGGGAAGGAGCCAAACCATGAAAGCTTGCACCAAGCGGGCTTTGCTAGGCTGAACTTGCGCCACTTTTAAAGGAGGAGGGGCCTGGTTCGTGAATTAGAAAGGAGGGGGAGGAAGAGGGGTTCGGCTAAGTTAAGTGAGGGAGCAAAAAAATATATTTTATTAGTTATTGACTCACCCGGGGACGACGATTTCGACGTTGTTCTCTCGTGCATCGAATCATAGCAAATTATGTATACTTCCTAAGTAATTTCGACGTTCCTGATGCAACGGCGTAGTCTGTTTAGGAATCTGAGGTTGTTTGAACAACCTCGTCGTTAAAACAAGTAAGAACAGGTCAAATTTAGGGATTTTGTGATTAAATCGAATTTGGGTTAAATTAAAGGCTAAATTGGTGGCGATTGAATGTTTAATTTAGTTTGGGGGGGGGATGTTTAGAAGTGTTTAAAATTCAAATTGTGAGGAAATCGGTCAACATTGGGTTCAATTTGGGTGAAATCGGAGCTTAGGTCAAAATTGGGGCTATTCACGAAATCGGTTTAAATTGATAAAATTGGGCTATGGTGTAGTTGGAAAAAATTAAAATGGGAATTTTATGGAGATTTTGGGATTTTTTGGGAAACTTTTGAATTTTTTGAATTTTTGGCTAAGAATATATATTTTGGTAATTTCGGGGATTTTTTTGGAATTTGGTCAGAAGTCCAGTTTGAAGGTTCAAAGTGGTTCTAAATAGAATTTGGAGTTGAACAGCTGTGTCTGGGGGCATTTCTGACCAATGTGGAGAGTTTTACGAATCCCAGAGCTCTTTTCTAAGTATCAGCTTCTTCGGTTGTGAGGCATCCACTGGTTGCTCAAAAGTATGGCATGTTTACGTTTAAACTTCATCATTTGAAGAGGGGAACGCTCTGGAATGATTTTTTGAGAGCTCGGGTGATTCTGTGAAGTTTTGGGTTTGGGGGCATTTTGGTCGTTTGGTGGAGTTTAGGGGCTAGGGGTCAAAAGTGGGAGAGTTTTGTAGATTTCATAATTCAATTTGGGATGCCAAGTTGTTTGAGTTATAGATCAGAAGTGGCTAGCTTTGGTCCTCCATGTGTTGGTCCTAGCCATCTTAGTCATAGGCTTAGGTGGTGGGACCACCCATATGAGTTTCCAAAGATTTGAGGGCTCAAAGTAGGATGTATTTGGTTTAAAGTTGTAAGTGTGTAGTGTGTGAGAGTAGAGCATGAGTCCACGACTTCCCAAGGTCAATCTTAAGGCCTGACCACCTATAAGGGATTTCACTTGGACTTTCCTTATGTTTAGTTTCTTTCCTTTGATCATTAGAGTTTAGGCTTTAACATGTGAAATGTGGAAATTCTATGTGGTAGGGTTCCATCGCTAGTCTTCTAGAAGAGTCACCAAGAAAGTCCTATGGCTAGACCCTAGGCTATCTAAGAAGAAACTAGACATCAACCAAAAGTGATGTCAACAATATATATTCATGATGCAGCTGTCTAGAACACAAATAGTGGGCATTATGTTCAATATTATTAGTCGTCTGATAATCTGAATAATCACTGTCGGTAGTGGATCTACTTATTCATGCCATAAGATTCCCGTAGGATTGCCATCTTTGTCCACAGCATAATTGTAACAACACCCATATTGGATCATCATCCAGCCCTTGCTACGTATCCATCTATTAGGTTTGGAGTATGTTATTCTTTTTAAGCGCCCAGCTCATCCGCAATCACGCACTTCCATAACAAGTTCAACTATGGGACCTTGTTCAACTTCATCAAAAACTCCAGTAAATAACTAAATGCCTTCTAATATATTAATAGTTCGACCATTAATATGTTTAAATTGTTCAAACTATTTTCGTTTAATGGCTCGAATTTGTCTCACTTTTTCTCGAGAAGTAATTCGTCTGTTAGTTAATGCCTCTGCTGCTCTAAGCTTTAATGTTGGTTCATAAGGAATGAGAGTTAATGTTGTTCTCTCAATTCTCTCTTCTTCTTTAATCATTTCTTCTCCTAAGACATAATATGTCTCTTTAGGAATGTTTTCAAGTATTGGAAACTCGAACTCGTTGTCTTTTTCCATCAGTTTTTTATATTATCTTTATTTTTCTTTAAGTTTCTTGAGTCTTTTATTGTGATTTCTTCTGTAGGTTCTAGTCATTCTAGAGGTTAAATTTATCACTCCATTAGTAGATGTCATTCCATTTTCATGGGATGGAGCTACTATTACTGACTTTAATTTTTCATCAACTTTTTCTGTCTCAATAGTTTGTTGACGAAACTTAAACTCTAATACAGGTGGTTTTCTTTTTACTTCTTTATTGGCAATGGATAACAAGGTTCCAACATAGAGTAATTCAACTTGAGAAAGATCAATGTCAAAATGGATTTTAGATCCTCTGTCGATAAATCGTTGGTCCAAAGCCAGACAAACATCACTTCGAAATGTAAAAATATGTCTGTTGTTAGACATTTACCCTAAAAACAATAGGATAATGTAACATATTAGACTCTTTTCTTAATATGTTAAGGAACCATTCTTATAATCACTAGCTTAATGAGCAGAAAGGATATCACAAAACACAAAGTCAAGATTTGTATCACAAAGATAACTTGAAGGAATTTATTATTGTCCCAGTTTATAAACAAGTCATCTTTTTTAATTTTACATAATATTTTTTTAAGAAACTTACGTTGATCGGAGGTAAAAATTTTCTCCTTGACAATCTACAAGTTGGTAAGATCCAACAGAATATATCTTTTTGATTACATATGGGTCCTTCCATATTGGTTAAAACTTTCCACCTATTTTTCGGTGAGCTAGTATAGGTCTTCAGAGAACTAAAACTAATTCTTCGATTTGAAAGGTTCTAGGTTGAACCAATTTGTCATGGGCCCGTATCATTTTTGCTTGATACAGTTCAAGATTTTGCTGAGCTTGTAGATGTTTTCCTTCTAAAGTCTCAAGTTCTTCAAGTCATAATTTAGTATTTTGTTCTTCAGTTATTTTATTTGCTATCGCAATTCTGAGAGAAGGGATTTACACTTCGAGTGGTAAAATAGCCTCAGAACCATATACCAGAGCGAACGGTGTTGACTGTGTTGGTGTTCGGTATGTAGTTCTATAGGCCCATAAAGCTTATATTAATCGTTCATGCCATTATCTTGAAATGTTGATTAATGTCTTTTTAAAAATTTTAACTAATTTTTTATTGAAGGCTTCAACTAAATCATTGGCTTTTGGATAATATATTGTGGCATACATCCAGTCTATATCATTTCTTTGAAAAAAAATATTCATTTTTGTATTTTTAAAGGCCAATCCATTGTCTGATATAACCCTTTGAGGAGTTCCAAATCTATAGATAATGTGTGTTTTGAAGAAATAAAGAACTTGTTTCATTTTAACTTCTCTAAGTGGTATTGCTGCTGCCCATTTTGAGAAGTATTCAGTGGCTGCTAAAACAAATTTATGACCTTTAGATGATGGAGGGTCTATAGGACCCACTATGTCAGCACCCCAACATTCAAATGGTCATGATGCTACTTTTGGGTGTAATACATTTGGCGGTTGGCGTAATACCACTCCATGTATTTGACATTGATGACATTTCTTTGCAACTTCAAGACAATCAGTCATTATTGTCGGCCAATAATATCGTATCCTTTTTATTTTCATTTTCATTTTAGGTCCACATTGGTGTGCACCACATAGACCTGAATGAACCTCTTTAACAATCTCTTGAGCTTCGACTTGGTTTAAGCACCTTAACCACATTTGGTCAAAAGATCATTTAAAAAGGACATCATTTATTAGAGCATATGATAATGCTCTTTGTTTAATTTGAGTGGCAATACAAGTGTTTTCAGGTAACCTTCCAGTTTGTAGAAATTGAATAATTGGTTGTCGCCAATCATTTTTTTCTTCATTAATTATTGTCACTATCGTGTTTTCACCAATTTTGTGCAAATTATCCATGTCAATTTAAGAAAGAACTTGTCGTCCTTTTATAGAAAATGGTATGTCGTCTTCTTCTGGACAAGCAAATTCTTTTGCATGTATTGCCAAAGCATCTGCTAAAGAATTGTCTCATCTTGGGATTAAGAAGAATATTACATTAGGAATTTGCTGAAGCAATTTTAGAGTGTAACTGGAATATTATTCAAGTTGAGGTTTCAGAGTTTTATATTTTCCAACAATTTGATTGACAATCAACTGAGAGTCTCCATATATGTCAATATTTTTAATTTCCATTAGTATTGTCAATTATACACTGGTAATTAGCGCTTAATACTCGGCTTTATTATTTGTGCATGGTTCAGTCAAATGATAGGGAAAAGGCATCATTGCTTTATCTGGAGTGATGAAAATTAATCCTACTCCACATTTTCCTGGTATAATTATATGTTTGTCTTTATCTTTTCATGCAGATGATGCTCCACCAAAGTACAGTTTCTAGCATTGCATTTTCAAACTTTTTATTTTTCTTCATTAGGTAAATCATCATTAAGAGGTGATCTAGTTGGAATTGGGTGTGCTGCAAAGAAATCTGCTAAGATTTGTCCTTTGACAACACGTAATAGTACAAATGTTATGTTGAACTGGAGTAATATCATTGCCCATCTTGCTAATCTTTCAGAATGTGTCAGTCATGTCATCAAATATTGTAATGGGTTGACTCATGAAATAAGAGTAACTTTATGAGAAAGCATATAATGTCTCAGTTTCTGTACTGCTAAAATCAAGGCTAAGCAATGCTTCTTAATTGTCGGACATTTTTTTTCTGTTGGAACCAAACAACAGCTTAAATAATATAATGCATTTTCTTTACCCTCGTCATTTACTTGTGCTAGAAATGCTCGAAAGGAATTATCTACTGCTGCTATGTGAAGGATTAAAGGTCTTCCTAACACAGTGTTGACCTCATTTTTTATGAGGTCTCTTCTTTTCTCACTCCTTAGTGTTTAGGATCTAGCCATAGGACTTTCCTTTTTACTATCCTAGAGGACTAGAAGTGGAACCCACTACTTAGAAATTCAAACACCTCTAAACTCCCTGCAAACCTCACAAGCTTGATTGTAGACCCCTACCTGGGTGGCCTGGTCTGGTGAGGGTTGAATTGCACATACACTACACTCTCACACAAATTCCATGTCCTAAAACCACACTCTCACTCAACTTAACTTCCTGACTCATGTAGGTAATTCATATGGATGGTCCTTAACCCCTAAGCCCCTAGCTAAGAGGGTTAGGAACAACATGGTGAATGCCTCAAATGAGTCCTCTCATGGCTCATATGGGCTTAACATGGCTTCATGGCTTAAACAAAGTGATTCCATTTTACTCAACTTTGATCAATCTTCATTTTTTAAAAATTTTAATTTTTGACCCCCGGGACCCCGGACCCACCAAGCCTACCAAATGCCCTTGTAGCTACCCAAAATTTGCAAAATTACTTAAAATTACCCAAAATTCATCAAAATCAGTCCTAAACATTTCTCCCCATTCAAATTGATCATCCACAGCCAAAAAATACCAATAATTTCAAAAATATCCCCCAGTACCCTCCAAATACCCAAAATGCCCTTTTACCACAAAAAATCCAAAAAATCAGAAAATTCCCAAAAAAATTCCAAAAAATCCCAAATATTCCTAATTTCATTTTGTGTAACAACACCATGGTCCAATTTTGCCAATTTACCCCACTTTTACTAAAACCCCAATTTGACCCATTTTAAACCCAAGTGACCCCAATGTCAAACCAAACCACCCCAATTGATTTCAATTCTGGTCCAATTCAATTCTAAGCTTCAATTCAATATCCCCAACATCAATTTACACCAAATCTAAGTCCAATTTGATTGACATTTGAGACCAATTTCAATTTTAGGCCTAAGACCCAATTTTGGCCCATGACCTAAACCTAGCTCAAACCAACCCAATTCAACCCCAATTGGTCCCAAATCCTTTCTAAGGCCTTCCTAACATCCCCATAAACAAAACACTAACTTGATTTGCACCAAAATTTGAACCTAAACTCCACCCAAACCTAACCCAAAACCAAAATCCCTTAAATTGACCTAAGCCTAAACCTAACCCAAATGGGCCCAAATCCCAAAATTAGAACCCAACCAAAGATGGAAACTCTTTGTAACACTCCCATGAACATTTCTCAACATTAGTTTTACATCAAATCTAAATTTAGCCCAATCTTAACCCAAGTTAGCCCAATTTGGCCCACTTTGGCCCCTTTAACTAAAAAGCCCAAATTCAACCCAATTCTACTCCAAGTCACACCAAATTGATTCCAAACCATTCATGAAACATCCCTAAACCAATTGCAACATTTATTTGACATGTTCCATCACAAAATTTTCATCCAAAAGCCTATCCTAGAATCCAAAAGTCCACTTCCCTAAATCACTTTAAAAGCTCATCTAAAACCATTTCAAAAAGCCCAAACTCTATCCTAAAGCCAATATGACATTTTCATTTGCCATCCATTTATTAAAAATCATTCCCTAAGTTCCAATTCCATCATCAAATGATTCCAAATCAAGCCTCATGCCAAATCACCCCTAAATGCAAAAATCCCAAAATCCCTTTCTCATGCAAGTAAGCCAAGCCATTCCCAAGCCATGAGTAAGCTTCGAAGCCACGCACAAGCCACATGAAGCCATGTGAATCACTTTACACATCAACATACCATTAATTGTGAAAGGAGGAGCCTCTTTTAAACCCCCTCAAAAAAGTTTTAACCCTTTTAATGCTTCACCTTAATCCACAATTAATCCAAATATTCATGGATGGGGACTTCACTACCCTTTCCTAGCTGATCCAACTGACTTCTCTCAGCTCAAAGTCAAGCCTTAGGGAGGTGCACCTAGCCTAAACCATGCCTTGGACCAAATCAACTCAAAATGAGCCCCTTCCCCATTCCATTTTGAATCAAGCTCTTTACACATGGCATTAGCCAATTGAGTTCACTAAACCCAAGCACTGACCTCCCTGACCCTGAGAGTGACCAATGCCTGGCCGGCCGGCCACCGCAGTCGCCGGAAAATGCCATGGCTGAAAGCTCTAAGTGAGCCAAACTTTCCAATTCTCTCTTGCTCACTTGTCTCAACCTAAATGGACAGCATAGTTGTTCTTCTCCTCCCCTAAGCATCTGATCCCAGCCTCGAATTGCCCCTGGGAAGCCCTCCAGCCATGCCTATTTAAACATCACCACCTCTCGACCAAGAGAGGAGATGAACCAGAGCTTAAGGAAACTCTGCCAAAATTGCTCCAGGACCTTCTCCTAATCCAGAGCAGTTGATCCCCAGTGTACCTTTGCCCTAATCCCCATTAACAGAGCTCAATTTCTGAGTTGAAAATCCACCCAAAAAACAGGACACTTCACCACAGCGAGCCAATCTCTAAATTGATTGGTCCTACACCTTCACCAGACCAAGAGGAGAAGTTCCCCAGCAAAAGCCCCCTCACCAGGCCAGCCATTGCTTCTAGCCTCCAAGCTTTGTAATCGGGCTTGTTCACTTTCACACCTAGACAATTCCCCAGAGCCATAGACTTCATTTGGAGCTTGCCTGGACTCAATCGAAGGTGACACAACTCTCAAATCGAAGCTTCACTTCTCTGAGCAAAGGTATGAACTCACTCTTCCTCCCGAGCTTCCAGCGATTCTCCATTTTGTTTAAGTTAATTTCATATCCTATAAACCATATGGATGTGTTCGTCTCTTCAAGATGAATCCATAGAGCATAAGAACACAAGAATTCATTGAGAATCGAGTGAGATCTTAGGGTTTTAGTGTGGATGGTCACGGGTGCACACCAGTCGTAGACGATGACCAGGAGCCGTTCGATCGCGCGTGTATCAAGCGGACGGTCGAGATCAAGTCGGACAGGGCGATGGTACATGAACCGCGAGATGCTTGGCTGCTGACTCAAGTAGCGGTATTGAATGGGAATGCGCCGAGTGGGCTTTTGGAGCTGCCGATGTTGAGCTGGCGCCGAGTTAGATACGTAGATAAATAGGGTACTTTTGAATTATTTAAATGTCTTGAACTTTAAAAATTCATATCTTTACATTGAAAAATCACAAAAATAAAAAAAATACCCTCTTGCTCAGTGAACAAAGGAGAATAATGTGGAAAAAAAATCAAATCAATTCGATGAATATTTTATTTTTAATAATTTATTTACTATTTTCAGTATTTTAATTCTTCATTTACATAGATAATTCACCATGGCATGAGACCATAGGGCTTTTGAAGCCTTTGATCTTGGGAACATTCCTTGAATTTTTCAAGGTTAGAGGCCATCTCTGTGAAAAGTTATTGAATTTTCAAGTTTATGTCACTGTTTTAGGTATTTTAATTCCAATAATTAGCATGTTGTGAAATAAATTCTAGGAAAATTTGGTGATGTTTCTTAGGACCAGAGGACCCTGTGAAAAATGTATTTTAAGTTAATTCATTCTTAATAACCCTAATTGGCTTAAACCCCTAAAATTGAATTTAAATTAATTAGGGTTAACCACACATCAAATTGACTTGAAAACAATTCTCCATTACTCTTAGGGTCAGAGGAACCTTATATAAAATTTTGAAATCAATTGAAAATGTTTAACCCCACTAAATGGATTAACTAATTCACATAACTAAAATTAAACTTAAAAAATTCATAACTCTAAAAATACTTTTCAAAAATTCACAATATTGGTTTTGAGCTTCTATGGTATCAGGGTAGTTCAGGAAAATTAAAATTGAAATTTTCTAAAAAAGTTGATTTTTTACAATATTTTAATATTTTAATAATTAAAAAATAATAAAAATCATAAAAATGTCACATTTTTATTCCTAATCATTTAGGAACAAACCAAATATTTTTTCTAAGTCCCTAGGGTAAGATATTGAATTTTAAAGGCTTAATGTAATTTTTAGTATTAAAAAAATGAATTTTCAACCTTTTTCACTAAAATATTTCTAATAAATCAAAAAAATGCTAAAGAATTATAAAATTTTTTTCTCTGGACTCCTTGAGGTTAGGGAAATTTATGAAAAATATAAAATCTATTTTTTAACTTTTATTTTATTTTATAATTAATTAATACTCTAAAAGTCAAAATAATTATAATAAATAAAATATAATTCCAAAAATCACAAAAATTGGTCCAAGTGGTCCTCTGGTCATTAGAAACATCCCATAATTTTCTTAAGGAGAGAAACCTTTCCTTGGTCATGTTGTTAATTTTTCTTTGAAAACCCCTATTTTCTACGAAAAATAATTACATAAATAAATTAAATTCAGAAAAATCACATTTTCTCCTCTAATGTCTTAATTGACATGTGAGTGAGGTGAAATAAAAATTTAAAATTCACTTGAGCTCAATTTAGTGAGTTATGAAATAAATAAGCATAAAAAGGCATAAAGGTATTTAAAATTTTAACCCTTAATTAAGACTTTAGGTTTAATCAAAATGGAGGGTAAAATATTTGATTTTAATTTTCTCTTGGATGATTGAAACTTAGGGAAACTAAAAGTGTAGAAACCCATTAAACACTTTGAAAATATCAAAATGAAACTTTAGTTAATTAAATAATTTAAATTTTAGAAAGAGTACATTTAAATTTTGGATTATTAAAGTAGGGATATTATTAAGAGGATATTTATTCTTTAATTTAAAAGCCCATAAAGAAGTCAATTTAACAATATTTAATTCTTAATTAAAATAATAATCCAAATTAACAATTAAAATTAACAATTAAAACTAAAATTAAAACTAAAGTTAAATTAAAATCAATTTAAAAATTAAAAATTAAAATTAAATTAAAAATTAAAGTTAAATTAAAATTAAAATTAAAATCAAAATTAAAACTAAAATTAAATTAAATTAAATTTAAACTAAAAATAAATTAAATTAAATTAAATTAAATTAAATAAAAATTATATTAAAATTTAAATTTAAATCAAAATTAAAATTAAAATTAAAATTAATTTAAATTAAATTAAAATAAAATTGAATTAAAATTAAATTAAAATCATTTAACAACAAACCTAAATGAAATCATTAAGAATTAAATCTAAAATAATTTGAACACTATTCCAAATTTAAAATTATTAATTGAAACCTCATAATTAAATTAAAACATTTTAAACCATTAACTCGAACCTTAAATTAAGAATGATTAAAATTCTCGATAAATCAACTTGCCCTTAAAGGCTTTGATTATTATAACTCTTAAATAGAGTATTAAGTGTGATGTCACTTCATTCATCAGGTAATCAAATACCTAAGTTCACTGAGCAAGAAACAAAGTTTAACTAAACTCCTGGATGATTAATTCACCTGTGCAACTAAGCTTACTTGGACTCAAAACAATTCCAGAAATATTGAAAAGATGTTTAGGACTTGTTGTAAGCACTTCCTCAATATGACGGGATGTTTTAGAAGAACAACTGAATTTAACTGTTCTTTGATGAAGAAGATCATCCTTAAACCAAACCAACAACCTAGACGTCATAGGAAATGACTAGTTATAGGATTAGTAATTTGGTAGACAACCAAGACCCTTTCCCTTAGTTTTACCTAGGTATTTCTCGCAAAATATTTCAATGCCTTAACATGCGTTTCAAGTGCAGTCTGGGATGACGGGAAGACCCTCCAGGTGCGCTTTTACTTTATTGCGATTTACTTTATTACAATTTACATACATGCACTTTACTTTTTCTTGCATGATAAACAAGACTGTTGCATGAAAACCAAAACCTTTAGGATAGTCCCTAAACTGAAACCAAAACTAAATTAAAAGTCATTGCAATATAAAATTCACCGCCACAACATTCAAAATATAATACAACTCAAAAATTAACCACAAACAGAACAACAAAACTACAATTATAACTAAATTAAAACATCTCGTTGAATGATCGGGAATACCTCGGATGATGTAACCCAAGTGTTGCTAACGGGATTTCCCACCGTCTAAATGAAAGTGTGGAACTCATTCAGTTGAGTTTAGCAAATTCATATGGACTAAGTGAATTCAATGAAAATAACGGTGCCGGGATGACGGAACCGTTGGATCTTAATCGGTTCTGTTTCAACAACTTTAAGATTTGTTTTAATTAAAATATTAAAAACACTTGGATTTTAAGATTTTCTATAAACCAAAACACTTCTCTCATCTCCTGATTTATGACTTCTAAAACTAAACATCTGCAACAACAAGGAGCTTGAAGCATAGTGGGTAGCACAACCATCGTCGTCAGCAAAACTCGGATCTATTTCAGTAAAATTTTCTTAGAATTAAATAACTAAGCCATAGAATTTCGAGGTAGTTTTTCCAGTGCAACATAAATCCTCAACCTTTTCATTAGGCACTTGCATAATCATTTTATGCAAATTAAGTCCTAACCGGTCTTAGGACTCCGAGGTAGTCGTTCGGTACGACATAAACCCTCACATCTTCGAGGCTATATGTATGATTATGTCATACAAATATAAGTCCTAATTAATTAAAATTGGCAAGATTAAAACATTAAGTAAATTCCCAAATCTAAGCCAAACAAAAGGATAGTTTGGGAAGTTGCCTAGATTCTTCTTGGATCCTCAGCTTCTCCTACTTCTCTTTCTTTGGACTCTTAAAATAAAATTGTTCCAAATTTGAGCTGATCCCTATTGAAATTTCCAAAATCCAATCCTTTGAAAACCTTAAACTTTGAAATTCTTGAAAGCAAAACCTCTGATCATTATCGAGAGTTTTCTTAAATGATTCCCTTCATTTAATATGTAATTAACTATAGGGGCTTGCCCTTATAGGGAACTTTAAGAACCCAGGTAATATAAACCCTACTTAATTCCTTTATATTAAGCAGGGGAACTTGTCGTCTTACAAAATTGGTCGCAGACTAAACGAATGTCACAAATCTTTTAGTTTATTTAATCGAGCCCCATCATCAAGCAGTGTGTCTATTCCTGGGAATAAATCACAGTTTGTGGTGCGGTGCTCGTTTATATAAACTATTCGGGTTGTGAGATCGGATTGATTTCGTATCTTAAAAGTTTCAAACATAAAATTAATTTCAAAATCAAATGCTACTTTCCAAATTATATATATATTTAAATTTAATTTAAAATTTAAATTTCGACGATAATTTCTGTAGGCGACCCCTTTTCAAAATTGCAACACTCAACCTAAAAATATGCCGACAACTTCTGGTGACTTCGCTGGGGAATTGTTCCTCTCTCCATTTTGATCAGATGGTTTAGCGTTCATAAATCGGTGGTGAGTCCATATCCCTAGTGGACCAAAACTACCATTCTTCCGTTGGAATACCTCGTTCACTTCTGTCTTGAACGAGTATAGCCAACTCCTCTCGGATTTAGGAGCCACTATTTAAACACCCCTAAACATAGAGGTTTCGAGATCCTTTTACCTCTTTTCTGAGGTGAGGTGGACCCCCAATAGGTGTTAGCTTAGGAGCAGTCCTTCGAGTTGAGAAGTCTTGCATAAGACTTTCTCTTCCTTTCTAATTCTAAATCTTGTCCTTTACCTTTTCTATAGCCTTTTTTCTTCAATCTTTTTGTTTCTAACAAACGAACCTTCTAATAAACAACTTCTTTTATAAATCACAAGTACACTAAGATAAACAAAAATGTGTTCGGACTCTTTCTTTTTCGTCCTAAACTTTACGACGAAAAGAAGCATAATTCAGGACTGACATTCGGAATCTGCCCTGCAGAAAATGACTGCCCCAAAGTTAATCTTTTCCTTCACCAACGGAATGAACTTCGCTGTTTACAAGGATTCACTTCCCAACAATTTCATCATCCATTTTGGACAAGGATTTGGCAACACATGCATCAAGTTTGCTGATGTCACTCTCTTCACACTAATGGACAAAGTGTCGGAAACTGAAGACCCCGTGATTGAGTTCACCCTGAAGTCGGCTCAAGAATTCCCTCCCCTACAGAGGGTTCCAGCTGAGAGGAGTACTACTGTTCGTAGTAGCACTGTTGTCTCTACCCCTACCGGTCTAGTCATCTCTGCACCTACCCCGACTTCTGCCAAATTGAAGGGGGAGGAAATCCAAGTCTGTGATGAGCCTGTCACCGTGGAGGGTACAGATTTCGCTACAATACCATCTGTTTTTTAGATTGGGTCCAATTCAAGAGTTGGACCCTTAACTCAGACTCAAAGAAGAAATAGAAGCAGAAAGAACGCCAAGAAAGCTAGAGCTGCTGAAGTGGCTTTTCTAGAGGAAAGAGATGATTTGCTTGAGTATATACCTTTGTTGGAAGGGAACAGGTTTCACCCTCTCTCTGCCGCATCAGATGAAGAGGATATCCGTAGGATCGCCGCTGCATTACCCCGACCGTCATACTACAACAATTACAAGAGGAAAAGGGATAAGACTATGCCATTGGCTCGACTGCAAGATGTGATAGAAAGAATGGCAAAGAAAGAAAGATGCCCTGTATCAGAAATCTTAAGAAGGATAGGACGGGCGCCAGCTAAATCCCACCTCGAACCGCGAATAGAGCCTTTTACTGCCACAGAGAAACCAAAGAATAAGATAAAAGCCAGTTCACCCTTTGTTGTATCGGGTCTACAAATTAGGGAGGATACCACCTTCCAGCATATAGCCGACAGATCATCCGGTCCTAGGTTTCCGGCTGCAAGAAGAGTGGTATGGCGACCTATTACTAGCGAGCTAAGACCAAAACAATGTTCTGAGAAGAAAAGCCTTATCGGGAGACCTGAATCAGAAGAAAGTGCTACTGCAATAAAGGGGATTCCCGGGAAGGAAGTTCAACAACCATCACGAGACAACTGCGAGACCGTGCAGAAAGGGCCACTAGAGGATGCCATGGACAAATTAAGGACCGATATCCGACGGTTAGCAAAAGGAAGAGAAGAACTAGGAGATGAAGTTGACTCATCAGAGTTCATGGTTGTGGAGTATGCCGAGATCAACATTGTTGAAACGCGAGCATCATCCACTTCACAAGGAGCTCCAGCAGCTGCAGAAAGAGATGAACCGGAAGTGTTGAGAGCACAACTTCGGGAAAGGGATGATACAATTTCCCAGATGGCAAAAAGAATGGAAGAGAAGGTTGCTGCCCTAGCCACTCTCCAGAGTCAGGTACAACCTCAGAAAGAGACACCCCCAGAATTTATCCATATTGCAAATGGGGGAAAGGGGATCACATCCGTCAACGGAGATGAACAACCAAAGAAGGATCCTACACAAAGCATAATTCCAGAAAAGGACATTAAGAGCATGGTAGAACAGCAGGTACGAGAAGTTTTAGCACAATCCAATAGTGGAGCATCTATTCAGACGGGTAGACCTTACCCCGAAGAGTTCGATGTAGTCCAGTACCCGAAAGGCTTCTTACCACCTCTGTTTAAGACTTTTAATGGAACAGGAAACCCTCGACAGCATGTCGTACATTTTCGTGCTAGTTGCTGCAATGCCGGTTGGAGCGACGCTTTACTCTTCCGCCAGTTCGTCAGCAGTTTGTCAGGGATTGCCTTCAACTGGTACGCAGAATTGTTGAACGGTTCAGTAAAGACCTTTTCAGAACTGGAGAATCTTATCTTTAAACGATTTGCCGGGGCTCAGCACCACATCACTATCGGTGATCTAGTGGTGGAGCAATAGAAGCCGAACGAGACTTTAATGGATTACATACTTCGATGGAGAAACTTAAGCATGAAGTGTGAACTACAGCTTCAAGAACAACATGCAGTCGGTATCCTACTTAAAATGTATTCATGACCCGATAGCACTCCTCCTTAAAGGATTTACAATTAAGACTTTCGAGAAGTTGCTTAGCAAGACCGGGAGCTTGCAAGAAGAGGAAAAGCAGTTAAGTTTCGCGGACAAGAACGATAAGCAGAAGCCCGTGAAAACATTCGAAAAGAAATCTGGAATCGTCGTGGCAGTAGATAAGGGCAAGCAGCCAACGCAGATACCGCCAGAGCGACCGCAGCCTAGTTACCAACCACCGCAACGAACATACCAACAACCTCAGCAGGGCTATCAACAACCTCGTCCAAGCTATCAGCCACCTCAGCATTATGAACAACCGCCTCGTTCATCGCGTACCTTAAGAGAACTTCTAAATAGAGAATATCCATTCAAAATTGAAGCCGTAGCGAAGATGTTCCGCAGCTTAATGAAGACACCAGATTTTCAGCTGCCAAAGCCCAAGAAGCCGGAGGAAGTCAATAAGAATGATCATCCAAACTATTGCCCTTACCACCAGATGCTCGGACACAAGATAGAGGATTGCATCACTTTCAAGAGCTGGCTTCATGACAATCTCCAAAAAGGGAACAAAACGATCCTGAAGGAATACATGAAGGAACCCCAGAAAGGAGGTTCTGTCAATGTTATTTCAACGGATCCTATTGTTCTGATAGGCCCTTACACGACCGATGATGGATGGAGTACTGTCTGGACAAGATCATCGAAGAAAATTTTGGATCACATCCAGACCGCTTCGGTATGCGCTTCAACTCAGAGTTTGAAACCTGTCGAGCCGGCACTATCACTTACGATTGAAGAACCGCCCAGAAGGAGGAGAAGATCGTGGAAGAAAATAAGACTGAGGCTCCGAAGGGTAGACTAGGGGCTGCTTATCCTAAGATGGTTGTTTCTGATTCGGGGGAGAAATCTCTCGAACTCCTGACTCTGTGTGATTATCTGCCCGCTCCGGCAGGATCTTATAATGATAAGAGTTATGGCATTGGCTACGTTTTGACCGTTTCTAACGATTATGTAACTAACGACAACCGGCTTAATCTGGATCTCGATCCCAATACAAATAACGATTCTCAAATCATACACAACCTCGACGACCATGACGAATAAGATGTTCACAAAGGAGGCTACGAAAGCTCGACAAGCAACGAGTCCATTTATGAATTCCGAGGAGCTCCGATCACGATAGAATTAGAACCATCAGACACCGAAGCAACTTCAGAAGAGCCAGTGGTTCCAATTCAAGAGGATACACCGGCAGATTCAACACCAAATTCAGAAGAAATAACTGAATTAAATCTAAGAAGTGGAAAAGTTCCACCTCCGAGAATGGGTCCAAAGGATAAAGGAAAGCAGGTGGTTGCTCAGGAAGGGCCAACCCCATCAGAGGAACTGCCCATTCGGGAAGAAACCGAGGAACATGGTAATAAAGTGGACTACAACGTGCTAGCCCATCTTAGGAAGCTACCAGCTAGACTAAGCATATACGATGCTCTGATCTTGTCAAAGGAGATAAGAGAAGCTCTGATCAAGGCTCTACTTGATCCAGAGATTTGTTTAGCTCAAATGGCCGGTAATTCCTTTGATGAGGTTTGCTCGTTAAATGAACAACGAGGTGTTACCTTCACAGATAATGATCTATTACTGGGAACAGCTGATCACAACCGACCGTTATACATTTCAGTCACTATTGGAAAGTTTACGCTCTCTAGAGTGTTGGTTGATCCAGGAGCATCAATCAACATAATGAATCTTCGGACGCTAGCATATTTGGAAATTGATGCTCGCGAGCTTGAAGCAGACAAGATGCTATTAAGAGGCTTCAATTAAAAAGGAGAAAGAGCTCTTGGATCGATAACACTACTAATGAAGACCGGTGATTTAGCAAAGAAAACCACAAAATTCCACATAATTGATTCTGAGACATCGTTCAACGATCTACTGGGTTGGCCATGGATCCATGAAAACCGAATGGTACCGTCGTCTCTGCACCAGTGCATAAAGTATTACGAAGGAGGGGAACAGTGCATCAAAGGTGATTTGCAAACGTTCTCTGTGCATGAAATTGGAATTCATGAAGTTGCAGCCTGCTACTCGCCCCCGAAGAAAACAAACCTTTCCAGAAATATCATATCAAAATGAAGTAAAAGAGATTCGAGACGATGAAGAACCTGAAGTTCTAGTCCAACAGTTACTCACCACTCCCTTACGGTGAGATGGTGAAGATTTCTCCAGGACTCTGTCTTCCAGGACAGAGTGAAGAGAGAGTGAGGGGAGAGGTAACATGAGAGAGGGAGAGAGCGAGCGAGTAGAGAAAAGTCTAGGTGAGAGAAGAGAAAGTAAGATAGAGGGAATGAGAGAGAGAAAACGAGGGGGAGAGTGACTAAATGAGTAAGTGCAAGAGCAGAGGGAGTGAAGAGTTAGATAGGGAGGGAGGCATAAAGAAATGGTAGGAGGGATTGAAAGAGGGAGGGATCTAGGAGGTAAGAGAGATATATGAGAAAAATAATAAATAATGAAATGGATATAAGGGGAGAGAGCAAGATGTGAGAGCATTTGAGAGAGCGTGTACAAGGGAGACGGAGTGAGAGATAGAGTAGGAGAAAGGCTGAGTAAAGAGATAGAAGAGAGGGATATAGAATTATGAGCAAGAGTGAGATAGAGAGGGGGCAATTGAGAGCAACGAAACAACAAAGAGAGATGAAATAAAGTGAGAGAGAGCAAGAGATGGAGTACAGAAAGAGATTGAAGAGAGAGTGGGAGGGAGAAATGGAGAGAGGGTAAGGCAAAAATAGAGTCAGAATGAGTGAGGAAGAAAGGGAGTAAGAGTGAGAGTGAAATTTAAGAGAGAAAAAAAGGGAGTAAGAAAGGGAGAGATTGCGAGAGACAAATAGAGAGGAGAGTGTGTGGGAATAAAGAGTGAGAGAGAGAGAGAGAGAGAAGATAGAATCAGGGAAGATATAGAGAATAACTGAAAGGGAAGGAGGGGCAGAGAATGAGATCGTCTAAAGGGAGAGCATGAGAATGTGAGAGGGGGAAGTGATAGTGTAATTGAGAGAGATAAGGGAGACTGAGAGATGGCGAGAGAGGGATGGGGGAAAGAAGCAAAAGATAGGGGAGAGAGGGAGAGAAAGATTGAAGAGATTGAAGAGAGAGCAACATAAGTGAGAATGAGTGAGTGAGAGCGAACATAGAGCTAGAAAGAGTGCGGGAGGGAGGGAGTAAGAGTGAGAGTGAAACTGAAGAGAGAATGAGGGAGGGAGAAATGCAAAGAGTGTGAGAGATAATAGAGTGAAGAAAGTATGAGAGAATAGAGAGCGAGAGAGAGTGAGGGATGAGATAACATGAGAGAGGGAGAGAATTAGTGAGTAGAGAAAAAGTGTGCGAGAAGAGAGAGCAAGAGAGAGGGAATAAGAGAGAGAGATAGAGAAAACGTGTGGGAGAGGGAGAGAGGAGTTAGATAGGGAGGGAGGCATAAAGAGAGGGAAGTAGGGATTGAAAGAGGGACGAATCAATGAGGTAAGAGCGATGTATGAGCAAAAATAATAAATAATGAGATGGATATAAAGGGAGAGAGCAAGATGTGAAAGCAATTGAAAGAGAGTGTGTAATGGAGGGGGAGTGAGAGATTCAGGAAGAGAAAGAGTGAATAAAGAGAGAGAAAAGAGAGAGATAGAATTATGAGCAAGAGAGGAATAGAGATGGGGCAAGTGAGAATGAAGAAACAACAAAAGAGATGACAAAGAGAGTGAAGGACAGAGCAAGAGAAAGAGTGAAGAAAGTGACTGAAGAGTGAGCGGGGGGGAGAGATGGAGAGAGAGTAATGAATAAATAGAGAGAAAAGAGAGACTCATGGAAGGCATATCAAAATATAATGAGTGAGAGGTTGAGAGAGGGAGATATTTAGGGTGATGTGGAGGGAGATGGAGGGAGAGAGGGACTTATAGAATAAAGAGTAAGAGAGTGAATGAAGGACTGCGAAAGAAAGATATATAAACAAAGCGGGAGAGAGAGAGATATATGGAGACATGGAGAGGGTTAGGGAGGGAGTGAAAGAGAGAGGGGAGAAAGTAAGATATGTTTGAGAGAAGGTGAGAAATAATGAAAGCGAAGAGTAGAGAGAAAGACAGATAGAGAGAGCTAAGAGTAGGATTAAAAGAGAGAGAGAAGTAGGGAGAGAGGAAGACAGAGTGTGTGAGGGATATTTTTCCCCTGTTGGAACAGTTGGACAGAAGAAACCAGTCATCGATGCTGATCGGGGGAACACTTCCGAAGAAGAAGAAGAAATCAAGAAAGAAGCAACGACAATAAGTCAAAAGAAACCCCAGTTCAAGATCTCTCTCGAAGATGAAAAGAATGAAGAATATAAATTAATGTACGAGAAGATTAACATCATGTGCATACTATGACCCTGACCCCGATCCATTCTAATAAGATCGAGGGTATGGTGGTCAAGGAGGTGCATGGTGGTGGTACTAAGCCAATCAAGTTTTACCGTGGTGCTTCTTCTTCCAATACTAAAAAAGATGTACAATTTGAAGATGTTACTTCTTCCGAATTAATGGAACTACCTTTTGAGTGGTAATCTCCCGTGTTAAAAATTTAATTCAACGTGGTGTCTTACCTCAACAATGGACAAAAGGCTGATCACAACACTTTAAAAAATTATGGATAATGCCGGTCGGCCTCCCAATTTAAAACATGGTCTCAGATTCGGCACAGTAGGATCAGTTGATGATACGGGATTTTGCTTGGTTGTCACTTGCGAACCTAATAAAGACAGCTTGGAAGCTTCAGAAGATCTCGCAGATCTACCAATCGGAGATGCTCCACCAGAATTCGAAGAAGAAATCAAATCTACAATAGACGAGTTAATGGAAGTTAACTTAGGTACTAGCGAAGAACCTAGGCCTACCTTTGTTAGCTCCTTACTCAATAAAGAAGACTCCGAGGAAACAATCAAGCTACTAATGGAATTCAAGGATTGTTTTGCTTGGAGTTACGATGAAATGCCAGGATTAGCTCCAGAAGTCGCAGTTCACAAATTAGAAGTAGATCCTACTTCCATTCCAGTTAGACAAGCTCCTAGAAGAATCCGTCCAGAAATTGAGCAACAAGTAATAGCCGAAGTTAAGAAGCTAATAGACGCTAAATTTGTCCGTGAAGAACAATACCCTACTTGGTTAGCCAACGTGGTACCAGTCAGAAAGAAGAATGGTCAGATCAAAATCTGCGTAGATTTTAGAGATTTAAATAAAGCATATCCAAAAGACAAATTTCCACTACCAATTCCAGAACTGATGATCGACATTGCTTCAACACATGAAAGATTTTCATTCATGGATGGATTATCAGGATACAACTAGATAAAGATGGCACCAGAAGACAAAAAGCTCACGGCATTCAGAATGCCGATCGGAGTGTATTGCTACACAGTAATGCCATTTGGACTAAAGAACGCAGGAGCAACATACCAAGGAGCCATGACGAAGATTTTTGATGATCTCATTCACAACCAAGTCGAGTGCTACATGGATGATGTGGTCATCAAAAGCAAACTAAAGGAAGATCACCTGTATGATTTGAGAATTGTTTTCGAGCGACTGAGACAATTTAACCTTAAGATGAATCCTTTAAAATGCGCCTTCGGCGTCACCTCAGGGAAGTTCTTAGGATTTGTTGTCCGACATCATGGGATTGAAATCGATCCGGAAAAGATTAAAGCTATTTTAGAAATGCCTCCTCATAAAACTTTGAAACAGCTATGATCCTTTCAAGGAAAGTTGGCATATCTTCAACGCTTTATATCGAATTTATCAGGAAGGTGTCAGCCTTTTTCTGCTTTGGTTAAGAAGGATGCCAAGTTTACTTGGGACTCCAAGTGTCAACATGCCTTCGATGACATCAAACAATACTTAATGACACCTCTTGTCTTAGCAGCCCCGATGATCGGGTAGTCGTTGATACTTTATACCGCGGCTTTAGATGACTCCCTTGGAGCCCTGCTAGCCCAGGTCAATGATGAGGGAAAAGAAAATGCTCTCTACTACTTAAGCCGTCGTCTAATTCCGATAGAAGTAAAGTATCCTTCGATTGACAAGCATTGTTTGGCCCTGATCTTCGCCGCACAGAAGCTCAGGCAGTACATGCTTTTTCATAAGGTCAGCCTTATTTCGAGAGTTAATCTGTTGTAATACTTGATGACTCGACCAACGCTTTCTGGCAGACTTCCCAGGTGGTCGATGATACTATTGCAATTCGACATAACTTTCGTTCCTCTTCGCGCCGTAAAAGGACAAGTCCTAGCTAACTTCCTTGCAGCACCCCCTTTACCGGCAGATTCGCCTCTCGACGACGATTTGCCTGACGAGCAGATAATGAACCTAGAAGACCCTGATGATCGACGTTGGGAACTGTACTTTGACGGAGCGTCCTCGGCACGTAAGAACAAAGAATTGCAAACGATAGTGCCCGGTAAGGCAGGAATCAGACTAATCTTTATAACACTGGAGCGGGGGATGTTAAGATACTCCTACCACTTAACAGAACCATGTACAAACAATGAGGCAGAATACGAAGCCCTTATAACCGGATTAGAATTAACCATTTAGATGGGAATAACGGACATCAACATCTACGGGGATTCTCAGTTGATCATTCAACAGGTCGCCGAACAGTACAAAATTTTAAAGCCAAGAATCGAGTAGTACTTTCAGTACGCCATGAAATTATTGGGACAAATTCCAAACGTAACAATCTACAAGATTCCCAGAAGAGAAAAAGCTCTCGCCGATGCGTTAGCCCGCCTTGCAAAAGAATTTGCCTGCTTGCAGGATGAGTCAGTTGAAGTGTCAGTTCAAGGACGACAGGTCCTATCACAGCTCGACATGGATACAATACACAAATCAGAAAGAGTAGAAGCAACAATTGCAGCGGTGACAAAAAAAAAAAGATTGGCGACAGCCATTAATAGACTACTTGCAAACAACAAACCTACCAGATGATAAGTCATTAGCCCATCAAATCAAGAAAAGAACTCTGTCTTACGCGTTAATAAACAATACATTATATAGTAGGTCTTTTGATTAGATGTGGCTAAGATGCCTGAGCGGGTCTGAGGCTTGTGAAATCGTAGGACTTTGTGGCGCTCATCAGTCGTGTCCGAAAATGAAAATGAAGATTAAAAGACTAGGGTACTACTGGCCCTCAATGATGACCGACTGTATGAAAGTTGCCAAAAGTTGTCACCAGTGCCAATTGCACGGAGTGGTTCTACACCAACCTCCAAATGTGCTACACCCGATAATCGCGTCGTGGCCGTTTGAGTGTTGGGGCACAGATATAGTGGGTCCGATAGAACCGCCTTCTTCAAGAGGACATCTCTTCATTCTTGCATCTACAGACTACTTTTCTAAATGGGCAGAAGCTATATAACTCAGAGAAGTAAAGGCACACCACGTGCTACAGTTTTTCAAGAACCAAGTCGTTTACAGTTTTGGGGTGCCGCGCAGGATCATTTCAGTTAATGGGTCTACATTCAAAAGTACAATGATCAACAATTTTGTCAGAAGACACGGGATTGATTGGCGATACTCAACGATCTACTACCCAAGAGCAAACAGCTTGGCCGAGGCTTTTAATAAAACTCTTGTCTAGATTCTAAAGAAAACTTTGGATGACAACAAGAGAAATTGGCACCAGAAGTTGTTAGAAGCCTTATGGACCTACAGGACGACTTTTAGGACTCCTACTTAGTCTACGCCTTACGCTTTAGTGTACGGGTCCGAGGCTGTCTTGCCCCTGGAAGTTCAGCTTCCGTCGCTCCGAGTTGCAGTTGCAGAAACGATCACCACAGAAGAAAATGCCAGACTACGACTAGAAGAATTTTAAAGCTTGGAAGGGAAAAGACTTTCTGCAAAGCAAAATTTGGAACTGTATCAAGGTAAGATGATCGAGGCCCATGATAAACTAGTCCGCCCAAGAACTTTCAAAGTCGGTGACTTAGTTCTTGTTCTCAGAAGACCTATTCTTGCACAACGCAAGTTAGGAGGTAAATTTGAACCAACATGGGAAGGGTTGTTCGTGGTCGAGAGAGTCTACTCAGGAGGTTCCTACCAACTGGTGAATTGTCGTGGAGAGCGACCCATGCTTCCAATCAATGGACTGTAATTAAAGAAGTATTATGCAACCTGATGTTTCGAAGGGTGGCTTTTAAAATAGAGTCTTATCCCTAGAAACACGGGTGAAATAATCACTTTGTGACTGGGTCAGAACCCAAAACCAAATAAAATGGATGATAAAAAAAAAATCTCATCAACAAAAATGTTAAAAAAGAAAACATGGGATATCATAATAATAAAATGTCAATCTTTCCTCTTAAATCCATTCATTCCTGATATTTTCTCATCTCTTCCTACTTCCTTTAAATTTAAAAGAAGTGAATAAGAATTTTTAAGTGTTTTTCTTATTGTTCTTGTTCTTAGTACAGCCACTGATCCTTTCCTTATTTTTTTGCAGGGAAATGTCGAACCGGCGGTTGGTTCTAAACTTTAGAAATGGCGTGAGTCTAGCACTTGATTAAAAGAGGGTGAGGGATAGAGCAGTGATAGAGATTGACTCAGACTTCATACCGTACCGACTTACAATACGAAGAAAATAATTGGATCCCAGTTGATCGAGAAGAACTTCACAGCCAAACATTGATGAAAATGGGTGACTCGAGCCACCAATCCAGCAACAAGAAAAGAAAAGCAAACGCCGCGCATGCAACCTGAGAAGATAAGAAAGTTAAGTCCATTGTTGCCACAGCAGAGAGTAGGCTTGTCAGCGCCGCGCCCGCAGAAATTCAAGGGGTAAGGAGAGCTACTCTCACTCGCTTACCCGACGAAGAAATAAGAATCGTCGCATTCGCAAAATGTTGACAAAGTTAGCAGAAGATCAACATGAACAGGCAGTGGATACTGTTAGTGAAAATGCTCCAAGGAGACTGGTTCGTCAGGAACTAGAAATAAGAAAGTCAATTCCAAGAATGTCGGAACAGATAAAAGAAATACCAAGAAAAGCAGAAATAGAGTCGATACCTCGACGCCGAGCATATGTACCGGATCCAAAGAGTCTTGTTGCGAAAGCATCCCCGGAGGATGTCCCTACGGAGATTATCCCCGAGGAGCCGAGACATATAGAAGAACGTACTGGGGTTGAGCCATACATCCCACAGTATGTTACAAGACACTGAGGACTTCAGATAATCCCGGAATACGAGTTGGAGAAAATGCAAGTAGTTGAGAAGAAAACCTTCGAATACTTTGAAAGAATTAGAAACAAGAGGGTCAACATCTTGGAAGTCCTCGAGCTGCATACAGATGTTTTCTCAGATTATGAGCAACAACAAATTGTAGATTGCATCCTTGAATTGCATAAAATGGGCCAAGCTGGCCGTCTAAGAGAAAAGACATATTCAGAACCCCGAAGATGGATGCCAGGAAAGGGAAGAGTTACAATCCAATGCGGATGTTGCTACATTTTTGCCACAGACAGGAAAGGAAATCCACCAAAGATACTCCATCGCAGTGAGGTGGATCCAATGCCAAGAGTCATCAAGAGAATGGTGAAAAGGATGATAACATGGAGGGTATTGCGTGCAGATTGCATACCCAAGCACTGCATTATCAACATCTACAAGGAAGGTGACCGCATACCTCCGCATATAGATCATCATGACTTTGTTAGACCCTTCGCACGAGTGTCATTCCTCGACCAGAGTGCAACATCATGTTCGGATCCGACCTCCGGATTGCCGGCCCCGGTGAGTTCCGAGGGCCGGTCGAGATACCACTACCGTAGGTTCCGTCCCGGTGTTAAAAGGAAACGGAGCGAGACGTTGCGAAGCATTGCATTCCGGGAGTGCTCGTGGAGCGGATCTCGGTTACTTTTAGAAGAATGGAGGACGAGAAAAATGCCTTACCACTTTCATCCGGATCCGGAATTGGAGAGTCTCCGACCCTACGAGTCGTGAGTTACATGGGAAATAGCACACCTCCAATACACATCCATGCGGCATTCCTGCCAAGGGTGGCATGGAAGGTGATGTTATTGCCCATGTTTCTTACTATTCATTCATGGATTTTTTGACAGACGCTTATGGATGGATTAGCAAGAATCTTACACAATCCATTTTGGATTTACATGGATTGTATGAGACATTAAATTTCTGAGGAAAATGTCATCATGACTAGATCAAGTTGTATGATGTACTTTCAGCAAGTTGGAATGAAAACGACTACGTCATATTTTGCCTTCACCTCTTTTTGTGCAAATTGATCGGGAAACACCATTAGAGTTAAATGAACTTTGAACGAAGAACAGAAAAGAAAAGAAAATAAATGAGAACTTTTCCTAAAAATCTGAATATTGAAATGAACTTCAAATTCACATGAACACTAAATAAACAACAAAAAAAATAAAAATGGGTTCGTTAAAGGACAAACAAAACGAATCTAAATCTCAAATTGAATTCCGATCTGAATCCTCTAATTCGAACCTTTCAGTTCTTTCCTCCATCGAAATTTGTTTGAAACTCTTTTGAAATTTAAATATTCTCTTCGACTTATTGCTAAGTCAAGTGTTTTTAGCTTGGTACACTTACCAGTTCCTTTCAATTCTCTTTCTTCTGTGTCTTAGAGGATCGACTAGTTCTATTGACACAGAGCCACAAACTTTGTTCGATTTGGTTCTGATGGCATGAGATTGGGTCCCTCTTCATACAGATAAATCTTCGATACTGGAGCCTAACTTCCAGTTCTCTTCGAGATTAGAGCCTAACTTCTAGTCCTCTTTCAAATTTCCAAGACTGGCACCTAAATTCCTGTTCTCTTCCTTCGAGGTCGGTACCTAAATTCCGACTCTCATTCGAGCTCGATACCTAAATTTTAACTCTCTTTCGAATAGATACCGAAATTTCAATTCTAAATTTCCGAGAATGGTACCTAAATTCCAGTTCTCTTCCTTCGAGGTCGGTACCTAAATTCTGACTCTCATTCGAGATCGATACCTAAATTTCGATTCTCTTTCGAATTAATACCTAAATTTCAATTCTAAATTTTCGAGACTGGTACCTAAATTCCAGTTCTCTTCCATCGAGGTCGGTACCTAAATTCCGACTCTCATTCGAGATCGATACCTAAATTTCAATTCTCTTTCGAATTGATACCTAAATTTCAATTCTAAATTTTCGAGACTGGTACCTAAATTCCAGTTCTCTTCCTTTGAGGTTGGTACCTAAATTCCAACTCTCATTCGAGATCGATACCTAAATTTCGACTCTCTTTCGAATTGATACATAATTTTCAATTCTAAATTTCCGTGACTGGTACCTAAATTCCAGTTCTCTTCCTTCGAGGTCGGTACCTAAATTTCAACTCTCATTCGAGATTGATACCTAAATTTCGACTCTCCTTCAAATTGATACGTAAATTTCAATTCTAAATTTCCGAGACTGGTACCTAAATTTCAGTTCTCTTCCTTCGAGGTCGGTACCTAAATTTTGACTCTCATTCGAGATCGATACCTAAATTTTGACTCTCTTTCAAATTGATACCTAAATTTAAATTCTAAATTTCCGAGACTGGTACCTATATTCCAATTCTCTTCCTTCGAGACTGGTACCAAATTCCAGTTCTCCCATCCAAGATCGATACCTAAATTTTGATTCTCTTTCAGGTTTGATACTTAAATTTCAAATCTCACACTCTCGAGATCAGTACCTAAATTCTGATTCTCATACTTTTTTTCATCGATACTTAAACTTTGATTCTCACTCTGAGGCTGGTACCTAAATTCCAGTTCTCTTCGCGATCCCGAGGTTGAAACCCAGGTTTTAATCATCATTTCAAATCCAAATTTCAAATTCAAAATTTCCTTAAATAGATTTTAAATTAAACTTCAAATCGAAATCCAAACTCACACATTGAAACTTGAAATTTAAAAGTAAAATGAAATCCAAATCGAATTCCCCATATCTTGTGATTTGGAGTTCACCTCCTTTTCCATTCCCCAGATAGAGTTCAGGAATCTCCGGTCTTGGAAATAGACCTGGTACTCCCCAGAGGAAATTCTTCTACTTCGTCCTAAGTTTGTCACTTGGACATCTGTGTTGGTTTTTTTGATCTCTTCGGTCAACGCCAATACGCGCGGTGTGCTCCGTCAGCACACCACACCTATTGGGGGTCCATTTGTTGACCTCATTTTTGATGAGGTCTCTTCTTTTCTCACTCCTTAGTGTTTAGGATCTAGCCATAGGACTTTCCTTTTGACTATCCTAGAGGACTAGAAGTGGAACCCACCACTTAGAAATTCACACACCTCTTAACTCTCTGCAAACCCCACAAGCTTGATTGTAGACCCCTAATCAACTAGAGGGTTGAAATCAAATGTGGGAGTTTAAAGGATGAGTTCCCTATAGGACTCTTTAGCCTTAGGACTGCCTTGGGTGGCCTGGTCTGGTGAGGGTTGACTTGCACATACACTAAACTCTCACACACATTCCATGTCCTAAAACCACACTCTCACTCAACTTGACTTCCTGACTCATGTAGGTAATTCATATGGATGGTCCTTAACCCCTCAGCCCCTGGCTAAGAGGGTTAGGAACAACATGGTGAATGCCTCAAATGAGTCCTCTCATGACTCATATGGGAGGGTTGACTTGCACATACACTACACTCTCACACACATTCCATGTCCTAAAACCACACTCTCACTCAACTTGACTTCCTGACTCATGTAGGTAATTCATATGGATGGTCCTTAACCCCTAAGCCCCTGGCTAAGAGGGTTAGGAACAACATGGTGAATGCCTCAAATGAGTCCTCTCATGGCTCATATGGGCTTAACATGGCTTCATGGCTTCATGGCTTCATGGCTTAACCAAAGTGATTCCATTTTGCTCAACTTTGATCAATCTTCCTTTTTTTAAAATTTTTAATTTTTGACCCCCGGGACCCGGACCCACCAAACCTACCAAATGCCCTTGGAGCTACCCAAAATTTACAAAATTACTTAAAATTATCCAAAATTCCTCAAAGTTAGTCGTAAACATTTCCCCCCACTCAAATTGATCATCCACAGCTAAAAAATACCAAAAATTCCAAAAGTACCCCCCAATACCCTCAAAATACCCAAAATGCCCTTTTACCACAAAAAAAATCCAAAATTCAGAAAATTCCCTAACAAATTCCAGAAAATCCCAAATATTCCTAATTTCATTTTCTTCAACTACACCATGGGCCAATTTTGCCAATTTACCCCACTTTTACCAAAACCCTAATTTGACCCATTGTAAACCCAAGTGAACCCAATGTCCAACCAAACCACCCCAATTGATCTCAATTCTGGTTCAATTCAATTCTAAGCTTCAATTTAATATCCCCAACATCAATTTATACCAAATCTAAGTCTAATTTAATTGACATTTGAGCCCAATTTCAATTTGAGGCATAAGGCCCAATTTTGACCCATGACCTAAACCTAGCTCAAACCAACCCAATTCAACCCCAATTGGTCCCAAATCTTTTCTAAGGCCTTCCTAACATCCCCATAAACAAACACTAATTTGATTTGCCCAAAATTTGATCTTAAACTCCACCCAAACCTAACCCAAAACCAAAATCCCTTAAATTGACCTAAGCCCAAACCTAACCCAAATGGGCCCATATCCCAAAATTAGAACCAAACCAAAGTTGGAAACTCTTTGTGACACTCCCATGAACATTTCTCAACATTAATTTTACATCAAATCCAACTTTAGCCTAACCTTAACCCAAGTTAGCCCAATTTGGCCCACTTTGGCCCCTTTAACTAAAAAGCCCAAATTCAACCCAATTCTACTCCAAATCTCACCAAATTGATTCCAAACCATTCATGAAACATTCCTAAACCAATTGCAACATTTATTTGACATGGTCCTTCACAAAAGTTTCATCCAAAAGCCTATCCTAATATCCAAAAGCCCACTTCCCTAAATCACTTTAAAAGCCCATCTAAAACCATTTCAAAATGCCCAAACTCTATTCTAAAGCCCATATGACATTTTCATCTGACATCCATTTAATCAAAATCATTCCCTAATTTCCAATTCCATCATCAAATGATTTCAAATAAAGCCTCATGCCAAATCACCCTTAAATGCCAAAAATCCCAAAATCCCTTTCTCATGCAAGTAAGCCAAGCCATTCCCAAGCCATGAGCAAGCTTTGAAGCCATGCACAAGCCACATGAAGCCATGGGAATTACTTTACACATCACCATAACTTTAATTGCAAAAGGAGGAGCCTCTTTTAAACCCCCTTAAAAAAGTTGTAACCCTTTTAATGCTTCACCTTAATCCATGATTAATCCAAATATTCATGGATGGGGACTTCACTACCCTTTCCTAGCTGATCCAACTGACTTCTCTCAGCTTAAAGTCAAGCCTTGGGGAGGTACACCTAGCCTAAACCATGCCTTGGACCAAATCAACTCAAAATGAGCCCCTTCCCCATTCCATTTTGGATCAAGCTCTTTACACATGGCATTAGCCAATTGAGTTCACTAAACCCATGCACTAACCTTCCTGACCCTGAGAGTGAACCATGCCTGGCCGGCCAGCCACCACAGTCGCCGAAAAACGCCATGGCCGAAAGCTCCATGTGAGCCAATCTTTCCAATTCTCTCTTGTTGACTTCTCTCAACACAAATGGACAGCAAAGCTGTTCTTCTCCTCCCCTGAGCAGCTGATCTCAGCCTCCAATTGCCCTTGGGAAGCCCTCCAGCCATGCCTATTTAAACACCACCACCTCTCGGCCAAGAGTGGAGATGAACCAGGCTTAAGGAAACTCTGCCAAAATTGCTCCAGGACCTTCTCCTAATCCAGAAGCGAGTTGATCCCCGGTGTTCCTTTGCCCTAATACCCATTACCGAGCTCGATTTCGAGTTGAAAATCCACCCAAAAAACAGGACACTTCACCACAGTGAGCCAATCTCCAAATTGACTGGTCCTACACCTTCACCAGACCAAGAGGAGAAGTTCCTCAGCAAAAACCCCCTCACCAGGCCAGCCATTGCTTCTAGCCTCCAAGCTTTGTAATCGGGCTTCATCACTTTCACACCTAGACAATTCCCCAGAGCCAGAGACTTTATCTGGAGCTTTCCTGGACTCAATCGAAGGTGACACAACTCTCAGATCGAAGCTTCACTTCTCTGAGCAAAGGTACGAACTCACTTTTCCTCCCGAGATTCTAGTGATTCTCCATTTTGTTTAAGTTAATTTCATAGCCTATAAACAATATGGATGTGTTCGTCTCTTCAAGACGAATCCATAGAGCAAAAGAACACAAAAATCCATTGTGAATCGAGTGAGATCTTAGGGTTTTAGTGTTGACGGTCACAGGTGAACACCAGTAGTAGACGATGACCAGGAGCTGTTGGATCGCGCGTGTATCGAGCGGACGGTCGAGATCAAGTCGGATGGCGCAGTGGTACATGAACCGCGGGATGCGTGGCTGTTGACTCAACTGGCGGCGTCAAATAGGAATGCGCCGCGTGGGCTTTCGAAGCTGCCGATGTTGCGTGCGGCGCCGAGTCGGATAAGTAGATAAATAGGGTATTTTTGAATTATTTAAATGTCTTGAACTTTAAAAAGTCATATCTTTGCATAGGAAAATCACAAAAATAAAATAAAAATGTCTTATTGCTCAGTGAAAAAAGAGAATAATGTGGAAAAGAAATCAAATTAATTGGATGAGTATTTTATTTTTAATAATTTATTTACTGTTTTCAGTATTTTAATTCACCATGGCATGAGACCATAGGGCTTTTGAAGCCTCTGATCTTGGGAACATTCCCTGAATTTTTCAAGGTTAGAGGCCATCTCTGTGAAAAGTTATTGAATTTTCAAGTTTATGTCACTGTTTTAGGTATTTTAATTCCAATAATTATCATGTTGTGAAATAAATTCTAGGAAAATTTGGTGATGTTTCTTAAGACCAGAGGACTCTATGAAAAATGAATTTTGAGTTAATTCATTCATAATAACCCTAATTGGCCTAAACCCCTAAAATAGAATTTAAATTAATTAGGGTTAACCACACATCAAATTGACTTGAAAATAATTCTCCATTACTCCTTAGGGTCAGCCGAACCTTATATAAAATTTTAAAATCAATTGGAAATGTTTAACCCCACTAAATGGATTAACTAAGTCACATAACTAAAATTAAACTTTAAAAATTCATGACTCTAAAAATCTTTTCAAAAATTCACAAAATTGGTTTTTGGAGCTTCTCTGGTCTCACAGGAGTTTAGGAAAATTAAAATTGGAATTTTCTAAAAAAGTTGATTTTTCACAATATTTTAATATTTTAATAAGCAAAAAATAATAAAAATCACAAAAATATTAAAAATCATAAAAATGTCACATTTTGATTCTTAATCATTTAGGAACAAACCAAATATTTTTTCTAAGTCCCTAGGGTAAGATATTGAATTTTAAAGGCTTAATGTAATTTTTAATGTTAAAAAAATGAATTTTCAACCTTTTTCACTAAAATAATTCTAAGAAATCAAACAAAAATCAGAAAATTATAAAATTTGTTTTTCTAGACTCCTTGAGGTTAGAGAAATTTTAAAAAAAATATAAAATCTATTTTTTAAATTTTATTTTATTTTATAATTAATTATTACTCTAAAACTCAAAATAATCATAATAAATAAAATATAATTCAAAAAATCACAAAAATTGGTCCAAGTGGTCCTCTGGTCATTAGGAATATCCCATAATTTTGTTAAGGAGAGAAACCTTTTCTTGGTCATGTTGTTGAATTTTCTTTGAAAGCTCTATTTTCGACTAAAAATAATTACATAAATAAATTAAATTCAGAAAAATCAAATTTTCTCCTCTAATATCTTAATTGACATGTGAGTGAGGTGACATAAAAATTTCAAATTCATTGGAGCTCAATTTAGTGAGTTATGAAATAAATAAGCTTAAAAGAGCATAAAGGTAATTAAAATTTTAACCCTTAATTAAGACTTTAGGTTTAATCAAAATAGAGGGTAAATTATTTGATTTTAATTTTCTCTTGGATGATTGAAACATAGGGAAATTAAAAGGGTAGAAACCCATTAAACACTTTGAAAATATCAAAATGAAACTTTAATTAATTAAATAATTTAAATTTTAGAAAGAGTACATTTAAAATTTGGATTATTAAAGTAGGGATATTATTAAGAGGATATTTATTCTTTAATTTAAAAATCCCTAAATAAGTCACTTTAACAATATTTAATTCTTAATTAATATAATAATCCAACTTAACAATTAAAATTAACAATTAAAACTAAAATTAAAACTAAAGTTAAATTTAAATCAAATTAAAAATTAAAAATTAAAATTAAATTAAAAATTAAAGTTAAATTAAAATTAAAATTAAAATCAAAATTAAAACTAAAATTAAATTAAATTAAATTTAAACTAAAATTAAATTAAAACTAAATTAAATTAAATTAAAATAAAATAAAATTAATTTAAAATTTAAATTAAATTAAAATTAAATTAAAATTAAAATTAAAATTAAAATTAAAATTAAAATTAAATTAAATTAAATTAAAATCAAATTGAATTAAAATTAAATTAAAATCATTTAACAACAAACCTAAATGAAATCATTAAGAATTAAATCTAAAATAATTTGAACTCTATTCCAAATTTAAAATTATTAATTAAAACCTCTTAATTAAATTAAAACATTTTAAACCATTAACTCGAACCTTAAATTAAGAATGATTAAAATTCTCGATAAATCAACTTGCCCTTAAAGGCTTTGATTATTATAACTCTTAAATAGAGTATTAAGTGAGATGTCACTTCATTCATCAGGTAATCAAATACCTAAGTTCACTGAGCAAGAAACAAAGTTTAACTAAACTCCTGGATGATTAATTCTCCTGTGAAACTAAGCTTACTTGGACTTAAAACAATCCCAGAAATATTGAAAAGATGTTTAGGACTCGTCCTAAGCACTTCCTCAATATGACGGGATGTTTTAGAAGAATAACTGAATTTAATTGTTCTTTGATGAAGAAGATCATCCTTAAACCAAACCAACAACCTAGTCGTCAAAGGCAATGACTAGTTATATGATTAGGAATTTGGTAGACAACCATGACCCTTTCCCTTAGCTTTACCTATGTATTTTTCACAAAATATTTAAATGCCTTAACATACATTTCAAGTGTAGTCTGAGATGACGGGAAGACCCTCCAGGTGCGCTTTTACTTTATTGCGATTTACATTATTGCAATTTACTTACATGCACTGCACTTTACTTTTTTTGCATGATAAACAAGACTGTTGCATGAAAATCAAAACCTTTAGGATAGTCCCTAAACTGAAACCAAAACTAAATTAAAATTCATGGCAAGATAAAATTCACCGCCACAACATTCAAAATATAAAACAACTCAAAATTTAATCACAAACAGAACAACAAAACTACAATTATAACTAAATTAAAAAGTCTCGTTGAATGATCGGGAATACCTCGGATGATGTAACCCACGTGTTGCTAACGGGATTTCCCACGGTCTAAATGAAAGTGTGGAACTCATTCAGTTGAGTTTAGCAAATTCATCCGGATTAAGTGAATTCAATGAAAATAACGGTGCCGAGATGACGGAACCGTGGGATCTTAATTGGTTCTGTTTAAACAACTTTAAGATTTGTTTTAATTAAAATACTAAAACACTTAGATTTTAAGATTTTCTCTAAACCAAAACACTTCTCTCATCTCCTGATTTATGACTTATAAAACTAAACCTCTACAACAACAAGGAGCTTGGAGCATAGTGGGTAGCACGGCCATCGTCATCAGCAAAACTCGGATCTACTTCAGCAAAACTTTCGTAGAATTAAATAACCAAGCCATAGGATTTCGAGGTAGTTTGCCTAGTGAAAAATAAATCCTCAACCTTTTCGTTAGGCACTTGCATAATCATTTTATGCAAATTAAGTCCTCCCCGATCTTAGGACTCCGAGGTAGTCGTTCGGTACGACATAAACCCTCACATCTTTGAGGCTATTTGTATGATTATGTCATACAAATATAAGTCCTAATTAATTAAAATTGGCAAGATTGAAACATTAAGTAAATTCCCAAATCTAAGCCAAACAATAGGATAGTTTGGGAAGTAGCCAAGACTCTTCTTGGATCCTCAGTTTCTCCTACTTCTCTTCCTTTAGACTCTTAAAATAAACTTGTTCCAAATTTAAACTGATCCCTATTGAAATTTTCAAAATCCAATCCTTTGAAAACCTTAAGCTTTGAAATTCTTGAAAGCAAAACCACTGATCATTATCGAGAGTTTTCTTAAATGATTCCCGTCATTTAAGATGTAATTAACTATAGGGGCTTGCCCTTATATGGAACTTTAAGAACCCAGGTAATATAAACCCTGCTTAATTCCTTTATATTAAGTAGGGGAACTTGTCGGCTTATAAAATTGGTTCACAGACCAAACGGATGTCACAAATCTTTTAGCTTATTTAATCGAGCCCCATCATCAAGCAGTGTGTCTATTCCTCGGGATAAATACAAGGTTTGTGGTGCGGTGCTCGTTTATATAAACTATTTGGGATGTGAGATCGGTTTGATTTCGTATCTTAAAAGTTTCAAACTTAAAATTATTTTCAAAATCAAATGCTACTTTCCAAATTATATATATTTAAATTAAATTTAAAATTTAAGTTTCACCGACAATTTCTGTAGGCGACCCCTTTTCAAAAATACAACACTCAACCTAAAAATATGAAGACACACAGGGGCTGCTAAGACAGAAGGTTTTGTCAGTATTGTTTAATGTTTTCAAAGGCGTGTTGGCATTTTTCATCCCACAGGAATTTGGTATCTTTTCTGGTTAAAGCAGTAAGAGGCTGACACATACCTGATATATTAGAAATGAAACGTCGTATATATGCTAATTTTCCTTTAAATGATCTTAATTGAGTTAAATTTTTAGGATGAGCCATATTTAGGATAGCTTCAATTTTGAGGGGATCAATTTCTATCCCATGATGTTGAACTATGTATCCTGAAATTTTCCCTGAAGTAACAACAAAAGGGCACTTTAAGGGATTCATTTTAAGATTATATTGTTGTAATCATTTGATGAAAATTCTTAAATCGTATACATGATCATCTTTTTGCTTACTATTGACGACTAAATCATCCACATAACATTCGACTTGATTGTGTAGTGATTCAACAAAAATCCATGTCATGGTTCTTTGATAGGTTGCACCAGCATTCTTTAATCCAAATGGCATAACCTTATAATAATTTATTCCTATGGGTGACCTGAAAGCTGTATTTGCTTCAACTTATGAAAACATTTTTATTTGATTATATTCTGACGACCCATCCATAAAGGAAAATATTGTATATGTTGATGCTATGTTAACCATTAATTTTGGGATTAGTAAATGGAATTCGTCTTTTGGACATGCTTTATTCAAATCTCTAAAGTCTATGCAGACCCTTATTTAATCATTTTTTCTTTTAACTAGCACCACATTGGCTAACCATGTCAGATAATTTTCTTCTCGTATGAAATCAGCTTCTATCAATTTTTTAACTTCTGCAATGATTGTTGATCTATTTCAACACGCATTCCTCTCGAAGCTTGTTTAACAGGGATTGCAATTTGATTTATCCCAAGTTTGCAGACTACGACTTTTGGGGATAAACCAGGCATTTCGTCATAAGTCCAAGCAAAGCAATCTTTGTATTTTTTTAATAGTTCAATTAAATCTTTTGCTCCTATATCATTAAGGAATGAACTAATGAAAGTTGGTTTCAGATTTTCATTAGTTCCTAAATTTATTTCTTTTAGTTCATCAACTGTTGATTTAATTTCTTCTTCTAATTTTGGAGGAGCATCTTCGATTGGAAGATCAGATGTTAGTTCAGAGTTATGTTCTTTAGTTATAACTAGGCAAAATTTCGTATCATCTAAGGTTTCTAGAGTACCGAATCCAATACCTTCTTTGGTGTTAGGATTTAGTTTATTATTATTCCACATCTGTTCAATAAAATGTGGTTGCTTTAAAGACCATTTTTTAAGCATCTAACTGTTTTGAATAAATTTTTGTTCCCAAGGAGAGTACAGCTCAAAATGATTTTTCATTGATTTTAGAAGATTTTCATCATCTATTTTTACATAAGTTTTAGTACTAGAAGCAGTAGAGCCAACTCTAAACTTAATTGGATTTTTGATACTTCTTTGACTACTAAATTCTCAATCTTAGCTGTAGAGATTAGAGTTAGAGTCATAGAGTGTATATAATGATTAATTTTATCATACATATACTCAAATTGTTTCTCTTTATCTTTATCTTGAAGGGATATTTTGAATTGAGGCTCTTTTAGAACTGTCGATGTCGTTTCTTCTTTTGTATCTTCCTCAGAGTCCAGGTGAATTTTGAACTTCAATGGTTTCTTCATTGTGACAATTGAGTTTTCTTTTCCTCGTCCTTATCTCTGGCCTCAGACTTGAACATGAGTTTGATCAACATCTTTCATCTTTGAAGAAGGATAATATTTTTCATTTATTTCCTTCTTTTTGTCTTTTTCTATTATATTCACCGTTGTTGCTTTGGAGAATATTGTTTTCTTTATAGGATCATAATATGTTGCATCTTCATGTATACCGATTTCATGGATCAAAAACGGTTACAAATCTCTTATAAAACAACAAAATTGTCCTTTTTGCAAATATTTTATACACTGATGCTATGAAGAAGGAACCATTTTATGCTCATGAAACCATGATTTGCCAAGTAAAGCATTAAAAGACGTATCGAGTCAGTGATATGGAATTTTGTCGTTGTCGTCAAATCATCTTTCTTTAGGAGCAACGTTATTGATCTAAGAGCTTGTTCTCCTTGTTAATTAAATCCTCATAGAATCATTGTATCTCTTGATAGATGCAATACATCAATATCCAAATATGCAAGAGTTTTCAAATTCAAAATGTTAATCAAGGCACCTGGGTCGATAAGAACCCTTAAAAGTGTCATGTCATTTATGTTCACTGTGATATACAGTGGACGATTATGCTCAGTTGTTCCAAACAACAAATCATTGTCAGAGAAGGTAATCTTTGTTCATTCTTTTAATGGGCAAATTTTATTCTTTGTAATATTAGCAAGTTGAGCTAAGCAAATGTCTGGATCTAAAAGGGCTTTTATCAATGACTCTCTCATTTCTTTGGAAAGCATAAGAGCGTCATACATGCTCAATATTGTTGGTAACTTTCTCAAATGAGCTAATAAATTATAGTCCACTTTATTATGAAGAATATTCTCATTTCTTTCAGGGAATTGAGGATATATTGGAGGAATGATCTTTTCTGATGTGACTATTTATTTCTCCTTCTCTTGTGGAGCCATTTTGGGAGGTAAAACTTTCCACTTCTCAACTTAATCTCAACTATTTCTTCAAGTTTATTGTCTGACACTTTTGTTTTTGAGTCTGAAGATTCCAATTGTATGGAAATTGGCTTGTAATTAAAGTGTGGTAATATTGATTTCATCTTTGTCATTGTCAGAATTATTATCATTGTTACTATCATTTTGGTTATCTTTAGATTGATTGAGATCATGTACAATTTTAGTATTGTCTATAGGATTAGAATTTGAATGATCATTTTCAAGAGCATCACCCAAAATAGATAAAATTTAAGCAAAACTGGAAGCGTTATTATTCACAGTAGTGTTAAACAAAAAGTCAAACAATGCCAATGGCCTAAGAGATTTTCTCCCTTTGTGTGAAACAACTATCCTAGTAGGAGATGGAGACAAAAATGAACTAGGAGATACAAAAGAAACTATAATCTATATATCTAGAAGTCCTTTAATCCTTTTTGGTTCTTTATTTTTCATTTTCTTTTTTCCTGGAAGATTTTGTAACTTGATATTCAGTAAGGATCTCCTCAGAAGATTTACCCTGAACAATGTTGTCTTTGTTCTTGTTATAGAAATTAAGTTTATCTACAAAAATCATATTGATTGAACCTTTGTCAGGATCTTTCAAATATTCGAATTACTATATTTCCTTCTTTAAAGTTACACTCTAACCAATCTTTGAAAACCAAACATTCTTCAATCTTGTGTCTAAGCATTTTATAATAAGGACAATAATTAGGATTGTCCTTCATGTCAACTTCTACTGGCCTTTTAGCTGCCGGTAGATTAAATTTTAGTATTTTAGGCAGGCTACAAAATATTTTGCTGACGACCTCCATTTTAAATGGATATTCTTTATTCATTCTTTCGGCCATTGTTTTGTTATCTGCTGGTACTGGGATTGGTTATTGAAGTTGTAATTGAGGAGATGTTTGTGATCCTGATGGATTATGTCATTGTTTCTTTTATTAAGGTTGAACTTTAATCGTTTGTTTACCTTTCTCTGCACATTTCCTGGTTTCTTTTCAAATGTCTTGACAGTCTTCATTTTTTTAGTCTTCTCCATTACACTACTCTGCTTAGCCTCTTCTTGAAGATTGGAAGCTTTTTTGAGCAATTTTTCAAATGTTTTTATTGTAAATCCTTTAAGCATAAATGATATAGGACCATGAATATTTTTAATCAAGATTTCAACTGTGTGTTGTTCTTGAAGTTGTGGTTCAAATTTCATGTTGAGTTTTCTCTAATGCAAAATGTAATCCACTAAACTTTCTCCTGGTTTCTCTTTTTCTACTACTAAGTCACCAATTGTAGTATGATGTTGTGCTCAAGTGAAACATTGAATGAAGAGACTTTCTCACTGTACAAAAGTTTTAATAGACCTATTAGGAAGTTCCACATACTAGTCAAGGAAACTCCTGTAAGACTGTTAACAAATTGACGGAATAAAAGAGCATCACTTCCTCCCACATTGCAGCAGCCTTCTCTGAAGTGTGCTAAATGCTGTCGGGGATTACCGGTTCCATCAAACATTTTAAAGACAGAAGGAAAAAACCTTTAGGGTATTGGAGAAAATAAATTTCCTTTGGAAATATTTTGCCTTTTGGAATTAATGATCCATCCTTTACTCAGGCCATTGTTTCTTTTATCACTTGTTCTACAAGCTGTGTGATATCTTTTTCTGGAATTCCACTATGAGGGGAATCCTTTTTCTTTTGATTGCTTTCTTCAACTTCTATTGGCTCTCCTCTGTCTTCTAAAATGTGGATTGCCTCTGGTCTAACGATTTTAATGGCCGGTGATGAATTTGTTGGTGGATTTTGTAGAGCTACCACCAACTCTTCCATTTTTTGTTTAAGACAACTAATTTATTTGTCTTGTTGTCGTATAATTGCTTGTAATTCCCTTTTTGCATCATCTTCATTTAATTCTCGTGCTAAAGAAGTAGAACGTGTTTCTACCATATTAATGTTAGCAACATTTTCATTTAAACTTTTAAAAGAGTGTTTCATTTCTCGCATCGAGAATTGTTTGATGTCGTTCTTTAATTATTTTATTCTTTCTTCAAATGATTTTGCAGAACATTCTTTACAAGTTCCTTCTTGTGAACTATTTGCAGGAGTGCTATAGTATATGAGTTTCCTTCAGAAGACCTTCGTTTCCATACATTATTTTTTAGTATGGGACGAGACCCTCAAGGTGGTGTATCGTTGTATTATGAGTATGAACAATCTGCATGTTGTAACATATGGACTAAATCTATCATTTTGGTACATGTATCTTCTGCTTCCAATATCAGTTTGTCACATTTATCCTTGTCATTTGTAACTGTCACATCTTTTACTCTTGGCCCTAGTCGGAACTTTACTGGAACTCGAGTGCATTGATCATCTGTTGGGGTTTGATAACCTGTTTCTTGATAAACAAAGTTTTTTATTGCGAGAATTCTCCTTTTCATTGTTTGACAGACTGCACATCCTATTTTGTCCAATAGTCAGGAAATTGAATATTTATCTTTTAGTGCTAGTCTATTAAACAGTGAATGTATAACATGCATTGATGGAGAACTTTTAGGTTGAAATAAATTATCTGTATATTCAACAGGAATCGGAATATACCGATTTTCTTTTGAGAAGGAAGGGTTCCTGAAAAAACTTTCTTCAAATTCAGATATTTCATTATTATTGTTCTCGTTCCACATTTTCTTTCTCTTAAGCAAACAAGTTCTATTTTTATGAATATTTTTAGAACAAGATCCAACTTCATATATGGATGGTGGTGCAATATCATCTTCTTCATACATTTGCTTTCCTTTCCTGTCAATTTGACTTTTCATCTCTTCAAGAGTATATGGTTCTTCAGATGTATATTCAAGTTTGTCATCTATAAAATTTAGAAAGTCATCACAAGGTTGCATATCAAATTCTTCAACAGAGTGTATATCAATTTGGTATGGATTATCTAATGCAAATTTAGTTTCAACAAATAATCCAAAATCATTCTGATAAAGGGAAACATCTTTCTCCATTGGTGTATTGAAGTCTTTATAATAAGAAAAGATTGAGTTTGAAGATTCCATTGCAACTTTTCTGAAACTATAAGAAAAACGAATGTTGTTGAGTTATTTATAAACTGGGAATTTGCTTTCAAATAAATAAAAGTTTGAAATGATGTAGTCCTCATTTATTAAAAAAAAATGTTAAACGAAAAAAAGTGATAACAAAAGATGAAAGAAAGAAAATTTCTCAGCGGAGTCACCAAAATAATATCTCTTGGTGAAGGTGTCATTGCCGTGTTGGAGATATTCTAGCATGTTGATGTCGATTTGGAGTTGCCACTCTATTTATCTATAATATTTCTGTACTCTTTAATAAAACTTATTTCTTTAGATCCCGTAAAAGAGTCCTTATATATTAAGAAATTTGAAGAAAATTACGGCTAATAATATAGAAAACAGTAGAAAAAGAGATGTCAGTGATAATCCTTAACATGAAGATTATAGAATTTTCTTATCCTAGAAACTTTATATAAGGATAATGAAATTTTGGTAACCAGAAATTTCAAGATATAATATCTATTCTGAGTTCTTTAAATCTCCTATAGGATGTCGGCGTGTAAAAAGTTCATGTGAGTTTTGGTTGGGTTTGCCCACTAGAAGCTGTCGGCCGCCGGAATCAAAATCACGTTGTCCGCTTCAGACGGACAGTTTTTATTTAGTTATAAATTTAGTTTAGGAAAATATGAAGTTAAACTGATCTCATATTTTTTGAAGTTTAATTGAAAGAGCACTATACCACAAATCTTGTATCTATCCTGAAGGATAAACACAAAATTTGAGGATGAGGCTCGATCAAATAAACTAAAGAACTAAATGATATTCATTTGGCTTGAGAAACCATTTTATTTTCCGACAAGTTCCCCTATTTAATATGAAGACTTAAGTAGGGTTTATATTAAGTTGGGTTCGGAAAAGCTTCCTATAAGAGCAAGCCCCTATAGTTAATTACATCATAGATAATTAGGATTACCTAAGATCATTTGATACAAATTAGGAAATATATCCTTACGACTTCGAAAGGCTAAGATTCTCTTCAAGGAAATGTGATTGTCAAAATTCAAAAGGTGAGTGGTGTCAAGTTTTGAGAAAGAGTTGTAGTAGAATCCAAAGGAGGAAGAACTAAGAGAAGGCACGGATCCGAGATGATTCTCGGTGACTTCCCAGGCTATCCTATTGTTTGGCTCAATTTAGGGAAATATTTAATTTATGTTTTATCCTGTCAATTTTAATTAAGTAGGACTTACATTAACTTGATTTTGATCATGTGAATAACCTGAAAGATGTGAGGATTTATGTCGTATCGGAATGACAACCTCAGAAACCTAGATGAGTTAGGGCTTATAACGCACCAGGTGCAAACGATTAAAAGATGAGGTGAGGGTTTATATTGCACTGGGCAAATACCTTGAAGTCCTATCGCTTGTTATTATTACTAAGGAAAGAAGGTTACTGTTATAGACTCGTTGTTTGCTCTCTCAAACATGTCCTTCCACATCCTCGATCGTGCTGCCCTCGGTTTGTTGCCTCGAGCTCCTTGTTGCTGTTGCAGAAGTTTCAGTTTTAGAGGCAACAAATGTAGGGGGGTGAGAGAAGTAGTGTGTTTTAGATTGTTCAAAAGTGAGGTGGCATAGTCTTTTATTTAATCAAATGTAAAACTTGATTATAACGCCACCAGTTAGGACCCCACGGCTCCCTCTTTCCGGTTACTTTATTTTATAGGATTCCCTTAGTCAAGATAAATTTACTAAATCCAACTTAATGAATTCCATACTTTCATTTAGACTGTGGGAGACCTTATCAGCAACACGTAGGTTGCGTCATTCAAGGAACTCCCGTTCATCCAAAAGGGTGATTTAATTTAGTTGAAGTTGCAGTTTTATTTTGTTTGTGATTAAATCTTGAGTTGTCTTATATTTTAAAATGTTGTGAAGAGATTTATTTAATCCCAAGCAGTTATATTCACAGTAATGTAAAGTAAGCGAGCTAACTAAACATGTATATGTACTAAAAAGTAAAACATGAAACTGTCCCAAGCAGGTATGTGTACTGAAAGGTAAATCAGGTAAACTGAAACAAGCTGGTATATCTATAGTAATGTAAGGTAAGCAAACTAAAACAAGCAAGTATGTATGTACTAAAAAGGAAAATAAGATAGCCAAGCACACATACTAAAAGTAAAGAATAAAAACCTAACAAATAGGTGTGTGTATGTGACACAGTGTGTGTTAAAAGAGGTCAAGTGTAAAACACAGGCATGTTGGCTTATTTTTAGGTTAAGTGTTGTATTTTTGAAAAGGGGTCGCCTACATAAGTTGTCGGTGAATTTGAGATTTTAAATTTAATTTAAATATATATAATTTAGAAAGTATAATTTTATTTTAAAAATAATTTTAAGTTTGAAAATTTTAAGATATGAAATTAAACTGATGTCACATCCCAAATAGTTTATATAAACGAGCATCACAAACCGTATATCTATTCTGAAGATCAGACACACTACTTGACGATGGGGCTCGATTAAATAAACTAGAAGATTTGTGACATCCGTTTGGTCTACGAACCAATTTTATAAGTAGACAAGTTCCCCTGCTTAATATAAAGGAATTAAGCAGGGTTTATATTACCTGGGTTCTTAAAGTTCCCAATAAGGGCAAGTCCCTATAGTTAATTACATCTTAAATGATGGGAATCACTTAAGAAAACTCTCGATAATGATCAGTGGTTTTGCTCTCAAGAATTTTAAAGTTTAAGGTTTTCAAAGGATTGGATTTTGGAGATTTCAAAAGGGAATGGATCAAATTTGGAACAGTTTGTTTCAAGAATCCAAAGGAAGAGAAGTAGAAGAAGCTGAGGATCCAAGAAGAATCTTGGCAACTTCCCAAACTATCCTATTGTTTGGCTTCAATTTGGGAGTTTATTTAATGTTATAATCCTGCCAATTCTATTTATTTAGGTCTTATATTTGTATGATATAATCATACAAATAGCCTCGAAGATGTGAGGGTTTATGTCGTACCAAACGACTACCTCGGAGTCTTAAGACTGGTTAGGGCTTAATTTGCATAACATGATTATGCAAATGCCAAACAAAAAGTTGAGGATTTATGTTGCACTAGGGAAACTACCTCGAAATCCTATGGCTTGGTTATTTAATTCTAAGAATGGTTTCGCTGAAGTAGACCCGAGTTTTGCTGATGACGATGGACATGCTGGCCACCATGCTCCAAGCTCCTTGTTGTTGTAGAGGTTTAGTTTTAGAAGTCATAAATCGGGAGATGAGAGAAGTGTTTTGGTTTAGAGAAAATCTTAAAATCCAAGTGTTTTTAATATTTTAATTAAAACAAATCTTAAAGTTGTTTAAACAGAACCGATTAAGATCCCATAGTTCCGTCATCCCGACACTGCTATTTTCATCAAATTCACTTAGTCCAGATGAATTTGCTAAACTCAACTGAATGAGTTCCACACTTTCATTTAGACCTTGGGAAATCTCGTTAGCAATACGTGGGTTACATCATATGAGGTATTCCCGATCATTCAACGAGATATTTTAATTTAGTTACAATTGTAGTTTTGTTGTTCTGTTTGTGATTAAATTTTGAGTTGTTTTATATTTTGGAATGTTGTTGCAGTGAATTTTATTTTGCAATGACTTTTAATTTAGTTTTGGTTTCAGTTTAGGGACTATCCTAAAGGTTTTGGTTTTCATGCAACAATTTTGTTTAACATGCAAGAAAAAGTAAAGTACAGTGCATGTAAGTAAATTGCAATAAAGTAAATTGTAAAAAAATAAAAGCGTACCTGGAGGGTCTTCCTGTCATCCTAAGCTGCACTTAAAACTCATGTTAGAGCATTTAAACATATTTTTGCAAGAAATGCCTAGGTAAAGCTAAGGGAAAGGGTTTTCGTTATCTACCAGAATCCTAATCCTATAACTAGTCATCTCCTATGACGTCTAGCTTGTTGGTTTGGTTTAAGGATGATTTTTTTCATCAAAGAACAGTTAAATTCAATTGTTCTTCTAAAACATCTCGTCATATTGAGGAAGTGCTTAGGACGAGTCTTAAACATCTTTTCAACACTTTTGGGATTATTTTGAGTCCAAGTAAATTTAGTTGCACATGTGAATTAATCATCCAGGAGTTTAGTTAAGCTTTGTCTCTTGCTCAGTGAACCTGGGTATTTTATTACCTGATGAATGAAGTGACATCACATTTAATACTCTATTTAAGAGTAATAATAATTAAAGCCTTTAAGGGCAAGTTGGTTTGTTGAGAATTTTAATCATTCTTAATTTAAAAGTTTGAGTTAATGATTTAAAGTGATTTAATTTAATTATGAGGTTTTAATTAATAATTTTAAATTTGGAATAGTGTTCAAATTATTTTAGATTTAATTTAAATTTTTACACTTTCAATTATCTTAGTATTTCAGATTGATGTTTAAGTTTTAAATTTACTTAGATAGAAAGAGGTGTTGAAATTATTGATGTGTTTTGATTTAACTTCTAATGATTTCATTTAGGTTTGTTGTTAAGTGATTTTAATTCAATTTAATTTAATTTAATTTGATTTTAATTTAATTTAATTTAATTTAATTTAATTTAATTTAATTTTAATTTAATTTTAGTTTTAATATTTTAAATTAAATTAAATTTTATTTAAACTTTGACTTGACTTAATTTAATTTAATTTAATTTAACTCCAAGATTTTAAATTTGATTTTAATTATTGGACCATTTAACATTTTAAGCTTTAATTCATTTACGGGTTATCTTCTTTTAATTTTTAATTTATTTAATTTGGATTATTATATTAATTTTTAATTAAGAACTAAATATTAGTGAAGTGACTTATTTAGGGATTTTTAAATTAAAGAATAAATATCCTCTTAATAATATCTCTATTTTAATAATCCAAATTCTAAATATATTCTTTCCAAAATTTAAATTGTTTAATTAATTAGAGTTTCATTTTGATATTTTCAAAGTGTTTAATGGGTTTCTACCTTTTTAATTTCCTAAGTTTTAATCATCTAAGAGAAAGTTAAAATCAAATATTTTACCCTCCATTTTGATTAAACCTAAAATTTTAATTAAGGGTTAAAACTTTTAATTACCTTTATGCCCTTTTAGGCTTATTTGTTTCATAACTCACTAAATTGAGCTCAAATGAATTTAAATTTTTTATGTCACCTCACACACATGTCAATTAAGACATTAGAGAGAAAATGTGATTTTTCTGAATTTAATTTATTTATATATTTATTTTTAGTGAAAAATAAGGGTTTCATTTGAAATTCAACAACATGACCAAGGCAAGGTTTCTGTCTAATTATTGGATATTCCTAATGACTAGAGGACCACTTGGACCAATTTTTGTGATTTTTTTGAATTATATTTTATATATTATATTTATTTTGAATTTTAGAGTATTAATTAATTTTAAAATAAAATAAAAATTGAAAAAATAGATTTTATATTTTTCTAAAATTTCTCTAACCTCAAGTAGTCCAGAGAAACAAATTTTATAATTTTTCGCTTTTTCTTTGATTTATTAGAATTATTTTAGTGAAAAAGATTGAAAATTCATTTTTTATTATTAAAAAATACATTAAGCCCTTAAAATTCAATATATTATCCTAGGGACTTAGGAAAAATATTTGGTTTGTTCTTATGTCATTAGGAGTCAAAATGTGACATTTTTATGATTCTTAATATTTTTGTAATTTTTATTATTTTTTAATTATTAAAATATTAAAATATTGTGAAAAATCAACTTTTTTAGAAAATTCCAATTTTAATTTTCCTGAACTCTCCTGATATCAGAGAAGCTCCAAAACCATTTTTTTGAATTTTTGAAAAGTATTTTTGGAGTTATGAATTTTTAAAGTTCCATTTTGCTTACGAGGCTTAATCAATCCATTTGGTGGGGTTAGTCAAGTCAAATTAATTTCAAAATTTTATGTAAGGTTACTCTGACCCTAAAGAGCAATTGAGAATTATTTTCAAGTCAACTTGGTTTGTGGTTAACCCTAATTAATTCAAATTCAATTTTGAGAGTTTAGGCCAATTAAGGTTATTATGAATGAATTAACTCAAAATATATTTTTCATAGGGTCCCCTAGTTCTAAGAAACATCACCAAATTTTCTTAGAATTTATTTTATAACATGCTAATTATTGGAATTAAAATACTTAAAATAGTGACATGAATTTGAAAAATCAATAACTTTTCACAGAGATGGCCTCTGACCTTGAAAAATTCAAGAAATGTTCCCAAGATCAGAGGCTTTAAAAGCCCTATAGTCTCATGCAATGGTGAATTTTCTATGCAAATGGAGAATAAAAACATTGGAAACAGTAAATAAATTATTAAAAATAAAATACTCATCTAATTAACTTGATTTCTTTTCTACATTATTTTCCTCTGTTCACTGAGAAAGAGGGTATTTTTATTTTATTTTTGTGATTTTTCTATGCAAAGATATGAATTTTTGAAGTTCAGGGCATTTATATAATTCAAAAATACCCTAATTTCCTACTTATTTGACTCGGCGCCGCATCATCCTCGTCCGGATTGAAAGCCCATGCGTCACTCTGTGATTCAGCACCGCCATCTGACTCAGCGGTCTAGGGGCCCGCGAATCACGTAACATTCCCTGGTCCGGTGCAATCTGAACCGTCTGCTCGATACACGCGCGATCCAACGGCTCCTGGTCATCGTCTACGACTAGTGTGCACCCGTGACCGTCCACACTCAAACCCTAATATCTCTCTCGATTCTCAATGGATTTTCAAGTTCTTATACTCTATGGATTCATCTTTAAGCTATGAAATTAAGTAAAATAAAATGGAGAATTTTTGGAAGCTCGGGAGGGAGAAGAGGTCATTACCTTTGCTCTGAGGAGTGAAGCTTCAATCAAAGAGTTGTGGCACCTTCGATTGAACCCAAGGAAGCTCCAGATGAAGTCTCTGGCTCTGGGGAATTGTCTAAGTATGAAACTGACCAGACCCGATTTCAAAGCTTGGAGGCTGGAGCAACTGGGTGACCTGGAGAGGGGGCTTTCACTGGGGAACTCCTTCTCTTGGTCCTGTGCAGGTGTGAGTGAGTTTAATTTGGAATTGGTGGAGGTTCTAGAGATGTCCTAATTTTTGGGTGGATTTTCAACTCAGAAATTGAGCTCTGTTAGTGGAGTTTAGGGCAAAGGAACACTGGGGATCAACTGCTCTGGGTTAGGAGAAGGTCCTGGAGCAATTTTGGCAGAGTTTCCTTGAGGTCTGTTTCATCCCCTTGTTTGGCCGAGAGGTGAGTGGGTTTAAATAGAGGTGGCTGGAGGGCCTATCAAGGGGGGTTTAATGGCTTGGATCCACTGCTCAGGGCAAGGGAAGAACAGCTGCAATGGCCATTTAGGTTGGGACAAGTTAGCTAATTCAAATTGAATTTTTTTATTCAAATTAAGCCTCACAGCCTGGTGGTTTTCAGCGGCTGTGGTGGCTGGCTGGCCAGGCACGGGTAACCCTTAGAGTTAGGGAGGTCAGTGCTTGAGTTTGGTGCCAACAGTTGGCTTTGGACATGTGTAAAGGAGTTGGATTGAAATGGCTTGGGGAGAAGGTTATTTTGGATTCAAATGGGTAAACCCATGGTTTTGGGCTTGGTGCACCACCCAAGGCCTGGATCTAGGCTGAAAAGATTCATTTGGGTCAGCCAAGAGGAAATGGTCTAGTCTCCATCAAGGATTAGGTGCCTAACTTGGTTTAGTGCGTATCATGGATGAGGTTAAAAAAGCTTAAGGAAGGCTTAAGAAAGGGGCCCCACCATTTGCCATAAATGACATGGTGAGGTGTCAAAACTCTTATGGCTTCATATGGCTTGTAAATGGCTCACATTTGGCTTACATTTGGCTTGGAAAAGGTTGGCTTGTTTCATGAAAAAGGGTTTTGGCATTTTTGATGAATTTAAGGGATTTTTATTTTGGGTTAGGTTTGGGTGGAGTTTAGGTTCAAATTTTGGGAAAATCAAGTTAGTGTTTTGTTTGTGGGGATGTTAGGAAGGGTTTAGAAAAGATTTGGAGCCAATTGGGGTTGCGTTGGGTTGGTTTGGGCTAGGTTTAGGTCATGGGCCAAAATTGGGCCTTTAGGCTTCAAATTGAAATTGGGCCCAAATGTCAATCAAATTGGACTTGGATTTGGTCTAAATTGATATTGGGGATATTGAATTGAAGTTCAGAATTGAATTGGACCAAAATTGAGGTCAATTGGGGTGATTTGGTTTGATATTTGGTTCACTTGGGTTAAAAATGGGTCAAATTGGGAGTTTTGGTAAACGTGGGGTAAATTGGCAAAATTATCCCATGGTATAGTTGAAAAAAATGATATTGGGAATATTTGGGATTTTCTGGAATTTTCTAGGAATTTTTAGAATTTTTGGATTTTTGGGGTAAAATGGTATTTTGGTAATTTCGGGGGGGGGGGGTTAGGGTTATTTTTGGAAATCTTGGTATTTTTGGCCAAAGATGGTCAATTTGAGTGGTGGGAAGTGTTAAGGATTGATTTGGAGGGATCTTGGGTAATTTAGGTGATTTTGCAAATTTTGGGTCATTTCAAGGGTATTCGGTAGGTTTGGTGGGTCCGGGGCCCCGGGAGTCAAAAACTGAAATTTTGAAAAAAGGAAGATTGATCAAGTGTGAGTGAAATGGAATCACTTTGGTTGAGCCATGAAGCCACATTAAGCCCGTGTGAGCCATGAGAGGACTCATTTGAGGCATTCACTATGTTGTTCCTAACCCTCTTAGCTAAGGGCTTAGAGGTTAAGGACCATCCATATGAATTACCTACATGAGTCAGGAAATCAAGTTGGGTAAGAGTGTGGTTTTAGGACTTGGAATGTGTGTGAGAGTGTAGTGTATGTGCAAGTCAACCCTCACTGCACCGAGCCACCTGGGGTATTCCTAAGGCCAAAAAGTCTTATAGGGAACTCATCCTTTAAACCTCCACATTTGATTTCAACCCTATAGGTGATTAGGGGTCTACAATCAAGCTTGTGGGATTTGCAGGGAGTTAAGAAGTAGTTTGAATTTCCAAATTGTGGGTTCCATTTCTAGTCCTCTAAGATTAGTCAAAGGAAAAGCCTAAGGCTAGATCCTAAGTACTAAAGAGAGAAGCAAAAGACCTCACCAAAATTGAGGTCAACAAATGGACCCCCAATAGGTGTGGTGTGCTAACCAAGCACACCGCGCGTATTGGCGGTGACCGAAGAGATCAATAAAACCAACATAGATGTCCAAGTGGCAAACTTAGGACGAAGTAGAAGAATTTCCGCTGGGGAGTATCAGGTATATTTCCAATACTGGAGATTCCTAAACTCTCGCTGGGGAATGGAAAGGAGGTGAACTCGAAATCACAAGATATGGGGAATTCGATTTAGATTTCATTTTACTTTTAAATTTCAAGTTTCAATGTGTGAGTTTAGATTTCGATTTGTTCTGAGTTTCAATTTCGATTGAAGTTTTAATTTAAAATCAATCTAAGGAAATTTTGAATTTAAAATTTGGATTTGAAATGAGAATTAAAACCTAGGTTTCTACCTCGGGATTGCGAAGAGAACTGGAATTTAGGTACCAGCCTCGGAGTGAGAATCAGAGTTTAAGTATCGACGAAAAAAGGATGAGAATCAGAATTTAGTTACTGATCTCGAGAGAGTGAGATTTGAAATTTAAGTATCAAACCTGAAAGAGAATCGAAATTTAGGTATCGATCTCGAAAAGAGAGTCTGAATTTAGTACCAACCTCGAAAGGAGAGAACTGGAATTTGGAACTAGTCTCGAAAGAGAATTGAAATTTGGTATCAATCTCGGAAGGAGAGTCAGAATTTGGTATTGAGCTCGAAGGAAGAGAACTAGAATTTGGTACCAGTCTCGGAAATTTAGAAATGAAATTTAGGTATCAATTCGAAAGAGAGTCGGAATTTGGTACCGACCTCGAAGGAAGAGAACTGGAATTTGGTACCAGTCTCAGGAATTTAGAATTGAAATTTAGGTATCAATTCAAATAAGAGTCAGAATTTGGTACTGACCTCGAAGGAATAGAACTGGAATTTGGTACAAGTCTCGAAAGAGAGGATTGAAATTTGGTAACAACCTCAAAAGGGAATCAAAATTTAGGTATCGATCTTGAAGGAAGAGAACTAGAATTTGGTACCAGTCTCGGGAATTTAGAATTGAAATTTAGGTATCAATTCGAATGAAAGTCGGAATTTGGTACCGACCTCGAAAGAAGAGAACTGGAATTTGGTACCAGTCTCGGGAATTTAGAATTGAAATTTAGGTATCAATTCGAATGAGAGTCAGAATTTGGTACTGACCTCGAAAGAAGAGAACTGGAATTTGGTACAAGTCTCAGGAATTTAGAATTTAAATATAGGTATCAATTCGAACGAGAGTCGGAATTTGGTACCGACCTTGAAAGAATAGAACTGGAATTTGGTACCGGTCTCGGGAATTTAGAATTGAAATTTAGGTATCAATTTGAATGAGAGTCGGAATTTGGTACCAATCTTGAAGGAAGAGAACTGGAATTTGGTACCAGTCTTGAAAGAGAGGATTGAAATTCGGTATCAACCTCGACAGAGAATTGAAATTTAGGTATCGATCTCGAAGGAAGAGAACTGAAATTTGGTACCAGTCTCGAAAGAGAGGATTGAAATTTGGTATCAACCTCGAAAGAGAATCAAAATTTACGTATCGATCTCGAAGGAAGAGAACTGGAATTTGGTACCAGTTTCGAAAATTTAGAATTGAAATTAAGATATCAATTCGAATGAGACTCGGAATTTGGTACCGACATCGAAAGAAGAGAACTGGAATTTGGTACCATTGTCGGGAATTTAGAATTGAAATTTAGGTATCAATTCGAATGAGAGTCGGAATTTGGTACCGACCTCGAAGGAAGAGAACTGGAATTTGGTACCAGTCTCGAAAATTTATCTGTATGAAGAGGGACCCAGTCTTATGCCATCAGAACCAAATAGAACAAAGTTCGTGGCTCCGTGTCAATAGAACTAATCGATCCTCTAAGACACAGAAGAAAGAGAATTGAAAGGAGCTGGTAAGTGTACCAAGCTGAAAAGACTTGACTTAGGAATAAGTCGAGGAAAATATTCAAATTTCAAAAGAGTTTCAAACAAATTTCGATGGAGGAAAGAACTGAAAGGTTCGAATTAGAGGATTCAGATTGGAATTCAATTTGAGATTTAGATTCATTTTGTTTGTCCTTTAGCGATCCCATTTTATTTTTTTGTTGTTTATTTAGTGTTCATGTGAATTTGAAGTTCATTTTAATATTAAAATTTTTAGGAAAAATTCTCATTTATTTTCTTTTCTTTTTTGTTCTTCGTTCAAAGTTCATTTAACTTTAATGGCATTTCCCAGTCAATTTGCACAAAAAGAGGTGAAGGCAAAATATGACGTAGTCGTTTTCATTCCAACTTGCTGAAAATACATCATACAACTTGATCTAATCATGATGACATTTTCCTCGGAAATTTAATGTCTCATACAATCCATGTAAATCCAAAACGGATTGTGTAAGATTCTTGCTAATCCATTCAAAAGCGTCTGTCAAAAAATCCATGAATGAATAGTAAGAAACATGGGCAATAACATCACCTTCCAAGCCACCCTTGGCAGGAATGCCGCATGGATGTGTATTGGAGGTGTGTTATTTCCCATGTAACTCACAGCTCGTAGGGCTGGAGACTCTCCAATTCTGGATCTGGCTGAAAGTGGTAAGGCATTTTTCTGTCCTCCATAAAGTAACTGAGATCCGCTCCACAGGCACTCCTGGAATGCAATGCTTCACAACGTCTGCTCCGTTTCCTTTTAACACCAGGACGGAACCTACCGGTAGTGGTATCTCCACCGGCCCTCGGAACTCACTCGGGCCTGCAATCCGGAGGTTAGATCCGAACATGATGTTGCACTGGTTGATGAATGACACTGTGCAGAAGGGTCTAACAAAGTCATGATGGTCTATATGTGGAGGTAAGCAGTCGCCTTCCTTGTAGATGTTAATAATGCAGCTGTTGGGTATGCAATCTGCAGGCAATACCCTCCATGTTATCATCCTTTTCACCATTCTCTTAATGATTCTTGGCATCAGATCCACCTCACTGCGACGGAGTATCCCTGGTGGATTTCCTTTTATGTCTATGGAAAAATTGAAGCAACATCTGCATTGGATTGTAACTCTTCCTTTTCCTAGCATCCATCTTTGGGGTTCTGAATATGTCTTTTCTCTCAGGCGGCCAGCTCGACCCATTTTCTGTAATTCGAGGATGCAGTCTACAATTTGTTATTGCTCGTAATCTGAGAATACATTTGTATGCAGCTCGAGGCCTTCCAAGATGTTGACTCTCTTGTTTCCAATTCTTTCAAAGTATTCAAAGGTTTTCTTCTGAACTAGTTGCATTTTCTCTAGCTCGTATACCGGGATTATCTGAAGTCCTCGGTGTCTAGTAACATACTGCGGGATGTATGGCTCAACCCCAGCACGTTCTTCTGCATGTATCGGCTCCTCGGGGATAGTCTCTGTAGGGACATCCTCCGGGGTTGCTTTCTCAACAAGACTCTTCGGATCCGGTACATCTGCTCGGCGTCGAGGTACTGACTCTATTTCTGCTTTTCTTGATACTTCTTTTACTTGTTCCAACTTTCTTGGAGTTGACTTTCTTCTTTCTGGTTCCTGATGAACCGGTCTCCTTGGAGCATTTGCACTAACGGTATCCACTTTCTGTTTATGTTGATCTTCTGCTAACTTGGTTAACATTTTCCAAATGCGACGATTCTTATTTCTTTGTTGGGTAGCAGTGAGAGTAGCTCTCCTTACCCCTTGAATTTCTGCGGGCACGGCACTGACAAGCCTACCCTCTGCTGTGGCAACCACAGACTTAACTTTCTTATCTTCTCCGGTTGCATGAGCAGAGTTTGCTTTTATTTTCTTGTTGCTGGATTGGTGGCTCGGGCCACCCATTTTCATCACTGTCTGGCTGTGAAGTTCTTCTCGATCAATCGGGATCCAATCATTTTCTTCGTATTGTAAGCCGGCTGGTGTGAAGTCTGAGTCAATTTCTATCACTGCTCCATCCCTCACACTCTTTTCATTAAGTGCTAGACTCACGCCATTTCTAAAGTTTAGAACCAACCGCCCGCTCGACATTTCCCTGCAAAAAAAACAAGGAAAGGATCAGGGGTTGTACTAAGAACAAGAACAATATGAAAAATACTTAAAAATTCTTATTCACTTCTTTTAAATTTAAAGGAAGTAGGAAGAGATGAGTAAATATCAGGAATGAATGATTTAAAAGGAAAGATTGACATTTTATTTTTACGATTTCCCATGTTTTCCTTTTAACATTTTCATTGATGAGATTTTTTTTATCATCCATTTTATTTTGTTTTGGGTTTGGACCCAGACACAAAGTGATTACTTCACCCGTGTTTCTAGGGATGAGATTCTACTTTAGAGGCCACCCTTCGAAACATCAGGTTGCACAATACTTCTTTAAATACCGTCCATTGATTGGAAGCATGGGTCGTTCTCCACGGCAATTCCCCAGTTGGTAGGAACCTCCTGAGTAGACTGTCTCGACCACGAACGACCCTTCCCATGTTGGTTCAAATTTACCACCTATCTTGCAATGTGCAAGAATAGGTCTTCTGAGAACCAAAACTAAGTCACCGACTTTGAATTTCCTGGGACGGACTAATTTATCATGGGCCTGGATCATCTTGGCTTGATACAGTTCCAAATTCTGCTGCGCGAAAAGTCTTTTCCCTTCCAAGCTTTCCAATTCTTCCAGTCGTAGTCTAGCATTTTCTTCTGTAGTGATCTTTTCTGCAACTTCAATTCAGAGTGACGGAAGTTGAACTTCCAGTGGCAAGACGGCCTCAGACCCGTACACTAAAGCGTAAAGTATAGAATGAGTAGGAGTCCTAAAAGTCATCCTGTAGGCCCATAAGGCTTCTAACAACTTCTCGTGCCAATTTCTTTTGTTGTCGTCCAAAGTTTTCTTTAAAATTTGAACGAGAGTTTTATTAAAATCCTCGGCCCAGCCGTTTGCTCTTGGGTAGTAGATCTTTGTGTATCACCAATCAATCCCATGTCTTCTGACAAAATTGTTGATCTTTGTACTTTTAAATGCAGACCCATTATCTGAAATGATCCTACGTGGTACCCCAAAATGGTAGACAACTTGGTTCTTGAAAAACTGTAGCACGTGGTGTACCTTCACTTCTCTGAGTGGTATAGCTTCTACCCATTTAGAAAAGTAGTATGTAGCTGCAAGAATGAAGCGATGTTCTCTTGAAGAAGGCAGTTCTATCGGACCCACTATATCTGTGCCCCAACACTTAAATGGCCACGACGCGATTGTCGGATGTAGCACATTTGGAGGTTGGTGTAGAACTACTCCGTGCACTTGACACTGGTGACAACTTTTGCAACTTTCATACGGTCGGTCATCATTGAGGGCCGATAGTATCCTAGTCTTTTAATCTTCATTTTCATTTTCGGACCCAACTGATGAGCGCTACAAAGTCCTGAATGCACTTCTTTAACGATTTCACGAGCCTCAGACCCGCTCAGGCATCTTAGCCACATCTGATCAAAGGACCTTCTGTATAATGTATTGTTTATTAATGCGTAAAACAGAGTTCCTTTCTTGATTTAATGGGCTAACGACTTATCGTCAGGCAGGTTTCCTATCTGCAAGTAGTCTATTAATGGCTGCAGCCAATCTTCTCTATTTTCTATCACTGCTGCAATTGTTTCTTCTGCTTTTCTTTCTGATTTATGTATTGTATCCATGTCAAGCTGTGATAGGACCTGTCGTCCTTGAACTGACACTTCAACTGACTCATCCTGCAAGCAGGAAAATTCCTTTGCAAGGTGGGCTAACGCATCGGCGAGAGCATTTTCTTTTCTGGGAATCTTGTAGATTGTTACGTTTGGAATTTTTTCCAACAATTTCATGGCATACTGAAAGTACTGCTCGAGCCTTGGCTTTAAAATTATGTATTGTCCGACGACCTGTTAAATGATCAACTGAGAATCTCCGTAGATGTTGATGTCCGTTATTCCCATCTGAATGGTTAATTCCAATCCAGTTATGAGGGCTTCGTATTCTGCTTCGTTGTTTGTACATGATTCTGTTAAGTGGTAGGAATATCTTAACATTCCTTGCTCCGGTGTTATAAAGATTAGTCCAATTCCTGCCTTACCGGGCATTATCGTTTGCAATTCTTTGTTGTTCTATGCTGAGGACGCACCGTCGAAGTATAGTTCCCAACGCTGATCATCGAGGTCTTCTACGCTCATTATCTGCTCGTCAGGAAAATCGTCGTCGAGAGGTGAATCCGCCGGCAAAGGGGGTGCTGCGAGGAAGTCTGCTAGGACTTGTCCCTTTACGGCACGAAGAGGAACGAAAGTTATGTTGAATTGCAATAGTATCATCGACCACCTGGCAAGTCTACCAGAAAGCGTCGGTCGGGTCATCAAGTATTGCAACGGATTAACTCTCGAAATAAGGTTGACCTTATTAGAAAGCATGTAATGCCTGAGCATTTGAACGGCGAAGATCAGGGCCAAGCAATGCTTCTCAATCAGAGGATACTTTACCTCCGTCAGGATTAGACGATGGCTTAGGTTGTAGAGAGAGTTTTCTTTTCCCTCATCATTGACCTGGGCTAGCAGAGCTCCGAGAGAATCGTCTAAGGCTGCGGTATAAAGTATCAACGGTCTACCTGAGACTGGGGCTCCTAAGACGAGGTGTCATTAAATATTGCTTAACGTCCTTGAAAGCCCGCTGACATTTCTCATCCCAAACGATTTTGGCATCCTTTTTAACTAATGTCGAGAAGGGCTGACACCTACCTGACAAGTTCGAAATAAAGCGTCGAAGATATGCCAACTTCCCTTGAAAGGATCGTAGTTGTTTCAAAGTTTTGGGAGGAGGCATTTCTAAAATTGCTTTAATCTTCTCCGGATCGATTTCAATCCTGCGATGTCAGACAACAAATCCTAATAATTTCCCGGAGGTGACGCCGAAGGCGCATTTTAAGGGATTCATCTTAAGGTTGTATTGTCTTAGTCGCTCGAAAACAATTCTCAAATCATACAGGTGATCTTCCTTCAGTTTACTTTTGATGACCACATCATCCACATATTACTCGACTTGGTTGTGAATGAGATCATCAAAAATCTTCTTCATCGCTCTTTGGTATGTTGCTCCTGCATTCTTTAGTCCGAAAGGCATTACTGTGTAGCAATACACTCCGATCGCCATTCTGAATGCAGTGAGCTTTTCATCTTCTGGTGCCATTTTATCTGGTTGTATCCCGACGATCCATTCATAAATGAGAAGACTTCATGTGTTGAAGTGATGTCGATCATCAATTCTGGAATTAGTAGAGGTAATTCGTCCTTTGGACATGCTTTGTTTAAATCTCTGAAGTCTACGCAGATTCTGATCTAACCATTTTTCTTTCTAACTGGTACCACATTGGCTAACCAAGTTGGGTATTGTTCTTCACGGACAAATTTAGTGTCTATTAGTTTCTTAACTTCAGCTATTACTTGTTGTTCAATCTCCAGACGCATTCTTCTCGGAGCTTGTCTGACTGGAACGGCAGTGGGATCCACTCCTAACTTGTGAACTGCGATCTCTGGAGCTAATCCTAGCATTTCATCATAACTCCAAGAAAAATAGTCCTTAAATTCCATTAATAGCTTGATTATGTCTTCGGAGTCTTCTTTATTGAGTAAGGAGCTAACAAAGGTAGGCCTAGGCTCTTCGCTAGTACCTAAGTTAACTTCCATTAACTCGTCTATTGTAGATTTGATTTCTTCTTCGAATTCTGGCGGAGCATCTCCGATTGGTAGATCTTCGAGGACTTCCAAAGCTTCCAAGCAGTCTTTATTAGGTTCGCAAGTGACAACTAAGCAAAATCCTGTATCGTCAACAGACCCTACCGTGCCAAATCCAAGACCATGTTTTGAATTGGGAGGCCGACCGACATTATTCCATAATTTTTCAAAGTGTTGTGATCGGCCTTTTCTCCATCGTCAAGGTAAGACACCGCGTTGAATTAAATTTTGAAAACAGGGAGAGTACCACTCAAAAGGTAGTTCCATTAATTCGGAAGAAGTAACATCTTCAAATTGTACATCACTTTCAGTATTGGAAAAAGAAGCACCACGGTAGAACTTGATTGGCTTAGCACCACCATCATGCACTTTCTTGACCACCATACCCTCGATCTTATTAGAATGGATTGGGTCCAGGGTCATAGTATGTACATAATGGTTAATCTTCTCGTAGATTGATTTATATTCTTCATTCTTTTCATCTTCGAGAGAAATCTTGAATTTTTGTTCCTTCAGACTTATTGTCGCTGCTTCTTTCTCAATTTCTCCTTCTTCTTCGGAACTGTTCTCCCAATCAACATCGATGACCGATTTCTTCTGTCCAACTGTTCCAACGTTTCTTCCACCTCCTCGTCCCCGGCCTCGACCTCGGGTGCGAGTTCTGAAGAAATCTTCAGCATCTCGCCGTAAGGGAGTGCTGAGTAACTGTTGAACTAGAACTTCAGGTTCTTCATCGTCTCGAATTTCTTTTGCTTCATTTGGTATGGTATTTCTGGAAAAGATTGTTTTCTTCGGAGGCGCGCGATAGGCCGCATCTTCATGAATTCCAATTTCATGCACGGAGAACGGTTGCAAATCACCTTTGATGCACTGTTCCCCTCCTTCGTTATACTTTTTGCACTGGTGCAGAGACGACGGTACCATCCAGTTTTCATGGATCCATGGCCGACCCAGTAGAGTGTTGAACGATGTCTCAGAATCAATTATGTGGAATTTTGCGGTTGTCTTTGCTAAATCACTGGTCTTCATTAGTAGTGTTATCGATCCAAGAGCTCTTTCTCCTTTTTGATTGAAGTCTCTTAATAGCATCTTGTCTGCTTCAAGCTCGCGAGTATCAATTTCCAAATATGCTAGCGTCTGAAGATTCATTATGTTGATTGATGCTCTCGGATCAACCAACACTCTGGAGAGCGTAAACTTTCCAATAGTGACTGAAATGTATAACGGTCGGTTGTGATCAGCTGTTCCTTGTAATAGATCATTGTCTGTGAAGGTAACACCTCATTGTTCTTTTAACGAGCAAACCTCATCGAAGGAATTACCGACCATTTGAGCTAAAAAAATCTCTGGATCAAGTAAAGCCTTGATCAGAGCCTCCCTCATCTCCTTTGACAGGATCAGAGCGTCATATATGCTTAGTTTGGCTGATAGCCTCCTAAGATGGGCTAGCACGTTGTAGTCCACTTTATTACTGTGTTCCTCGGTTTCTTCCCGAAAGGGCAGTTCCTTTGCTGGGGTTGACTCTTCCTGAGCAACCACCTTCTTTCCTTTATCCTTTGGACCCATTCTCGGGGGTAGAACTTTTTCGCTTCTTAGATTGATCTCTCTTATCTCTTCTAATTTTACCGGTGTCTTCTCTTGAATCGGTACAACTAGCTCTTCTGAAGTTGCTTCGGTGTCTGATAGTTCTAAATCTATCAGAATCGGAGCTCCTAGTAATTCACAAATGGACTCGTTGCTTGTTGAGCTTTCGTAGCCTCCTTTATGAACATATTTTTCGTCGTGGTCATCCAGGTTGTGTATGATTTGATAATCGTTATTTGTATTGGAATCGAGATCCGGATTAAGCCAGTTGTTGCTAGTTATGTAATCGTTAGAAAAAGTCAAAACTTAGCCAACGCCATAACCCTTATAATTATAAGATCCCGCCGGGTGAGCAGATAATCATATAGAGTCAGGAGTTCGAGGGATTTCTCCCCGAATCGGAAACAACCATCCTAGGATAAGCAGCCCCTAGTCTACCATTCGGAGCCTCGGTCATCTTTTCTTCCACGATCTTCTCCTCCTTCTGGGGCGGTTCTTCAATCGCAAGTGATAGTCCCAGCTCGACAGGTTTCAAACTCTGAGTTGAAGCGTGTACCGAAGCGATCTGGATGTGATCCAAAATTTTCTTTGAAGACTTTGTCCAGACGGTACTCCATCCATCATCTGTTGTGTACGGGTCTATCGGAACTATGGGATCCGTTGAAATAACATTGACGGAACCACCTTTCTGGGGTTCCTTCATGTATTCCTTTGGGATCGTTATGTTCCCTTTCTGGAGATTATTATCAAGCCAACTCTTGAAAGTGATGCAATCCTCTATCTTGTGTCCGAGCATCCGGTGGTAAGGGCAATAGTTCAGATGATCTTTCTTATTGACTTCCTCAGGCCTTTTGGTCTCTGGCAGTTTAAAATCCGGTGTCTTTATTAAGCTACGGAACATCTTCGCTATTGCTTCATTTTTGAATGGATATTCTCTATTTAGAAGTTCTCTTAAGGTATGCGATGAACGAGGCGGTTGTTCATAATGCTGAGGCGACTGATAGCTCGGACGAGGTTGCTGATAGCCCTGCTGAGGTTACTGATAGCCCAGCTGAGGTTGCTGATAGATCTATTGCGGTTGTTGGTAAGTCCATTGCAGTGGTAGGTAACTAGGCTGTAGCCGCTCTGGCGGTATCTGCATTGGCTGCTTGCCCTTATCTACTGCCGTGACGATTCCAGATTTCTTTTCGAATGTTTTCACGGGCTTCTGCTTGTCGTTCTTGTCCACGAAACTTAGATGCTTTGCCTCTTCTTGCAAGCTCCCTCCCTTGCTAAGCAAATTCTCAAAAGTCTTGATTGTAAATCCTTTATGGAGAAGTGATATCGGGCTATGGATACTTTTAAGTAGGATGCCGACTGCATGTTGCTCTTGTAGCTGTGTCTCACACTTCATGCTTAAGTTTCTCCATCGAAGTATGTAATCCACTAAAGTCTCGTTCGGTTTCTGTTGCTCCACCACTAGATCACCGATAGTGATGTGGTGTTGAGCCCCGGCAAACTGATTAACGAAGAGATTCTCTAGTTCTGAAAATGTCTTTACTGAATCGTTCGGCAATTCTGCGTACCAGTCGAAGGTAATCCCGGATAAAATGCTGACGAACTGTCGGAAGAGTAAAGCGTCACTCCCACCGGCATTGTAACAACTAGCACGAAAATGTGCGATGTCTGAGGGTTTCCGGTACCATCAAAAGTCTTGAACGGAGGTGGTACGAAGCCTTTGGGTATTGGACCGCATCAAATTCTTCGGGGTATGGTCTACTGTCCGAGTAGATGTTTCGTTCTTAGATTGTGCTAAGGCCTCTCGCACTCGCCTGTTCTACCATGTTCTTAATGTCCTTTTCTGGAATCATGCTTTGTGCAGGATCTTTCTTTGGTTGTTCGTCTCCATTGACGGATGTGATCTCTTTTCCTCCATCTGCAATATGGATGATCTCTGGAAGTGTTTCTTTCTGAGGTTGTACCTGACTCTGGAGAGTGGCTAAGGCAGCAGCCATCTCTTCCATCCTCTTTGCCATCTGGGAAATTGTGTCATCTCTTTCCCAAAGCTGTGCTCTCATCACTTCCGGTTCATCTCTTTCTGCAGCTGCTGAAGCACCTTGTGAAGCTGATGATGCTCGCGTCTCAACCATATTGATCTCGGCATACTCTCATCCATGAACTCTGATGAGTCAACTTCATCCTCTAGTTTTTCTTCTCTTTCTTTTGCTAACCGTCGGATGTCGGCCCTTAACTTGTCCATGGCATCTTCTAGTGGCCTTTTCCGCACGGTCTCGTAGTTTTCACGTAACGGTTGTTGAACTTCCTTTCCGGGAGTCCCCTTTATTACAGTAGCACTTTCTTCTGATTCAAGTCTCCTGACGAGACTTTTCTTCTCAGGACATTGTTTTGGTCTTAGCTCGCCAGTAGTAGGTCACCATACCATCCTCTTGCAGTCGGAGGCCTAGGACCGGATGGTCTGACGGCTATATGCTGGAAGGTGGTATCCTCCCTAATTTGTAGACCCGATACAACAACGGGTGAACTGACTTTTATCTTCTTCCTTGGTTTCTCTGTGGCAGCAACAGGCTCTATTCGCGGTCCGAGGCGGGATTTAGCTGGCACCCGTCCTATCCTTCTTAAGATTTCTTACACAGGGCATCTTTCTTTCTTTGCCAATCTTTCTATTACATCTTGCAGTCGAGCAAATGGCGTAGTCTTATCCCTTTTCCTTTTGTAATTGTTGTAGTACGCAGGTCGGGGTAATGCAGCGGTGATCCTACGGACATCCTCTTCATCTGATGCGGCAGAGAGAGGGTGAAACCTGCTTCATTCCAACAGAGGTATATTCTGAGGCAGTTCTTCTCTTTCCTCAGGAAATTCTTCTAGAAAAGCAACTTCAGCAGCTTTGGCTTTCTCGATCTTGGCGATCTTTCTGCTTGTATTTCTTCATTGAGTCCGAGTTAGGGGTGCAACTATTGAACTGGACCCAGTCTAAAAAACAGATGGTATTGTAGCAAAATCTTTACCCTCTACGATGACAGGCTCATCACAGACTTGAATTCCTTCCCCTTTAATTCAGCAGAAGTCAGGGTGGGTGCAGAGATGACTAGACCGGTGGGGGTAGAGACAACAGTCCTCCTACGAATAACAGTACTTCTTTCAGCTGGAACCCTTTGCAGGGGAGGGAATTCTTGAGTCGATTTCAGGTTGAACTCAATTACGGGTTTCTCAGTTTCTGACACTTTGTCCATTAGTGTGTAGAGAGTGATGTCAGCGAACTTGATATCTGTGTTGCCGAATCCTTGTCCGAAATGGATGATTCCATTGTCGGGCAGCTCATCCTTATAGACGGCGAAGTCCATTCCATTGGTGAAGGAGAAGATTAACTTTGGGGCAGACATTTTCTGCAGTGGTCGATTCTGAGTATTAGTCCTGAGTTATGCTTCCTTTCTTCGTAAAGTTTTGGACAAAAAAGAAAGAGTCCGAATACATTTTCATTTATCTTAGTGTATTTGTGATTTTTAAAAGAGATTGTTTATTGGAAGGCTGTTTATTAGCGGGTTCGTTTGTTAGAAACAAAACGATTAAACGAAAAAGGCTATAGAAAAGGTAAAGGGCCCGATTTAGAATTGGAAAGGAAGAGAAATTCTTATGCAAGACTTCTCGACTCGAAGGACCGCTCCTAAACTAATACCTATTGGGGGTCCACCCCACCTCAAAAAAGAGGTAAAAGGATCTTGGAACCTCTCCGTTTAGGGGTGTCTAAACAGTGGCTCCTAAATCCGAGAGGAGTTGGCTATACTCATTCAAGACGGAAATGAACGGGGTATTCCAACGGAAGAATGGTAGTTTGCTCCACTAGAGACATGGATTCACTACCGATTTATGAAAGCAAAACCATCTAATTAAAATAGAGAGAGGAAATAGTCCCCAGCGGAGTCGCCAGAAGTTGTCGGCATATTTTTAGGTTAAGTGTTGTATTTTTGAAAATGGGTCGCCTACAGAAGTAGTCGGCGAATTTTAGATTTTAAATTTAATTTAAATATATATATTTTAGAAAGTAGCATTTTATTTTGAAAATAATTTTAAGTTTGAAAGTTATAAGATATGAAACTTAAACTGATCTCACATCCCAAATAGTTTACATAAATGAGCACCGCATCACAAACCGTATATCTATTCCGAAGAATAGACACACTGCTTGACGATGGGGCTCGATTAAATAAACTAGAAGGTTTGTAACATCCGTTTGGTCTGCGAACCAATTTTATAAGCCGACAAGTTCCTCTGCTTAATATAAAGGAATTAAGCAGGGTTTATATTACCTGGGTTCTTAAAGTTCCCTATAAGGACAAGCCCCTATAGTTAATTACATCTTAAATGACAGGAATCACTTAAGAAAAGTCTCGATAATGATTAGTGGTTTTGCTTTCAAGAACTTCAAAGTTTAAGGTTTTCAAAGGATTGAATTTTGGATATTTTAAAAGGGAATGGATCAACTTTGGAACAGTTTGTTTCAAGAATCCAAAGGATGAGAAGTAGGAGAAGCTGAGGATCCAAGAAGAATCTTGGCAACTTCCCAAACTATCCTATTTTTTGGCTTCAATTTGGGAGTTTATTTAATGTTATAATCCTGCCAATTCTATTTATTTAGGTCTTATATTTGTATGATATAATCACACAAATAGCCTCGAAGATGTGACGTTTATGTCGTAACAAATGACTACCTCGGAGTCTTAAGACTGGTTAGGGCTTAATTTGCATAACATGATTATGCAAATGCCTAACGAAAAGCTGAGGATTTATGTTGCACTAGGCAAACTACCACGAAATCCTATGGCTTTGTTATTTAATTCTAAGAATGGTTTCGCTGAAGTAGACCCGAGTTTTGCTGATGATGATGGTCGTGCTGCCCACCATGCTCCAAGCTCCTTGTTGTTGTAGAGGTTTTGTTTTAGAAGTCATAAATCGGGAGATGAGAGAATTGTTATGGTTTAGAGAAAATCTTAAAATCTAAGTTTTTTTAATATTTTAATTAAAACAAATCTTATAGTTGTTTAAACAGAACCGATTAAGATCCCACGGTTCCGTCATCCCAGCACCATTATTTTCATTGAATTCACTTAGTCTAGATGAATTTGCTAAACTCAACTGAATGAGTTCCACACTTTCATTTTGACCGTAGGAAATCTAGTTAGCAACACGTGGGTTACATCATCAGAGGTATTCCCGATCATTTAACGATACGTTTGGATTTAGTTACAATTGTAGTTTTGTTGTTCTGTTTGTGATTAAATTTTGAGTTGTTTTATATTTTGGAATGTTGTGGTGGTGAATTTTATCTTGCAATGACTTTTAATTTAGTTTTGATTTCAGTTCAGGGACTATCCTAAAGGTTTTGATTTTCATTTAACAATTTTGTTTAACATGTTAGAAAAAGTAAAGTACAGTGCATGTAAGTAAATTGCAATAAAGTAAATTGCAAAAAAATAAAAGCATACCTGGAGGGTCTTCCTGTCATCCCAAGCTGCACTTACAACACATGTTAGAGCATTTAAACATATTTTGGCAAGAAATGCTTAGGTAAAGCTAAGGGAAAGGGTTTTGGTTAACTACCAGAATCCTAAACCTATAACTAGTCATCTCCTATGACGTCTAAGTTGTTGGTTTGGTTTAAGGATGATTTTCTTCATCAAAGAACAGTTAAATTCAATTGTTATTCTAAAACATCCCGTCATATTGAGGAAGTGCTTAGGACGAGTCCTAAACATCTTTTCAATACTTCTGGGATTATTTTGAGTCCAAGTAAATTTAGTAGCACATGTGAATTAATCATTCAGGAGTTTAGTTAAGCTTTGTCTCTTGCTCAGTGAACCTGGGTATTTGATTACCTGATGAATGAAGTGACATCTCATTTAATACTCTAGTTAAGGGTTATAATAATTAAAGCCTTTAAAGGCAAGTTGGTTTGTTGAGAATTTTAATCATTCTTAATTTAAAAGTTTGAGTTAATGATTTAAAGTGATTTAATTTAATTATGAGGTTTTAATTAATAATTTTAAGTTTGGAATAGTGTTCAAATTATTTTAGATTTAATTTAAATTTTTACACTTTCAATTATCTTAGTATTTCAGATTGATGTTTATGTTTTAAATTTACTTAGATAGAAAGAGATGTTGAAATTATTGATGTGTTTTGGTTTAACTTTTAATGATTTCATTTAGGTTTGTTGTTAAGTGATTTTAATTTAATTTAATTTAATTTAATATGATTTTAATTTAATTTAATTTAATTTTAATTTAATTTTAATTTAATTTTAGTTTTAATATTTTAAATTAAATTAAATTTAATTGTTAAGGTATTAATTTAATTTAATTTAAACTTTGACTTGACTTAATATAATTTAATTTAATTTAACTCCAAGATTTTAAATTTGATTTTAATTATTGGACCATTTAACATTTTAAGCTTTAATTCATTTAAGGGTTATCTTCTTTTAATTTTTAATTTATTTAATTTGGATTATTATTTTAATTTTTAATTAAGAACTAAATATTAGTGAAGTGACTTATTTAGGGATTTTTAAATTAAAGAATAAAAATCCTCTTAATAATATCCCTATTTTAATAATCCAAATTCTAAATATATTCTTTCTAAAATTTAAATTATTTAATTAATTAGAGTTTCATTTTAATATTTTCAAAGTGTTTAATGGGTTTCTACCCTTTTAATTTCCTAAGTTTCAATCATTCAAGAGAAAGTTAAAATCACATATTTGACCCTCCAATTTGATTAAACCTAAAGTTCTAATTAAGGGTTAAAAATTTTAATTACCTTTATGTCTTTTAGACTTAATTATTTCATAACTCACTAAATTGAGCTCAAATGAATTTAAAATTTTTATGTCACCTTACTCACATGTCAATTAAGACATTAGAGGAGAAAATGTGATTTTTCTGAATTTAATTTATTTATATAATTATTTTTAGTGAAAAATAAGGGTTTTCAATGGAAATTCCACAACATGACCACAACAAGGTTTCTGTCCTTAAGAAAATTATGGGATGTTCCTAATAACCAGAGGACTACTTGGACCAATTTTTATGATTTTTTTGAATTATATTTTATTTATTATATTTATTCTGAGTTTTAGAGTATTAATTAATTTTAAAATAAAATAAAAATTGAAAAATAGATTTTATATTTTTTCTTAAATTTCTCTAATCTCAAGGAGTCCAGAGAAACAAATTTTATAATTTTCTGATTTTTATTTGATTTATTAGAATTATTTTAGTGAAAAAGATTAAAATTCATTTTTTAATAAAATACATTAAGCCTTTAAAATTCAATATATTATCTTAGGGACTTAGGAAAAATATTTGGTTTGTTCTTAAGTGATTAGGAGTCAAAATGTGACATTTTTATGATTTCTAATATTTTTGTGATTTTTATTATTTTTTAATTATTAAAATATTAAAATATTGTGAAAAATCAACTTTCTTAGAAAATTCTAATTTTAATTTTCCCGAACTCCCCGATATCGAGAAGCTCCAAAACCATTTTTGTGAATTTTTGAAAAGTATCTTTGGAGTTATGAATTTTTAAAGTTCCATTTTGCTTATGAGGCTTAATCAATCCCTTTGGTGGGGTTAATCAGATCCAATTGATTTCAAAATTTTATGTAAGGTTACTCTAACCTTAAAGAGCAATGGAGAATTATTTTTAAGTCAATTGGGTATGTGGTTAACCCTAATTAATTCAAATTTAATTTTGAGAGTTTAGGCTAATTAAGGTTATTATGAATGAATTAACTTCAAATATATTTTTCATAGGGTCCCCTGGTCCTAAGAAACATCACAAAATTTTCCTAGAATTTATTTTACAACATGCTAATTATTGGAATTAAAATACCTAAAACAGTGACATGAACTTGAAAAATCAATAACTTTTCACAGAAATGTTCTCTAACCTTCAAAAATTTAGGGAATGTTCCCAAGATTAGAGGCTTCAAAAGCCCTATGGTCTCATGCCATGGTGAATTGTCTATGCAAATGGAGAATCAAAACATTGGAAACAGTAAATAAATTATTAAAAAAAAATACTCATCCAATTAAATTGATTTCTTTTCCACATTATTCTCCTATGTTCACTGAGCAAGTGGGTATTTTTATTTTATTTTTGTGATGTTTCTATGCAAAGATATGAATTTTTAAAGTTCAGGGCATTTAAATAATTCAAAAATACCCTAATTTCCTACTTATCCGACTCGGTGCCGCGTCATCCTCGTCCGGATCGAAAGCCCACGCGTCGCTTTGTGACTCGGAGCCGCCATCTGACTCAGCACTCCAGGGGCCCGCGGTTCACGTAACATTTCCTGGTCCGGTGCAATCTGAACCGTCCGCTCGATACACGAGTGATCCAACAGCTCCTGGTCATCGTCTACGACTGGTGTGCACCCGTGACTGTCCACACTCAAATCCTAATATCACTCTCGATTCTCAATGGATTTTCAAATTCTTATACTCTATGGATTCGTCTTGAAGAGACGAACACATCCATACAGTTTATAAGCTATGAAATTAAGTAAAAGAAAATGGAGAATTGCTGGAAGCTCGGGAGGGAGAAGAGGTCAACACCTTTACTCTGAGAAGTGAAGCTTCAATCAGAGAGTTGTGGCACCTTCGATTGAACCCAAGGAAGCTCCAGATGAAGTCACTGGCTCTGAGGAACTGTCAAAGTATGAATGTGACCAGACCCGATTTCAAAGCTTGGAGGCTGGAGCAATTTGGTGGCCTGGAGAGGGGGCTTTCACTATGGTACTCCTTCTCTTGGTCCTGTTCAGGTGTGGGTGAGTTTAATTTGGATTTAGTGGAGGTTGCAGAGATTTCCTAATTTTTTGGTGGATTTTCAACTCAGAAATTGAGCTCTGTTAATGGAGTTTAGGGAAAAGGAACACTAGGGATCAACTGCTCTGGGTTAGGAGAAGATCCTGGAGCAATTTTGGCAGAGTTTCCTTAAGGTCTGGTTCATAACCTTATTTGGCCGAGAGGTGAGTGGGTTTAAATAGAGGTGGCTGGAGGGCCTCCTGTGGGGGTTTAATGGCTTGGATCCATTGCACGAGGCAAGGGAAGAACGAACATGCTATGGCCATTTAGGTTGGGACAAGTCAGGTAATTCAAATTGAATTTTTGATTCAAATTAAGCCTCTCGGCCTGGTGGTTTCCTGCGGCTGTGGTGGCTGGCCGGCCAGGCATGGGTCACCCTCAGGGTCAGGGAGGTCAGTGCTTGAGTTTGGTGCCAACAATTGGCTTTGGACATGTGTAAAGGAGTTGGAATGAAATGGCATGGGGAGAAGGATATTTTGGGATCAAATGGGTCAACCCATGGTTTTGGGCTTGGTGCACCACCCAAGGCCTGGATCTAGGCTGAAAAGATTCATTTGGGTCAGCCAAGAGGAAATAGTGTAGTCTCCATCAAGGATTAGGTGGCTAACTTGGTTTAGTGTGTATCATGGATGAGGTTGAAAAAGCTTAAGGAAGGCTTAAGAAAGGGGCCCCTCCATTTGCCATAAATGACATGGTGAGGTGTCAAAACTCTCATGGCTTCATATGGCTTGTAAATGGCTCACATTTGGCTTACATTTGGCTTGGAAAAGTTTGGCTTGTTTCATGAACAAGGGTTTTGGCATTTTTGATGAATTTAAGGGAAATTGGCATGTGGCTTGATTTGGAATGACTTGATTATTGATTTTGGAATTAGGGATGATTTCAATTAAAGGTATGGTGAGAAGAATTTGTCATGTGGGCTTTAGAGCCAATTTTGAGCTTTTGGATTTGGTGAGAATGGGCTTTTAGAATGGGTTAAGAAAGTGTGCTTTTAGATTTTAAAATGGACTTTTGGATGAATAATTTTGTGAAATACCATGCCGAATAAATGTTGGTTTTAGTTTAGGGATGTTTCATGAATGGTTTGGAATCAATTTGGTGTGATTTGGAGTAGACTTGGGTTGAATTTGGGCTTTTTTGATAAAGGGGCCAAGGTGGACCAAATTGGGCTAAGGTTGGGCTAAGGTTGAATTTGGTGTAAAATTAATGTTGAAAAATGTTTATGGGAGTGTTACAAAGAGTTTTCAACTTTGGTTGGGCTCTAATTTTGGGATTTGGGCCCATTTGGGTTAGGTTTGGGCTTAGGTCAATTTAAGGGATTTTTGTTTTGGGTTAGGCTTTTGTGGAGTTTAGGTTCAAATTTTGGGCAAATCAAGTTAGTGTTTTGTTTTTGTGGATGTTAGGAAGGTTTTAGAAAAGATTTGGGGCCAATTGGGGTTGAGTTGGGTTGGTTTGGGCTAGGTTTAGGTCATGGGCCAAAATTGGGCCCAAATGTCAATAAAATTGGACTTGGATTTGGTCTAAATTGATATTGGGGATATTTAATTGAAGTTTAGAATTGACTTGGACCAAAATTGAGGTCAATTGGGGTGATTTGGTTTGATATTGGGTTCACTTGGGTTAAAAATGGGTCTAATTGGGGGTTTTGGTAAAGTGGGGTAAATTGGCAAAATTGGCCCATGGTGTAGTTGAACAAAATGAAATTGGAAATATTTAAGATTTTCTGGAATTTTCTGGGAATTTTTAGAATTTTTGGATTTTTGGGGTAAAAGGGTATATTGGTAATCGGGGGGGGGTTTAGGGGTATTTTTGGAAAATTTGGTATTTTTGGCCAAAGATGATCAATTTGAGTGGTGGGAAGTGTTTAGGATTGATTTTGAGGGATCTTGGTTAATTTAGGTAATTTTGCAAATTTTTGGTCATTTCAAGGGTATTCGGTAGGTTTGGTTGGTCCAGGGCCCCAGGGGTCAAAAACTGAAATTTTGAAAAAAGGAAGATTGATCAAGTGTGAGTGAAATGGAATCACTTTGGTTGAGCCATGAAGCCACATTAAGCCCATATGAGCCATGAGAGGACTCATTTGAGGCATTCACTATGTTGTTCCTAACCCTCTTAGCCAGGGGCTTAGAGGTTAAGGACCATCCATATGAATTACCTACATGAGTCAGGAAGTCAAGTTGGGTGAGAGTGTGGTTTTAGGACTTGGAATGTGTGTTAGAGTGTAGTGTATGTGCAAGTCAACCCTCACCAGACCAGGCCACCCAAGGTATTCCTAAGGCAAAAAAGTCCTAATAGGAAGTCATCCTTTAAACCTCCACATTTGATTTCAACCCTCTAGGTGATTAGGGGTCTACAATCAAGCTTGTGGGGTTTGCAGGGTGTTAAGAAGTAGTTTGAGTTTCTATATGGTGGGTTCCATTTCTAGTCCTCTAAGATTAGTCAGAGGAAAAGCCTAAGGCTAGATCCTAAGTACTAAAGAGTGAAGCAAAAGACCTCACCAAAATTGAGGTCAACAAGGCAGTAAGCCAAAAGGAATCAAATAAAAACCAAAGGTTCAAAAGAAGTAATGTCTTGTAAGAAATCTAGGAAAACAAATTCGTAAATAAAATCAGTAGGAAATCTATAGAAAAAAATATATAAAGAAAATTTGTAGCAAATCCGAAGAAGGAAACGTAGGATAAACAACAGAAACTAAAGGATTAAAAGTCCAAGAGGACCGTAACTGCGATGGTGCAGAGGACTCAAAGCTGTGTTGTATATCCCACCTTAGGTACTAACTACTACACTGACATTCTGTAGAAGGCAGCCCTACCATTGTAAATTTTCATGCATTTCCATTTGGATTTACATGCAGGTAAAAAGCTGTAGGTAAGTAGGTTGTTTTGTGGTGGAGGTAATTTTGTCTTTTTTTTTAAATATGTATGTGTATTTTTTGTAAAGTAATTTGATCCACAGGTTGACTTCCCTAATCGAACTAGGTCTGCTAACATCTTTAGACTACAGGCGGTAGAAACCTCAAGGACAGGTGAATAGTATCGGCAATTTCCTTTCTCTACCCTCTCTAGGGTCTCTAAGTCTGGAGTTACTATTCTGTGATTCTCTCGGGACAATTCTCTATTGCAATTCTATCTTTGTACCCTCTTAACCACTGCACATACAACCTTTCTTGAAGGCCCCACATATAGCGGAAAGCTATACATGCACACTTATGTGTCATACATAAGCACGCGATCTGAACCAAGAAACAAGGTCAAAATCAAAGGAAAAGAGGTCACAGAAAAAAAAGAGGAGAAAATAATCCACCTAACATGATATCGGAAAGGAGGTGAGTTATTTTCTCAAAATCGAAGTAAACAGAAAACATGTCAAAATAGCTAAATCTCTCCTAACATGGTGTAGAGAGGTTATCATGTAAAGCATGCAGAGTAAAAGGGTCAAATCCTTGCAATTGTGTTACTAATGATTATAATGTAAAGTGTGTAATGTAAAAAAGGTGTCAAATCCTTGCAATAGTGGTGCTAAGGATTATCATGTATGTATGTAGACAAGTAAAGTAAAGTAGCGAAGTAATGTGAGGAAATGTAAAGGGTGTAGTGGTGTGGCAACATAGTGTAACATTCGAGGTAGTGTGACATGTGTAGGGTAATGTAGTGATGTAATAAAGTAGTGTGGCTTGTGAGGTAGTGTGACATGTAAGGTAGAAGGTAATGTAGTATGTAAGGTGGGAGTTAATGTAGTATGTAAGGTAATGTAGTGTGTAAGACGTAGGGTAATGTAGTGTGTAAAGTGATAATGTAGGACGTGTGGTGATGTGAGGAAGTAAGGTAATGTAATGTGTATGATGTGGGGTGATGTGGTGTGTAAAGTGATTATGTAGGACATGTGGCCATGTAGTGAAGTTGTATGATAATTTAGGATATGTGGTACATGAGGCAATGCGATGTGTAAGATGTGGGGTAATGTGGTGTATAAAGTAATAATGTAGGACGTGTGGTGATGTGAGGAAGAAAGGTAATGAGATGTGTAAGATGTGGGGTAACGTTGTGTGTAAATTAATAATGTAGGACGTGTGGTAATGTGAGGAAGCAAAGTAATGTGGTGTGTAAGATGTGGGGTAATGTGGCGTAGGAAATGTTGGAAGTGAAAACTTATCCCCCCATCATGGTGCTTGGGATAACTATAAAGTATGTGGAGCAAAAAGGTTGAGATATGTGAAATTAAAATTGAAAGCTAGGAAAGCAAGGGGGCAACATGCCCAAATAGGGATAGAAAAATTGAATCCGAACAAGAAACAACCGGCAGCATAACAGTATAAAAATTCAATTTTCCACACCTACAATTTGCAATTCAAGAAGTACACAAGCTTATATATGTAGCAACATCAAAAATTTTCCATCATTTCCTAAGCATTTGAAGTAAGTAAAGGAGTGTAAAGAGAGAGGCATCCCTCATTAACATGTAAGGCTTAAGAGCATCCAAGCATAAGCAGGTAAATCTAAGACAAGCCAAGCATAAATTACATCTCCAAACTCTCTCTTTGAAGTGGTAAACATGCCACTTCTTTTCTTTTCTTCTTCTCACTTGAAAGTAACTTATTTAATACTTAGCCATGTAAATTTAACACAAGGGCAGCAAAGGGAATTCTTAAATACACTTACAAGATAGCTACCAATGCAGTTTTTCATGTGGGGACAGCAAGCACATGTCCAAAACCAATCCCAAAATAACATATAAGTGCAGATTTTTGCTTGGAAAATGCATGGGGATGATGTGAGGCACCTCTACACTAATGTATAAGTGGAGATTTTGACATTTATCAAGTTTAAGGTGGATGAAATCAATTTCGTAGTTAAGGGTGGGTGCAGATTCTTGTCTTGGCACGTTTAAGGATGATGTGAATCACTCCCAAAGTAGTGAATGAGTGCTGATTTTATGTAGGTGATGTGTAGGGATTATGTGAAACGATCCCACATTAATGTGTATGTGCAGATTTTGCACTTTAGCAAGTGTAGGGATGATGTGAAACGATCACAAATTAATGCGTAGGTGCAGATTTTGCACTTTAGCAAGTGTTGGGATGATATGAATCACTCCCAAAGTAGTGTGTGAGTGCTGATTTTGATGTAGGTGGTATGTAGGGATGATGTGAAGTATGTGTGAAATGTAGGTGTCATGGATGTAGCATGTAAGTATGTTAAAACTTGGTGAAGTGAGCTTGAGTGTGAAATTTCATAAATGTATTGTGTAGGTTTGTCGAAATTTGGTGAAGTGAAGGTATGTGGGTAATTTTCATGTAGGTAAGGTGTAGGTTTGTTAAAACTTGGTAAAGTGAAAGTATGTAGGGAATTTTCATGAATGTGTTGTGTAGGTTTGATGAAATTTGGGATATTTCATGTAGGTGTTAGGTAGGTTTATCGAAAGTTGTGAAAGTGAGTATGAGAATGTGAAATCTTCATGAGTGTATTGAGTATGTTTGTTTAAAATTTGAGAAAGTAAGTGTATGAGCGGAGTTTGTCATGTAGGTAATGTGTAGGTATGTTAAAAAATTGGTGAAATGAATGTGTGGAGTTTTATGGATGTGAACATGTGGATGTACAAAAGAGCTTTGGATTCCTTCATGAAAAACATCATTTTTATGGCATGAAATAGAGTGAGACATGTGTGAAATTATGGGTTTAATGTTACGTATGTGAATACATGTTGAAATGGATGAAAAACAAGTGCTCATGACTTCAAATTTTGGTGTTTTATGTGTGACCAATTCCAAATCCGAAATTTGTCAAAACTTCGCCAAATTGTTTTGTGTGTGAGCCAACTAATGCAAAGCACTCTAAATGCATGGAATGAAGTGAAATATGTGTGAATTCAAAGCCCAAGTTTTATATGTATGAAAACTTGATGAAAAAAATGTAAAACGAACATGTATGGGCTCATTTATGAGTGTTTCAAAAGTGACCAAATTTGAATACGAAAATTGTAAAATTTCCACCAAATGTTTCACAAAGTGTACTCATAAGTGCAAGGCACCATTGAATTCTCACAATTTTATGTAAGAAGTGTAATTAGAGGGGCAACAAGTTTACATAAGGTGCAATAAGGCAAGTGACTTTAAAGTCACATGTAGTTTGCAAGACATTCAACCATAAAGGCACCCTAAAAAACAAGTAGTGTGTGTATGAAACTTACACATCTTTGCCATCAAAAATATCACTATATGTATGTGGTAATGTGAAATGTGTATGAGAAAACAAGGTCTAGATTTTATGTATGCAAAAGCCTAGTGAAATAAGCAAATAGGGGCACATGTACCATCATATTTGAGGTGCCAAATGTGATGTCATCTTGAAATCCGAAAATTGCATGAAATAAACAAGTGTTTTCATGGTTTCAAAATGCAAAGCCCCAAGGCTTAAAAATGTTTGATAAGGCGTACAACATATGCCAGACATTCCAAATGAAACATTCTTAGTTTAGGAAAACATGAGTAAAGCAAGCACACTACTCTTTATTTTGAACAAAAAGACAAGAGGCTAAACTTTCCCATGTTTCATAAAGTAAAACAAAAATTAACATGCTTTTGATTTTTAAAAAAAAAGAGGTCCACATATTTTAGCCCATAACTAACATGAACAAGAGAGGAACCCCATACTACAAAGCCTATATGATGAGCCCAAGCCTTTCAACAAGTAAGCATGTTCTTTCCCTCCTTTCTCTCTTTCTCTCTCTTTTTCTTTTTTTTTTTTTTTTTTTTTTGAGAAAGGCGACAATAATGAGAAAAGGAGGAAGAAAAAAAAAGTCATGAAACCTTCCTCCAGAGTATGCCAACAAAAGAGTATAAACATATATGCTCTTCCAAATGCTTCTTATTAAATCATAAAGAGACATAAGCAAATAAGATAGAACATGCCACATGAAGCTTACCTCTTCAAAATCATCATTTCAAAGATCACAATAAAGACCACATGTACTTGGTGACTCTTTCATGAAATAATTAGTAAGGGAGCATGTAATGAAAGTAGAGAAAAGAGAAGGAGAGGCATGAATGACTAGCCACATTTCTTCATCAAGAAATAAGAAAATTTCTTAAAATGGAGCAAGCCACATGTAATAAAAGCATGTTCACCTTCCCAAGTACATCTCCTTGAACATAAAGAGGTACAAACAAACTAAGGCATGTTATATAAGGCTACCAATTCAAAACTTAATGTAAAAAGTTTAGAGTATGTCATCATCCCAAAATTCCACCATAAGCTTAAAAGAAAACTTACTATGTGAAGACTAATCCAAAATCACACATAAACTTTAATGTTTTGGCATACAAGAGTGGCTTTAGGAATACACATAAATCCTAGATTCTTAAGCATATGAATGGGGCTTTGAAAATAAACATAAACCCACTTTGAACATAAGCATAAACCCAAAATTTAAGCATGTGAAGCTAGCCTTTGACATAGGTAGAAATCCATCATTTTAAGCATGTGAATGTGGCTTCAAACCATAACATAAATATCAAATTCCTAGCATGTGAAAGTGGCCTTAGAGTGCAAACCCAAGTTTCAACTTTTAGCATTTGAACATGACTTCAAATCCATAGGTAAACTTCAGATTTTTGGTATATTAAAGTGGGTTCAAAGCCAAACATAAAGCTCAAATTTTGACATGTAAAGGTGGCTTCTTAGCCACACATAAAAACCCCATACTTTTGTATGTAAAAGCCCCACAAAATTCAGATTTTTTTGGTATGTAAAAGTGACTTAAAAACCAAACATAAAATCCCAAACCTTGGCATGCAAAAAGGTGGCCATAAAACCACAAACTCAAGACATTCACATGTAGAATGATTTGAAACTTTGCCATGTGAAATAAACATAATATTCAAGTGAAATTTCCAAATTACACCATGTATTTCCTTAGTCAAAAGCAATTAAAAAATTAGGAGGGGAAACTTCACCTAAATGACTAAAGCAAGCCATCCCAGCCCTAGAGAGATGGAAGTAGATGAAAATACATTGCCCAAAAAAAGAGTAATCAAAGTCCTTACCTAAGCTTTTGATTAAGGAAGGAAAATGGCAGCACCTCCCTTCCTCTTACAAAATTCGGCCAACCTTAAAACAAGAAGAAAAAGGGCTATTTTAAAGCCAAGGGAGAAGGAATAAGAAGCCTGAAACTTGCCCGACTAATACTTAATGGTAGGAAGAAGATGCGACCCTTTACCCATCTTTGAGATGAGAGAGGTGAAAGAATTCCATGGAGAAGTGACAAAGTACAAGAGAAGTGATACGAGGTTGCCATAGATGTGATTTGGAGCCAGAAGATTCCCACATGTTAGAGATTACATGGAGGAGGAGGAGGAGAAGCCTCCTTTGGCGCAAGGAGGAGATGGATCGCTCGGCTAGGGCTCGGCCATGGAGATGATTCGCAAAATAGAGGGGCTCAGCCTTATGTTTTCGTAAAAAAGAGAGGGGAGCCGGCGACTAGGGTTCGGCCGAACCCTATTTTAGCATGGGTTTGGGTTGTGTCAAGCTGGGGTATAATTTCAAGGGCTGAAATTGCGAATTAAATTGAAATCCCGCCAATTTTTTCAACTTTTTCACGTTCACAAAAATATAGAAAATTATATGTCAATGCCTACTAATTTCACCGTCCTGAACGCGTTGGCGGTGTCCATTTTGCCATTCGAGGCCATTCAAGCAAGTTTTGTCGTCGAGTAGGTCAAAAGTGTCAAATTTGATCCGTCTCAAAATTTTGGCTCATTACCGCCGAGTTCAATATTTAAAAGTCGACGTCGTGGAAATGGATGTGAAATGTCGAGATATTTAGTAAAAAGTCAGGGAATTTTCGGTTTGCAGGGGTATTTTGGTCATTTTGGGGAAATTTTGGGAAAATATCCAAAATGCCTAATTAACAGTAGGGGCTGTATAAAATGAAATTTGGAATTCAATGACAGTGTCCAAGAGCGTTTCTGACTACTGTGGAGGGTTTTGTGGGGCACAGAATGTCGTTCAAGCAGTGACTATTTAAACTGCGAGGGGTCTGCCGGTAGCTCAAAAGTATGACATATTTACAGTCAAACTTCTCAGTTCGACGATAGGAATGCTCTGGAATAATTTTTTGAAACCCCAGGTGACTGTGGAATTTCAGGTTTTGGTCCCCTTTTCAGAGGCAATTTGGTAATTTTGGTGTAAAAAATTGAAATTTTGGGAAAAGTGAGGTATTGTCAGACCACAAAGAATGGAATCTTTCTGGATGGGTTACGGGCTAAGGAAAGCCTCCTTTGGTACTCTATGTTGTGATTTTAGCTCTCTTGGCCATAGGCTTAATGCTAGTGGGACCACTCACATGAGTTTCCAAAGGGTTCAAAGGTCAAAGTGAAATGTATTTGATTTAAGATGTAAGTGTAGAATGTAATGTGTAAAAGTAAATGTCAGTGTGTGACACAGGCTCCCCTAGGGCTAATCCTAAGGCTTAGTCACATATAGGGATTTCACTCAGACTTCCTTATGCTTGGTCTCTTCCTCCCAAAAGCTGGAGGTTAGACCTTAACATATGAAAGTTCAAGTGAAGTAAGAAAAGTTTGAATTTGTATGGGGAGGCTTCCATGGCTAGTCATCATAGGAGCAAGCTCCTATAGTTACATACATCTTAGGAAATTTATATTTTTCTAAGAAAACTTCTGATTAATGTTAATCATCAATTTTCTGGAGAGTTTTTAAGGAAAGATGTACCAACTATCGATCCCGAATTTTATTTTGTCATGTCAATTTTATCTTGTTGTCATGTCGTCTTGTTTTTTTATCATTTCAATTTTGTTGTTTGTCATTTTTTTTGTTTTTCCATTTTTTTTGTTTGTCATTTTTGTTTTGTTTTTCATTTTTGTTTTGTTGTTTATCATTTTTGTTTGGTGGTTATCCTAAAAGTTTTGGTTTTTGTTTGTCTTGGTTTTGTCATTTTAATGTTATTTGTTTTGGTTTGTTTTTTCAATGGTGTTTTTTTTATGTCATTATGATTTTGTTTTTGTTTTATTGTCTTTTATCTCATCTTAGAAATGTAGTCCTGCAAAACAGAGTTAGCACACTCTACAACATGTAAATCAAATCTAAAATGAAATTTGTTTTCATCCTGCAAAGTAAACATCGTCAGAAAATTATTCTAGAAAAATGACTTGTTATTTGGTTGGATGTCCCAATTTTGTTGAAGTGTCAGTTTTAGATTTACGTCAATTTTAATTTTTTTTATTTATCTTGAATATCAATTTGGATTGGATTTTTTATTTTATGTATATTCTTGTCTGATTTTATATCAATATAGATGTTGAGTTATGTTTAATTAAGTTAAGCTTAAGTCAATCTTATAATTTTATTGATTTAAGTCCAATTTAAGTCAAATTTTGATTTAGGTTAACTTAAAATTGAGTTAAGTTTGTTTTAAGTCGACCTTAATATTTTAAATCAAACTTATTTTTGTCAAAATAAGTTTAATTTAGATTGAAATTAAGTTCTATTTGGGTTAAATTTAATATTGAGCTGTGTTTGATTTAAATCAAACTTAATGATTTTTTTATGATAAGTTCAATTTAGATTGAACTTAATGTTGAATTAGGTTTGATTTGGATTGAACTTAATGTTGAATTAAGTTTGATTCAGATCAAACTTAAAAAGTTCAATTAGATTGAACATAATACTGAATTAAGTTTGATTTGGTTCGAAGTTAATGTCGAATTAAACATTTACGTTTTTTTTTGTTAAAATAAGTTCAATTTAGATTGGACTTAATGTTGAATTAAGTTCCATTTGGGTCAAACTTAATGTCGAATCACACTTAAAATTTTTGTTAAAATAATTTCAATTTAGATCAAACTTAATGTTGAATTAAGTTTGATTTGGGTCGAACTTAATATTGAGTTAATTTTGATTTAGGTCAAACTTGATATTTTGTCAAGTTAGATTCAAGCTAGATTGAACCTGAACTTATGGTTGATTCAAGTTTAATATGGATTGATCTCAAGTTTGATTTAGGTTTGATTTAAGTTAGGTTTAAGTTAGATTGAACCTAGACTTAAGTTCAATATGGGTTAAACAAAAGCTTAATTTAGGTTTGATTAGCTTAGGTTCAAGTTAGATTGAAACTAGACTTAAGTTTAATTTGGATTGAACTTAAGTTTGATTTAGGCTTGATTTAAGTTAGGTTTAATTTAGATTGGACCTAGACTTAAGATTGACTTAAGTTCAATATGGTTTGAACTCAAGTTCAATATGGTTTGAACTCAAATTCAATATGAGTTGAACTCACGTTTAATTTAGGTTTGTTTTAAGTAAGGTTCAAGTTAGATTGAACCTAGACTTAGGATTGACTAAAGTTCAATATGGGTTGAACTCAAGTTTGGTTTAAATTTGAATTAAGTTAGGTTCAAGTTGGGTTGAACCTAAATTTTAAGGTTGACTTAGGTTAAATATGAGCTGAACTTAAGTTTTATTTAAATTTGATTTAAATTAGGTTCAAGTTAGATTGAACCTAGACTAAGTTCAATATTGGTTGAACTCAAGTTTTGTTTAGGTTTGATTAGGTTAGGTTCAAGTTAGATTGAACCTAGACTTAAGTTCAATATGGGTTGAACTCAAGCTTGATTTAGGTTTGATTACGTTAGATATAAGTTAGATTGAACCTAGACTTCAGTTCAATATGTGTTGAACTCAAGTTTCATTTAGGTTTGATTTAAATTAGGTTCAAGTTAGATTGAACCAAGACTTAAGATTGACATAAGTTCAATATGAGTTTAACTCAAGTTTAGTTTAAATTTGAATTAAGTTAGCTTCAAGTTGGGTTGAACCTAACCTTTAAGGTTGACTTAAGTTCAATATGGGTTGAACTCAAGTTTGATTTAAGTTTGATTTAATTTAGGTTCAAGTTAGATTGAACATAGACTTAAGTTCAATATGGGTTGAACTCAAGTTTGATTTAGGTTTGATTAGGTTAAGTTCAAGTTAGATTGAACCTAGACTTCAATTCAATATGGGTTGACCTCATGTTTGATTTAGGTTTGATTTAAGTTAGGTTGAAGTTAGATTGGACCTAAACTTAAGATCAAGTTTTGTTTAAATTTGAATTAAGTTAGGTTCAAGTTGGGTTGAACCTGAACTTTAAGGTTGACTTAAGTTCAATATGGGTTAAACTTAAGTTTGATTCAATTTTGAATTATTTTAAGATTAATTGTTCTTAATTATGATTAGTTTATAGTTAATTAAACCTAATTTGGATATGGTTTTATTGATTAACTAGACTTAATATGGGTTAAGTCTAATTGGTTTAGGTTTAATTAAACCTAATTTGGGTAAGCTTAATTGATTAATTATACTTAATATGGGATAAGTCTAATTGGTTTAGGATTAGTTATACCTAATTTGGGTAAGGTTTAATTGATTAATTATACTTAATATAGGTTAAGTCTAATTGTTTTAGGATTATTTAGGTAAGCTTTGATTGATTAATTAGAGTTAATATTGGTTAAGTCTAGTGTAGGATTAACTAAACCTAATTTGGGTAAGGTTTAATTGATTAATTTGACTTAATATGGGTTAAGTCTAATTGGTTTAATATTAATTAAACCTAATTTGGGTAAGGTTTAATTTATTAATTAGACTTAATATGGGTTAAGTCTAAATGTTTTAAAGGTTACTAAAACCTAATGTAAGTAAGGATTAAGTTAATTAATTAGGTTTAATATAGGTAAAACCTAGTTAGGGTTTAAAAGTTACTTAAACCTGATGTAAGTAAGTTTTAAGTTAATTAATTAGGTTTAATATGGGTTAAACTTAATTAGAGTTCAAAGGTTACTTAAACCTAGTATAAGTAAGGTTTAAGTTAATTAATTAGGTTTAATGTCGGTTAAACCTAATTAGAGTTTAAGGGTTACTTAAACCTGATGTAAGTAAGGTTTAAGTTAATTAAATATGTTTAATATGGGTTAAACCAACTTAAACCTAATGTAAATAAGATTTAAGTTAATTAAATAGGTTTAATATGGGCTAAACCTAATTAAGGTTTATTGGTTTACTTAAACCTAATGTGAGTAAGGTTTAAGTTGATTAATTAGGTTTTATGTGGGTTAAACCTAATTAGAGTTTAAAGGTTTCTCAAACATAATGTAAGAAAGGTTTAAGTTAATCAATTAGTTTTAATATGGGTTAAACCCAATTAAGGTTTATATGTTTACTTAAACCTAATGTAAATAAGGTTGAAGTTAATAAACTAGGTTTAATATGGGTTAAACCTTATTAAGGTTTATGGGTTTACTTAAACCAAATGTGAGTAAGGTTTAAGTTGATTAATTAGGTTTAATGTTGGTTAAACCTAATTAGAGTTTAAAGGTTACTTAAACCTATTGTAAGTGAGGATTAAGTTAATTAATTAGGTTTAATATGGGTTAAACCTAATTAGAGTTTCAAGGTTTCTTAAACCTAATGTCAGTAAGGTTTAAGTTAATTAAGCAGGTTTAATGTGGGTTAAACCAAATTAGAGTTAAACCAAATTAAAGTTTATAAGTTTACTTAAACCTAATGTAAGTAAGGTTTAAGTTGATTAATTAGGTTTAATGTGGGTTAAACCTAATTAGAGTTTAAAGGTTACTTAAACCTAATGTAAGTAAGGTTTAAGTTAATTAATTAGGTTTAATATGGGTTAAACCTAAACCTAATGTAAATATGGTTTAAGTTAATTAACTACGTTTAATATGGGTTAAACCTAATTAAGGTTTATTTTTATATTAAACCTAATGTAATTAAAGTTTAATGGGTTAATTAAGTTTAATATGTTTTTAAACTTAATTAAACTGGTATTATTTAAGATTTTTTCATTTCTTTTTAAGTTTGATTTAATTATACTTAATTTGTTTTTAAGCTTGATTAAGGATTTGATTAGAATATTGCTTAAGCTTAATTTGTTATCTTAGACTTAACTAGATTTTATCATGAGTCTATTGTGAGTTAGACTCATTTTAAACTTAGTCTATCATGAAAAATATGCTAAATTATAAAAAGATTGATTTTTAGGATTTAAATTTATTAATTAATAATGGATTTTAAATCCTAACTTTTGAAATATCATTTTAAATTTATTTAATGATTTAAAAATTATTGTCTTAGGGTTATTGTTTGTTACCCTAAAATTTCAAGTCATTTTCCAATTTTATTTTTCTTAATTTCTAATTTTTATAATTATTTTTAGAAATTATTATAAAGTGACTTAGAAATTATTAAATGTCATCATAGAGAATTTTTCTGTCCTTTAGAAAAACTAGGGAATATGTTTCATGCTAAGATGATGATTTTGTGAAAATATCATAATTTTTGAATTAAAATTATTTTTTAATACCTAATTTACTCTAGTGAGTAATTAATTAATTAAAAATAAAATATAAATAAAAAATTAAAATTATTGATTCCACATTATTCTCCACTTACTCCTCTTTCCAGGGGTATTTTTTATTATATTTTTATGATTTTTCTATAAAAATATATGAATATTTGATTTTTTTAAGGTTTCACTTGATTTAATTAAATCCAAATGATCCCTAAAATCTCTAGAGGAGACACGTGTCCTCGTACACATTAAAATGCGTTTAATCCCCTATGGAAAGTCAAACAGCAGATCAATGGGGATTAAAACTTAGTCGTCCATTCCTAAAACACTGGAATGGACGACATCCGTGCATCTTCCATCGTTTAGTCTCTCCCGAAGACCGTCCATGGTCTAGACATAAGATCTCGCTCGATTCTTGATGAAATTGAGTAATTTCTCTTTCTAAAGCTTTATCTGAAGGAGAAGATCATATCCATATGGATTTTTATGGGTTTTGAAATCATTCAATTCATAAAGTGCCAAACCCGAGCTTAAGCTAGGTCAAGTGAGCCATACCTTGGACTCAGTAGATGGAATTCTGATTTGAATAGCTCTACACCTTCGTGGAGACCTCATTAAGCTTGATTTGGCTTTAATTTGGAGCTGATTTAGGTCTAGGTATGAATTCGTTCTCAAGGTATCACAGCTTGTGATAAAAAATTTGAACAGTGGATTGGAGGCTATGGGGATGGTTAATTTTGATTGGGATTGTCTTCGTAGGGTCCTAGAAGCTTCAGGGAAGGTCAATTTGAAAGTTTTGATTAACTTCATTTTAAACTCCATTTTTGTCCTATTTTGAGGTTTTTGGGTTGGCACAATTGGAAGAGATGAGTGGATTAAAGAGGTTGGATTCAGTGGGGATCAATCCCTTAGGGTATTATGAGCAATTTCTGTCTTGGAAGGTTCAAGGTATATGGGCTCTTTTCTTTTTTATCTTCTCTTCTTGAGCTCTCGATTAGGGCTTATTTATAGCGATAGAGGGGGTTAAGATGAGCTTAGGTTTTCTTAGGATTCACTTGGGGAAGTTGGTGTCCACTGTCATGATTGATGAGGGAAAGGTTTTAGCTGAGAATTATCTCAAATGGCTATCCCAAGGTAAGACTCATAATGAACTCTCATTATGATGAGGTTTGAGCAAAGTCCATGGCTCCATCCTATTGGAAAATCCATGAGGTGGTTTGGCCTCTTAGAATGAGCTGGACTTACTCTTTCTCATAGACATACAAGTCACTTCTTTACTTTGGCATGATGTGACACATAAACCTTTTACTCATATGTTAGATATGATTGCATTTAGCCATGGTAAAGGCTTGTTTTAAGTTATGCTTCTCCTCCATTAGGTGGTTTAGGAGGTGTGTGATAAACCATAGGGATGGCCAGCCACCTCACTCCATGCAAGTGGGTGAATCATACTTTGAATTGAAGGAATGATGCCACTTCATTTCCTTCATCACGATGCTTCCATAATGACTATTAACCATGGTTAAAAGGCATGTTATGAGTTACCCAATGATTTCATTAATTTTAAATGGGTCATATGGGTTGTGTTTAACCCATGTGAGCTCATCCATGATGTCATTAATAAGCTTAGAATTTTGAAAACCATTCATTATGTCATAAATGATGTTATGGGTCAAAATTTCTTTTCATGGCTTTTTTAATATAATTTCATTTTTATTCATTAATTATGTAATTAACTAAAAATATTGGAAATTATATTATTGACCAATAAATTAATCAAAATAATTCTAAAATTAGTTATTTGATCAATTTAAATCTTTATAGTTCAAAATTTTCATGATCTTATATTTCCATTTTTAATTAATTAGCAATTAATCAAAGTATTGGAAATTATATTATTAGCTAATAAATTAATCAAAATAATTTTGGGATTAGCTACTTGATAAATGTTTATCATTTCTAGTTAAAAATTGTGTATTTCGATCCAATTTTGGGTTAACCAATGTTGGTTTAGGTTGGACCCATTTTGGTCCAAATATGACCTATTTTGACTTTCCTAACATTGTCAAGGTTTGGTTTGTCAAAAGGTCCAAAGATCTTGTCATTAAGAGTTTAATTTGGTTTTGTTGACCACTTTTAGGAATTATGTTAATCCAATGGTCAATATGGTGACATTTGGATTAAATTTTGATCACCATGATCAATATCAAGTTGATTATGTCAATGTCTGTCATTGAAGTCAATTTTATGGTCAGGGGGGCATAGGTTATCCACTTTAACCAATTTTACCCTTTTAGGTTAAGAGTTGACCAATGGGATAAGGTAGTTGTCTTTATATTCATGGATTGTTTTGATCAAATCTTGATTATTTATATCAAAGAATGTTCAAGAAGGTCAATACAATAATCATTGGGTCATGGTTTGATCTTTTTGACCAAAATTGACTTTTTGGTCAAAGGTTACCAATGAGGTGAATATGGTGGTCTTTAGGTTTTGGGTTGATGATTTTGGTTAATTTTGACTTTTTGGGTAAAAAGTTAACCATTTGGGTCAATGGAGTGATTATTTGGTCAAGGATTGACCGTCTTGACCAAAGTTGACTTTTTGGTCAAAAATTAACCTATTTGGTCAATGAGGTAATTACTAGGTCTGAAATTAACCAGTTTGACCAAAGTTGAGTATTTGATCAAAAGTTGGTTTGTTGGGTTAGTAGGGTTGGTCTCTGGGTCAGGAATTGACCAATTTGACCAAAGTTGACTTTTTAGGTCAAAGGTTGACCTATTGGTTTAGTAGGGTTGATCACTGGTTCAGGAATTGACCAGTTTGATCAAAGTTGACTTTTTAGGTCAAAGGTTGACCTATTGGGTCAGTAGTTGATCAAATCATGGTTTTTCATTGCTGCTTGGATCATTTAAGAATGTCATTAAAATTTAGATTAAAAAGGATTTATTAAGTTTTTACCTTGGTCATTAGTGTTCATTAACTATTATTAGGACCTTTCATAAAAGTGAGGTCAACATGGGTGTAATGGAAAAGAATGAAAAGAAAAAAACTGTTCAGACATTTGAAAAGAATCCAGGAAATGTTGCAGAGAAAGGAAAACAAGTGATGCAGGTTGAATATGAACAAAAGAAATGCCGACAGAACCAATCATCACCACAATCCTCTCCTCAATTGCAACTTCAACAACTAATCCCAATACCGGCAGATAAAAGAACAATGACAGAAAGAATGAATAAATAATATCCATTTAAAATAGAGGCCTTCGACAAAATATTTTGCAGCTTGCTTAAAATACCAGAATTTTAAGCTACTAGAAGCTAAAAGGCCAGCAGAAGTTGACATGAAGGACAATCCCAATTATTGTCCTTATCATAGAATGCTTGGACACAAGATTGAAGAATGTTTTGTCTTCAAAGACTGGTTAGAGCATAACTTTAAAAAAGGGAGTATAGTAATCCCGAAAGAATATTTTAATGAACCTGACAAAGGTTCTGTCAATATGATTTTGGTAGATAAGCTTAATTCTGACAACAAAAACAAAAACAACACTGTTCAGGGCAAATCTTCTGAGGAGATCCTTACTTAATATCAAGTTACAAAATATTCCAAGAAAGAAAAGAAAAAGAAAAATTAGGAATTGAAAAGTATTAATGGTCTTCCAGATATTATGAGTGCAGTTCCTTTTGTATCTACTAGTTCTTATGTGTCTCTATCTCCTACTAAGATAGTTGTCTCGGATGAAGGAAGAAAATACCTTAGGCCATTGACTTTGTATGAATTTTTGTTTACCACTACTATGAATAATAATGTTTCCAGTTCTGCTTATATTTTGTCTATTTTGCGTGATGCCCCTGAAAATGATTAGTCAAATTCTAATCCTGTAGACAATACTCAAATCATACATGATCTCAATCAATCTAAAGATAACCAAAATGACAATAACATTGATAATAATTCTGACAATGAAAGAGATGAAAGCGATATTACCACACTTCAACTACAAGGAACCTCAATTTCCATAAAACTGGAATCTTCAGACTCGGAGACAAAAGAGTCAGACAGTAAACTTCAAGAAATAATAGAAATTAATTTGAGAAGTGGAAATGTTCTACCTACCGTAATGGTTCCACAAGAGAAGGAAAAGCAAATAGTCACATCAGAAAAGACCATTCCTCCAATATGTCCTCAAATCCCTGAAAGAAATCAGAATGATCTTCATAATAAAGTGGACTATAATGTATTAGCTCATTTGAGAAAGTTAACAACAAAGTTGAGCATCTATGACGCTCTTATGCTCTCTAAACAAATGAGAGAGTCATTGATAAAAGCCCTTTTAGATCCAGAAATTTGCTTAGCACAACGTGCTAGTAATACTTGGAATGAAGCTTATACATTAGAAGAATCAACTAAGATTACCTTCTCTGACAGTGACTTGTTTCTTGGAACAACTGAGCATTACCGTCCACTGTATATCACAGTAAACATAAACAACTCGACACTTTCAAGGGAGCTTATTGACCCAGGTGCCTCGATTAAAATAATGAATTTAAAAACTCTCGCATGTTTAGATTTTGATGCATCTCAACTATCAAGAGATATAATGATGTTACAAGGAATTAATTAACAGGGAGAACAAGCTCTTGGATCAATAAAATTGCTCCTAAAGATAGATGATTTAACGACAACAACAAAATTCCATATCAAATACTTTGATACCTCTTTTAATGCTGTAGTTGGCAAACCATGGCTTCATGAGAATAAAATTATTCCTTCTTCACTGCATCAATGTATAAAATGATTACAAGAAGGATAAGAATGTTGTATTATAAGAGATTTGCAACCGTTTTCGATCCATGAAATCAGTATACATGAAGAAGCAGCATATTATGCTCCTAAAAAGAAAACAATGTTCTCCGAGAGACAACGGTGAATATAAATTAAAAAGAAAAAGAGAATAAAATAAGTGAAAAGATAATCTTTCTTCAACAAAGATAAAAGATGTTGATCAAACTCATGCTCAAGGCCGAGGACGGAGACAAAGAAGAGTGAAAGAAAACCTAGTTGTCACAATGAAGAAAACATTGAAGTTCAAAATTCACCTGGACTCTGAAGAAGATGAAAAAGAAGAAATGACATCGGTGGTTCTAAAAGAGCCTCAATTCAAAATATCCCTTTAAGAAGAAGACAAAGAAAAATACTTTTAGTCTATGTATGATAAAATTAATCATTATATACACTCTATGACTCTAACTTCAATCTTTACTGTTAAAGTTGAGAATTTAGTAGTCAAAGAAGTATATAATTATGACAAAAAGCTAATTAAGTTTATACTTGGCTCTACCTCTTCTAGTACTAAAACTAATGTAAAAATAGAAGACGAAAATCTTCCAAAATCAATGAAAATTCCTTTAGAGCTGTATTTTCCTAGAGCACAAAAATTTATTCAAAATAGTTTAATGCTAAACAATGGCCTTTAAAACAACCACATTTTATTGAAAAAATGTGGAATAATAATAAATGAAATCCTAACTCCAATGAAGTTATTGGATTCGGTACTCTAGAACCCCTAAATGATATGAAATTTTACCTAGTCATCACTGAAGAACATAACTCTGAACCAACATCTGATCCTCCAATTGAAGATGCTCCTCTAGAATTGTTAGAAGAGATTAAATCAACAGTTGATGAACTAAAAGAAATAAATTTAGGAATTGATGAAATTCCAAAACTAAGTTCATTAGTTCATTCCTTAATGATTTATAAGCAAAAGTTATAATTTAGCTATTGAAAAAATACAAAGATTCCTTTGCTTGGACTTATGAAGAAATTCCTGGCTTATCCCCAGAAATTGCAATCCATAAACTTTGGATAAATCAAATTGCAATCCCTGTTAAACAAGATCCAAGAAGGATGTGTGTTGAATTAGAGCAACAAGTCATCGCAGAAGTTAAGAAATGGATAGAAGCTGGTTTCATACGAGAAGAAAATTATCTTACATGGTTAGCCAATGTGGTGCCAGTTAGAAAGAAAAATGGTCAGATGAGGATATGTATAGACTTCAGGGATTTGAAAATATTGTAAAACATGCAATATTTTCTTTTATGGATGGGTTGTCAGGATATAATCAAATAAATATGTTTTCAGAAGATGAAGCAAACACAGCTTTCAGGATACCCATAGGAATATATTGTTATAAGGTTATGCTATTCGGATTGAAGAATGCTGGTGCAACCTATCAAAGAGCCATGACACGGATTTTTGATGAATTACACAATCAAGTTGAATCTTATGTGGATGATTTGGTTGTCATTAGTAAGCCAAAAGATGATAATTTATATGATTTAAGAATTGTCTTCGAATGATTATGACATATAATCTTAAAATGATTCCTGTAAAGTGTGCTTTTCTTCTTACTTCAGGAAATTTTTAGGATTCATAGTTTGACATCGTCAGATAGAAATTGATCCCCTGAAAATTGAAGCTATCCTAAATATGCCTCCTCCTAAAAATCTAATGCAATTGAGATCATTTCACCGAAAAATTAGCATATACATGACGTTTCATTTCTAATATATCAGGTAGGTGTCGGCCCCTTACCGCCCTACCCAGAAAAGATACTAAATTTGTATGGGATGAAAAATGTCGACTTACCTTTGAAAACATTAAACAATACCTGACAACACCTCTTATCTTAGCCGCCCCTGTGTTAGGAAGACCTCTAATCCTTTACACCGCGGAATTAGATAACTCCCTTGGAGCATTACTAGCACAAGTAAACGACAAGGGAAAAGAATATGCATTATATTATTCAACCCGCTATCTGGTTCCAACAGAGATAAAATACCCAGCAATTGAAAGACATTGTCTAGCCTTGATTTTTGCATTTCGGAAACTAAGGTATTATATGCTTTCTCATAAAGTGACTCTTATTTCAAAAGTCAATCCATTACAATATGTGATGACACGACCGAAAATTTCAGGAAGATTAGTAGGATGGGCAATGATACTACTCCAGTTCAACATAAAATTTGTACCGTTACGTGCTATCCAAGGACAAATCTTGGCAGATTTTGTAGCAACACACCCAATTCCAACTAGATCACCCCTCAATGACAATTTACCAGATGAACAAATACTAAAAATAAAAAATTCAACCACGCAACGATGGGAACTATACTTTGATGGAGCGTCATCTTCACGAAAAGATAAAGACAAACAGATAATTATACCAGGTAAAGCTAGAGTAGGATTAATTTTCATAACTCCAGATAAAGCAATGACGCCGTTTACCTATCATTTGTTGAGCCACACACAAATAATGAAGCTAAATATGAAGCGCTCATAACCGGTCTAGAATTGAAAATATTAATGGAAATTATGATTATTAACATCTATGGAGATTCTCAGTTGATTATCCATCAAATTGTTTGTAAATATAAAACTCTGAAACCTAGACTTGAACAATATTCTTGTTACAGTCTAAAACTGTTTCAGCAAATTCCTGATGTGACATTTTTCTTAATGCCAAGATGAGACAATTCTTTATCAGATGCTTTGGTAAAACTCGCAAAAGATTTAGCTTGTCCAGAAGAAGATGACATACAGATTTCCATAAAAGGGTGACAAGTTCTTTCTCAATTTGACATGGACAATTTGCATAAATTGGTGAAAACACGATAGTGATAATAATTAACCAAGAAAAAGATGATTGGCGACAACAAATTATTCAATATATACAAACTGGAAGGTTACCTAAAAACACTTACATTGCCACTCAAATTAAACAAAGAGCATTATCATATGCTCTAATAAATAATGTCATTTACAAATGATCTTTTAACCAAATGTGGTTAATATGTCTAAACCAAATTGAAGCTCAAGAGATTGTTAAAGAGGTTTATTCAAGTTTTTGTGGTGCACACCAATCTGGACCTAAAATGAAAATGAAAATAAAAAGGATTGGATATTATTGGTCGACAATGATGACTGATTGTCTTGCGGTCACAAATAAATGTCACCAATGTCAAATACATGGAGTGGTCTTACACCAGCCGCCAAATGTATTTCATCTAACCATAGCATCGCGGCCATTTGAATGTTGGGGGTACTGACATAGTGGGCCCTATAGACCCTCCATCATCTTAAGGTCATAAATTTATTTTAGTGGCCACTGATTACTTCTCAAAATTGGCAGAAGCAATACCACTTAGAGAAGTTAAAGCAGAACAAGTTGTTTATTTCTTCAAAACACACATTGTCTATTGATTTGGATTTCCTCGAAGGATTATATCAGACAATGGATCGGCCTTTAAGAATACAAAAATGAAAAATTTTATTCAAAGACATGGTATAGACTGGAGGTATTACACAATCTATTATCCAAAAGCCAATGGTTTAACTGAAGTTTTGAACAAAACATTGGTTCAATTATTGAAAAAGACATTAATCAAAAGTCCAAGAAAATGGCATGAACGATTAATAGAAGCTCTTTGGGCCTATAGAACTACATAGAGAACACCAACACGATCAACACCGTTCGCTTTGGTATATGGTTCTAAGGTTATTTTACCACTTGATGTGAAAATTCCTTCTCTTAGAATTGCGATAGCAAATAAAATAATTGAAGAAGAAAATGCCAAACTATGACTTCAAGAACTTGAGAGTTTAGAAGGCAAACATCTACAAGCACAACAAAATCTTGAACTCTATCAAGCAAAAATGATACGGGCCCGTGACAAATTGGTTCAACCTAGGACCTTTCGAATCTATGAATTAGTTCTAGTTCTCCGAAGACCTATACTAGCTCATCGAAAAATAGGTGGGAAGTTTGAACCAATATGGGAGGGCCAAGATATAATTGAAAAGACATATTCCAGAAGATCTTACCAAGTGGTAGATTATCAAGGAGAAAGAAAACTGCCTCCGATTAACAGGTGTTTCCTAAAAAAATATTATGAAACATGAAAAATGATACAATAATAAACTTCTTCAATTCATCTTTGTGATAGAAATCTAGATTTTTCCTACTTTGTTATATCCTTTCTGCTCATTAAGCAAGTGCTTACAAGCATGGTTCCTTAACATAATAAAAAAAGAGTCTAATATGTTACATTATCCTGTTGTATTCAAGGAAAATGTCTAACAACAGACTTCTTTTTACATTCCTAAGTGATGTTTGTCTAGCTTTTAACCGACGATATATTGAAAGAGGATCTAAAATTCACTCTGACTTTGATCTTTCTCAAGTTGAATTACTCTATGATGGACCCTTGTTATCCATTGCCAATCAGGAAGAAGCAAAAGGAAAACCACCTGTTCTAGAGTTTAAGCTTTGTCAACAAACTATTGAGATGGGAAAAGTTATTGATAATGAAAAATTGAAGTCAATAATAGTAGCTCCATCCCATGCAAATGGAATGACATCTGTTAGTGGAGTGAAGAAAGTAGCCTCTGGAATGACTAGACCCAGAGAATAAATCACAATAAATGACTAAAGAAACTTGAAGAAAAAGAAAGACAAAATATAAAACCAATGGAAGAAGACAATGAGATTAAGTTTCCAGTACTCGAAGAGATTACTAAAGAGACATATTTTGTCTTAGAAAAAGAACTGATTGATCAAGAAGAAGAGAGAATTGAGAGAACAACATTCACTCCCATTCCTTATGAACCAGCATTAGATCTCACGACAGCAGAGACATTAAGTGACAAACGAATTATTTCTTGAGAAGAAGTGAGACGTATTTGAGCCATTAAACGACAATCATTTGAACAATTTAAACATATCAATGGTCAAACTGTTAACATATTTGAAGGCATTCAGTTTTTTACAAGAGTTTTTGACGAAGTTGAACAGGTGCCATTATTGAACATGTAATGGAAGCACGTGATCGCGGGCGAGCTGGGCGCTTAAAAAAGAGAACATACTCTGAACGTATTAGATGGATAAGTGGCAAGGGCCGGATGACAATCCAATATGGGTGCTGTTACAACTATGTTGTGGATAAAGATGGCAATCCTCCGGGAATCTTACGACATGTACAAGTAGATCCACTACCGATAGCGATTATTCAAATTATCAGACAACTAAAAACATGGAACATGATGCCCAATGATTGTGTTCTAGATAGCTGCATCATGAATATATATGAGGAAGGAGACTGCATACCACCTCACATAAACAGTAACGATTTTAAAAGACCCTTTTGCACTCTGTCTCTCATGAATAGATGTTCCATTCTGTTTAGGAGAGAGATACAAATTATGGGACCTGGAGAATTTCGAGGATCTTACCAAATCTTTTTACCAAGTGAATCAGTTTTAATCTTGCAAGGCAATGGAGCTGATGTTTCCAAGCATTGTATATGAAGTGTAAGTCGACAACACATATCGATAACATTGAGAAGGATGCATCTTGAAAAGCGTCCTGATGGATATCAGCCAATATCAAAACTGGAAGGAGTACAACCGTTAGAGCTGCCATGACCCCATGAATATTTTCACAACTAAGACATATTTGATAAACAATGTCTCAGAGTGTTATATATTTGCGGTAGGTCTAGCGGTATCTGAGAGCTTTTGACATGAAATTGTACAAATAGTTTGCAGTGTGTATTGTATAATAGATGATATACTGTTAACTTTTACCACCTATGTACATTATTGGGAGTGAAATAAAATCCTGTGAGATATTTCCCAATTGACTATAATACATTGTCAGGTCCAAGAAAGCCAAAATGAACTAAAATGATATGAATAACTTGTGATTACTTACTTGAGAATTATTATTCGGCTTATACAGGTTAACTCCCCAGCGGAAAATCGGTTCATTATGTGTTATTCACACATAATTTCCAGCTATTTGATATAAATTCCAACCTGACACGAGAACATGACATTCCCATAGTTATTTCTTTGAGAAAGGATATAAGTCGCATAGCATTCCTTCTCAAAGTTGACATCGATATTTGACATTTCAAAAAATTGAGTATAACATCCATTCTCTCCCTTCAGTTATTGGATATAAGCCCTTTCCTGTCATGGAAATTATGACTTTCTTCTAACTATGTATTTGAGAAATGATATAAGTCGCATGGCATTCCTTCTCAAAGTTGACATCTACATTTAACATTTCGAGAAATGGAATATAATATCCTTTCTCTCCCTTCAGTTATTAGATATAAGCCCTTTCCTGTCACAAAAATTATGGCATTCCAATGACTATTCCCTTGAGAAAGGTTATAAGTCGCATAGCATTCCTTCTCAAAGTTGACATCAACGGTTGACATTTCAAGAAATGGAACATGAAATCCATTTTCTCTCCTTAGTTATTGGATATAAGTCCTTTCTTGTCACAGAATTTATGGCTTTCATCTAACTATTTCTTTATGAAAAAATATAAGTTGCATAACATTCCTTATAAAACTTGACATCGACATTGGAAATTTTGAGAAATGGAATATAACATCCATTCTCTCCCTTTAGTTATTGGATATAAGCCTATTCCTGTCACGAAAATTATGGCATTCCAATGACTATTCCCTTGAGAAAAGAAATAAGTCGCATATCATTCCATCTCAAAACCGACATACAAACATTTTCTAAGGAAGCTATGACATTTATGCTTCGTTCTAATTATTATGAAATATTTCCCGACAAACTGACAATGAGTATTATGACATCCAGATCGTTTCGGCCAACACTAATACATGTGGCATACTTATACAGTATTCCACACATATTGGGAGCACCTTTGTTGACCTCACTTTTGTGAATGTCATTTCTAAATCATACTAAGGTAAGAAGTTCACTGACATTGACTTTAAATCTCAATGATAGTTAATAAACCCTAATGACCAGGGTAAAAACTTAATAAGACCTTTTAAGCCTAAATTTTAATGACATTTTTAAGGGATCTAATCAGCAATGACAATACTCTATTTTGATCAGCTATTGACCCAATAGGTCAACCTTTAACCTAAAAGTCAACTTTGGTCAAACTGGTCAATTCCTGACCTAGTGACTAACCCTACTGACCCAACAGGTCAACTTTTGACCTAAATGGTCAACTTTAATCAAACAGGTCAATTTCTGACCTAGTGACCAACGTTACTGACCCAACAGGTCAACTTTTGATCTAAATGGTCGAGTTTGGTCAAACTGGTCAATTCTTGACCTAGTGTCTAACCCTACTGACCCAACAGGTCAATGTTTGACCTAAATGGTCAACTTTGGTCAAACTGGTCAATTCCTGACCAAGTTACCAACCCTACCGACCCAGCAGGTCAACTTTTGATCTAAATGGTCAGCTTTGGTCAAACTGGTCAATTCGTGACCTAGTGACCAACACTACTGACCCAATTTATAAATTGTGGCTAGTGTATACAATCAAAATGTTGTAAAATTTTAGAAAATATTTTACACACTAGGGGTACTACGCAAGTATATGTATCGTTTCAAGTAATATAGGGTTTTCTTTTATAACCCCAGTATCGATCCCACAGAGAAGCGAGGTAAGCAATCCTTTTGGCTAATTTTAATCTTTTTCTATAAGGCCTAAATTTGGAATTTCTATTAAAATGGTTTTTTTAATAACTAATCCTAAATAAAGTTCTTAAATAAAAAGATAACTTATGGATAAATTGGTTTGGAGACTTTTGAGATGTTAAAGACTACATTTCTCTTGCAATTACATAGATAATGTGTAGGAAAGAAATGCTTAGAATTTTATGTAGTAGTGTTAAATATAAGCAATCCTATTCTTTACCCTTTGGTCTGGGTGTAAAGAACATTGGCTAATCTATAGATCGGTTCAGGATGTTTTATAGGTGGAATGGGTTAATCTAGGCTCACACTACTAGATGTCTAAGGGTGGCTATGGTCGGCCCTACCAGTGACCTGTTCCCTTTTTATAAACCAAATTATTAGAATTTAGTCTGTCACTCTAAAAACTAATCAATTCTGCGCCCAATAAACAATATCTCTTTATTTATTTGCACTTCACCTTGAATAACCTGCATAAAGCCTTCGATTACCCAAGGATTCATGTGATATTTACAAGTTAAGAACTCATCTCTGGATAGGTCCCAGAATTCTTCAACAGGTTTTAACAATGCAAGTGATCAATTTATAAAGTAAATGAAGATCCGGTATGAATATCATCACCATAATTTAATAAGAGAATATCTAAGCTAATCTCAATTCCTAAATATGCATCTATTTCATTACAAAACAAAAGTAAATGAAAATAATGGCATAAGAAGTAAAAAGGTTGATAGAGTTATGTAATAATTTATGTTTCAACAAGGAACTTTTTTCATTAGTATTCTATTATATTGATGCAACTATCTGTCACCTTGAAGCATTTAATAGTTAATTCTATCATAAAAATGATTTTTCTACACTTGCCACTACTTCATATTAAAAGAAAGAGTAAGAAAAATCATTTCCGAAGCATGGATAGATCACGACAGAAAACTTGGTTTAAAACGAAGAAAATCCACTAGAAAGTGTTTACAACAATTACAAGAGAATGAAGATTACAATACTTAGCTTTTTCCCTCTGAAAGAAAGAAGAAGATCTTTCCACCAAAGTCTCCCACTAATCTATGCGCCGCTCGTACATCTCTTACATAAATATCTCAAAATCCCTCACCAATCTCTTCATAAGATGTAGAAATCTATATCTTCATGACTCTAAAATGACTAAAATGACTAAGGGGAAAGAAAGAGAGGGGGGAGAGAGAGAGAGACAAGAGAGAGGCAAGAGAGAGGCCTTTTTTCCTGTAGAAATATCTTCTATTTATAAGGCTCTAAAAAATGGCTAAGGGTTGCTTAAGGCACCTCTTCAAAAGTAGTTCACATTCATTGAATCTTCTAGAAACCGACTCTGGCGCCTGGGCGCCGGGATCTGGCGCCTAGGCTCCAGACTCCTCTGACTATATCTTTGCACCCCTCTGCTTTGGGTCGCACCTATTCACGATTAAAACCGTTCCAATGTGTCCAGATACATTGTATCACATGTCCTATATATTATGAGTAACTTCTAGTCTTCTAAAAGGTCTAGAACCTACTTAACACCGTCAAAATAACTCCCAATATTGTCAAAACTCCGTCCAATAACCGTTTTTGGATGATTTTGGCGTCTAGGTCTCGATTCTGGAGCCTAGGCGCCACCCTTTGCGTAGCTCCACTATTTTGCTCCGTTTGGCTCCGTTTCAACTCCGTTTCGACCCATTTCAGTTGCGTTGTTGTTGACCTCATTTTTACAATGAGTCAATATCTTTTAACCTAAAAAGTCAACTTTAGTCAAAATGCTCAAACCAGATCCAATGACCAACAATATTGACCCCATAGGTCACCCTTTTGACCTAAAAAGTCAACTTTGGTCAAAATGGTCAAATCAGACTCAATGACCAACCCTGTTGACCCCATAGGTCACCCTTTCGACCTAAAAAGTCAACTTTGGTCAAAATGGTCAAACCGGACCCGTTGACCAACCCCGTTGACCCCATAGGTCACCCTTTCGACCTAAAAGTCAGCTTTGGTCAAAATGGTCAAACCGGACCCAATGACCAACCCCGTTGACCCCATAGGTCACCCTTTCGACCTAAAAGTCAACTTTGGTCAAAATGGTCAAACCGCACCCAATGACCAACCCCGTTGACCCCATAGGTCACCCTTTTGACCTAAAAAGTCAACTTTGGTCAAAATGACCAAACCAGACTCAATGACCAACCCTGTTGACCCCACAGGTCAACCTTTTGACCCAAAATGACAATTTTGGTCAAAATGGTCAATTTTTTATCAAACAACCAATGACATGTTTAAAACCCCACAATGATAAATTCATCAAATTAATTTAAAAAAAAAAATTTTAATTAATTAAATTGACTAATAATTTGATTTTCAATATTTTAATTAATCAAATTACATGATTAGTTAAAATAAAAATTAAATTAAAAGTCATAAAATGAAAAAATTAATCAAATAATTTATTTCAAATTTATTTTGATTAATTAATTGACTAATGAATTAATTATAAAATTTTAATTAATAACCTAATTAATTAAAATGAAAAATTAAATTCAAAAGCCACTAAATCACAAAATCCACAAATTGATTAAAAATAATGGAATTAATCAAATAATTGATTCCAAAATTATTTTTAATTAATTAATTGATCAATAATTTAATTTTCATATTTTAATTAATGACATAAATAATTAAAATGAAAATTTAATTGAAAAGTTAGAAAAAGAGACAAAATCAATTTTAATGACATGGATATTAATCATATAATTAATTTAGAATTATTTCCAAATAATTATTGATTAATAAAATAATTTTCAATATTTAATTAATGACATAATTAATTAAATATGGAAATTAAAATGAAGAGGGCATTAAATGGAATTTTTAAAACTTATGACACATGGTTTTCTAAAAATTCTAAAATTCTTTTATGACATCACACATGATCCATTAAAGAAAAATCAATTAATAAATCACTCACATTTAACCATGGTAAAGGCCATCATGACATGAAAAATTAGGTGGCAAAACCATGGTAATTTAAAGTGTGAGGTTTCTTGCCATGGTGAGGTTAGTTTAGCCACCTCCCTAGCCATCCAATAAGTGAGGAGACAAAGCTTTAACCATCCTTCACACCATGGTTAAAACCATAATGATATTTCATGAAAAATTTTAAGAGAGGGGCTAATGTGTCACCACCTCATGAAATGGTAAATGAGGTGTTGCAAGGAGAGGGTCTCAACCATTTGAGTCACCATGAACCTCCCACTTAGCCAATGGAATGGATACAAAGAGGCTAAAATCCATCATGACAAGATTTAAGCCAATATTGCCATGAAATGTGCACTTGCTTAAGTGGCAAAATTCTCATGGAGGAAGAAGAGGTGAAGCTTGGTTTACATGGGGGAGGTTGTACTCTACAACTCCTAACTATACCCTGGTCAAATCCAAGCCAACCAAGGTTAATCCATAGCCATTCATGGCTATAAATACCCCCCTTGGCCAAAATATCCAAGAGGAGAAAATTAATCCATAGAATCCTATAGGCTGCCCAAATCCCTTGGCTCTCAACACAAAAAATCTTCCTGGGGACCTCAGCAACCTATTCCAACCAAGCCCAAGCCATAGGGTTAGCCCAATCAAGCCAATTTGATCAAAATCCAAAATCAGCCCAAATTAGCCACTTTATCAAAATCCAAGGCTAACTATAAAACCAAATTGGAGCAGCAAAGATCTTCCTTGGAAGTTCTAGAAGCCAGCCATAAGGTCTGATCAAGCTTGATACACTTGTGGCCAAGGTAAGGAATTATTTTCTCCAAAATATTGCAAGTTTTTGAAATATCATGTGTTATACTAGCCTAGAAATGTATCATCACCGTATAGATACATTCTACAAGTTTAGATGATTCCATAGGTTCAAAAATCACTCAATTTCGTTGAGAAATGAGTGAGATATTGACCTTAGAAGTTGGACGGTTCAAGAATTTTCTGAATTATCTGGATTAATCCAGCCGTCTGATCCCGTGTTTCGGAACAGACGGCCCAGATCAAACTGCGCCTTGTTCGGTGTTCGGATCCGCACAGCGGATCTTCCCGCCCATCGATCGTACGAGGACACGTGGCGGCCTCTGGTAATTCTGGAGCTATTTTAATTCCAAACAACCTTAAAATAATCGAAAATTTATATCTTTTTGCACAGACCTCCTTAAAATAAAATAAAAATACCTCTGGAAAGTTATTGAAGAGAAAAAAATTATGAGAACAAAATCGTAATTTTATTCTCAGTATTCAATTTTTAATTAATTAAATACTCTATGGAGTATTTTAATTATTAAAAATTATTTACAAGTCAGAAAAATATGAAATTTTTAGAGAATTACCTTTAAGTCCTTAGGCACATATTCTAATTTTTCTAAGGCTAGGATAGCTCTCTAGGATATGATTTCCTAATTTCAATTATATTTTGTAATTATTTTCAAAAATAATTATAAAATTTGGAAAATTTGGAAATTTTAAAATGCAATATGATTGAGAACATTAGGATAACATGCAACAATCTTAAAACTACAATTCTCAAGTCATCAAAACAATCTAAAGGACATTTTGAAATAAGGTTAAGATTTATTAATTTTAAAATTACCAATTCAAAACCTTTTATTCACATATTTAATCCATCTCATCAAGGATTAAGCAAGTGATGAATCCAACTCATATCAAACAATAATTAGGTTTAAAAACAACTTAAACCTAATTAAACCATTAAACCTTAGGGTTTAATTTAAAAATCAAACTCTTTAATTAAGTTTAAGGGCATATTAAACTTAATTAACCAATATCAAACCTTTAATTAATTTTAAGGACATATTAAACTTAATTAACCCATTAAACCTTAACTAAATTAGGTTTAGTACAAATCAAATTTTTAATTAAGTTGAAGGACATATTAAACTTAATTAACCCATTAAACCTTACCTAAAGTAGGTTTAATATAAATCAAATCTTTAATTAAGTTTAAGGACATATTAAACTTAATTAAGGCATGAAACCTTACCTAAATTAGGTTTAATATAAATCATACTCTTTAATTAAGTTTAAGCACATATTAGACTTAATTAATCAAAATCAAACCTTTTAATTAAGTTTAAAGACATATTAAACTTAATTAACCCATTAAACATTACCTAAATTAGGTTTAATATAAAAATCAAACTCTTTAATTAAGTTTAAGGACATATTAAACTTAATTAACCAAAACCAAACCTTTAATTAAGTTTAAGGACATATTAAACTTAATTAACCCATTAAACCTTACAAAAATTAAGTTTAATACAAATCAAATCTTTAATTAAGTTTAAGGACATATTAAACTTAATCAACCCATTAAACCTTACCTAAATTAGGTTTAATATAAATCAAATCTTTAATTAAGTTTAAGGACATATTAAACTTAATTAACCCATTAAACCTTACCTAAATTAGGTTTAATATAAATCAAATCTTTTATTTAGTTTAAGGACATATTAAACTTAATTAACCCATTAAACCTTACCTAAATTAGGTTTAATATAAATCAAATCTTTAATTAAGTTTAAGGACATATTAAACTTAATTAACCCATTAAACCTTACCTAAATTAGGTTTAAAATACATCAAATCTTTAATTAAGTTTAAGGACATATTAAACTTAATTAACCCATCAAACCTTAACTAAATTAGGTTTAATACAAATCAAATCTTTAATTAAGTTTAAGCACATATTAAACTTAATTAACCCATTAAACCTTACCTAAATTAGGTTTAATATAAATCAAATCTTTAATTAAGTTTAAGGACATATTAAACTTAATTAACCCATTAAACCTTACCTAAATTAGGTTTAATATAAATCAAACCTTTAATTAAGTTTACGGACATATTAAACTTAATTAACCTCCTTAAACATTAGGTTTAAGGCAAACATAAACTCTATTTAGGTCTAACCCATTAGACCTAATTAAACCATTAAACCTTAACTAACTAAGGTTTAATCAAACCTAAACCCTAATTAGGTCTAACCCATTGACCTAATTAAACCATTAAACCATAACTAACTAAGGTTTAATCAAACCTAAACCCTAATTGGGTCTAACCCATTAGATCTAATTAAACCATTAAACCTTAACTAACTAAGATTTCATCAAGCATAAACCCTAATTAGGTCTAACCCATTAGACCTAATTAAACCATTAAACCTTAACTAACTAAGGTTTAATCAAGCACAAACCCATATTAGGTCTAACTCATTAGACCTAATTAAACCATTAAACACTAACTAACTAAGGTTTAATCAAACCTAAACCCTAAATAGGTCTAACCCATTAGACCTAATTAAACCATTAAACCTTAAGTAACAAAGGTTTAATCAAGCATAAAGCCTAATTAGGTCTAACCCATTAGACTTAATTAAACCATTAAACCTTAACTAACTAAGGTTTAATCAAGCACAAACCCTAATTAGGTCTAACTCATTAGACCTAATTAAACCATCAAACCTCAACTAACTAAGGTTTAATCAAACCTAAATCCTAATTAGGTCTAACCCATTAGACCTAATTAAACCATTAAACCTTAACTAACTGAGGTTTAATCAAGCACAAACCCTAATAAGGTCTAACCTATTAGACCCGATTAAACTATTAAGTCTTAACTAAATTAGACTTAATCAAACTTAAACTCTAATTAAGTCTATCACATAAGAGTTAATTAATTATTAAACCTTAACCAACTAAGGTTTAACAAAACCCAAACCAAAAATAAACTTTCAATCTTTAACATAGGTTTAACCCGACATGAACCTAAATCAAACCTAAACCTAACTTAAGTCTAACCCATATTACACTTAAGTCAAACCATACTTAGGTTCAACCAGACATGAACCTAAATCAAACTTAAACCTAACTTAAGTCCAACCCACATTAGACTTAAGTCAAACCATACTTAGGTTCAACCTGACATGAACCTAAGTCTAACCCAAACCTAACTTATGTCTAACTCATATTAGACTTAAGTCAAACCATACTTAGGTTCAACCTGACTTGAACCTAAGTCTAATCCAAACGTAAGTTAAGTCTAACCCATATTAGACTTAAGTCAAACCATACTTAAGTTCAACCTGACATGAACCTAAGTCTAACCCAAACCTAACTTAAGTCTAACTTAAATAAGTCTTAAGTTAAACCGTACTTAGGTTCAACCTGACATGAACCTAAATCAAACTTAAACCAAACTTAAGTCTAACCCACATTAGACTTAAGTCAAACCATACTTAGGTTCAACCTGACATGAACCTAAGTCTAAGCCAAACCTAACTTAAGTCTAACTCATATTAGACTTAAGTCAAACCATACTTAGGTTCAACCTGACTTGAACCTAAGTCTAATCCAAATCTAAGTTAAGTCTAACCCATACCAGACTTAAGTCAAACGATACTTAGGTTCAACCTGACATGAACCTAAGTCTAACCCAAACCTAACTTAAGTCTAACTCAAATTAGACTTAAGTCAAACCATACTTAAGTTCAACTTGACATGAACCTAAGTCTAACCCAAACCTAACTTAAGTCTAACCCATATTAGACTTAAGTCAAATCATACTTAGGTTCAAACTGACATGAACCTAAGTCTATCCTAACCCTAACTTAAGTCTAACCCACATTAGACTTAAGTCGAACCGGACATGAACTCAAGTTAATCTAAACCAAACCTTTTAACTTAAGTTCAGACAGACATGAACTCAAGTTAATTAGATTCAATCAATATTGAATTTAACTTAGGTTCAACCAGACATGAACACAAGTTAATTCAATCAATATTGAATCTAACTTTCAACCTTTTAACTTAAGTTTAGACAGACATGAACTCAAGTTAATCTAAACCAAATATTTTAACTAAAGTTTAGACAGACATGAACTCAAGTTAATTAGTTTCAATCAACATTTAATTTAATTTAGGTTCAACCAGACATGAACCCATGTTAATTCAATCAATATTGAATCTAACTTTCAACCTTTTAACTTAAGTTCGAGCAGACATGAACTCAAGTTAATCTAAACCAAACCTTTTAACTTAATTTCAGACAGACATGAACTCAAGTTAATCTAAACCAAACCTTTTAACTTAATTTCAGACAGACATGAACTCAAGTTAATCTAAACCAAACCTTTTAACTTAAGTTCAGACAGACATGAACTCAAGATTTAAGTTTAAACTTAAGTCAAGACATAAATTCGACATTTCAAACATAACCGACATAAAATTGACATTCTAAACCAAAATCGACAAAATCGATATAAATTTGACTTTTAATTGAAAAAATCGACATAAATTTGACATTTCAAACAAAAATCGATGTAACCGACATAACTTCGACATTTGAAATGAATATCGACATAACCGACATAAATTCGACATTTCAAATGAATATCGACATAATTGAAATAAATTCAACATTTCAAACCAAAATCGACATAACCGACATAAATCTGACATTTCAAACCAAATTAAACAATCAACGACATTAAATGACAGTAATCGACATTTCAAATCAAATTCAACATTAAATGACATTTCAAACCAAATTCAATAAACACCGATATTAAATGACATTAACCGACATTTCGAACCAAACTCAATAGAACTCAACATAAATTGATATAATTCGACATAAATCGACATGATCGAACTTAACACGACATGAACCGACATAGTTCTTAAGTTCAACCGGTATCGAATTTAATTTAACATACGACATCATAATTCTTAAGTTCGATCCACATCGAACTTAACTCGACATAAAATTAAACTCGAATTGATATAAAACCCAAAATAAAACCTAAATCAACATAAATCGACTTAAAACCCAAAATCAACTCCAAATTGACATAAAATCCAAAATCCAACCTAAATCGACATTTAATACAAATCAAACATAAATTGACATAAATCTAAATTAACATTCAAAACAAATTGGATATAAACGACATCTCAGCCACATTCGGACATCCGACAACTCTGGATCAATGGACACTTTCACCTGGTGAGCTAAATATCTTTATATGACATTATTTTTAACTTTATTTTCTTTGCAGGATGAAGACATGAAGTTTCGTTTAGATTTTCTTTGCATGTTATATGATGTGCTAACTCTGTTTTGCAGGACGTCAACGACGGAACATTGACGAAAAAACCAGGACTTTTAGGATAGCCACAAAACCTAAACTTTCTACAAACAACAAAACAAAAATGACATAACAACAAAGACAACTGGACTTTTAGGTTAGTCACGAAATCTGAAATAAAATGACAAAATTATTAACATTGACATCGACATAACATCAACATTAACAAAAACATACGATGACATTTCTATACCATAATAAAATGATGACATGACACTAAACCAAAACAAATACATAAAAAAATGACATGAAAAAAAACTAAAATTTAGAACAAAGGGAATCATAAACAAAATAACAAAAATAAATAAGTAATGATATCTTATTGACATCATTGAAGGTATATCATGACATAATAACGACATAGGAGATAAAATATCTCATGACAAATCGAGATATTAATCACGACGTCTTCTAAAATTACGACATCACATAAAATGACATGACATTATGATTCACATTAAGACACGACATAAAATGACATGAAATTACGACATCAAAATATTACATAACATGACATACAAACTAAGACATACCGTCATGACATATGACATGATATAAAAAATGACAAAAATGACATTACAAAACAAAACACACTGCCACGACAACACTTACACTTTTTCGAGGATAAATATTAACCTTAATTTGGAGTTTTCCTAGGCAGTATTAATTGCTCAGAATGTAATTAACTATAGGAGCATGCTCCTATAGGAGATTAAAGAACTCTGGATAGATATTTCACCTATAAGACCTCCCTGGTTTCCCAAGATCTTCATGTGATTTCTTCATATAAAAAACTTCAGTAATTACACAATCTGATGACTTGTTCTATGAGATTATCATCTGATCTCTTTTTCTCTTAATCTCTATCATGATTAATCCTTCTTCAATTTATCCAAAGACTTCTGACAATAATTCTAAGTAGAATAAGAATTAGGGTGATGGATAGAGAAAGAGAGTGGTGACTCCTTGACATTGACATGATACATGAATTGATAGCAATGTAATTCGAATGATAAAAGATATATTTCATCGCCATCAGAGACTGCCGACTCCGCTGTGGACATTCTCTCTCCTCATCTTTGGTTAATCAATTTGTCCTCATGACTATAACAATTTGTCTTTTGAATGATTAAACAATAATTTCTTTAGTTCTATATCTTACTCAATATCGAGTAAAATAGAACTAATACCTCTTTGATTCAAAGATTTGTTCACGACAAACAAATCCTAGAATCTTACATTTCCATAATCGACAGACCAAAATGACATAAAAGACATACAAAAACAACATGTGTTCCCTCCCTTCCCACCCAGGTACGAAGTGTTCATCGATTCTATTGTCAGACAGACCGATATTGCCGTTTTGAATAAGTTCAGGCAAATACTTTCTCAGCCAAACATGTTCAGTTAATCTGCCTTGGTGGTTATGCTTTTTATAGCCTCTGAACCACTCTGTTGACCTCATTTTTGGTGAGGTCTTTTGCTTCTCTCTTTAGTACTTAGGATCTAGCTTTAGGCTTTTCCTTTGACTAATCTTAGAGGACTAGAAATGGAACCTACCACCTAGAAATTCAAACCACTTCTAGACTCCCTACAAACCTCACAAGCTTGATTGTAGACCCCTAATCACCTAGAGGGTTGAAATCAAATGTTGAGGTTTAAAGGATGATTTCCCTATAGGACTTCTTGGACTTAAGAATACCCTGGATGGCCTGGTCTAGTTAGGGTTGACTTGCACATACACTACACTCTCACACACATCCCAAGTCCTAAAACCACACTCTCACCCAACTTGACTTCCTAACTCATGTAGGCAATTCATATGGATGGTCCTTAACCCCTAAGCCCCTGGCTAAGAGGGTTAAGAACAACATATTGAATGCCTCAAATGAGTCCTCTCATGGCTCATATGGGCTTAATATGGCTTCATGGCTCAACCAAAGTGATCCCATTTCACTTACATTTGATCAATCTTCCTTTTTTCAAAATTTCAATTTTTGACCCTGGGGCCGCGGACCCACCAAACCTACCAAATACCCTTGAAATAACCCAAAATTTGCAAAATTACCTAAATTACCTAGGATCCCTCAAAATCAATCCCAAACACTTCCCACCACTCAAATTGATCATCTTTGGCCAAAAATACCAAAATTTCCAAAAATACCCCTAAACCCCCCAAAAATACCAAAATACCCTTTTACCCCAAAAATAAAAAAATTCTAAAAATTCCCAAAAAATTTCAGAAAATCCCAAATACTCTCAATTTCATTTTGTTCAACTACACCATGGGCCAAGTTTGCCAATTTACCCCACTTTTATCAAAACCCCCAATTTGACCCATTTTTAACCCAACCACCCCAATTGACCTCACTTTTGGTCCAATTCAATTATAAACTTCAATTAAATATCCCCAATATCAATTTAGACCAAAGATAACTCCAATTTGATTGACATTTGGGCCCAATTTCAATTTGAAGCCTAAGGCCCAATTTTGGCCCATGACCTAAACCTAGCCCAAACCTAGCCCAATTCAACTCCAATTGACCCCAAATCTTTCCTAAAGCCTTCATAGCATCCCCATAAACAAAACACTAACTTGATTTGCCCAAAATTTGAACCTAAACTCCACCCAAACATAACCCAAAACCAAAATCCCTTAAATTGACATAAGCCCAAACCTAACCCAAATGGGCCCAAATCCCAAAATTAGAGCCCAACCAAAGTTGAGAACCCTTTGTAACACTCCCATAAACATTTTTCAACATTAATTTTACATCAAATCCAACATTAGCCCAACCTTAACCCAAGTTAGTCTCATTTGACCCACTTCTGCCCCTTTACCAAAAAAGCCAAAATTCAACCCAATTCAATTCAAAATCACTTTAAACTTGTTCCAAACCACTCATGACACATGCCTAAACCAATTGCAACATTTATTTGGCACAATCCTTTATAAAATTTTCATCCTAAATTTACTTTAAATCCAAAAGCCCACTTCCTTAAACCACTTTAAAAGCCCATCCAAAATGATTTCAAAAAAGCCTAAAATCAATCCAAAGCCCACATGACAAATTCTTCTCATCATACCTTTAATTGAAATCATCCCTATGTCCTAAATCAATAATCAAGTCATTTCAAATCAAGTCACATGTCAAATTACCCCTAAATACGAAAAAAATCCTTAAAACTCTTTTTCATGAAACAAGCCAACCTTTTCCAAGAGAAATGTAAGCCAAATGTGAGCCATTTGCAAGCCATATGAAGCCATGAGAGTTTTGACACCTCACCATGTCGTTTATGGCAAATGGAGGGGCCCCTTTCTTAAGCCATCCTTAAGCCTTTTTAACCTCATCCATGATACACACTAAACCAAGTTAGCCACCTAATCCTTGATGGAGACTATACCATTTCTTCTTGGCTGACCCAAATGAACCTTTTCAGCCTAGATCCAGGCCTTGGGTGGTGTACCAAGCCCAAAACCATGGGTTGACCCATTTGAACCCAAAATAACCTTCTCCCAATGCCATTTCAATCCAACTCCTTTTCACATGTCCAAAGCCAATTGTTGGCACCAAACTCAAGCACTGACCTCCCTGACCCTGAGGGTGACCCATGCCTGGCCGGCCAGTCACCACAGTCGCCGGAAACCACCAGGCCAAGAGGCTTAATTTGAATCAAAAATTCAATTTGAATTAGCTGACTTGTCCCAACCTAAATGGCCATTGCAGCTGTTTTTCCCATGCCTTGAGCAGTGGATCCAAGCCATTAAACCCCCCTAGGAGGCCCTCCAGCCACCTCTATTTAAACCCACTCACCTCTCGGCCAAACAAGGTGATGAACCAGACCTTATGGAAACTCTACCAAAAATGCTCCAAGACCTTCTCCTAACCTAGAGCAGTTGATCCCCAGTGTTCCTTTGCCCTAAACCCCATTAACAGAGCTCAATTTCCGAGTTGAAAATCCACCCAAAAAACAGGACACTTCACCACAGTAAGCCAATCTTCAAATTGATTGACCCTACACCTTCACCAGACCAAGAGGAGAAGTTCCCCAGCAAAAGCCCCCTCACCAGGCCAGCCATTGCTTCTAGCCTCCAAGCTTTGTGATCGGCCTTGGTCACTTTCATACTTAGACAATTCCCCAAGGCTAGAGACTTCATCTGGAGCTTGCTTGGACTTAATCGAAGGTGACACAACCCTCAGATCGAAGCTTCACTTCTCTGAGTAAAGGTATGAACTCATTCTTCCTCCCGAGCTTCCAACAATTCTCCATTTTGTTTGGGTCAATTTCATAGCCTATAAACCGTATGGATGTGTTTGTCTCTTCAAGGCAAATCGATAGAGTATAAGAACTCGAAAATCCATTGAGAATCGAGAGAGATATTAGGGTTTGAGTGTGGACGGTCATGGGTGCACACCGGTCGTAGACGATGACCAGAAGTCGTTGGATCACACGTGTATCGAGCGGACGGTCGAGATCAAGCCGGACAGCAGAATGTTACGTGAACCGCGGGCCCCTGAAGTGCTGAGTCAGATGGAGGAGCCGAATTACAGAGCGACGCGTGGGCTTTTGATCCGCCGTAGGTTGATGCGGCGTCGAGTCGGATAAGTAGGAAATTAGGGTATTTTTGAATTACTTAAATGCCCTGAACTTCAAAAATTCATATCTTTACATAGAAAAATCACAAAAATAAAATAAAAATACACTCTTGCTCAGTGAACAGAGGAGAATAATGTGGAAAAGAAATCAAGTTAATTGGATGAGTATTTTATTTTTAATAATTTATTTACTTGTTTCCAATGTTTTGATTCTCCATTTGCATAGACAATTCACCATGGCATGAGACCATAGGGCTTTTGAAGCCTCTGATCTTGGAAACATTCCCTTAATTTTTCATGGTTAGAGGCCATCTCTGTGAAGAGTTAATGATTTTTCAAGCTCATGTAACTGTTTTAGGTATTTTAATTCCAATAATTAGCATGTTGTAAACTAAATTCTAGGAAAATTTGGTGATGTTTTTTAGGACTAGATAACCATATAAAAAATATATTTTGAGTTAATTCATTCATAATAACCTTCATTGGCCTAAACTCCCAAACTTAAATTTGAATTAATTAGGGTTAACCACACATCAAATTGACTTAAAAACAATTCTCCATTGCTCTTTAGGGTCAGAAGAACCTTACATAAAATTTTGAAATCAATTGGACTTGATTAACCCCATCAAATAGATTGATTAAGCCTCATAAGCAAAATGGAAATTAAAAAATTCATAACTCCAAAAATACTTTTCAAAAATGCACAAAAATAGTTTTAGAGCTTTTCTGATATCAAGAGGGTTCAGGAAAATTAAAATTGGAATTTTCTAAAAAAGTTGATTTTTCACAATATTTTAATATTTTAATAATTAAAAAATAATAAAAATCAAAAAAATATTAAAAATCATCAAAATGTCACATTTTGACTCCTAATCACTTAAGAACAAACCAAATATTTTTCCTAAGTCCCTAGGATAAGATATTGAATTTTGAAGGCTTAATGTAATTTTTATTATTAAAAAATGAATTTTCAACCTTTTTCACTAAAATAATTCTAATAAAACAACGGAAAATCATAAAATTATAAAGTTTGTTTCTCTAGACTCCTTGAGGTTAGAGAAATTTATGAAAAATATAAAATCTATTTTTAACTTTATTTTGTTTTAAAATTAATTAATACTCTAAAACTTAAAATAATTATAATAAATAAAATTTAATTCAAAAAATCACAAAAATTGGTCTATGTGGTCCTCTTGTCATTAGGGACATTCCATAATTTTCTTAAGCATAGAAACCTTTACTTGGTCATGTTGTTAAATTTTCTTTGAAAACCCCTATTTTCTACTAAAAATAATTATATAAATAAATTAAATTCAGAAAAATCACATTTTCTCCTCTAATGTGTTAATTGTCATGTGAATGAGGTGGCATAAAAATTTCAAATTCATTTGAGCTCAATTTAGTGAGTTATGAAATAAATAAGCCTAAATGGGCATAAAGGTAATTAAAAATTTTAACCCTTAATTAAAACTTTAGGTTTAATCAAAATGGAGGGTAAAATATTTGATTTTAAGTTTCTCTTGGATGATTGAAACTTAGTGAATAAAAGGGTAGAAACCCATTAAACACATTGAAAATATCAAAATGAAACTCTAATTAATTAAATAATTTAAATTTTGGAAAGAATATATTTAAAATTTCGATTATTAAAATAGGGATATTGTTAAGAGGATATTTATTCTTTAATACAAAAATCCCTAAATAAGTCACTTCAATAATATTTAGTTCTTAATTAAAAATTAAAATAATAATCTAAACTAAATAAATTAAAAACTAAAAGAAGATAAACCTTAAATGAATTAAAGCATAAAATGTTAAATGGTCCAATAATTAAAATCAAATTTAAAATCTTTGAGTTAAATTAAATTAAACTAAACTAAGTCAAGTCAAGGTTTAAATTAAATTAAATTAACACCTTAACAAATAAATTAAATTAAATTCAAAATATAGAAACTAAAATTAAATTAAATTAAATTAAATTAAATTAAAATTAAATTAAAATTAAATTAAAATTAAATTAAAATTAAATTAAAATTAAATTAAATTAAATTAAACTAAATTAAATCAAATCAAATTAAATTAAATTAAATTAAAATCACTTAACAACAAACCTAATGAAATCATTAAGAGTTAAATCAAAACATACCAACAATTTCAACACCTCTTTCTATTTAAGTAAATTTAAAACATGAACATCAATCTGAAATACTAAGATTATTGAAAGTGTAAAGATTTAAATTAAATCTAAAATAATTTGAAAACTATTCCAAACTTAAAATTATTAATTAAAACCTCATAATTAAATTAAATCACTTTAAATCATTAACTCAAATTTTAAATTAAGAATGATTAAAATTCTCAATAAACCAACTTGCCCTTAATGGCTTTAATTATTATATCTCTTAAATAGAGTATTAAGTGAGATGTCACTTCATTCATCAGGTAATCAAATACCTAGATTCACTGAGCAAGAGACAAAGTTTAACTAAACTACTGGATGATTAATTCACTCGTGCAACTAAATTTACTTGTACTAAAAATAATCCCAGAAGTATTGAAAAGATGTTTAAGACTCGTCCTAAGCACTTCCTCAAAATGACGGGGTGTTTTAGAAGAACAATTGAATTTAATTGTTCTTTGATGAAGAAAATCATTCTTAAACCAAACTAAGAACCTAGACGTCATAAGAGATGACTAGTTATAGGATTAGGAATTTGGTAGACAACCAAAACCCTTCCCTTAGCTTTACATAGGTATTTGTTGAAATATTTAAATGCCTTAACATGTGTTTTAAGTGCAGCTTGGAATGACGGGAAGACCCTCTAGGTACGCTTTTATTTTATTATGATTTACTTTATTGCAATTTACTAACATGCACTGTACTTTACCCTTCTTGCATGATAAATAAGACTGTTGCAGGAAAACCAAAACCTTTAGGATAGTCCCTGAACTGAAACCAAAACTAAATTAAAAGTCATTACAAGATAAAATTCACCGCCACCACATTCAAATTATAAAACAACTCAAAATTTAATCACAAACAGAACAACAAAACTAGAATTACAACTAAATTAAAACGTCTCATTGAATGATCGGGAATACCTCGAATGATGTAACCCACGTGTTGCTAATGGGATTTCCCACGGTCTAAATGAACGTGTGGAACTCATTCAGTTGAGTTTAGCAAATTCATCTAGACTAAGTGAATTCGATGAAAATAACGGTGCCGGGATGACAGAAATGTGGGATCTTAATCGGTTCTGTTTAAACAAATTTAAGATTTGTTTTAATTAAAATATTAAAAACACTTGGGTTTTTAGATTTTTTTAAACCAAAACACTTCTCTCATCTCCTGATTTATGACTTCTAAAACTAAACTTCTGCAACAACAAGGAGCTTGGAGCACAGTGGGCAGCACGGCCATCGTCATCAGCAAAACTCGGGTCTACTTCAGCAAAACCTTTCTTAGAATTAAATAACAAAGCCATAGGATTTCGAGGGAGTTTGCCTAGTGCAACATAAATCCTCAACTCTTTGTTAGGCATTTACATGATCATGTCATGTATATTAAGCCTTAACCGGTCTTAGGACTCCGAGGTAGTCGTTTGGTATGACATAAACTCTCACATCTTCGAGGCTATTTGTGTGATTATATCATACAAGTATAAGTCCTAATTAAATAAAATTGGCAAGATTGCAACATTAAATAAACTCCCAAATTGATGTCAAACAATAGGATAGTTTGGGAAGTTGCCAAGATTCTTCTTGGATCCTCAGCTTCTCCTACTTTTCTTCCTTTAGATTCCCAAAATAAATTGTTCCAAATTTGGTCAATTCCCAATTGAAATTTCCAAAATTCAATCCTTTGAAAACCTTAAACTTTGAAATTCTTGAGATAAAAACCACTGATCATTATCGATAGTCTTAAGTGATTCCCGTCATTTAAGATGTAATTAACTATAGGGGCTTGCCCTTATAGGGAACTTTAAGAACCCAGGTAATATAAACCATGCTTAATTCCTTTATATTAAGTAGGGGAACTTGTCGGCTTATAAAATTGGTTCGCAGACCAAACAGATGTCACAAATCTTTTAGTTTATTTATTCAAGCCCTATCATCAAGCAATGTGTCTATTCATCGGGATAAATACACGGTTTGTGGTGCGGTGCTCGTTTATATAAACTATTTGGGATGTGAGATCGGTTTGATTTCATATCTTAAAATTTTTAAATTTAAAATTATTTTCAAAATCAAATACTACTTTCTAAATTACATATATATTTAAATTAAATTTAAAATTTAAAATTCACCGACAACTTCTGTAGGCGACCCCCTTTTCAAAACACAACCTAAAAATATGCCGACAGCTTCTGGCGACTACGCTGGGGACTAGTTCCTCTCTCAATTTTTTATTAGATGGTTTTGCTTTCGTAAATCTATAGTGAGTCCATATCCCTAGTGGACTAGAAGTACCATTCTTCCGTTGGAAAACCCCGTTCATTTTTGTCTTGAACGAATATAGCCAACTCCTCTCGGATTTAGGAGCCATTGTTTAAACACCCCTAAACGGAGAGGTTCTGAGATCCTTTTACCTCTATTCTGAGGTGGGGTGGACCCCCAATAGAATTTAGTTTAGGAGCGGTCCTTCGAGTCGAGAAGTCTTGCATGAGACTTTCTCTTCCTTTCCAATTCTAAATCGGGCCCTTTACCTTTTCTATAACCTTTTTCATTTGATCGTTTTGTTTCTAACAAACGAACCATCTAATAAACAAGCGTCTAATGAACAATCTCTTTTAAAAATCACGAATACACTAAGATAAACGAAAATGTGTTCGGACTCTTTCTTTTTCGTCCTAAACTTTACGACGAAAGGAAGCATAATTTGGGACTGACATTCGGAATCTGCCCTGCAGAAAATGACTGCCCCAAAGTTAATCTTCTCTTTCACTAATGGAATGGACTTTGCCTTTTACAAGGATAAGCTGCCCGACAATGGAATCATCCCTTTCGGACAAGGATTCGGCAACACGGATATCAAGTTTGCTGACGTCACTCTCTTCACACTAATGGACAAAGTGTCAGAAACTGAGAAATGCGTGATTGAGTTCAACTTCAAGTCGGCTCAGGAATTCCCTCCCCTACAAAGGATTCCAGCTGAAAGAGGTACTACTGTTCGTAGGAGGACTGTTGTCTCTACCCCCACCAGTCTAGTCATCTCTGCACCTACCCTGACTTCTGCCAAACTGAAGGGGAAGGAAATCCAAGTCTATGATGAGCCTGTCACCGTGGAGGGTACAGATTTTTCTACAATACCCTCTATTTTTGAGATTGGATCCAGTTCAAGAGTTGCACCCCTAACTCGGACTTAAAGAAGAAATATAAGCAGAAAGATTGCCAAGATGGAGAAAGCCAGAGCTGCTGAAGTTGCTTTTCTAGAAGAAATCCCTGAGGAAAGAGAAGAACTGCCCGAGTATATACCTCTGTTGGAAGGAAGCAAATCAGGTGAAGAGGATGTTCGTATGATTACCGCTGCATTACCCGGACCTGCATACTACAACAATTACAAAAGGAAAAGGGATAAGACCACACTATTTGCTCGACTACAAGCTGTGATAGAAAGATTGGCAAAGAAAGAAAGATGTCCTGTGTCAAAAATCTTAAGAAGGATAGGACGGGTGCCAGCTAAATCCCACCTCGGATCGCGAATAGAGCTTGTTGCTGCCACAGAGAAACCAAAGAAGAAGATAAAAGCCAGTTCACCCGTTGTTGTATCGGGTCTACAAATTAGGGAGGATACCACCTTCCAACATATAGCCGACAGACCATCCGATCCTAGGCTTCCAGCTGCAAGAAGGATGGTATGGCGACCTACTACTGGCGAGCTAAGACCAAAATAATGTCCTGAGAAGAAAAGTCTCGTCAATACACTTGAATTTGAAGAAAGTGCTACTGCAATAAAGGGGACTCCCGAAAAGGAAGTTCAACAACCGTCACGAGACAACTACGAGACCGTGCGGAAAAGGCCACTAGAGGATACCATGGACAAGTTAAGGACCGACATCTGACGATTAGCGAAAGAAAGAGAAGAAAAACTAGAGGATGGAGTTGACTCATTAGAATTCATGGATGACGAGTATGCTGAAATCAACATGGTTGAGACACGAGCATTGTCAGCTTCGCAAGGTGCTCCAGCAGCTGCAGAAAGAGATGAATCGGAAGTGATGAGAGCATAGCTTCGGGAAAGAGATGACACAATTTCCCAGATGGCAAAGAGGATGGAAGAGATGGCTGCTACCTTAGCCACTCTCCAGAGTCAGGTACAACCTCAGAAAGAAACACCCCCAGAGATCATCCATATTGCAGATGGCGGAAAAGAGATCACATCCGTCAACGGAGACGAGCCACCAAAGGAGGATTCTGCACAAAGCATGATTCCAGAAAAGGACATTAAAAACATGGTAGAACAGCAGGTGCGAGAAGCCCTAGCACAATCCAAGAGTGGAATATCTATTCAGACGGGTAGACCTTACCCCAAAGAGTTTGATGAATTCCAAAACCCAAAAGGCTTCATACCACCTCTGTTTAAGACTATTGATGGAACGAGAAACCCCCGACAGAATGTCACACATTTTTGTGCTAGTTACTGCAATGCTGGTGAGAGTGACGCTCTACTCTTCCGTCAGTTCATCAGCAGTTTGTCAGGGATTACCTTTGACTGGTACACAGAATTGTCGAACGGTTCAGTAAAGACCTTTTCAGAACTAGAGAATCTCTTCATTAAGCGATTTGCTGGGGCTCAGCACCACATCACTATCGGTGATCTAGTGGTGGAGAAACAGAAGCCGAATGAGACTTTAGTGGATTACATACTTCGATGGAGGAATTTAACCATGAAGTGTGAACCACAGCTTCAAGAACAAAATGCAGTCGGCATCTTGCTTAAAAGTATCCATGGCCCGATAGCACTTCTCCTTAAAGGATTTATAATCAAGACTTTCAAGAAGTTGCTTAGCAAGGCCGGGAGCTTGCAAGAAGAGGCAAAGCAGCTAAGTTTCTTAGAAAATACCGATAAGCAGAAGCCCATGAAAACATTTGAAAAGAAATCTGGAATCATCACAGCAGTAGATAAGGGTAAGCAGCCGGTGCAGATACCGCCAGAACGACCATAACCTAGTTATCAACCACCGCAACTGACTTATCTGCAACCTCAACAGGGCTATCAGCAACCTCAGCAGAGCTATCAGTAACCTCGTCTGAGCTATCAGCCGCCTCAGCATTATGAACAGCCGCCTCGTTCATCACATACCTTAAAAGAACATCTAAATAGAGAATATCCATTCAAAACTGAAGCAATAGGGAAGATGTTTTGTAGTTTAATGAAGGTAAGTCTTCTGTAAAGTGAAGAAAAGTCTCAATATTGAATTCCTCAAAGGATTGTATATCAATTTTATATGGATTATTTAGTGTAAATTTAGTTTCTTTAAATAATACAGAGTTATTCTGATAAAAGTAAGCGTCTTCATCAATTGGTGTATTGAGATCTTGAAAGTAAGAAAAGACTGAATCTAAGGATTCCATTGCAACTTTTCTGAAAATTCAAGGACAATAAAATTTCATGGACTCATTTATAAACTGGAAATTAATCATTTCCTTTTGTCTTATCTTGTCATTATAAAATGTCAAGAATAACTCTTCAAAGAGTTAGGTTTGAAAATTGTAGTCATATCTATCAAAGAACGAAACCTCTTTTCAAAACAAGTGATTTAACAAGAGAAGAGAAGAATTGCTTTCCCTAGAGGAGTTACCAATAGAATCATGTGGTGGCATCCAGAGTTGTGGGATGTCGGCTCGTCGCCGGCTCATCGCCGCCGAGATTCTCTCATTTCGATGTGAGGTGTGAAATGTCAATGTCGTTGTTTAAGGGAGTCACCGAACTTTTTATCTATGATATTTCCCTAGTCCTCAAAAGATCTTATTTCTTTGGATCATATAAAGGATCCTCGGATGTTAAGAAATTTGAAGAAAATTATGGCTGGTAACATAGAAAATAGTAGAATAAGAAATGTTGGTGATAATCCTTACAAAAGGGGATTTTAGAACGTATTATTCTAGAAATTTTTGTATAAGGAAGGTCATATGTAAAATTTTGATAACTAGAGATTTCTAGGTGTGAGACCTATCACGAGTTCTTAAATCTTCTATAGGGCAAGCTCCTATAGTTAATTACATCTCAGATAATTAGAATTTCTTAGGGAATCTCTTGATTAATGTTAACACTTATTTTCTATGAAATTTCAAGAACAAAGAAAGAAATGTCAATGTCCAATCCTAGGAGTAATATGTTTCTAGGTGTTATGTACTACTCTAAATGTTTGATTTTACCAATGTAATTTGTTATGTCAACTTTGATTTTTTGTTCGTAGTTTTATTATCATTTTGTCTTGTAATTTGTTATTTGTTTGGTGGCTATCCAAAAGTTTATGTTTTGTCATTATCTTATTGTTTGTCTTGATTATGTCATTTTAGTTTTATTTTTAATGACATTTGTTCATCTCATCTTCAGAATGTCACCTCGCAAAATAGAGTTAGCACATCCTAATAACAAGTAAAATTAATCTAAACAGAACTTGTTTTCAACTGCAAGAAAAAAATGTCAGAGTTATTCTTACAAAAGAAGTAATGTTGATTTTATTTCTTAAATTATTTATTAAGTTTTATTTTTAGACAACCCAGTCAAGATGTCCATTCCTCCATCGTCCCAGGATCGTCGGATGCCTTAATCTAATTAATCTGAAAGTTTTTTAAAACAGGACGAGAAGACTCCTGTCAACAACTAGGATTGCATCATCCAAGAAATCTTGGTAGGTTACGAACATTGAGGTTCAAGTTGCATTCGATGATCTTTGTTCTTTAGGATTTCATTCAAGTTTTAGTGTTTCTTTGTGATTTATTGTGATTTCAAAAATTTTAGGTTGTTTACAATTTATTAACCGATTTTATTTTGTCATTCATTTTTTTTCATTATTTTATACCATTTTGCAATTCGGTTAGAAAATATGTTAGGTTCAAATTTAAGCTTTAATGTCATTTAAAGTGGATTTTATGTTTTTTGTCAGTGATTTATTTCAATTCTTATGATGACATGTTATTTTCTTTGGATTTGATGTTTGATTTAGGTTTAATGATGGTAAAACCTAAAAATTGATGTTTGTTTAGGTTCAACTTAACTAGAACCTAAAGGTTAATGTTGTTTAGACTCAATTTAGATAAAACCTAAGATTGATGTCTTTTTAAGTTTAATTTTGGTAGAACTCATAGTTGATTTTAAATCAAATTTAGGACTCAATATTTGAGGTGATTTAAGTTTTATGCTGATAGAACCTAAATTTTTAGGTTTATTGTGAGTAGAACCTAAGGTTAAGGATTATTTTAAGTCCAATTTAGGTAGAAACTAAAGTTCATCTAGGCTCAATAAGCGTTGAACTGAAGAGTTCAAAATGGTTATATATCCAATATACATATGACTTAAACTTAATTTAAATCCAATGTAAGTAGGATTTAATGTTGGTTTAAATCCAATGTATGTATGATCTAAAGTTGGTTTGTGTTCAATATGAATTGAACCTAAGGTTTGAAATTATTCTATGTCCAATGTAAGTAAGACTTAAAGCTGATTTAAATCTTATGTAAGTAGGATTTAAAGTTGGTTTACATCCAATGTAAGTAGGATCTAAAGTTAGCTAGGTTCAATATGAATTAATCTATGATTTAAAATTATTCTATGTCAAATGTAAGTAGGATAGATTCTATAGTTTTGATTTGATTTAAGTTTAAATTGGATTGAACCTAAGAGTTTGATTTGATTTAAGTTCAATTTGGTTGAACCTAAGAGTTTTATTTGATTTAGGTTCAAGTTGGATTGAACCTAAAATCTGAAGTTCGGTTGAGTTAGTATCAATGTAGGTTAAAAATAGAGGTTTTCCTTGAGTTGAACTTAGGTTTGCCTTACTTTAGTTGACTTTGGTTCAAGTTAAGTTAAACTTAAGTTATAGGTTTGACTTCAATTTAGTATGGGTTAAACTTAAGTTTGGGTTATCTTAGGTTCAAGTTAGGTTGAAACTAAGTTAGTTGTTTGACTTAAATTCAATTTTGGTTTAACTTAAGTTTGGGTTAACTAGGGTTCACGTTAGATTGAACATAACTTTGAAATTTGACTTAAATTCAATATGGGTTGAACCTAAGTATAAGTTAAAGTTAGGTTTAATGTATGTTGAACCTGAAAGGTTTAAGTTTGACTTAGGTTCAAAATAGGTTGATCCTAAATATATTTTAAAATTAGGTTAAATGTAAGTTGAACCTAAATAGTTTAAGTTTGACTTAGGTTCAAATTGTGTTGGACATAAGTATAGGCTAAGCTTAGGTTCAATGTACGTTGAACCTAAAACTTTTAAGTTTGACTTAGGTTCAAGTTGGGTTGAACCTAAGTATAGGTTAAGGTTTGGTTCCATGTATGTTGAACCTAAATGGTTTAAGTTTGACTTAAGTTCATGTTGGGTTGAACCTAAGTATAAGTTAGCTTTAATGTATGTTGAACCTAAATGGCTTAACTTTGACTTTGATTCAAGTTGGGTTGAACCTAAGTATAAGTTAAAGTCAATTAAACCTAATTTGGCTAAGGTTTAATTGGTTAATTAGACTTAATTGTGGTTAATTCTAATTAGGTTACGATTAATTAAATTTAATTTTGGTAAGGTTTTATTGATTAGTTATACTTAATTGTGGTTATGTTTAATTAGGTTAATCTTAATAAAACCTAATTTGGATAAGATTTATTTGGTTAGTTAGACTTAGGCATGGTTAAGTCTAATTTGTTTAAGGTTAGTTAACCCTAATTTGGATAAGGTTTAATTGATTAATTAGACTTAGTTGTGGTTAATTCAAAGTAGGTTAAGGGTAGATAAATCTAATTTAGGTATTTTATTGTGGTTATGTCTAATTAGGTTATGGTTAATTAAAACTAATTTGGGTAAGATTTAATTGACTAATTAGACTTAACTATGGTTATGTCTAATTAGTTTAAAGTTAATAAAAATAATTTGATTAAGGTTTAACTTGGTTTAATTAGGTCTAATTGGTGTCTTAGACCTAATTAAGGTTTATGTTGTTAAACCTTATTTGATTAAGGTTTAATAGGTTTTATTAAGTCCAATCGGTGTCATAGACCTAATTAGGGTTCTTGGTATTAAACCTAATTTGATTAAGTTTTAATATAGTTTAATTAGGTCTAATTAGTGTCTTAGACCTAATTAGGGTATATGGTATTAAACATAATTTGATTAAGATTTAATGGGTTTAATTAGGTCTAATTGTTGTCTTAGGCCTATTTACGGTTTATGGTATTAAGCCTAATTTGATTAAGGTTTAATGGTTTTAACTAGGTCTAATTGGTGTCTTAGACCTAACTTGGATTTATGGTATTAAACCTAATTTGATTATAGTTTAATATGGTTTAATTAGGTCTAATTACTGTCATAGGCCTAATTAGGATTTATGGTATTATGCCTACTTTGATTATGGTTTAATTTGGTTTAATTATTTCTAATTGGTATCTTAGAACTAGTTAGGGTTTAAGGTATTAAAACTAATTTGGTTAAGGTTTAAATGATTTAATTAGGTTTAATTGGTGTCTTAGACCTCATTAGGGTTTAAGGTATTAAACCAAATTTTATTAAGGTTTAATATGTTTTAATTAGGTCTAATTAGTGTCTTAAACCTAATTAGGGTTTATGGCACTAAACCTATTGTGATTAAGGTTTAATAGGTTCGATTAGGTCTAATTGTTGTCTTCTACCTAATTAGTGTTTTTGGGGTTAAACCCAATTTGATTATGGTTTAGTGGGTTTAATTAGGTCTAATTGGTGTCTTAGACTTAATTAGGGTTAATGTTATTAAACCTATTTTGATTAAGGTTTAATATGGTTTAATTAGGTCTAATTGGTGTCTTAGACCTAATTATGGTTTATGGTATTAGACCTAATTTGATTAAGGTTTAATGTGTTTAAACAGGTCTAATTTGTGTCTTAGACCTAATTAGATTTTATGGTATTAAACCTAATTTGGTTAAAGTTCATGGCATTAAACCTATTAATATGGTTTAATTTGGTCTAATTGGCGTCTTAAACCTAATTTGGGTTTATGGTATTAAACCTAATTTGGTTAAGGTTTAATATGGTTTAATTAGGTCTCATTAATGACTTAGACCTAATTAGGGTTTATGGTTTTAAACCTAATTTGATTAACGTTTAATATGATTTAATTAAGTCTTATTGGTGTCTTAGACCTAATTAGGGTTGAGTCAAACTTATAATTGACTTAGTTCAATGAGGAATGAGCTAAGTATGGTAAAAATTTGAGCCTTTAAAGATTTTTTGGGTTTTAAATAATAATTCATAATTAATAATTTTGACCTGTTGACCTCATTTTTGATGAGGTCCTTTGCTTCTCTCTTTAGTACTTAGGATCTAGCCATAGGCTTTTCCTTTGACTAATCTTAGAGGACTAGAAGTGAAACCTATCCTTTAGAAATTTGAACACCTCTTGTCTCCCTGCAAACCCCACAAGCTTGATTGTAGACCCCTAATCACCTAGAGGGTTGAAATTAAATGTGGAGGTTTAAAGGATGAGTTCCCTATATGACCCTTTTGGCCTTAGGAATACCCTGGGTGGTCTGGTCTGGTGAGGGTTGACTTGTACATACACTACACTATCACACACATTCCAAGTCCTGAAACTACACTCTCACCCAACTTGACTTCCTGACTCATGTTGGTAATTCATATGGATGGTCCTTAACCCCTAAGCCCCTGGCTAAGAGGGTTAGGAACAACATAGTGAATGCCTCAAATGAGTGCTCTCATGGCTCATATGAGCTTAATATGGCTTCATGGCTCAACCAAAGTGATTCCATCCTACTCAAATTTTATCAATCTTCATTTTCCCAAAATTTCAATTTTTGACCCCCGGGGCCCTACACCCATTAAACCTACCAAATGCCCTTGGAACTACCCAAAATTTGCAAAATCACCTAAATTACCCAAAATTCCTCAAAATAAATCCTAAACATTTCCCCCCACTCATATAGATCAGCCATAGCCAAAAATACCAAAAATTCCAAAAGTACCCCCCAATACCTTCCAAATACCCAAAATGCCCTTCTTAGCCCAAAATTCCAAAAATTCCAAAAATTCCCAAAAAATTCCAAAAAATCCCAAATATTCCCAATTTCATTTTTTTCAACTACACCATGGGCCAATTTTTCCAATTTACTCCACTTTTACCAAAACCCCCAATTTGGCCCATTTTAAACCCAAGTGAACCCAATGTCAAACCAAACCACCCCAATTGACCTCAATTTTGGTCCAATTCAATTCTAAACTTCAATTCAATATCCCCAATATCAATTTAGAGAAAATCTATGTCCAATTTGATTGACATTTGGGCCCAATTTCAATTTGCAGCGTAAGACCCACTTTTGGCCCGTAACCTAAACCTAGCTCAAACTTAACCCAATTCAACCTCAATTGGCCCCAAATCTTTTCTAAAGCCTTCCTAGAACTCCCATAAACAAAACACTAACTTTATTTGCCCAAAATTTGGACCTAAACTCCACCCAAACCTAATCCAAAACAAAAATCCCTTAAATTGACCTAAGCCCAAACCTAACCCAAATGTGCCCAAATCCCAAAATTAGAGCCCAACCAAAGTATAAAACTCTTTGTGACACTACCATGAACATTTCTCAACATTAATTTTACATCAAATCCAACTTTAGCCCAATTTAGCCCACCTTGGCCCCTTTAACAAAAGACCCCACATTAAACCCATTTCAATTCAAAATCATTTTAAACTTGTTCCAAACCACTCATGACACATAGCTAAGCCAATTTCAACATTTATTTGACATGATCCTTCACAAAATTTTCATCCAAAAGCCCATTTTAAAATCCAAAAGACCACTTCTCTAAATCACTTTAAAAGCCCACCCAAGACCATTTGAAAAGCCCAAGTTTTCAATCCAAAGCCCAGATGACATTTCTCTACATCATCCATTTAATCAAAATCACCCCTAAGTTTTGAAATCATCATTAAACCATTCCAAATAAAGCTTCATCCAAATTTCCACCAAAATATCCAATACCCTTAAAATCCATTTTTATGAAATTGACCAAACTTTTTCCAAGCCAAATGTGAACCATTGAGCCATGTACAAGCCACATGGAAGCCATGGAAGCCACTTTCCACCTCACAAAGCCATTAATGGCAAGAAGAGGGAACCCTTTCCTAATCCTTCATTAAGCTTTTTAACCATACTCATGTCACACTCTAAACCATGCTTAGCCACCTCACCATGGATGGAGACCACGCCATTTTCTTTTGGCTGACCCAAGTGATCCTTTTCAGCCCAAAACCAAGCCTTGGGTGGTGAACCTAGCCCAAAACCATGGGTTGACTTATTGGAACCCAAAATATCCTTCCCTCCATTCCATTTCAATTCAACTCCTTTACACATGTCAAGCCTCAATTAATTGCACCATTGCGAACCCCTGACCCCTCTGAGCCAGAGGTTGACCTAACCCTGCCGGCCAGCCGCCTGGGTCGCCGGAAAACCCCATGGCCGAGAGCTTCATGTTAGCCAAAAAATTGAAAACTCACCTGCTGATCTGTCCCAACCCCAATGGGCACTGGAGCTATTCTTCTCCTCCCCTGAGCAGCTGATCCTAGCCTTCAAACCCCCCTGGGAAGCCCTCTAGCCATTCCTATTTAAACACCACCCCCTCTCGGCCAAAGGGGGAGATGAACCAGAGCTTAAGGAAACTCTGCCAAAATTGCTCCAGGACCTTCTCCTAACCGGAGCGAGTTGATCCCCGGTGTTCCTTTGCCCTAAACCCCATTAACAGACTTCAATTTCTGAGTTGAAAATCCACCCAAAAATAGGACACTTCACCACAATGAGCCAATCTCCAAATTGATTGGTCCTACACCTTCACCAGACCAAGAGGAGAAGTTCCCCAGCAAAAGCCCCTTCACCAGGCCAGCCATTGCTTCTAGCCTCCAAGCTTTGAGATCGGCCTTGGTCACTTTCACACTTAGACAATTCCCAAGAGCCAGAGACTTCATCTGGAGCTTTCATGGACTCAATCGAAGGTGACACAACTCTCAGAGCGAAGCTTCACTTCTCTGAGCAAAGGTATGAACTCACTCTTCCTCCCGAGCTTCCAGTGATTCTCCATTTTGTTTAAGTTAATTTCATTTCCTATAAACCATATGGATGTGTTCGTCTCTTCAAGATGAATCCATACAGCATAAGAACGCAAAAATCCATCAAGAATCGAGTGAGATCTTAGGGTTTTAGAGTGGACGGTCACGGGTGCACACCAGTCGTAGATGATGACCAGGAGCAGTTGGATCGCGCGTGTATCGAGCGGACGGTCGAGATCAAGTCGGACGGCGTAATGGTACATGAACCGCGGGACGCGTGGCTGCTGACTCAAGTGGCGGCGTCGAATGGGAGCGCGATGCGTGGGCTTTCGGAGCTGCCGAGGTTGACGCGGCGCCGCGTGGATAAGTAGGAAATTAGGGTATTTTTGAATTATTTAAATGCCCTGAACTTCAAAAATTCATATCTTTTCATAGAAAAATCACAAAAATAAAACAAAAATACCATTTTGCTCAGTGAATAGAGGAGAATAATGTGGAAAAGAAATCAAGTTAATTGGATGGGTATTTTATTTTTAATAATTTATTTACTATTTTCAGTATTTTGATTCTTCATTTGTATAGATAATTCACCATGGCATGAGACCATAGGGCTTTTGAAGCCTCTAATCTTGGGAACATTCCTTGAATTTTTCAAGGTCAGAGGCCATCTCTGTGAAAAGTTATTGAATTTTCAAGTTCATGTCACTATTTTAGGTATCTTAATTCCAATAATTAGCATGTTGTAAAATAAATGCTAGAAACATTTTGTGATGTTTCGTAGGACAAGAGGACCCTATGAAAAATATATTTTGAGTTAATTCATTCCTATCAACCTTAATTGGCCCAAACTCCTAAAATTGAACTTTAATTAATTAGGGTTAACCACACATCAAAAGAACTTGAAAATAATTTTCTACTGATCTCTAGGATCAGAGAGACCTCACATAAAAATTTGGAATCAATTGGAGATGTCTAACCCCACTAAATAGATTAATTAAGTCGCATAACTAAAATTAAAATTTAAAAATTCATAACTCCAAAAATACTTTTCAAAAATTCACAAAAATGGTTTTGAAGCTTCTTTGATATTAGGGGAGTTCAAAAAATTTAAAATTGGAATTTTCTAAAAAACTTGATTTTTCACAATATTTTAATATTTTAATAATTAAAAAATAATAAAAATCACAAAATTATTAAAAATCATAAAAATGTCACATTTTGATTCCTAATCACTTAGAAACAAACCACATATTTTTCCTAAGTCCCTAGGATAAGATATTGAATTTTAAAGGCTTAATGTAAGTTTTAATATTAAAAAATGAGTTTTTAGCCTTTTTTCACTAAAATAATTCTAATAAATCAAAGAAAAATCAAAAAATTATAAAATTTATTTTTCTGAACTCCTTGAGGACAAAGAGTTTTATGAAAAATATAAAATCCATTTTTCAACTTTTATTTTATTTTATATTTAATTAATACTCTCAAACTCAAAATAATTATAATAAATAAAATATAATTCAAAAAAATCAAAAAAATTGGTCCAAGTGGTCCTCTGGTCATTAGAAACACCCTATAATTTTCTTAAGGATAGAAACCATTCCTTGGTCATGTTGTTGAATTTTCTTGAAAACCCTTATTTTCTACTAAAAATAATTATATAAATAAATTAAATTCAGAAAAATCATATTTTCTCCTCTAATGTCTTAATTGACATGTGAGTGAGGTGACATAAAAATTTCAAATTCATTTGAGCTCAATTTAGTGAGTTATGAAATAAATAAGCTTAAAAGGGCATAAAGGTAATTAAAAATTTTAACCCTTAATTAAAACCTTAGGTTTAATCAAAATGGAGAGTAAAATATTTGATTTTAATTTTCTCTTGGATGATTGAAACTTTGGGAAATTAAGGGGTAGAAACCCATTAAACACTTTGAAAATATCAAAATGAAACTTTAATTAATTAAATAATTTAAATTTTGGAAAGAATACATTTAAAATTTGGATTATTAAAGTAGGGACATTATTAAGAGGATATATATTCTTTAATTTAAAAATCCTTAAATAAGTCACTTTAACAATATTTAATTATTAATTAAAATAATAATCCAAATTAACAATTAAATTAACAATTAAAACTAAAATTAATACTAAAATTAAATTAAAATAAAATTAAAAATTAAAATTAAATTAAAAATTAAAGTTAAATTAAAATTAAACTTAAAATCAAAATTAAAACTAAAATTAAATTAAATTAAATTTAAACTAAAATTAAATTAAATTAAATTTAAATAAAATTAAAATGAAATTAAATTAAAATTAAAATTAAATTAAAATTAAATTAAAATTAAATTAAAATTAAATTAAAATTAAAATTAAAACTAAAATAAATTAAATTAAAATCAAATTAAATTATATTAAATTAAAATCATTTTAAAACAAACCTAAATGAAATCATGAAGAATTAAATCTAAAATAATTTGAACACTATTCCAAACTTAAAATTATTAATTAAAACCTCTTAATTAAATTAAAACACTTTAAACCATTAACTCGAACCTTAAATTAAGAATGATTAAAAATCCTCGATAAACCAACTTGCCCAAAGGCTTTAATTATTATAACTCTTAAATAGAGTATTAAGTGAGAGATCACTTCATTCATCAGGTATTCAAGTACCTAAGTTCACTGAGCAAGAAACAAAGTTTAACTAAACTCCTCGATGATTAATTCATATGTGCAACTAAATTTACTTGGACTCAAAATAATCCCAAAAGTATCGAAAAGATGTTTAGGACTCGTCTTAAGCACTTCCTCAATATGACGGGATGTTTTAGAAGAACAATTAAATTTAATTGTTCTTTGATGAAGAAAATCATCCTTAAATCAAACCAACAACCTAGACGTCATAGGAAATGACTAGTTATAGGATTAGGAATTTGGTAGACAATCAAAACCCTTTCCCTTAGCTTTATCAATGTATTTCTTGCAAAATATTTAAATGCCTTAACATGTGTTTTAAGTGCAGCTTGGGATGACGGGAAGACCCTCCAGGTATGCTTTTATTTTATTGCGATTTACTTTATTGCAATTTACTTACATGCACTGTACTTTACTTTTTCTTGCTTGATAAACAAGACTGTTGCATGAAAACCAAAACCTTTAGGATAGTCCCTAAATTGAAACCAAAACTAAATTAAAAGTCATTGCAGATAAAATTCACCGCAACATTCCAAAATATAAAACAACTCAAATTTAATCCAAAGAACAATAAAACTACATGCACAAAATTAAAACGTCTCGTTGAATGATCGGAAATACCTCGGATGATGTAACCCACGTGTTGCTAACGGGATTTCCCATGGTCTAAATGAAAGTGTGGAACCCATTCAGTTGAGTTTAGCAAATTCATCTGGACTAAGTGAATTCAATGAAAATAACGGTGCCGGGATGACGGATCCGTAGGATCTTAACTGGTTCTGTTTAATTAACTTTAAGATTTGTTTTAATTAAAACACTAAAAACACTTGGATTTTAAGATTTTCTCTAAACAAAAACACTTCTCTCATCTCCTGATTTATGACTTCTAAAACTAAACCTCTGTAACAACAAGGAGCTTGGAGCACAGTGGGCAGCACGGCCATCGTCATCAGCAAAACTCGGATCTACTTCAGCAAAACCTTTCTTAGAATTAAATAACCAAGCCATAGGACTTCGAGGTAGTTTGTCTAGTGCAACATAAATTCTCAACTCTTCGTTAGGCATTTGCATGATCATGTCATGTAAATTAAGCCCTAACCGGTCTTAGGACTCCGAGGTAGTTGTTCGGTACTACATAAACCCTCATATCTTCCAGGTTATTTGTATGATCATGTCATACAAATATAAGTCCTAATTCATACAAATTGGCAGGATTGTAATATTAAATAAATTCCTAAATTGAAGCCAAACAATAGGATAGTTTGGGAAGTTGCCAAGATTCTTCTTGGATCCTCACCTTCTCCTACTTTTCTTCCTTTGAACTCCTAAAATTAACTGTTCCAAATTTGATCCATTCCCTATTGAAATTCCAAAATTCAATCCTTTGAGAACATTAAACTTTAAAATTCTTGAGAGAAAAATCACTAATCATTATCGAGAGTTTTCTTAAATGATTCCCGTCATTTAAGATGTAATTAATTATAGGGGCTTGCCCTTATAGGGAACTTTAAGAACCTAGGTAATATAAACCGTGCTTAATTTATTTATATTAAGCAGGGGAACTTGTAGGCTTATAAGATTGGTTCGCAGACCAAACGAATGTCATAAATCTTATAGTTTATTTAATCAAGCCCCATCGCTAAGCAGTGTGTTTGTCCTTCGAGATAGATACATGGTTTGTGATGTGGTGCTCGTTTATATAAACTATTTGGGATGTGAGATTGGTTTAATTTCACATCTTAAAATTTTCAAACTTAAAACTACTTTCAAAATCAAAAGCTACTTTCCAAATTATATGTATATAGTTAAATTAAATTTAAAAATCTAAAAATTTTGTCGACAATTTTTGTAGGCGACCCCTTTTAAAAAAAAATAAAACACACAACCTAAAAATATGCCGACATCTTATGGCAACTCCGCTGGGGACAAGTTCCTCTCTCCATTTTGATCAGATGGTTTTGCTTTCATAAATCGGTAGTGAGTCCATATCCCTAATGGACCAAAACTATCATTCTTCCGTTGGCATACTACGTTCATTTCTATCTTGAACGGGTATAACCAACTTCTCTCAGATTTAGGAGCTACTGTTTAGACACCCATAAACGGAGAGGTTCCGAGATCCTTTTACCTCTTTTATGCGGTGGGGTGGACCCCCAATAGGTGTTAGCTTAGGAGCGGTCCTTCGATTCGAGAAGTCCTGCATAAGACTTTCTCTTCCTTTCCAATTCTAAATCAGGCCCTTTACCTTTTCTATAACCTTTTTCCTTCAATCATTTTGTTTCTAACAAAAAAACTTCCTAATAAACAACCTCTTTTATAAATCACAAATACACTATGATAAAAAAAAATGTGTTCGGACTCTTTCTTTTTCGTTCTAAACTTTACGACGAAAAGAAGCATAATTCGGGACTGACATTCGAGATCTGCCCTGCAGAAAATGACTACCCCAAAGTTAATCTTCTCCTTCACCAATGGAATGGACTTTGCCGTTTACAAGGATGAGCTGCCCGACAATGGAATCATCCGTTTTGGACAAGGATTAGGCAACACAGACATCAAGTTTGCTGATGTCACTCTCTTCACACTAATGAACAAAGCGTCAGAAACTGAAGAGCCCGTGATTGAGTTCAACTTGAAATCGACTCAAGAATTCCCTCCCCTGCAAAGGGTTCCAACTGAGAGAAGTGCTACTGTTCGTAGGAGGACTGTTGTCTCTACCCCCACCGGTCTAGTCACCTCCGCACCTACCCCGACTTCTGCCAAACTGAAGGGGAAGGAAGTCCAAGTCTGTGATGAGCCTGACACCATGGAGGGTACAGATTTGGGTACAATACCATCTGTTTTTGAGATTGGGTCCAGTTTAAGAGTTGCACCCCTAACTCAGACTCAAAGAAGAAATAGAAACAGAAAGATCGCTAAGATCGAGAAAGCCAGAGCTGCTGAAGTTGCTTTTCTAGAAGAAATTCCTAAGGAAAGAGAAGAACTGCCTGAGTATATACCTCTATTGGAAGGGAGCAGGTTTCACCCCCTCTCTGCCGCATCAGATGAAGAGGACATCCATAGGATCGCCGCTGCATTACCCCGACCTGCGTACTACAACAATTAAAAAAGAAAAAGGGATAAGACTACGACATTTGCCCGACTGCAAGCTGTTATAGAAAGATTGGCAAAGAAAAAAAGATGCCCTGTATCAGAAATCTTAAGAAGGATAGGATGGGCGCCAGCTAAACCCCTGCTCGGACCGCGAATAAAGCCTGTTGCTGCCACAGAGAAACAAAGAGGAAGATAAAGGCCAGTTTACCCGTTGTTGTAGCAGGTCTACAAATTAGGGAGGATACCACCTTCCAGCATATAGCCGACAGATCATCCGGTTCTAGGCTTCCGGCTGCAAGAAGGATGGTATGGCGACCTACTACTGGCGAGCTAAGACCAAAATAATGTCCTGAGAAGAAAAGTCTCGTCGAGAGACTTGAATCGAAAAAAGTGCTACTGCGATGAAGGGGACTCCCGGAAAGGAAGTTCAACAACCGCTACGAGACAACTGCGAGGCCGTGCGGAAAAGGCCACTAGAGGATGCCATGGACAAATTAAGGACCGATATCCGACGGTTAGAAAAATAAAGAGAAGAAGAACTAGGAGATGAAGTTGACTCATCAGAGTTCATGGATGAGGAGTATGCCGAGATCAATATGGTTGAGACACGAGCATCGTCAGCTTCGCAAGGTGCTCTGGTAGCTGCAGAAAGAGGTGAACCAGAAGTGTTGAGAGCACAGCTTCGAGAAAGAGATGATACAATTTACCAGATGGCAAAGAGGATGGAAGAGATGGCTGCTGCCCTAGCCACTCTCCAGAGTCAGGTACAACCTCAGAAAGAGACACCCCGGAAAAATTATCCATATAGCAGATGGTGGAAAAGAGATCACATCCATCAACGGAGACGAACAACCAAAGAAAGATCCTACACAAAGCATGATTCCAGAAAAGGACATTAAGAGCATGGTAGAACAGTAGGTACGAGAAGCTTTAACACAATCCAAGAGTGGAGCATCTATTCAGACGGGTAGACCTTACCCCAAAGAGTTCGATGCAGTCCAGTACCCGAAAGGCTTCGTACCACCTTTGTTTAATACTTTTGATGGAACAGTAAACCCTCGGCAGCATGTCACACATTTTCGTGCTAGTTGCTGCAAAGTCGGTGGGAGCGACGCTTTACTCTTCCGCCAGTTCGTCAGCAGTTTGTCAGGGATTACCTTCGACTGGTACACAGAATTGTCGAACAGTTCAGTAAAGACCTTTTCAGAACTGGAGAATCTCTTCGTTAAGCGATTTGCCAGGGCTCAACACCACATCACTATCGCTGATCTAGTGATGGAGCAACAGAAGCCGAACGAGACCTTAGTGGATTACATACTTAGATGGAGAAACTTAAGAATGAAATGTGAATTACAGCTTCAAGAACAACATGCAGTCGGCATCCTACTTAAAAGTATCCATGGCCTGATAGCGCTTCTCCTTAAAGGATTTACAATCAAGACTTTCGAGAAGTTGCTTAGCAAGGCCGGGAGCTTGCAAGAAGAGGCAAATTAGTTAAGTTTCGTGGATAAGAATGATAAACAGAAGCCCGTGAAAACATTCAAAAAGAAATCTGGAATCATCGTGGCAGTAGATAAGGGCAAGCAGCCAATGCAGATACCGTTAGAGCAGCCATAGTCTAGTTATCAACCACCACAATGAACATACCAACAACCTCAGCAGGGCTATCAGCAACCTCAGCAGGGTTATCAGCAACCTCGTCCGAGCTATTAGTCGCCTCAGCATTATGAACAACCGCCTTGTTCGTCACGTACTTTAAGAGAACTTCTAAATAGAGAATATCCATTCAAAACTGAAGCAGTAGCGAAGATGTTCCGCAGCTTAATGAAGACATAGTATTTTCAGCTGCCAGAGCCCAAGAAGCTGGAAGAAGTGAATAAGAAAGATCATCCGAACTATTGCCCTTACCACCAGATGCTCGGACACATGATAGAGGATTGCATCACTTTCAAGAGTTGGCTTGATGACAATCTCCGGAGAGGGAACATAACGATCCCAAAGGAATACATGAAGGAACCCCAGAAAGGAGGTTCCGTCAATGTTATTTCAACGGATCCCATTGTTCCGATAGACCCTTACACGACCGATGATGGATGGAGTACAGTCTGGACAAAGTCTTCAAATAAAATTTTGGATCAAATCAAGACCACTTCGGTACGTGCTTCAACTCAGAGTTTGAAACCTGTCGAGCCGGCACTATCACATGCAAACCCTACAGTTGATGAACTTCATGTTAGTATTCAAATTCTAGCTGTAGATGTTAATTCTTTTGACCTTAAACAATCTATTATTCAAATGGTTCAAAATAATCAATTTGGAGGAACACCTAATGAGGATCCAAATTTACATCTTGCTAGTTTTTTAGAACTTTGTGCTACCTTTAAATATAATAATGTTTCTGATGATGCTTATTAGGCTTAGACTCTTTCCTTTTTCCTTAAAGGGTAAAGAAAAGATGTGGCTTAATTCATTAGCAACTTGTTCTATTAAAACATAATCAGATATGACACAAAAATTCCTTGCTAAATATTTTCCTTCTTCTAAAACTGCTAAATTGAGAAATGATATTACTTCATTTAAGCAATTTGATGGAGAAACAATTTATGAAGCTTGGGAAAGATTTAAAGAACTATTAAGATAATATCCTCATCATGCTTTACCAGATTGGTTAATTATTCAAACATTTTATAATGGACTTAATAGATCACTTAGATCTATTATTCATGCTGCTGGTGGTGGTTCTTTAATGGCTAAGACATTTGAAGAAGCCTACACCTTAATTGAAGAAATGACTAATAACAATTTTCAATGGCCTTCTAAAAGGGTTAATCCCAAAAGAATAGCCAGTATTCATGATAATGAAGCCTTTTCTATTTTAGCTTCACAAGTGGCTGCGATATCTAAGAAATTAGATAATTTTGCTATTAATATATCGCATGTAAGTAATGATAATTCTGCAAATTCTGATGATTCTCAAACAATGGAAACTTTGCAAGCTATTGCTAGTAAAACTAATAAGCCTTATTAATTATTATAATCCTGGTTGGAAAAATAATCCTAATTTTCATCGGAGTAACGGACATCAAGTTAATCGAAATTGGAACAATCAAGGAAATTCAAACTATAGACCAACTTATCCTCTTGGTTATAACAATCAGTAGAAAAAGTTGTCTGTAGAAGAATTAATCTTGCAACTAAGCAATCAACCACAAAGTCAAAACACTGCTATTCGTAATATTAAGAATCAGATGGGTCAAATCTCTAATTTCATTAATTACAGACCTCAAGGAACACCGCCTAGCAATTTCAAAATTAATCATAAGGGATCTGGAAAAGAATATGAACAAGAAAAAGCTGTACAACTTAGAAGTGGAAAGGAATTAAAGGATAAAACATGGAATGAGATTGAAAAAGAGAAAGAAGTTGAAGAGATTGAAAAACGTAAAGATACCCTTTCTCCAAGTAAAGATCAGACTGTTGTACTTATTGAAGTGGGAGTTGAAAGACCACCACCACCTTTTCGTCAAAGACTTAAACAACATAACATTGACCATCAATTTTCTAAGTTCTTTGAAATTTTTAAGAAACTTACCATCAACATTCCTTTTGCTGAAGCATTGGAGAAAATGCCAAGCTATGCAAAATTTATGAAGAATATTTTAAGTAAGAAGAGAAAATTTGAAGCTTATGAAACTGTTGCATTAAGTGAAGAATGTAGGGCAATAATTCAGAAAAAATTACCTCAGAAATTTAAAGATCCTGGACGTTTCACTATACCATGTGCTATTGGAGAAAAATTCTGTGGAAAAGCCTTATGTGATTTAAGAGCTAGTATTAATCTCATACCATTTTCAATCTTTCGAAGGTTAGATTTAGGAGAGATTTCTCCTACCACTGTAACTCTTCAGTTAGCTGATCGATCGATCACTTATCCTAAAGGAGTTATAGAGGATGTTCTTATTAAGGTAGATAAATTTAACTTCCCTATGGATTCATTGTTCTAGATATGGAAGAAGATAAAGAAATACCTCTCATTTTAGGGAGACCTTTTCTAGCTACCGGTCGAGCTATGATTGATGTGCAAAAAGGAGAATTAAAGATGAGAGTTAATGGTCAAGAGAAAACATTCAATGTTCTGAAATCAATGAGGTATCATGAAGAAGAAAAATGCTATCAAATGGATATTTTGAATTATATAATTGAAAAGCATTACCAAGAAAAATGTAAGGTCATTTCTGATGATAAAGATAAAGTATCTATGTTATATAATGACTCATTAAATGAAAAAAATTTATCTGAAGAAACTCATTATATTCATGAAAATTGGGAAATTTTAGACACAACTAAAAATGATATACTTTTACCCTCAATTGAAAAAGCCCCTGAACTAGAATTAAAAATGTTACCTGCACATTTAAAGTATGCATTTCTTAGAGATTCATTAATTTTACCTGTGATTATATCTTCAGAATTAAGCAAAGATCAAGAAGAAAAATTAATAGGAGTTCTGAAGAATTTTAAGAAAGCTTTTGGTTGGACTATTGCAGTTATTAAAGGAATAAGCCCTTCAATCTGTATGCATAGGATTTTAATGGAAGAAAATTGTAAACCTACTATTGAACCCTAAAGAATATTAAATCTAATTATTAAAGAGGTTATTAAGAAAGAGATTTTGAAATGGTTAGATGTTTGAATTATTTATACTATTTCGAATAGCCAATGGGTAAGTCCTATTCATTGTGTTCCGAAGAAAGGTGGAGTAACTTTCATTGTTAACGAAAAAAATGAATTAATCCCAACAAGACAAGTTATTGGATAGAGAATTTGCATTGACTATGAAAAATTAAACAACGCCACTAGAAAAGATCATTTTACTTTACCTTTCTTGGATCAAATGCTGGATAAACTAGCTGGACACTCATATTTCTATTTTCTGGATGGATATTCTGGTTATCATCAATTACTCGTTGCTCCTGAGGATCAAGAAAAGACAACATTTACAAGTCCTTATGGAACATTTGCTTTTAGAAGAATGCCTTTTGGTTTATGCAATGCACCTGCAACTTTTCAAAGTTGTTTGATGTCATTATTCTGTGATTTGATTGATAAAGAAATTGAATTATTTATGGATGATTTTTTAGTTTTTGAAACTTCTTTTGAATCTTGCTTGGAAAATATAACAAAATTTTTGAAGAGGTGTGGAGAAACAAATTTAGTTCTAAACTGGGAAAAATGTCAATTTATGGTCTTAAAATTTCACAAATAGGGATGAAAGTTGATCAAGCAAAAGTGAAAATTATTATTGAACTGCAACCACCTACTACTGTTACTGATGTAAGAAGTTTTCTGGGTCATGCTGAATTTTATAGGAGATATATAAAGGATTTTTCTAAAATTGCTAGACCTCTTTACCATTTATCAGAAAAAGAAGCTAAATTTAAATTTAATGAAGATTGTCTGAACTCGTTCAATATTTTGAAAGAAAAATTAATCGTTGCACCTGTCATTGTTACAGCTGATTGGAATAAACCTTTTGAATTAATGTGTGATGCAAGTGATTATGCAATCGGAGCGGTATTAGAACAAATATATGAGATGATTTTTAAAGTTATATACTATGCTAGCAAAACTCTTAATGAAACTCAAATAAATTACAATACTACTAAAAAGAGCTTTTAGCAATAGTATATGCCTTTGATAAATTTAGACCATATCTTCTTGGAACAAAATTTATTGTACACACTGATGATTCTGCTATTAAGTATTTAATATCTAAAAAGGATGCTAAACCTAGATTGATCAGATGGGTTTTACTTTTGCAAAAATTTGATTTTGAAATTATGAACAGAAAAGGAACTGACAACCAAATTGCTGATCATTTATCAAGAATAAAAAATAATAATGAGAAGATTTATGAAGAAAATATAAATGAGAAATTCTCGGATGAGCATCTATATGTCATTTAAGGATTACAAATGCCCTGGTATGCAGATATAGTTAACTACTTTGTTAGCAATATTTTACCTTATGGGATGAATAGTAAATACATTAAGAAATTCAAGAATGATTGTAAATCATATATTTAAGAAGATCCTCATTTATTTAAAATAGGAAGAGATTCTGTGATTCGAAGATGTGTGCCTTATGAAGAAACTTTCGCAATTATTTAAAAATGTCACGATTCTGAATTTGGAGGACACTTTGGAGTGGGTAAAACTACATTTAAACTTTTAAATTTTGGATTTTATTGGCCTACTTTATTTAAAAATGTTAGACAATATGTGAAAACTTGTGATCGATGTCAAAGAATGGGAAATATATCCATAAAAGATGAAATGCCTCTAAAATTTATATTAGAATTTGAAATTTTCGATGTATGGGGTTTAGACTTTATGGGACCTTTCGTACCATCATCTGGAAAGATTTATATTCTATTAGCACTTGATTATGTTTCAAACTGGATCAAAGCTGTAGCTTTACCTAACTGTGATTCCAAAAGTGTTTCTAAATTTTTAAAGAAAATGATTTTTACATGATTTGGAATGCTCAGGATATTTATCACAGATAGTGGAAGTCATTTCAGAAATATAAGAATTCAATCATTGCTGGAAAAATTTAGAATTAAGCATAGAGTTGCAACTGCTTATCATCCTCAAACAAGTGGAATGGTTGAAGTGTCAAATAGAGAAATTAAAAGAATATTGGAAAAGACTGTTAATCCTAAAAGAGCTGACTGGGTTGATAGACTTGATTTTGAATTATGGGCTTATAGAACAGCTTATAAGACACCTATCAGAATGTCACCTTATCGGTTAATTTATTGTAAAAATTGTCACTAACCTGTTGAACTAGAGCAAAAAGCTTATTGGGCAATAAAGGAGTTCAATTATAATTTTAATACTACAGGAGAAAAACGATTATTACAACTAAATGAAATGGAAGAGATAAGAAATGAGTCTAATGAAAATGCAAGAATTTATAAGGAAAGAATGAAGAAATTGCATGAAAAAATGATTTTAAGTAAAATATTTGAGCCTTGACAAGAAGTATTATTATTTAATGCTCGTTTAAAACTTTTCCTTGGAAAATTTAAATCTAAATGGATGGGACCATTTATAATTGAGAAAGTATAACCTTATGTAGCTGTGGATATTAAAGATCCCAAAACTAGAAAAGTATTTAAAATTAACGAATTAAGACTGAAGCCTTGTATGGGAGAAATGAAATTAAATTACAAAGAGGCTCATGAGCTAAGTCTACCCGATTAATTCAATTAATTAGGTCGGGCTGACAACGTTAAACTAAGCGCTTTGTGGGAGGCAACCCATATTTATTAATTTGAGTTTAATTATTACTATAAGGTTATGCCTTGGTCTTGACTAAATTTGTATATAACTTCTGGAAATAGAAGGCTAACAAGTCTGTATTGGCTTAAGCTAAACATTTTCTTGAAGTATATAGAATTTGGACGTGGACCACTCCATGTCAAATGTGAGTAAAAAGGAGATCAAGTTAACATTCGTATGCGATTGTTTGTGATTGTGTTTGTGTGTTGATCATATTTGTTTGTTAGACCTATTTTTACGACCGAAACTTTGTAAAATTTGACGATAGGCGAATCAGAGTCGATCGAGGTTCTGGCGCCTAGGCTCCAAAAACTGGTGCGTAAGCGCTAGAATAACTTGCATATCGATGATCCGGCACCTAGGCGCCAGATTTCGGCGCCTATGCACCGCGGTTACAGATCATGGAAAAACTGAAATTCTTCAGTTTTTCACACAAAATCTCTTTATTTATAGCCTATTTTTTGTTTTGACCGGAGCAAGCCATTTTGGAGGAGTTAAAAAGGATTTGGATGCAATGGATAGAGGAAATCATGGAAATGAGGTAAGAGACAAATCTCCTAAAGATCCTCAGCTTTTTTTAATGGTTTTAATACTGTTAGTCTGGAGAAAATGTTTAGTCGAATGGATAAGATTGAAGCGGTACTTCAACGTATTGGCAATCATCTCCATGAGATGTACCACCAATACAAACACTTGGAATGGCAAACCAAACTTCAATCTGATCATATGGCTGCCTATCATGACGCTCAAGTAGAAATGTACGCGAAGAACAAGTGGATTGATGAAAAGACGACTTTAGAATTTCCAAGGGTGTTGGTGTTCTACCCCTTTGATCCTAGTGAACTTCATTGAGAAAGAGATGGAAATTGAAGATCCGTGTTAATAGATCTTATGTGTGTTTTAGGTGTGATGGAGTCTTGTTTTAGTGTATTGAATATCTCATTTGTGTGTTTGCTTAATTGTTCAATGTGTGTTGTTGAATTTGAATGTTTGCTTTGAATATGTTGTTGTTTCTATTATTTATAAAATGATGAACCTTGATACAGTCTTGTATTGAAAGTTATTAAATTTGGAATGGATATTAGGATTTAGAATTGATGAATTTGGATACATTTATGTGGATCTATACTACAATTTTAAATTTATTGTGAAAATATTTGGAGGTTATAAAATGGATTAATACTCTCATAAGAGTAATTAGGAGTTAAATTTGATAAGATTTGGATGAAATTATTTAATTTAAATTGAATTTTTGGAAAGGCGAGTCCGGCGCCTAGGCACCAGAATTCGGCGCCTAGGTGTCGGTTCGGCCTAAACCCAAAAACACATCTTCTTAAACCCCCACGTCATTTTTGATGCCTAAGCTTCCTTCTCCACTGTTTTTCGTGAAAATACCACATAGAGATCCCATTTAGATCCGGATTTTCAAGTTTTTGAGCTTGAAATCACCCGATTTCTTCATCTCGAGGTCAGATCTACATTCTAAACTCATTATTTTTTATTTTCACCATGGATTTTGCTCTCATTTAGAAAAACTAAAATTTTGAGAAAAATTTTGATTTGTTTATGGTTAAATCCATGAATTTTTAAGCTCTTTCAAGTTTGTAAAGCTTAAATTAGTTTATTTTCCTATATCCGTTGAATTTATTTTGCATTTTTATTTTCACGTTTAGATGGAACCCAAATCTAAGCTTGGAAAGGAACGAGAAAATTTTGATCGTAGCAAGTTTGTCACTACTGTTGCACACTTCCGATAAATTGATTTTGCTATTACTCAGAAATTTATCTCATAGCGAAGTTTTTATAATCCTGGAGGATGAATTGAGGAAACAATCGTTACGCTCAACTGGCATTGATTCTGCTATTTCACTGTTGTTGCTGTTATCCCAGTTGTTAGAGAATTTTATGCTAATTTCATGGATGCGGAGGAATACAAGATTTTCGTTCGAGGAGTTGGAGTAGGATTCACTTCTGAACGCATTAACATTTTCTATGGCCTGTCGCCAAACATAGAGTGTTATTACTCAGGATTATCTCCATCTGAGGGAGATTTGGATATGATTATTGCCTACCTGACTGATAGTACTAGAGCTTGGAAGATTCAAAATGGAAAAGGGTAAATTTTTCATCTTCTAACCTTAATGGTGTTTCCAAGGCATGACACTACTTTATTTCTGCTCGTCTCCTTCCTTCCAATCATCTCAACGAAGTTACCAAAGATAGAGCTATTCTTAACTACTGCATTCAAGAGAGGAAATCTATTGATGTAGGAAGCATTATTTATGATTCTATGGTGGCTACTGCTCGTTCTAGCACTTCTATTGGACTTGGTTTTCCATCTCTGATCTATTCTCTATGTCAAAGTGCTGGAGTAGTTGCTGAGTTTTCTGAGGAAAGCTCAAGTAGACAAAGCCTATAGGAAGAGAAAGCGTCAGCATTTATGATCGACTGCGAGGTAAGAGTTCTACTGCACCTTCTGGATCATTACCTACTTCAGGTAGAGCTTCTACTTGTAGATCATCTACTTCTACTGAGCCATCATCTACTTTTTGGGAAACCATGCATGATCAGTTTATAGAGCAGCAACATGAGTTATTCTTAACTCACTGCAGAGTAGTACGATAGACAAGAAGATTGATAATCATTCTGAGTATACAAAAAGAAAGAGTGATTATGATGCTGAGTATTCAGAGTCTTTAGTGAGATTTCTGAAGGGTGAGCACGATGTTGAGTTCCTTACTTGTCCCAAATTTTCACCATATGTTGATCCAAAGGATATGGAGTTTTCTTTTGGTGATGATGATGATGAAGCTACAGATAGTGATTAGTAGCTTGACTTATCTCTATAGATTGGTGATTCTATTTTTAATGTGTTTCCTGTTTCTTGTGCTGTTTATTGTGATGTTATTTGTTAGTGTTATTGTGAAATTTCTATGTTAAACCTGTTTTTAGATTATCTGATGCGTGTTTAAGACTGAAATGTGAATGAATTTCTATAAAAGTTTATTTTTGTTTCAGCCTAATGTTTAGTGTTCATGAATAGTTAGTAAACTTGCATGTTCAAAAATTTAAAAAATATATATAAAAAAAGATTTTTTTTTGGAAATTAACTCCTGCCCTGCAAAAGTTTTTCTATTTATGCTTAATCATTTCTGCTATATTCAGATTGAAGCATGTCTAGAATTAGAAGTTAGTTTTTCCTTACTACATCATTATTGTACTTAGATTAATTCCTATTTATTTCTTTCTCTCATGCTTTAGAAAACTTCATAATTCATATTTATACTAAAGCTGAAGTTTGGGGGAAGGGAAAATATTCATCAAATTTAAATATTATCTGTCCTTTAAGAACTAACATTTTCTTTAAAATATATATTAACATAACATAAGGAATGAAAAATCTCTTTAAGATTACCTAAATTTTTGAATTTATAAATAATTTAATAAACTTAATTAAAATTTCAAAAATTTTGATTGATTTTAAGAATATAATTATTTAACTTAAAGAATAATAAGATAAAAAATTTTCTATTTATAGTAAAGAGAATTGTATTTTTGAAATACTAAGGAATCAAGTTTATTTCTTGAAAAAGAAAAGATTGAAATAAGTTTTGAAAATAATAAATTATTAAAAATGTCATATTTATTAAGTAAGAATGTATAAGTTTTTGAAAATAAGTTAAGGATAGTGAAGTTCAAAATCATTAACAGGCTATCCAAAAATAGTAATCTTCACTTAAAAAAAGGGATTGAAAAATAATCCAGAATAAAAAAAAGAGAAAAGAAAGAAAAGAAAGTGAGGAGAAGCTTGAGGAAATGCTTAATCAAAAACTGGCTTCACTTGAATTATCTTATACGAAGAAAGCTGATTACATTTTTTACTTAATTTCTATGTAAATATATTTTTACTAGAAAAGTATTTTCAAGAAAATCTTTTTCTTATAAATATTCTATGTGACCTTGATATGATAAACTACAATTATTCTTGAAATAAATGAAAAAATGGAAGTCTTATGATTTGGTAGTTAAATATTCTTAAATTCTTAAAATTAAACGTAATTAGTGAAATTTGGTTAATGATTTGCTAAAGCATTTTTAAAAAAAAAATTATAAGGAATCTTAAATATTTTAACTTCATTCCAAATGTTATATATCTTATGTAATTAAAAGGGTTACTTGAGGATAAGTAATATTTATGTTTGGGGGAATTTGATCTACCTAAAAAATACCCATTTTTATGCCTTATTTATGATTCAAATCTTAAGGATATTATTCTTTATTGAAAGGTATTTTCATGTTTTTGGTTGTAGATGATCTAAAAGAGTCCAAGAAAGAAAAAGAAGGAAAGAGGAGCAAAAAGGGGAAAAAATGGAGCTTATGGAGCAAAATTTTGGAATTATTGGCCTGGCGCCTAGGCGCCAGAATCCGGCGCCTAAGCGCCAATTTGATACAGACGATGTCAAGTTTTTTTGATGACTTTGGGCAGTTATTTTGACACTGTTAAGCGGTTATAGGAGCTTCTAGAAGAGTGGAAGTTGCTCCTAATATATAGAACAAGTGATACAATTTATTTGAATACAAGGAAACGGTCTGCATTGCGAAGAGGTGTGACCCAAAGTGAAGAGGTGCAAAAGACCTGGTCACGGAGTCCGGTGCTTAGGCACGACGGTTACCTTCTAGAAGATATATTGAATTTGAATGAATTTTGAAGAGGTACCTTAAGCAACCCCTGGTCAAATTTAGAGCTCTATAAATAGGAGCTCATTCTACAGAGAAAATACTACCAACCCCCCCTCTTATTACACATACCCATTTTAGTATCTTCTCTCTCATATGTAGTTTTATTTAGTCTCTTTCATACTTAGAGTGCCACTTTATTTTGCATATAGTGAGTTTATTTTGAGTGTTTATTGTGTGGTATTGATGTTGGAGTCTTTCATCATTGCTTTGGAGTCAGTAGAAGTCAGCTGATCACTTGAAGGAACACTTCAGATAAGTATTTGTACTTTGGTTCAAAGTTTTATAAATATGTTTTGTTGTGTTATTTCAATGTGTTCTGAGTAGTTAGTTATCTTTCTCCTTTCAACTATGAAAATATTATAAATTAATTAAAATTAGTAGGAGAATTAAATATAAAATATTTTAAAACATTATGATGATATTAATACCTGATCTTAGTTTACTTTTTAAATTGGTCATTGAATTTGTTAAAACCTGTTGAAGAATTTTGAGACCTATGCAGAGATAAATTCTTAACTAGTAGATATCACAAGAATCCTTAGGTAATCGTAGGCTATATGCAGATTGTTTAAGGTGAAGTGCAAATAAATAGGATGATAATATTTCTTGGGCGTAAAATTAATTAGTTTCTAGAGTGACAGAGTTTACTAAATTCTAATAATTTGGTTTATAGAAAGGTAATGGGTCACTAGTAGGGCCGACCATAGCCACCCTTGGACATCTAGTAGTCTGAGCCTAGATTAGTCCATTCTACTAATAAAGCATCCCGAGTCTATCTATAAATTAGTCAATGTTCTTTGCACATGGACCAAAGGGTAAAGAATAAGAATGCTTCTATTTGGCACAATACCATAGTCATAATTTCCTATAAAAAATAATTACTCTATAATTCTTGGATAAGTTGAAAAAGGAGAAAGTCATTTTTATACTTACATTGAATTTTAATTACTGCTTACTTTACTTTACTGCTAAAATTCGAGTTCTAGGAGTAGATAGTTTAAAATTCGAGTTCTAGGAGTTTTTAAAGAGTTAAAACACTTAGAATTGCCTGAAACCGTCAAAATAACTACCTAAACCATTCATTCACCGTTCTCACCATTAGCAGCAATGATCTCTCAGTCTATGAGATTCTTAAATAAAATATAAACTGAATTTAGCGGGCAGAACTCGCTGTCGGCGGGATCGTTCTTGCCGTCGACAGCCAAGGCAAAATTTGCCCAGTTTTGCTCTAGTCCAAATGCTTTCCAAATTTATCTATGTATCCAATATCTTGATGATAATAAGGGTAAATTCGAGTAGTAGAAGTACAAACTAATGTTAAATTAAACAGATATATAATCATTACATATAAAAATAAAGATAACTATGGGTTGCCTCCCATAAAGCGCTTGGTTTAACGTCGTCAGCCCGACCTATTCAGGGTGTTAATCAGGTTGACTGAGCATTAAAACCTCTTTAAAATTTGGTCTTTTACCCTCAAAATATGGTTTTAATCTTTTTCCATTTACTTTAAATCTATTTCCATTCTTTGGATCTTCAATTTCAACAGCTTCGTAGGTAAATATTTGAGTTATAGTGAAAGGTCCTAACCATCGAGATTTCAATTTTCTAGGAAATAATTTCACCCTTGTATTCTACAACAATACTTCTTGTCTTGGTTCAAAATTCTTTTGGTTATTCTTCCAATCAAGCCTTATCTTCATTTTCTCTTTATAAATTCTATCATTATTATAGGATTCATTCTTTAATTCTTCAAATTCATTCATCTACAATAATCTCTTCTCACCAGCATCTTTCCAATTATAATTAAATTCCTTAATCTCTCAATATACTTTTTGCTCTAATTCAACTGGTAAGTTGCAAGTCTTTCCATAAATATGTCTGTAAGGAGTCATTCCAATTGGGGTTTTATAAGCTTTCTGTTTGCCCATAATGTAGTGTCTAGTCTTGTGGACCAATCTATTCTACTAGGGTTTACAGTCTTCTATAAAATTCATTTAATTTCTCGATTAGAAACTTCAGCTAATACACTAGTCTGTGGATGATAAGTATTCAATATTTTATGAATAATATTAAATTTTTCAGCAGGGCTATCAGCAACCTCAGCAGGGTTATCAGCAACCTCGTCCGAGCTATCAGTCGCCTCAGCATTATGAACAACTGCCTCGTTCCTCGTGAACCTTAAGAGAAATTCTAAGTAGAGAATATCCATTCAAAACTGAAGCAGTAGCGAAGATGTTCCATAGCTTAATGAAGACACCGGATTTTCAGTTGCCAGAGCCCAAGAAGCCGGAGGAAGTCAATAAGAAAGATCATCCGAACTATTGCCCTTACCACCGGATGCTTGGACACAAGATAGAGGATTGCATCACTTTCAAGAGTTGGCTTGATGACAATCTCCGGAGAGGGAACATAATGATCCCAAAGGAACCCCAGAAAGGAGGTTCCGTTAATGTTATTTCAACGGATCCCATTGTTCCGATAAACCCGTACACTATTGATGATGGATGGAGTACTGTCTGGACAAGATCATCGAAGAAAATTTTGGATCACATCCAGACCGCTTCGATGCGCGCTTCAACTCAGAATTTGAAACCTGTCAAGCCGGCACTATCACTTGCGATTGAAGAACCGCCCCAAAAGGAGGAGAAGATTGTGGAAGAAAAGAAGACCGAGGCTCCGAAGGGTAGACTAGGGGCTGCTTATCCTAGGATGGTTGTTTCCGATTCGGGGGAGAAATCCCTCGAACTCCTGACTCTGTATGATTATCTGCTCACTCCGGTGGGATCTTATAATGATAAGGGTTATGGCGTTGGCTACTTTTTGACTGTTTTTAACGATTACGTAACTAACGACAACCGGCTTAATCCGGATATCAATTCCAATATAAATAACGATTCTCAAATCATACACAACCCCGACAACCACGATGAAAAAGATGTTCACAAAGGAGGCTACGAAAGCTCGACGAGCAATGAGTCCATTTATGAATTCCGAAGGACTCCGATCACGATAGAATTAGAACCCTCAGACACCGAAGCAACTTCAGAAGAGCCAGTGATTCCAATTCCAGAGGATACACCGGCAGATTCAACACCAGATTCAGAAGAAAAAACTGAAGTAAAATTAAGAAGGGGAAAAGTTCTACCTCCGAGAATGGGTCCAAAGGATAAAGGAAAGCAGGTGGTTGCTCGGGAGGAACCAACCCCAACAGAAGAATTGACCATTTGGGAAGAAACTGAAGAACATGGTAATAAAGTGGACTACAACATGCTAGCCCATCTTAGGAAGCTACCAGCCAAACTAAGCATATACGACGCTCTGATCCTGTCAAAGGAGATGAGAGAAGCTCTGATCAAAGCTCTACTTGATCCAGAGATTTGTTTAGCTCAAATGGCCGGTAATTCCTTCGACGAGGTTTGCTCGTTAAAAGAATAATGAGGTGTTACCTTCACGGACAATGATCTGTTACTAGGAACAGCTGATCACAACCGACCGTTATACATTTCAGTCACTATTGGAAAGTTTACGCTCTCCAGAGTGTTGGTTGATCCAAGAGCATCAATCAATATAATGAATCTTCGGACGCTAGCATATTTTGAAATTGATGTTCGCAAGCTTGAAGCAAACAAGATTCTATTAAGAGGCTTCAATCAAAAAGGAAAAAGAGCTCTTGGATCGATAACACTACTAATGAAGACCGGTGATTTAGCAAAGACAACCGCAAAATTCCACTTAATTGATTCTGAAACATCGTTCAACGCTCTACTGGGTCGGCCGTGGATCCATGAAAATCGAATGGTACCGTCGTCTCTGCACCAGTGCATAAAGTATTACGATGGAGGAGAACAGTGCATCAAAGGTGACTTACAACCATTCTCCGTGCACGAATTTAGAATTCATGAAGATGCAGCCTACTATGCGCCCTCAAAGAAAACAATCTTTTCCAGAAGTACTATACCAAATAAAGCGAAAGAAATTCAAGACGATGAAGAACCTGAAGTTCTAGTCCAACAGTTACTCACCACTCCCTTACGGCGAGATGGTGAAGATTTCTCCAGACCTCGCACCCGAGGTCGAGGCCGGGGATGAGGACGTGGAAGAAATGTTGTAACAGTTGGACAGAAGAAACCAGTCATCGATGTTGATTGGGTGAACACTTCGGAAGAAGAAGAAGAATTTAAGAAAGAAGCAGAGACAATAAGTCAAAAGAAACCCCCGTTCAAGATCTCTCTCAAAGATGAAAAGAATGAATAATATAAATCAATGTACGAGAAGATTAACCATCATGTGCATACTATGACCCTGACCCCGATCCATTCGAATAAGATCGAGGGTATGGTGGTCAAGGAGGTGCATGGTGGTGGTACTAAGCCAATCAAATTTTACCGTGGTACTTCTTCTTCCAATAATGAAAAAGATGTATAATTTGAAGATGTTACTTCTTCCAAATTAATGGAACTACCTTTTGAGTGGTACTCTCCCTGTGTTCAAAATTTAATTTAGCGTGGTGTCTTACCTCGACAATGGACAAAAGGTCGATCACAACACTTTGAAAAATTATGGAATAATGCCGGTCGGCCTCCCAATTCAAAACATGGTCTCGGATTCGACACAATAGGATCAGTTGATGATGCAGAATTTTGCTTGGTTGTCACTTGCGAACCTAATGAAGACTGCTTGGAAGCCTCAGAAGATCTTGAAGATCTTCAAATCGGAGACGCTCCACCAGAATTCTAAGAAGAAATTAAATCTACAATAGACGAGTTAGTGGAAGATAACTTAGGTACTAGCGAAGAGCCTAGGCCAACCTTTGTTAGCTCCTTACTCAATAAAGAAGACCCCGAGGAAATAATCAAGCTTCTAATAGAATTCAAGGACTGTTTTGCTTGGATTTACGACGAAATGCCAGGATTAGCTCTAGAAGTTGCAGTTCACAAATTAGGAGTAGATCCTACTTCCGTTCCAGTTAGACAAGCTCCTAGAAGAATGCATCTAGAAATTGAGCAGCAAGTAATAGCTGAAGATAAGAAGCTAATAGACGTGAAATTTGTCCGTGAATAATAATACCCAACTTGGTTAGCCAACGTGGTACCAGTCAGAAAGAAGAATGGCCAGATCAGAATCTGCGTAGATTTCAGAGATTTAAATAAAGCATGTTCAAAGGACGAATTTCTACTACCAATCCCAAAACTGATGATCGACATTGCTTCAACTCATGAAATATTCTCTTTCATGGATGGATCGTCGGGATACAACCAGATAAAGATGGCACCAGAAGACGAAAAGCTCATGGCATTCAGAACGCCGATCGGAGTGTATTGATACACAGTAATGCCATTCGGACTAAAGAATGCAGGAGCAACGTACCAAAGCGCGATGACGAAGATTTTTGATGATCTCATTCACAACCAAGTAGAGTGCTACGTGGATGATGTCGTCATCAAAAGCAAACAGAAAGAAGATCACCTGTATGATTTGAGAATTATTTTCGAGCAACTAAGACAATTTAACCTTAAGATGAATCCCTTAAAATGCACCTTCGGCGTCACCTCCGGGAAATTCTTAGGATTTGTTGTCCGACATCGCGGGATTGAAATTGATCCGGAAAAGATTAAAGCTATCTTAGAAATGCCACCTCCTAAAACCTTGAAACAGCTACGATCCTTTCAAGGAAAGTTGGCATATCTTCGACGCTTTATATCAAATTTGTCAGGAAGGTGTCAGCCTTTTTCTGCTTTGGTTAAGAAGGATGCCACCAAATGTCAACATGCCTTCGATGACGTCAAGCAATATTTAATGACACCTCCTGTCTTAGCAGCCCAAGTCTCAGGTAGACCGTTGATACTTTATACTACGGCTTTAGATGACTCCCTTGGAGCCCTGCTAGCCCAGGTCAATGACGAGGGAAAAGAAAATGCTCTCTACTACCTAAGCCATCGTCTAATCCCGACGGAAGTAAAGTATCCTCCGATTGAGAAGCATTGTTTGGCCCTGATCTTCGTCGCTCAAAAGCTCAGGCATTACATGCTTTCTCATATAGTCAACCTTATTTCGAAAGTTAATCCGTTGCAATACTTGATGACCTGGCCGACGCTTTCTGGCAGACTTGCCAGGTGGTCGATGATACTATTGCAATTTGACATAACTTTCGTTCCTCTTCGCGCTGTAAAGGGATAAGTCCTAGCTAACTTCCTTGCAGCACACCCTTTACCGGCAGATTCGCCGCTCGACGACGATTTGCCTAACGAGCAAATAATGAGCCTAGATGACCCTGATGATCGACGTTGGGAACTATACTTCCACGGTGCGTCCTCAACACAGAAGAACAAAGAACTGCAAACGATAGTGCCCGGTAAGGCAGGAATCAGACTAATCTTTATAACACCGAAGCGGGGGATGTTAAAATACTCCTAACACTTAACAGAACCGTGTATAAACAATGAGGCAAGATATGAAGCCCTCATAACAGGACATGAATTAACCATTCAGATGGGAATAACGAACATCAATATCTACGTAGATTCTCAGTTGATCATTCAACAGGTCGCCGGACAATACAGAACTTTAAAGCCAAGACTCGAGCAGTACTTTCAGTACACCATGAAATTGTTGGAACGAATTCCAAATGTAACAATCTACAAGATTCCCAGAAAAGAAAATGCTCTCGCCGAGGCGAGCTCCGATGCGCTAGCCCGCCTCGCAAAGGAATTTTCCTGTTTGCAGGATGAGTCAGTTGAAGTGTCAGTTCAAGGACAACATGTCCTATCACAGCTCGACATGGATACAATACATAGATCAGAAAAAGTAGAAGAAACAATTTCAGCAGTGACAGAAAATACAAAAGATTGGCGACAGCCATTAATAGATTACTAGCAGACAGGAAACCTACCGGACAATAAGTCGATAGCCCATCAAATCAAGAAAAGAACTCTGTCTTACGCATTAATAAACAATACATTATATAGAAGGTCTTTTGATCAGATGTGGCTAAGATGCTTAACGGGTCTGAGGCTCGTGAAATCATTAAAGAAGTACATTCAGGACTTTGTGGCGCTCATCAGTCGGGTCCGAAAATGAAAATGAAGATTAAAAGACTAGGGTACTACTGGCCCTCAATGATGACTGACTGTATGAAAATCGCCAAAAGTTGTCACCAGTGCCAAGTGCACGGAGTGGTTCTATATAGTGGGTCCGATAGAACCGTCTTCTTCAAGAGGACATCACTTCATTCTTGCAGCTACATACTACTTCTATAAATGGGCTGAAGTTATACCACTCAGAGAAGTGAAGGCACACCACGTGCTACAGTTTTTCAAGAACCAAGTTGTCTACCGTTTTGGGGTACCGCGCAGGATCATTTCAGATAATGGTTCTGCATTCAAAAGTACAAAGATCAACAATTTTGTTTGAAGACACGGGATCGATTGACGATACTCAACGATCTACTACCCAAAAGCAAACAGCTTTGTCGAGGCTTTTAATAAAACTCTCGTCCAGATTCTAAAGAAAAGTTTGGGCGACAATAAGAGAATTTGGCACGAGAAGTAGTTAGAAGCCTTATGGGCCTACAGGACGACTTTTAGAACTCCTACTCAGTCTACGCCTTATGCTTTAGTGTATGGGTCCGAGGCTGTTCTACCCCTGGAAGTTCAGCTTCCGTCTCTCCGAATTGCAGTTGCAGAAAAGATCACTACAGAAGAAAATGCCAGACTACGACTGGAAGAAATGGAAAGCCTGGAAGGGAAAAGACTTTCCGCACAGCAGAATTTAGAACTGTATCAGGCCAAGATGATCCAGCCCCATGATAAACTGGTCCACCCAAGAACTTTCAAAGTCGGTGACTTAGTTCTTGTTCTCAGAAGACCTATTCTCGCACATCGCAAGGTAGGTGGTAAATTTGAACCAACTTGGGAAGGACCATTCGTGGTCGAGACAGTCTACTCAGGAGGTTCCTACCAGCTTGTGAATTGCCGTGGAGAACGACCTATGCTTCCAATCAATTAACGGTATTTGAAGAAGTATTACGCAAACTGATGTTTCGAAGGGTGGCCTCTAATGTAGAATCTTACCTCTAGAAACACGGGTGAAGTAATCACTTTGTGACTAGGTCCGAACCCAAAATAAAATAAAATGGATGATAAAAAAAATCTCATCAACGAAAATGTTAAAAAGAAAACATGGGAAATCGTAATAATAAAATGTTAATATTTCCTTTTAAATCCATTCATTCCTGATATTTTTTCATCTCTTCCTACTTCCTTTAAATTTAAAAGAAGTGAATAAGAATTTTTAAGTGTTTTCTTATTGTTCTTGTTCTTAGCACAACCCCTGATCCTTTCCTTGTTTTTTCGCAGGGAAATGTCGAACGAGCGGTTGGTTCTAAACTTTAAAAATGGCGTGAGTCTAGCACTTGATGAAAAGAGGGCAAGGGATGGGGCAGTGATAGAGATTGACTCAGACTTCACACCAGCCGGCTTACAATACGAAGAAAATGATAGGATCCCAGTTGATTGAGAAGAACTTCACAGCCAGATAGTGATGAAAATGGGTGGCCCGAGCCACCAATCCAACAACAAGAAAAGAAAAGCAAAGGCCGCTCATGCAGCCGGAGAAGATAAAAAAGTTAAGTCCGTGGTTGCCACAGCAGAGGGTAGGCTTGTCAGCGCCGCGCCCGCAGAAATTCAAGGGGTAAGGAGAGCTACTCTCACTTCTACCCAACGAAGAAATAAGAATCGTCGCATTCGCAAAATGTTGACCAAGTTAGCAGAAGATCAACATGAACAAACGATTGATACTGTTAGTGAAAATGCTCCAAGGAGATCGGTTCGTCAGGAACCAGAAAGAAGAAAGTCAATTCCAAGAAGGTTGGAACAAATAAAAGAGATACAAAGAAAAGCAGAGACAGAGTCGGTACCCCGACGCCGAGCATACGTACTGGATCTGAAGAGTCTTGTTGCAGGAGCAACCTCGGAGGATGTCCTTACAGAGACTATCCCCGAGAAGCCGAGACATGCATAAGAACGTGCTGGGGTTGAGCCATACATCTCGCAGTATGTTACTAGACACCGAGGACTTCAGATAATCCCGGAATACGAGCTGAAGAAAATGCAGCTAGTCGAAAAGAAAACCTTTGAGTACTTTGAAAGAATTGGAAACAAGAGGGTCAACATTTTGGAAGGCCTCGAGCTGCATACAGATGTTTTCTTAGACTATAAACAACAAAAAATTGTAGACTGCATCCTTGAATTGCAGAAAATGGGCCGAGCTGGCCGCCTGAGAGAAAAGACATATTCAGAACCCCGAAGATGGATGCCGGGAAAGGGAAGAGTTATAATCCAATTCGGATGTTGCTACAACTTTGCCACAGACAGAAAAGGAAACCCACCAGGATACTCCATCGCGGTGAGGTGGATCCAATGCCGAGAGTCATCAAGAGAATGGTTAAAAGGATGATAACATGGAGGGTACTGCCTGCAGATTGCATACCCAACAGCTGCATTATCAACATCTACAAGAAGGGCGACTGCATACCGCCGCATATAGACCATCATGACTTTGTCAGACCATTTTGCACAGTGTCATTCCTCAGCTAGTGCAACATCATGTTCGGATCTGACCTCCGGATTGCAGGCCCCGGTGAGTTCCGAGGGCCGGTGGAGATACCACTACCGGTAGGATTCATCCTAGTGTTAAAAGGAAACGGAGCAGACATTGCGAAGCATTGCATTCCAAGAGTGCCTGTGGAGCGGATCTCAGTTACTTTTAGAAGAATGGACGACAGAAAAAATGCCTTACCATTTTTAGCCACCAGAATTAGAGAGTCTCCGGCCCTATGAGCTGTGAGTTACATGGGAAATAACACACCTCCAATGCACATCCATGCGGCATTCCTGCCAGAGATGGCTTGGAAGGTGATGTTATTGCCCATGTTTCTTACTATTCAGACATGGATTTTTGACAGACGCTTTTGGATGGATCAACAAGAATCTTACACGATCTGTTTTGGATTTGCATGGATTGTATGAGACATTAAATTTCTGAAAAAAAATGTCATCATGACTAGATCAAGTTGTATGATGTACTTTCAGCAAGTTGGAATGAAAACGACTACGTCATATTTTGCCTTCACCTCTTTTTGTGCAAATTGACTGGGAAACGCAATTAGAGTTAAATGAACTTTAAACAAAGAACAGAAAAGAAAACAAAATAAATGAAAATTTTTCCTAAAAATCTTAATATTAAAATGAACTTCAAATTCACATGAACACTAAATAAACAACAAAATAAATAAATAAATAAATAAAAAATGGAATCGTTAAAGGACAAACAAAATGAATCTAAATCTCAAATTGAATTCTGATCTGAATCCTCTGATTTGAACCTTTTAGTTCTTCTCTCAATCAAAATCTGTTTGAAACTCTTTGAAATTTGAATATTTTCCTTTACTTATTGCTAGGTCAAGTCTTTTCAGCTTGGTACACTTACCAGCTCCTTTCAATTCTCTTTCTTCTGTGTCTTAGAGGATCGACTAATTCTATTGACACGGAGCCACGAACTTTGTTCGATTTGGTTCTGATGGCATGGGATTGGGTCCCTCTTCATATAGATAAATCTTCGAGATTGGAACTAGTTTCCATTTCTCATTAAATTTCAATTCTAAATTTCGAGACTGGTACCTAAATTCCAGTTCTCTTCCTTCGAGGTCGGTACTTAAATTATGATTCTCATTTGAGATCGATACCTAAATTTTGATTCTCTTTCTAATTGATTCCTAAATTTCAATTCTAAATTTCGAGACTGGTACCTAAATTCCAGTTCTCTTCCTTCGAGGTCGGTACCTAAATTCTGATTCTCATTCGAGATCGATACCTAAATTTCGATTCTCTTTCGAATTGATACCTAAATTTCAATTCTAAATTCGAGGTCGGTACCTAAATTCTAGTTCTCTTCCTTCGAGGTCGGTACCTAAATTCTGATTCTCATTCGAGATCGATACCTAAATTTTGATTCTCTTTCGAATTGATACCTAAATTTCAATTCTAAATTCCGAGACTGGTACCTAAATTCCAGTTCTCTTCCTTCGAGGTCGGTACCTAAATTCCGATTCTCATTCGAGATCGTTACCTAAATTTTGATTCTCTTTCGAATTGATACCTAAATTTCAATTCTAAATTCCGAGACTGGTACCAAAATTCCAGTTCTCTTCCTTCGAGGTCGGTACCTAAATTCCGATTTTCATTCGAGATCGATACTTAAATTTTGATTCTCTTTCGAATTGATACCTAAATTTCAATTCTAAAATTCCGAGACTGGTACCTAAATTCCAGTTCTCTTCCTTCGAGGTCGGTACCTAAATTCCGACTCTCATTCGAGATCGATACCTAAATTTCGACTCTCTTCCGAGACTAGTACCTAAATTCTAGTTCTCATTCCGATATCAGTACCTAAATTCTGATTCTCATCCTTTTCGGGATCGATACCTAAATTTCGACTCTCTTCCGAGACTAGTACCTAAATTCTAGTTCTCATTCCGAGATCAGTACCTAAAATCTGATTCTCATCCTTTTCGAGGTCGATACCTAAATTTCGACTCTCTTTCGAGACTAGTACCTAAATTCTAGTTCTCATTCCGAGATCAATACCTAAATTCTGATTCTCATTCTTTTCTAGATCGATACCTAAATTTCGACTCTCTTCTGAGACTAGTACCTAAAATCTAGTTCTCCTTCCGAGATCAGTACCTAAATTCTGATTCTCATCCTTTTTGAGGTCGATACCTAAATTTCGACTCTCTTTTTGAGATTGATACCTAAATTTCGATTCTCTTTCAGGTTTGATACTTAAACTTTAAATCTCACACTCTCGAAATCAGTACCTAAATTCTGATTCCCATCCTTTGTGAGGTCGGTACCTAAATTCCGACTCTCATTTTGAGATCAGTACCTGAATTCTGATTCTCATCCTTTTTCCGTCGATACTTAAACTCTGATTCTCACTCCGAGGCTGGTACCTAAATTCCAGTTCTCTTCGCAATCCCGAGGTTGAAACCAAGGTTTCAATCCTCATTACCATTCTAAATTTCAAATTCAAAATTTCCTTAAATTGATTTTAAATCAAACTTCAAATCGAAATCCAAACTCACACATTGAAACTTGAAATTTAAAAGTAAACTGAAATCTAAATTGAATCCCTCTCCAAATCCTGTGATTTGAAATTCACCTCCTTTTCCATTCCCCAATGAGAGTTCAGGAATCTCCAGTCATGGAAATATACTTGATACTCCCCAGCGGAAATTCTTCTGCTTCGTCCTAAGTTTGTCACTTGGACATCTGTGTTGGTTCTGTTGATCTCTTCGGTCAACGCCAATACGCGTGGTGTGCTCCGTCAGCACACCACACCTATTGGGGGTCCATTTGTTGACCTCATTTTTGATGAGGTCTATTCTTTTGCCTCTCTCTTTAGTACTTAGGATCTAGCCTTAGGCTTTTCCTTTGACTAATCTTAGAGGACTAGAAGTGGAACCCACCCTTTAGAAGTTCAAACACCTCTTGACTCCCTGCAAACCCCACAAGCTTGATTGTAGACCCCTAATCACCTAGAGGGTTGAAGTCAAATGTGGAGGTTTGAAGGATGAGTTCCCTATAGGACCTTTTGGCCTTAGGAATACCCTGGGTGGCCTGGTCTGGTGAGGGTTGACATGCACATGCACTACATTCTCACACACATTCCAAGTCCTAAAAACACACTCTCACCCAACTTGACTTCCTGACTCATGTAGGAAATTCATATGGATGGTCTTTAACCCCTAAGCCCCTGGCTAAGAGGGTTAGGAACAACATAGTGAATGCCTCAAATGAGTCCTCTCATGACTCATATGGGCTTAATATGGCTTCATGGCTCAACCAAAGTGATTCCATTCTACTCAAATTTGATCAATCTTCATTTTCCCAAAATTTCAATTTTTGACCCCCGGGGCCCTACTCCCACTAAACCTACCAAAAGTCTTTGAAACTACCTAAAATTTAAAAAATCACCTAAATTACCCAAAATTCCTCTAAATCAATCCTAAACATTTTCCCCCACCCAAATTGATCATCCGTAGCAAAAATTATCAAAATTTCCAAAAGTACCCCCCAATACCCTCCAAATACCCAAAATGCCCTTCTTAGCCCAAAAATCCAAAAATTCAGAAAATTCCTAAAAAATTCCAAAAAATCCCAAATTTTTCCAATTTTATTTTGTTCAACTATAACATGGGCCAATTTGGCCAATTTACACCACTTTTTATCAAAACCCCCAATTTAACACATTTTTAACTCGAGTGAACTCAATGTCAAACCAAACCACCCCAATTGACCTAAATTATGGTCTAGTTCAATTCTAAACTTTAATTAAACATCCCCAACATCAATTTAGACCAAATCCAACTCCATCTTGATTGACATTTGAGCCCAATTTCAATTTGAGGCCTAAAGCCCAATTTTTGCCCATGACCTAAACTTAGCCCAAACTAACCCAACTCAACTCCAATTAACCCCAAACCTTTTCCTAAGCCTTCCTAATATCCCAAAAAAAAAACACTAACTTGATTTGCCCAAAATTTGAACTTAAACTCCACCTAAACCTAACCCAAAACCAAATTCCCTTAAATTGACCTAAGCCCAAACGTAACCGAAATGGACCCAAACCCCAGAATCAAAGCCCAATCAAAGTTGAAAACTCTTTGTGACACTCCCATGAACATTTCTCAACATTTATTTTACATCAAATCCAACTTTAGCCCAACCTTAACCCAAGTTAGCCCAATTTGGCCCACTTTGGCCCCTTTAACTAAAAAGCACAAATTCAACCCAATTCTACTCTTAATCACACCAAATTGATTCCAAACCATTCATGAAACATCCCTAAACCAATTGCAACATTTATTTGACATATTCCTTCACAAAATTTTCATCTAAAAGCCCATCCTAAAGTCCAAGAGCCCACTTCCCTAAATCACTTTAAAAGCCCACCCAAGACCATTTCAAAAGGCCCAAAATTCATCAAAAGCCCACATGACATTTCTCTACATCATCCATTTAAATAAAATCATCCCTAAATTCCTAAATCAATGATCAAATAATTCCAAATAAAGCTTCATCCAAATTTCCACCAAAAATGCCAAAATTCATAAAATCCCCTTTTATGAAATTGACCAAACTTTTCCCTAAGCCACATGGAGCCATGAAGCCATGCACAAGCCATATGCAAGCCTTGATAGTCACTTTACACCTCACCATACCCAAAGTGGCAAGAAGAGGGAGCCCTTTAATGATTCTCTTAAGGGTGATCAAGCCTTTCCATGACTACTCCAAATCTTGCATAAACTTAATTGCACTTGGATTGTGACTTGACCCCACTAATTAAGCTGAGCCAAATAACTTTCTCTTCAGCCCAATCTAGCCTTGGGTGGTGAACCCAACCCATTTTCATGGATTGACCCAAAACAAAACAAAATACACTCTCCCCCATTCCATTTTAATCAAGCCTTTTACACATGTCAAACTCCAATTGACTTCACCAAATTCAACCCCTGACCCCACTGAGTTAGATGGTGACCCATGCCTGGCCGGCCAGCCACCACAGCCGCCGGAAAACACCATGGCCGAGAGCTCCATGTGAGCCAAACTTTCCAATTCTCTTTTGCTGACTTGTCTCAACCCAAATGGACAGCATAGTTGTTCTTCTCCTCCCCTGAGAAGCTGATCCCATCCTCCAATTGCCCCTGTGAAGCCCTCCAGCCATGCCTATTTAAACACCACCACCTCTCGGCCAAATAAGGAGTTAAACCAGACCTTAAGGAAACTCTACCAAAATTGCTCCAGGACCCTCTCCTAACCCAGAGCAGTTGATCCCCAGTGTTCCTTTGCCCTAATCCCCATTGACAAAGCTCAATTTCTGAGTTGAAAATCCACCAAAAAACAGGACACTTCACCACAGTGAGCCAATCCCCAAATTGATTGGTCCTACACCTTCACCGGACCAAGAGGAGAAGTCCCCAGCCAAAAGCCCCCTCACCGAGCCGGCCATTGCTTCTAGCCTCCAAGCTTTGTGATCGGTCGTGGGCACTTTCATACCTAGGCATTTCCCCGGGACGGGAGACTTCATCCGGAGCTTGCCCGGACCCGATCGAAGGTGACACAACTCTCAGATCGAAGCTTCACTTCTCTGAGCAAAGGTATGAACTCACTCTTCCTCCCGAGCTTCCAGTGATTCTTTATTTTGTTTAAGTTAATTTCATAGCCTATAAACCATATGGATGTGTTCGTCTCTTCAAGACGAATCCATAGAGCATAGGAACACGAAAATCCATTAAGAAACGAGTGAGATCTTAGGGTTTTAGTGTGGACGGTCACGGGTGCACACCAGTCGTAGACGATGACCAGGACCTGTTGGATCGCGCGTGTATCTAGCGGACAATCGAGATCATGTCAGACGGCGCAATGGTACATGAACCGCGGGCCCCTGGAGCACTAAGTCGGATGGCGACGTCGAATAGGAATGCACCGCGTAGGCTATCGGAGCTACCGAGGATTGCGTGGCGCCGCGTGGATAAGTAGATAATTAGGGTATTTTTGGATTTATTTAATTACCAGAACTTCAAAAATCCATATCTTTGCATAGAAAAATCACAAAGATAAAATAAAAATACCCTCTTGCTCGGTGAACAGAGGAGAATAATGTGGAAAAGAAATCAAGTTTATTGAGTGAGTATTTTATTTTTAATAATTTATTTACTGTTTTCAGTATCTTGATTCTTCATTTGCATAGACAATTTACCACGGCATGAGACCATAGGGCTTTTGAAGCCTCTGATCTTGGGAACATTCTCTGAATTTTTCAAGGTCAGAGGCCATCTCTGTGAAAAGTTATTGAATTTTCAATTTCAAGTCACTGTTTTAGGTACTTTAATTCCAATAATTAGCATGTTATGAAATAAATTCTAGGAAAATTTGGTGATGTTCCTTAGGACCAGAGGACCCTATGAAAAATATATTTTGAATTAATTCATTCAAAATAACCTTAATTGGCCTAAACCCCTAAAATTGAATTTGAATTAATTAGGGATAACCACATATCAAATTGACTTGAAAACAATTCCCCACTGATCTTTAGGATCAGAGAGACCTCACATAAAAATTTGAAATCAATTGGACTTGATTAACCCTACCAAATGGGTTGATTAAGCTTCATAAGTAAAATGGAACTTTAAAAATTCATAACTCCAAAAATAAATTTCAAAAATTCATAAAAATGGTTTTGGAGCTTCTCTGATATCAGGGGAGTTCAGGAAAATTAAAATTGGAATTTTCTAAAAAAGTTGATTTTCCACCATATTTTAATATTTTAATAATTAAAAAATAATAAAAATCAAAAAAATATTAAAAATCATAAAAATGTCACATTTTGACTCCTAATCACTTAGGAACAAACCAAATATTTTTCCTAAGTCCCTAGGATAAGATATTCAATTTTAAAAGCTTAATGTAATTTTTAAAATTAAAAATGAATTTTCAACCCTCTTCACTAAAATAATTCTAATAAATCAAAGAAAAATCAAAAAATTATAAAATTTTTTTCTCTAGACTCCTTGAAGTTAGAGGAATTTAAGAAAAATATAAAATCTATTTTTTCAACTTTTATTTTATTTTAAGATTACGTAATACTCTAAAATTCAAAATAATTATAATAAATAAATTATAATTCAAAAAATCACCACAATTGGTCCAAGTGATCCACTAGTCATTAGAAGCATCCCATAATTTTCTTATGGATAGCAACTTTCCCTTGGTTATGTTGTTGAATTTTCCTTGAAAATCCCTATTTTTCATTAAAAATAATTATATAAATAAATTAAATTCAGAAAAATCACATTTTCTACTCTAATGTCTTAATTGACATGTGAGTGAGGTGACATAAAAATTTCAAATTCATTTGAGCTCAATTTAGTGCGTTATGAAATAAATTAGCTTAAAAGGGCATAAAGGTAATTAAAAATTTTAACCCTTAATTAAAACCTTAGGTTTAATCAAAATGGGTAGTAAAATATTTGATTTTAATTTTCTCTTGAATGATTGAAACTTAGGGAAATTAAGGGTAGGAACCCATTAAACACTTTGAAAATATAAAAAATGAAACTTTAGTTAATTAAATAATTTAAATTTTGGAAAGAATATATTTAAATTTGGATCATTAAAATAGGGATATTACTAAGAGGACATTTATTCTTTAATTTAAAAAATCTCTAAATGAGTCCAACAACAACAACAACAACAACAAAGCCTTAATCCCACTAAGTGGGGTCGGCTACATGAATCCTTTTTCCCCATTGCGTCCTATTTAGTGTCAAATTTTCGTTTAATTCTAATAGATTAAGATCATTTTTTATGCAATAAGCCCAAGTTTTCCTAGGTCCGCCTCTCGCCTTTCTTAACATAAGTTATATTTAAAACATCTACTCTCCTAATCGGATCATCGAGTGGTCGACGTTTAATGTGACCAAACCATCTAAGGCGACTCTCTCTAATTTTATCCGTCATCGGTGCAACTCCAACCCTATTACGGATATATTCATTTCGCATTTTGTCTCTAAGTGTAGAGCCACTCATCCATCTAATCATTCTCATCTCGGCAACACTTAACTTAACATTATGCTTCTCTTTTAAAGGCCGACATTCAGCACCATAGAGCATTGAAGGTCTCACCACCATCTTATAAAATTTTCCTTTCGATCTAAATGGTACTTTTCTATCACACAATAGGCCGGACGCATTCCTCCACTTCAACCAACCAACACTGAATTCTACTATTAACATCCCCATCTATATCACCATCGCTTTGAACAATGGACCCGAGATATCTAAATCGTTCACACCTTTTAATAATTTGATCACCCAAAGTTCCACTTCGTCACTAGACCTACTATTACTAAAATTACATTCCATGTATTCGGTTTTAGTTCTACTCAAACGAAGACCTTTAGACTCCAATGTAGACCTCCATAATTCAAGTTTTTCCTGGACTTTTCTCTCGGTCTTATCCACCGGGAGGATATCATCGACAAAAAGCATACACCAAGGTACATCCTCTTGTAAATGGCCGGTAAGACCATCCATAAATAAAGCAAAAAGATATGGGCTTAAAGCCGATCCTTGATGTAAACCAACGAAATAGTAAAATACTTGGTCAATCCTCCTTCGGTTCGAACACATGTAACGACTCTATCATACATATCTTTAATGACTTGAATATAAGTCAAATCAACACATTTCTTCTCGAGGACTCTCCAAAGAACATCTCTAGGAACCTTATCGTAAGCTTTTTCTAAATCAATAAAAATCAAATGTAGATCCTCCTTATTATCTCTCGTACCTCTCCATCAAACCTCTTAATAAATGTATAGCTTCCATGGTAGACACGCTCGGCATAAATCCAAATTGATTATGAGAAATCTTCGTAATACGTCTTAACCTATGTTCAATCACCCTCTCCCATAACTTTAAAGTATGACACATCAATTTAATTCCTCTATAATTTGCACACTCTTGTGCATCTCCTTTATTCTTAAAAATGGGGACCAAAATGCTCTTTCTCCACTCCTCGGGCATCTTTTTTGTTTTTAAAATAATATTAAAAAGTTTAGTAAGCCGGGAAACCCCCAAATCACCTAAACATTTCCACACTTCAATTGGGATATCATCGAGTCCTACGGACTTTCCCCCTTGGTTTTCTTTAAAGCCTCATCAACTTCTTTCTTACTAATGCGACGGTAAAAGTGAAAAGTTTTATTATTATTAACGATATTAAGATCACTAAGGTCGATCGTACTTTCAGCATCATCATTAAAAAGTTTATCAAAATAACTCACCCACTTATGTTGAATATCTTTTTCTAAGAAAAACACTTTTTGATTTTCATCTTTAATACACTTTACTTGAGTTAAATCTTTACTTTTCTTTTCTCTTTGTTTGGCTAGTTTATACATATATTTTTCACCTTCCTCAGTATCTAACATGTTATAAAGATCACTAAAAGCAGAATTTTTAGCGTCACAGATTATTCTTTTACACTCCCTGCAGGCCGTTTTATATTTTTCCCAGTTCTCTACGCTTTTACATTTAAACCAATTTTTATAACATAACTTCTTATATTTTATCTTTTCTTGCACATTATTATTCCACCACCAACTATTTTTATTTATAGAAACTTTTTCTTTTGATTCTCTAAGTACATCTTTAGCCACTTGTTTAATAGTATTAGTTAATTTTTCCCACATAACATTCGCGTCTTCATGAGCATCACAAATATTTAAATCTTGAATTTTACTCATAAAAATAATTTTATTTGTGTCTTTTAGGTGCCCCCATCTTATTCTACGATGTTGAATCCTAGTATTCTTTATTTTACAACTCTTCATCTTAAAATCTAGAACTAATAATCGATGTTGGGTACTTAATTGCTCACTTGGAATGACCTTACAATCCTTACAATCTCGACGATCTCTTCTTCTCATAAGAAAATCTCTAAATGAGTCCCTTTAACAATATTTAATTCATAATTAAAAGATTAAAATAATAATCTAAATCAATGATTAAAACTAAAATTAAAATCAAATTAAAATTAAAGTTAAACTAAAACTAACAATTAAAATTAAAATTAAAATCAAAATTTAAACTAAATTAAAACCAATTAAATTAAAATTAAATTAAAATTAAATTAAAATTAAAATTAAATTAAATTAAATAAAAAATTAAAATAAAATAAATTAAATTAAATTAAAATTAAATTAAATTAAAATTAAAGCTGAATTAAAAATTAAAATTAAAATTAAAGTAAATTAAATTTAAAATTAAAATTAAATGAACTTAAATAAAATTAAATTAAATTAAATGAAATTAAAATCAAATTGAATTAAATTGAATTAAAATCATTTAATAACAAGCCTAAATGAAATCATTAAGAATTAAATCTAAAATAATTTGAACACTATTCCAAACATAAAATTATTAATTAAAACCTCATAATTAGATTAAAACACTTTAAACCATTAACTCAAACTTTCAATTAAAATGATTAAAATTCTCAATAAACTTAAATTGCTCCTAAAGGCTTTAATTATTATAACTCTTAAATAGAGTATTAAGTGAGATGTCACTTCGCACATAAGATATTCAAACCTCCTAGTTCACTGAGCAAGAAACAAAATAAAAATACAAATCCTTGGATGATCAATTCATCCGTACAATAAAAATTTATTTGGACTCAAAATAATCCCAGAAGTATTGAAAAGATGTTTAGGACTCGTCCTAAACACTTCCTCAATACGATGGGATGTTTTAGAAGAACAACTGAATTTAATTGTTCTTTGATGAAGAAAATCATCCTTAAACCAAACCAAGGACCTAGACGTCATATGAGATGACTAGTTATAGGATTAGGAATTTGGTAGACAACCAAAACCCTTCTCTTAGCTTTACCTAGGTATTTCTTGCAAAAGTAGTTAAATGCCATAACATGAGTTTTAAGTGCAGCTTGGGATGACGGGAAGACCCTCCAGGTATGCATTTATTTTATTGCAATTTACTTTATTACAATTTACTTACGTGCACTGTACTTTACTTTTCTTGCATGTTAAATAAAACTATTGCATGAAAACAAAAACCTTTAGGATACTCTTTAAACTGACACCAAAACTAAATTAAAAGTCATTGCAAGATAAAATTCACCACCACAACATTCCAAAATGTAAAACAACTCAAAATTTTATCACAAACAGAACAACAAAACTACAATCGCAACTAAATTAAAACGTCTCGTTGAATGATCGGGAATACCTCGGATGATGTAACCCTCATGTTGCTAACGGGATTTCCCACGGTCTAAATGAAGGTGTGGAACTCATTCAGTTGAGTTTAGCAAATTCATCTGAACTAAGTGAATTCGATGAAAATAACGGTGCTGGGATGACGGAACCGTGGGATCTTGATCGGTTCTGTTTAAATAACTTTAAGATTTGTTTTAATTAAAATATTAATAAACACCTGGATTTTAAGATTTTCTCTAAACCAAAACACTTCTCTCATCTCCTGATTTATGACTTCTAAAACTAAACCTCTGTAACAACAAGGAGCTTGGAGCACGGTGGGCAGCACGGTCATCTTCGTCAGCAAAACAACTCTACATCAGCTAAAAATTCCTAGAATTAAACAACCAAACCGTAGGATTTCAAGGTAGTTTGCCTAGTGCAACTTAAATTCTCAACCCTTTCGTTAGGCATTTGCATGATCATGTCATGTAAATTAAGCCCTAACCGGTCTTAGGACTCCGAGGTAGTCGTTTGATACGACACAAACCCTCACATCTTCGAGGCTATTTCTATGATCATATTATACAAGTATAAGTCCTAATTAATTAAAATCGGTAGGATTGAAATATTAAATGATATTCTCTAATTCAAACCAAACAATAGGATAGTTTGGGAAGTTGCCAAGATTCTTCTTGGATCCTCAGCTTCTCGTACTTCTCTTCCTTTGGACCCTTAAAATAACTGTTACAAATTTTATTCATTCCCTATTGAAATTTCCAAAACTTAATCCTTTGAAAACCTTAAACTTTGAAATTCTTGAGAGCAAAACCACTGATCATTATCGACAGTTTTCTTAAATGATTCCAGTCATTTAAGATGTAATTAAATATAGGGGCTTGCCCTTATAGGGAACTTTAAGAACTCAGGTAATATAAAACCTGCTTAATTCCTTTATATTAAGCAGGGGAACTTGTCGGCTTATAAAATTGGTTCGCAGACCAAACGGATGTCACAAATCTTCTAGTTTATTTAACCGAGCCTCATCATCAAGCAGTGTGTCTATTCTTCAGAATAGATATACGGTTTTTGATGCGGTGCTCATTTATATAAACTATTCGGGATGTGAGATCGGTTTGATTTCATATCTTAAAATTTTCAAACTTAAAGTTATTTTCAAAATCAAATGTTTCTTTCTAAAACTATATATATTTAAATTAAATTTAAAATTTAAAATTCGCCGACAACTTCTGTAGGCGACCCCTTTTTTTTTAAAATACAAAACACAACCTAAGAATATGCCGACATATCTCTTATTATAAAATTATAATTTTCATATCTAAAATCATCAGCGCATTTACCGAACGGTACCAAGTTTTAGCGTCATTGCATTTATCGGGGATCAAGTTTTTGGCGCCGTTGCCGAGGAAAATTAATTTAAATTGCATTTTAAAGAGAATTAAGAAATTTTAAATTTTTACTTTTCTTTGTTTTTGTTAGTGTGTTGTGTTTTGTTTTGTTTTATTGTTGTATGCGTAGTTCAGGTTCTGAAGGACTTGTGCCTTACGATTCTGAATAAGAAAGAACTATGAGAAAAATAAAAAAAAATTAAAAATACAGAAAAAGATAAAAATATTTAAGAAATGGCAAATCATCAAGATCAAAATGTTGGCATCCATCAAGAATTAAGACCTTTAAGAGATTATGTTAACCCTATAGTAGATGAACTTCGTGCTAGTATTCAAAACCTCTTGTATGTGCTAATTCTTTTGAGCTTAAACCTGCTATTATCCAAATGGTGTCCAATAATCAGTTTGGGGGAGCAACAACTGAAGATCCTAATTTGCATCTTGCTAATTTTCTAGAGTTGTGTGCTACTTTTAAATATGATGGTGTTTCGAATGATGCTATTAGACTTGGATTTTTTCCTTTCTCACTAAAATGTGGTTACATTCGTTAGCACCTGGATCAATTAGAACTTAGGGTGAACTGTCACAAAAAGTCCTTGCTAAATATTTTCTACCATCTAAGACTGCTAAGTTGAGAAATGATATAACATCTTTTTGTCAGTTTGAAGAGGAATCAATATATGAAGCATGTGAAAGATTTAAAGATCTCCTCAGAAAATGTCCACATCATGTGATACCAGATTGATTAATAATTCAAACTTTTTATAATGGATTAGTTGGATCTCTTAGATCAATCATCGATGCTGCTGCTTGTGGATCATTAATGTCTAAACCATTTTCAGAAGCTTATGCTTTAATTGAAGAAATGGCTACTAATAATTTTCAATGGCCTTCTGAAAGGTTAAATCCTAAAAAGGTAGCCGGTGTTTATGAAAATGATACTTTTACAATGTTAGCAAATCAAGCTGCTGATGTATCAAGCAAGATAGACCAATTTTGGATGAATTTTTCAGCCAAATCTCATGATTAAAGAAAATTCATTAGGAAAAATGGTTGATTCTTATTCTTCACCAGAAAGAGTGAATATTATAATCAAACCTAACTACCCATTTTCCAATTATTATAACCCAGGTTGGAAGAATCATCCAAATTTTAACTAGAATAACAATAATCAGGGTGGTGTTAATCAACAATGAGGGAACACCCAAGTAAACCCATTGGGGAATTGGAACAACAAAGGTAATAATAATAATAAATTAAGTTATCCTTCAGGTTATAACCATGCTTTACAAAATAAGAAGAAGTTGTCTATGGAAGTAGTATCACATATGGGAAATCAATTACAAATTTAAGGAGCAACCATCATAAATATTGAAAATCAATTGGGACAAATTGCAAATGTCTTAAGTAATAGATCCCAAGGAATGCTTCCAAGTAATACTGAAGTGAATCCAAGAGAAAAGAATAAAGAACAAGTGAAGGCAATTCAACTGAGAAGTGGAAAAGAATTGGAAAGTAGAGTTCAAAAAGAAACTGAAGTAGAGAAAGAAGATATTTAAAAACTTAATGAGGACGCTCCAAAAGGTATTGAAGGTCCTATTTCTCCACCTAAAGTTGATTTAGAAGAACCACCACCTCCATTTCCTCAGAGACTTCGTCAACAAAAGTTGGATAAGCAATTTTCAAAATTCTTGGAGATATTAAAGAAGCTTACCATTAAAATTCTATTTGCGGAAGCCCTAGAACAAATGCCAAGCTATGCAAAATTTATGAAGGACATTCTTAATAAAAAGAGGAACTTTGAAGAAAATGAGACTGTTGCACTTAGTAAGGAGTGCAGTGTGATAATTCATAAAAAGCTTCTTGAAAAACTTAAAGATCCTGGTAGTTTCATAATTCCATGTGCAATCGGAGAAATATTCTGTGGAAAAGCTTTATGTGATTTGGGTGCAAGCATTAACCTTATGCCTCTATCAATATTCAAAAGATTGGGACTAGGAGAAATAACCCCAACTACTGTAACTCTGCAATTAGCAGATCGTTCGATCACATATCCTAAAGGAGTTATAAAAGATGTTTTGGTAAAAGTGGATTAATTTATTTTTCCTGTGGATTTTATTGTGTTAGATATGGAGGAAGATAAAGAGATACCCATAATTTTGGGGAGACTTTTTCTAGCTAGAGGCAGAGCCATGATAGATGTACAAAAAGGGGAATTAACGATGAGGGTTAATGATCAGAATGTTACATTTAATATTTCAAAATCAATGAAATATCCTGCTAGATGTAAAGAAGATGAGTGTTATAGGATGGATGTTATTGAATATTTAAGTGAATGTCATTTCAAATCAACTTATGAAGAGAAAGCTGAAAGAGAAGAATTTGAATATAAGCAAGAAGAGGAGTTATTTGATTCTGAAGATTTTCAAGAGGATGATTTAAAGTTTGTTCGTGGATGTTTTGAATTGTTGGATATGACAGAATAAGATAAATCTTATGGTCCATCTATTTAAAAACCTCCTGAATTTGAGTTAAAAATGCTTCCTGATCATTTGAAGTATATTTTTCTAGGTGAATCCTCAACCTTGCATGTTATAATTTCCTCTCAATTAACTTAAAAAGCGGAAGAGAGTTTGCTTGAAATTTTGAAGAAGCACAAGAAAGCCTTTGGATGGACAATTGTTGAAATTAAAGAAATCAGTCCTTCAATTTGTATGCACATAATTCTTATGGAAGATAATTGCAAACCGTGGGCTGATCCCCAAAGGAGATTAAATCCTATTATGAAAGATGTTGTTAAGAAAGAAATTTTAAAATGATTGGATGCTGAAATTATCTACCCTATTTCAGATAGTGCATGGGTTAGTCCTATTCACTGTGTTCCTAAGAAAGGAGGAGTAACTGTGACTGTTAATGGAAATAATGAAATGATACCAACAAGACAAGTTATAAGGTGGCGAATATGCATTGATTATAGAAAATTAAACCTTGCCACAAGGAAAGATCATTTTCCACTCCCTTTTCAAGATCAAATGTTGGATTGACTGGCTGGGCATAAATACTTTTGTTTTCTGGATGGATATACTGGTTACCACCAAATTCAAATTGCTCCTGAGAATCAAGGGAAAACTACATTTACCAGTCCTTATGGTACGTTTACTTTTAGAAGAATGCCCTTTGGTTTATGTAATGCCCCTGCTACATTTCAGAGATGTATGATGGCTGTTTTTTGTGATTTAATTGAAAAAGGGATTGAAGCTTTTATGGATGACTTTTTAGTGTTTGGGATTTTGTTTGAATCATGTTTGGAACATCTATCTAAAGTTCTAAAATACTGTGAAGAAACTAATTTGGCCCTTAATTGGGAAAAATTCCAATTTATGGTAGCAGGAAGAATTGTTTTGGGACATCAGATTTCAAAAAACGGTTTGGAGGTAGATCCTGCAAAAATTTAAGTTATATATAATTTACCTTGCCCAATCAATGTAAGGGGAATTAGAAGTTTTTCAAGACATGCTGGATTTTACCGGAGTTACATTAAAGACTTTTCAAAGATTACAAAACCTTTATGTCATTTACTGGAGAAGGATGCAATTTTTAATTTTGATGATGACTGCCGTAAAGCCTTTGAAACATTAAAAGAAAAATTAATCACTGCACCTGTAATAATTTCACCAAATTGGGAAAAAACTTCTAAATTAATGTGTGATGCTAGTGATTATGCTATTGGTGTTGTTTTGGGTCAGAAATATGATAAAATTTTCAAAATAATTTATTATGCCAGTAAAACTATTAATGAAGCTCAAATTAATTATAACACTACTGAGAAAAAGTTATTAGCTATAGTATTTGCCTTTGATAAATTTCGATCATATTTTATTAGAACTAAATGTGTTTTGCATACTGATCATTCTGCTATTAAATACTTAATGAAGAAAAATGATGTAAAACCGAGACTAATAAGATGGATTCTTCTTTTGCAAGAATTTGATTTTGAGATAGTAGATAGGAAGGGTTCTGATAATCAAATTGCTGATCATTTGTCCAGGCTTGAAATTGAAAAATCTCTCTGTGATATTGAAGAAATTAATTAACATTTTCTCAATGAAAAACTGTTCACTGTTAAAGAATGGCATGTTCCGTGGTATGCAGACATAATAAACTTTATTGTTAGTAATATTATACCCTTTGGTTTGACATATCATGAAAAGAAGAAATTTTTGTCTGATGCTAAGACTTATTTTTGGGATGACCAATTTTTATATAAACAAGGAAAGGATCTTATAATTCGAAGATGTGTACCTTTGGAAGAGACTTATGAAATTATTTAAAAATTTCACGATTCTGATTATGGGGGACATTTTGGAAGTGATAAAACTACAAATAAAATATTACAATCAGGATTTTATTGGCCTATAATTTTTAAGGATGTGAATGTTTATATTAAAAATTGTGATAGATGTTAGGTGTAGGAAATATTTCTAGAAGAAATGAGATGCCCCTTAATTATATGTTGGAAGTTGAAATATTTGATGTTTGGGGACTAGATTTTATGGGACCATTTACACAATCTTTCAAAAATGTTTATATTTTGATAGCAGTAGACTATGTTTCCAAATGGATTGAAGCTATTGCTTTACCTCGATGTGATGCTCAAAGTGTTGCAAAGTTTTTAGAAAAGAATATATTTCGCAGATTTGGAATACCAAGAGTAATCATAACTGATGGGGGAAGTCATTTTAGAAATGTGATTATTGGGAAGTTAGCAAAGAAATATCATATTAATCATCGCATTGATACTGTTTATCATCCGCAGACAAGTGGTTTGGTTGAATTATCCAATTGTGAAATTAAAAGAATATTGGAAAAAACTGTTAATCCAAATAGAAAGGATTGGTCAATTAAACTGGATTATGCTGTGTGGGCCTATAGGACTGCTTACAGAACATCTATAGGAATGTCCCCATATTGGCTGATTTTTGGAAAAGCTTATCATTTACCTTTTGAACTTGAACATAAAGCATATTGGGCTATTAAAGAGTTCAATTATAATTTGAAAGATGTTGCTAAAAAGACATTATTGCAATTGAATGAGCTTAAAGAAATAAGGAATGAATCTTATGAAAATGCTAAGATTTATAAGGAAAAGATGAAGTTATGGCCTAATCAGAAGATTCTTACCAAAAATCTTGTACCAGGACAACAAGTTTTGCTGTATAATGCTATATTGAGAATATTTTCTGGAAAACTTATGTCCATGTGGATGGGTCCATTTATTGTGATAAACGTTTATTCTTATGGAGCTGTAGATATTCAAGATCCTAAGACTGGAAAAATATTTAAAGTTAACGGACATAGGATAAAACCATATTTTTCAGTCAATAAATCGAAATCTGATGAGAATTTGATGTTGGGTCACTTAGAATGAGTTCTGGGTATGTCAGGCTGAAGACGTTAAAATAAGCGCTTTATGGGAGGCAACCCATATTTATCAGTGTGCTTTGCTTTATGTTTGTTTAGTGTGTTTTGTTTGCTTTGTTTGGTTTGTTTTTTTGTTTTTAGTGATAGTAATTTGGAGTTTTTAAACTTTAGTAGAGCTTATTTGACCTTAATTGATGATTTAGAGAAGTCAGAAAGAAAATTTGGACACTTAGCAAACCTATGCTAAATTGTACACTGGCGGCTAAGTGCCGACTAGTTGGCGCTTAGGCGTCGCAGTTATAAAAAATGTGAAAAATGTGGATCTAGAAGCCTAGATCGTGGGGTAGAAGTTTTGGGAGTTATTTTGGAGTTTCTAAACGTCTTGGGGATGTTCTAACATTTCCCAAGTCTATAAAAAAGGACCTGACTTAAGAGAAACACTTGCCCCAAGTCCTATTTTCATTTCTGAAGTCTTAAGAAGAGAATTTTGAGTGCATCATGTCTTCCTGGGAGAATGAGATGAAGAAGAAGCAAGATTCTGAAAAAATTAACTTCATTAGTGACAGTGCTAAAGAGTTATTTAATGGATATCTTGCTGTTAGTATTCAGGGTATTGCAGAAATGATTGCAAAAATTGAAGCCCGATTGACTTCAATGGAAGCAAAGATTAATGATACTAACTTACATTTGGAACACATGGGATGGCAACTCAAGATGCAATTCAATCATTCAAGGTACGTGGAAGAAATAGATAAGACGACCTTTATAAAGAACAAATGGATTGAAGAAGATGATGTAAGAATGAACAATTATCGCCCGTTCTATCAAATTTATATTCTAGAAGGGACAAATGAGAATAATAGTGGTCCGGGATATATTCCGCCTAATGGAGAATGGAATTAAGGGTGTTTTGTTTGTTTAATGTTCTTATGTGTTATGTTTAGTGTTCTTGTGAGTTCATGTTTTAAGTGTTTAGTGTTTTTATTTAAATATTAACTAAGCCTGATGATGTGATGGTTACATCCTAGAGATGTATACTTATCAGTTTGAAATTAATGTCTCCTGTATTTAGAGAATTTCATCCTTTATGTTTGGATAGAAATTCTAGTATTGTATTAAGTGTTATGTTTGTTTTAATATAAGTTTGTGTTTTTGTGAAATTTGTGTGGAATCAATGGTTATGAAATTTTGATTTGGAGTATTGGAAGATTTGTGGGGAGAAAAAATTATTTTGGAGTAATTAAGGGTGATTAACCAAGTGATTTAGTGCAAATACTCTAATTATGAAAATTTGGGTATTGGCGGCTAAGAGCCAAAATGCCGGCGCTTAAGCGCCAGATTTCACGGCTATGCACCGAGAGTTCGCGCTTTGGCACCAGTTCGCGAAAATTGGTTCCCAAAAGTTAAAAACTCGAAAATTGTCATTTTCAACCACCCCATCGTCTTCAACCTTCGGTTTACCACGAAAGAGGATCCTAGGGCATCATATTATGTATCATTTAAGAGCCGATCTCAACAAAAATTGTTAGATTTGGATTCCTTGAGGTAAGAGCATTACTCCTAAGTAAAATTTTTTATTTTCACCATGTATTTTGACTACATTATGGAAAATCTTAAAATCACTATTCATGGTGAAAATTTAAGGAAAAACTTAAGAAATTGCTTGGATTTAGTGAAAATATGTTTTGGAAGATAATTTAGCAAGTTTAGTTTGATTTTGGAATTTATGGTGAATCTTTGTAATTTTTTAGAGATGGCTCCAAAGTCAAAGCGTGCACAAGAAAAATGAAGTTTGATTCCGATAAATTTATTAGTATGAGGGCTGAGGAACGATATGTCGATGCATTGCAGTCACGTAAGTTGATTCCTGAGCTTGTGTTTAGTAAGCCAGGAGAGGTGATTGAAGATATGATTGCTAGAAGACACTGGGAGAATTACTGTTGCTTCTCCGCTAATGCTGTTGTTTTTGTAGTTAGAGAATTTTATGCAAATTTGCCTGCTGCAGAAGAGAATCAAGTGATGGTTTGGAGGCATGAGGTCAACTTTCCTTCTGGGGCAATCAATATTTTTTATGGACTACCTCCTGACAAGATCTGTTTTTATTCTAACTATCATCCTTTGGAAGGGGAATTAGATGAGATCATGGAATTTCTGACTGATGGAAGAGGATTATGGAAAATAACAAATGATAGAAGAGTGAACTTTCCTGCTTCCAAATTGAATGTCATTTCTAAGGCATGACATTATTTTATCTCATCTATGTTGTTACCTTCGAGTCATACTAGTGAAGTAACAAGAGAAAGAGTTGTGTTGAACCATTGTATTCAACGAAGGAAGCTTATTGACATTAGAGGTATAATTTTTTATTATGTTTTGAACTGTGCTAGATCAACCACGACTGTAGGTATGGGATTTCCTTCCTTGATTCATTCACAATGTGAACAATCTGGAGTGAAGTTTGATATCTGGGAAGAGGTACTTCAGCAATTGAGACCAATTACTAGTGTAAATGTTGGTGCTTACACTGTACATTCAGAGTTTGGTTGGAGAGGAGGATTTGGTAGGGCTTCTATCGCTACGCCTGCTTGCATCTACTTCTCGTGCTATACTTCACGTGCTTCGTCATCTACTGATTCACATACTGGTTTATTAAGAAAGATTTTGAAAAAAGTGAGACTTACTCGAGAGCATACGAAAGATATGGAACGTAAGTTGGATAATGTGGAGAGATATATTATAAAACATGATGAATATGAGGAGAGTTATCAGCAATATTTGGATAAAATGATTAGAGGTGATCAGAGTGCTGAGATGCCACCTCATCCATTCTACATACCTTATGTGCCATCCAGGGATTGGAACGAGCAAGATGATGATGATGAGGATGAAGAGTATATGTATGTTGTTTGTTTTAGTTATTGTATTGTTATACCGTATTCTCGTGTACTTTATCTAGTGTTTTGTTTGATGATTGTGTTGTGATGTGAACCTTGATAGTATGCATATTGTAGTTGTACTATTTATATGTTATGCATATTCAGGTATTGTTGTTGTTTTATTGTGGATTTATATGTTGCTTTGTGATAGTGTGTAATAGTAAATGTTTTTATGTATATGTTATGTCAGAGTTTTTAATAGTGTGTACCTTAATTCAAAAACTGTTAGAAGATTATAAACCACTATTAGGAACTTCTACTTAGGAAACTATATGTTTAAAATTTTTTCAAATTCCACTATTATTTGTTATCTGTATGAGTGTGTTATTTTAATTGGTGTGTATTTGCTTTGAAAACCTCCACTACTGTAGAAGTCTTTTTAAAATTTTTACTTTTCTTTGTATAATATATATATATATATATATATATATATATATATATATATATATATATATATTGTTTTGGAAAAACTAAATTTGATTTCATTTTACTCCTGTTATTTAAATTGTTATACTTCCATATTAGGATATTAAAAATTCCTGCAAGCATGATATGTTAGTTATTATTTCTCACCCATATATCATTTCTTATGCTTAAATGTTTTATCTTAATTAAAAAATTAAAGTTTGGGGGGAATTTTAAAAAATAAAGATTTTCAAAAACATAAAATTTTATTTGATTCTCATGAATACTTAAAAAAAATCTTATTTTTTATTGAGAAATGTTATGTACATGAAGTTATATTAGGGGAACAAAAATTTTGAATATAGAAATGAATAAAAGAATTTAGTTAAAATTTATAGTAATCATGAAAAACTTAAAGTTAAAATTTTCTTAATGAAGAAGTGTTAAATAAAGTTAAATTATCTTTAGTAAGAAGTTTTGTATTTTTGGATAAATAGAAGATTTGACTTTTATTCTTCAAAGCTTAAATTTTTTTTATTGAAAAGTAAATTTCAGATACTATTATTATGAGTTTTAAGTGAAAGACATAAATTTGATCTTTATTTTAAATGGAAGGATGGAATTCAAAATCATTAAAGGTCTATTCAGATATAGTAATCCTTATCTTACAAAAAAAAAGTGAAAAAAAAAAGTGAAAAATAGTATGTGAAAAGGGAGCAGAAGCTTGAGAATTTAAGGGCTTAATCAAAAATTGGTTTCATACATAAAGTTTCAGATATAAGTTTAGAGAAAATCTAAAACTTAAGGTTATAATATAGTAAGTAAAATTATTTTTCAAATAAAGATTTTTGAGTGAGAAAAATAAATGTTTGAATCATATATTTTGAGGAATCTATAAAATTTTTTGAAATATATATAGACTTATATTTGTCATTTTTCTTTACTTAAGAACTTTCTAAACTTTAAGTTGGTTTTAATTACTGAAATTTTTTCTAAATTGGACTATTCCATTTCTAGAACAAAATTTTGTTATCTTCCTAAGAAACTCATTACATAATTTGCATGCTAAAATATTCTATGAGATTAACTGTCACTTGAGGACAAGTAACATTTTAAGTTTGGGAAATTTTGATACACCTAAAATATATAATATTTTTATGCACATTTTTATACCTATTTTTAATGATATTGCACTCTAAGGGAAGGTATTTTGTGTTTTTCTTGCAGGTATGATGAGATGAAAGGAGCAAAATTGGATTAAATTTGGAGCAAAAATAATGAAAAATCAAAATTTTGGCAATGGCGGCTAAGCGTTGCTGGGCCGACGCTTAGCCGCCACAGTTAAAAATCGAAATTCAAATGAATTTAGCGCCAATTTCAAAGGAGATGGGATGCAACTCTTGGTGGTAACTACCATAACTTCCTTTGGGAGGCAAGTTTGAATGAAGGGGTGTGTTCCATGGTAGATACATTGAATCTAGACACAATTTGAAGAGACACCAAGAAACCTTTTGGTTTACTATTTAAAGAGAGTCTTAGGAAAGATTAGGGGAGGCTTTTGGAGGCTCCTCCACTGCGTTTTGAAGGAGAGGCTTTAGGAGGCTCTTCCACTGCGTTTTGAAGGGTACTTCCATTGTTCTTCCACTGCAGTTAAAGAGTTTTTATTAAGAGTAGGAGTAGAGAGTAGAAAGGAGAAAAGGGTCGGAGTGAAGTCTTCTTCTTCCCACTTCGTTTCTTTCTTTTAGTTTAGTTTTTATTGAAGTCTAAAGTCTGTATTCTGAGTCATCGGAGTTAGGAGACTTACTTTGAGAAGTAGTTTAGCGAAGAGTCAAAGTTTCAGAGAAACTTCCTTAGTATTGTGGAGAGGATTTTCAGATAAGTGTTTACTTTTAATCTTTATTAATACTTACTTTCGTTTGTTATTTTTCTTATTGTTTTTAATTTCAAATCAATGTGTTTTTGTATTTTTCCAATGCATTCTGAGTATTTTACTTTATCTTTTTCTTTCTTAAATGGAGAAGTAATTAATTTATAAAGAATTGTTATGGAAAGTATAAGTGTTTAAAAGTTGGAAGAAGTTGTTAAGATTGATTCTGAAAACTTTGTTTACTTCTTAATTTGGTCTGTTAAGTTGTAGATTTTCTTGAGATTATGTAAGATCCAATGCGGTATTGTCTCATAAAAGTTACTAAGAATCACATGCAATTATATGAGTGAGAGTTATAGTCCATATAACTAAATGTAATATTAGAAGATATTTTTATTATAGGGAGTAAAATTAGAGGATTTTAGAGTGACAGGCTAAAACCCCCTAATTTGGTTTGAAATTTTGAGTTTTGTTATGAGAAGTTAGCCCCCGGGTAGTGGGAATCGAAGGAACTCTAGAGTGAGAGACTGATATCTTCCCTGCCTAACCATGTTCAAAATAATAAAATTTTAAATTAACATATGTTCTTTATAGAACCAAGTAAGGGTAAAGAACACATTTGCTTCTATCTGTCACAACAAATTTAAATACTTCCACAACAATACTTTAAGAATTATTACTACTTCATAAAAGGAAAGAAAAAGATATTCTAGTTAATAGTATTTTACATCCAGTGTTATTAGTTATTATAATTTTAATTTCATTGCTTAACATTTTATTAAGGAAATTTTAAAAGACAAATCAACTTTCAAAACTTTTCAAAATCAAGACATACTTTTTAAAAAACAATTAAAGAAAGTAAAAAGATAATTTTCTGATTTCTTTAAAAGTTTTCATATTTTCCCTGTTGGTTTGATATCTCGGGACTTAATCAGAAAGTCCTATATTACTTGATAAACGATACGTATACTTGCGTAGTATCCCATATCATAAAATCATAATTTTCATATCTAAAATCATAAGCGCATTTACTGGACGGTTCCAAGTTTTTGGCGCCGTTGCATTTATCAGGGATCAGTGAGTCGAAAGAATAAACTTTTATCTTCTCCTGCTAAACTTCAGTTTATTATATTTACTATATAGAGTTATTTATATTTTTGGTTTCACTCTACTATTTTGCCTAAAAGCTTAAGGAAGAAAATTTCTTCTATGAAATCAATTTTCATTCAGTATAATGAGGAAGGAAAGAAACTTCATATTATTTCATGGAATAAGTTTAATTTTCCTAAACATTATGGAGGCCTTAGTCCTCCTTCTTTAGAAAGTATTCATATTTTGTGTAAAACTAAAATTATTTGTTAATTAATAATTCCAATTCTATATTATCAAATTGGTGTTTTAATCACTCTAGTCTTTTTAGAAGATTTTTCATTACAAAGTTCCTACTTTTTAAAAAGATTTAGTAAATATGGCTAATAGAATTAGACTTTTAAATTTAATATTTATTTCTAATAGTTATTAATCTTTTTTCAATGATCCTTAACTTAATGGTTTAATTTTGAAAAAGGAATTTGGTAACTTTATTTTCAATTGGTTTAATCTCTCTAATAAGGTCAAAAATTGTGATGTCCTTACTAATAATTGATGGAGTTTGGATTTTCTTAATTATGTTTCTTCTACAGCTATTAATGATATTAGTAAAATCAACCTTTTTTTTCTTGAAATTATTATTTTTAGAGAAACGAAAGGAAGTTCTAAAATAAGTTAACCTACTTTTATTTATTTAAATCATTTCCATATGTTGACTGCTTTAAAATCATTTGATTTAAAGGTTTATGCCATAAAATTTACTCTTATGTTTTGGGAATATTCACAAAGGTCTCAAAACTTAAGATATTCTTATTTTAAGAGGTATTAATATTAATAATATTAGTATCCTTTGCTCTAACAGTATTGAGATTCATGATCATCTAATTTTTGAATATCAATTCTTTCATTATCTCCTTAATAAGTGTGTTGCCAACGACAATTTTTTTACATCATCTGATACTATTCCTTATAAAATTTTAAAAAAGAGACAATCTTCATGTTTTATAAATTACTACCTACTTTATTTGGAATGAAAGAAATGCTAAAAATTATTAAAAATAAATACTCTAAAATAAACTATGTTATTCGTAATATTCATTAGTTGGTTATTTATAAAAGTAGGTATTGAAAATTTATGGAGATTTCTAATATTAGTGAATTTTATAGCATTAATGTATGTTATATACTACTCAATTCTTATGTATTTATATATCTTATACCTAAACTTTGATTTTTACATATACATGCCACATATATTCCCTATGAATGAATATGTGTTTCACTTTTTAAAAATTAAAATGATTGCTTTTTGTAAATGGTATGAAAGATTTGGTTGGCATAAAAGAAAAAATTAAAATTTAGTTGTTAGATATATAAATACATAAGTGTTGGTTGGATGGTACCGCAAGAAAATGCCCAAAAAAAAAACAAAGAGAAAACATGTGATGTGACGGGCAAATTTACCTATAGTTATTTCTTTTTAACACTAATTAGTTTATTTAAAGAAATAGCATACTTATTTTTAAAATTTGGCGAGCATAACTTGTTAAAGTAATAAACTAATGCCGTAGGCATTGTTTTCAGGAATTATTTGAGTGAACCATCGCAGAAACTCATCCATGTCCATAAATAATGTGGAAGGCTAACTATGGGAACTATATGTTGACGATCATAACTACTTTCAAATTTTGTCCTTTGGATGATCCAAATCATTAATCAGACTGTCAATGCTTCTCATATCTCCACACTGAGCACTCTAAATGATGATGTCTAAAATTGATAAATCTATTCTGCTATTAAAAACATCTCTGATAACGAATACCATAATTAGTAAGATTTGAAATGAATCAAAGAGAATATACACAATTTTGATCGGGTGAATTTATGGATAGCACTACGTTATTATGCATATTGTGAAACATTTGTGTATATTCTGAATTTTTGGTGGAATGTTGGGTGAGATCCACACCATTATCGTACTTTCATTGCTGGAACATTTGTGACATCCCATTAACACCAAGATGCTTAAAATTGAAATATCCATTCACTTGTAGAATAGCTTATCTATCACATAACTGCATTAATAGGGAAAGATTGTGAAACATATACTTTTACAAAATTGTATTATAATTTGGTAGATGATATTTTGATGCAATAGAAAAGATATTAGAGAAATACACCAACATGAAATCAGTGTAAGTTCCACTGAAGAGAAAAAATAAAAAAAATAAAAACTCAAATAAATACATAAATATAACAAATTTCCATTCAAGCCAAAGTAATATGATTTTAGAGCCACCATTGGAATCTTTTGTAATGAGCCATGGATAAGGTAACTTCGTATATGTATGAGGGAGGTGCTACTCTTAAAGTCTTACTAAACTCAATAACTGATATTAAATTAATATCAATCATATTTTTAATTTAATAGTAGTATATGAAGTTGTCTTAAACACTTTTTAAAGTGATGAATGGATTAAATATAAATTCTTTTTATCAATTTCATCTTGAGATTTCTATCCTAACTAATGTAAATCTTTAATAATAGAAATCAGTTTAATTATGAACACACATTTTAAGTATAATTTAAGTTCGTAATCTTTGCGAGGAATTCTTCTATCCGGCCGCGGGATTGCCTCAACTTTGATCGTTATGTGAATGTTGAAATTATCGGTCTGTAATGACATGAGAAGCACTTATTTTGGCAGATAAAATTATAAAAATTTATTAGTTGTCAGGTTATGGCAAGTGTTTCCCACATCAGCTCATGGACTCGTGGTTGTAATGCTTGAGCTGGCTAACGTGCAGTCTCTTTCACTCATGCTGACTCAGCTGCATTTAAATTATTTACGCATGTAATTTTTGCAATCATATTGTAACTTTATATTTGGATTCAAGCACCTCGAAATCTTTAGTGGACAAGTAAATTTTTTTAATCTTGATTTTTATTCTGATAATTAGGAGTGGTAAAAAGTGCATTTTTTATGTGATTAATCTAAGGGTCGGTTTTGGGCAGCTTATTTAGTGCGGTGTAGTTTTGAAAATGTATCAGATCTGTTTGGGTAAACTGTGTTTTGACAGCTTATGCGTTTTTACAACACTGGAAACTGCGTTTTCACATCGCACCTATCTTGGACGGTGACAGCTTTCTGGCTACGATCTGACTTTTCCAAAATAATAAAAATTTGTAATATCGTTGCACCTAACTTATCAACAAATTAATTTTAATCAGCTTATCAACAGATTATTCAATAAGCTGCCCCAAACCTACCCTTGAGTTTAATTATTATTATTATTATTATTATTTGTATTATTATTATTATTATTATTATTATTATAAATGAGGTTTATGTTTGGGCTTAAATCTTCTAAACTTAGGCGAACAAAAAATGAGCCAACATAACAACCCAATGGAAATTTGGCTAAAATTTTATTTGGGTTGACCAAAATATTATTTGGATAGTGTTCAAGTATAAATTGTAACTAGAATTGCTGCTATCCAAGATTGTCCTGATAGAATAATGAGCATTAAAAACATGATGTATATTGTTAGATTTAGTAGACCATATTCAAGTTAATTGGGTTTTATTAATCAACAAAGATACATTATTCCTATAGTAAAAGGGTGGCAATTGAATAAACGAATTTTGGTTAGGCGCAAAACCTGATGCACAACTCAAATTGACATAATTCTGCAAGATTCTTAGGACTTTTAGATTGGATTTTCCGAAGTATTTAATTAGGCGTTAATGACCTCGTTTAATGAAGCATTAACAATGTTGAATTACAGTTAAGGAAAAATGATATTTTGAGATAAATTGACAATTTATTATTGTTGATTTTCGATGTTCCTAATTTGATTCAATAACCTTCTCAAAATTTTCACATTTATCGTGGCTATAATAATATAGGTTTATTTTAAGGACTGCTTACTACATAGCACCGGAAATATTGCTATTTACAAATCTTGCACCTTTTTTCAACGTTTTTTTCTAATTCTCACTCAAATATCAAAATTCACGATAAAATTTCAGTCCATATTTTTCATTTTTATTAAATTCTTAATGATTTGATTGTGACACACATAAATACATTAATTCTGTTCAATAGTTCAAAAATACGAGGGCAATGTATGTGATTACTCCTTATTTTAAACACTTTAGATTTATGGCGCCGTTAACTGAAAAATTATATACTATTAATTAGTCAAACTTTCATTGGCGGCAATAACCACCAAAACAACAGTGGAAACTGCCTAGGTTTTTTCCACCTTAGGTTTTTCTACTGAGTAATCAATTAGTGCACATGCTCAGTTACCTTTTCGTTCTGTGGAGACAAGCAGGTGGGAGTATACTAAGAGGTTTTGGCCAGACAAATTTTAGAAATATAATTTTTTAAAAAGTTTAGATTTAAAATATGAAATTTTAAAAATTTTAGAAAACCAATAAAATCGTTCGTACCACATCATGATATGTGTCGTCGGGTGGCACGAGCAAATTTACATGGTGATTTGGCAAGATGTGCCGTCGGGTGGCACGAGCAATAGGGTTGGCCTAGAGTAATTACACATACCACTTAGTTCTTATATATTTAGAAGTCTAACTCATATACTTTAATTTTTACACATAAACATTACCTATGCATGGAATTACATTTTTCACTTTTTAAAAGTTAAAATGATAATATTTTTTATCTGATATTAATGATTTGAGCAGTATAAATATAAAAGCCAAGTTTTAGGTACTCAATATGCAAATACATAAGAATTGAATATCATGAATGTAAATGCCCCTTAAAAAAAATAATTTAGTGTTAATTTTTTTTTTAATTTACTTTAGGCTTATTTTTTTAAAATTTAGAAACACAAGCTACATATTTGATTATTGAAATACTTATTTATATAATTATTTACTCATTAATGATTATTAAAAAAATACTTCTGTCGTTTATTTTCAAAAAAATTAAAAGTGGATATCTTAAATTTCACTAGATTACTGCAAAAATATACATAAGACGAACAAAATTATTAACTATTAAAATAATTAATAGTTAATAATTTTAGATTAACTATTAATAGTAATTAATACATAATTACTATTAATTTAATAGTATTAACAATTCAATGTGAATTAAGTTTTTAGATTTAGTGAGGATGAACAAAAGCTCCTCCTCACCCAAACCTAAACAAATTATCTATCTTTAGTGAATAATTTTTAAAAGACCCTAGCAATAACTGATTATTGAATAATAAAATAAATATTTTTTTAATAGGGTTTTGGTTTTAATCTAGTTTAAAAATATGTCATGTAAGTTCTTATTAACCATTTTTGTTTATATTTTTAAAAATAATTTGTATAAAACCTTAATCTATATTTTTTAAAGAAAGTTTCCAATAAATTTTAAAAAGAGTGTATACATAAAAAATATATTTAATAAAAAAAAAACTAGTAGATCTCACATGTAAGTGCAAAATTTTAAAGCCCAACACTACGATAGTCTGGGATGTCACCAGGGTTTACTCGGATTCGTGTCATCCCCTACCTTTCTTTCCTTACGATTCCTATAGAAAAAAAACTGTTCCAATCTTGAATCATTCACGTATTGGACTTCCTATTACCACACTACTTTGAAAACCCTACCCTTTGAATTCATGAAGATATATACCTATGATCTAAATCGAGAGTTCTCTCAGGTGACCTCGGTCATCTGAGGGGTAATTGAATATAGGGGCTTGCCTCTATAGGGAGCTATAAGAACCTAGGTAATATAAGCCTTATTTAATCCTTTTGTATTAAATAGGGGAACTTGTCTGTCAAAACAAAAGGTTCGCAGACCAGAACGGATGTCATAAATTCTGTAATTTATTTGATCGAGCAGTATCATCGAGTAGTATGTCTATTCCTCAAATAGATGCATCACTTGCGATATTGTGCTCGTTCATTCAAACTACTAAATGAATGAGATTCGTTCATTATTATTTTTCAAATTAAAAATATTATTTTCAAATCAATATATACATATTTTTTTGAAATCTAAGCCATATTTTATACATTACCTATATAATATCTTTTTTAAAATTTCAAGCAACTTTCAACGGTCGACAATTTCTGGTGACTCTGCTAGGGAATTGCTCTACTCTCCATTATGATCAGAAGGTTTCTATCTTCATACATCGATAATGTGTCCATGTCCCTCATGGTCCAGATTGTCATTTTTCTGTTGGCATGCTTCGCTCATTTCTTTCTTTGGCAAGCACGGTCAACTCTCTTGGTTCCAGATCCATCAGTTTGACCATACCTAAATAGAGAGGTTTAGGAACTGCTAGGGTTCTCTTTTTGTGTTGGGTTGGACCCCCAATCGGTGTGTTAGTGCACGAAGTGTGTTGTGAATTCAGTCCCGAATTGGGTCCTAGATTTTACTTTTACCCCGTGTCTCTCGGGTTTGATTTGCTATCGAAAAATCAAACCAAGCGTCTACTCTTTCCCCTTCGATTTAAAATTTAAAATTAAACATACACCATTAATAAAAATATCAAGATAAAACTAAGAATAATAAAATAATTACCCAGTTCACAATACAACCATTTTTTTATTTTGCTATCTTCTTACTGAAGATAGAAAGTGTAGGCTGCAACTAACCTTTGGAACTCTTTTCAACTGACAGTTGGAATGACGTCGCCTAAGTTGATTTTCTCATTCAATGGAAATCTGCTCTGTGACAAAGCTGTGCTCCACCAGCGAGCAATGATAAAGTTTGGTACTGGCTTCGATAAGGTCGAAGTCTTACTTGGTAAAGAACCTTATGTAATCATGAAGACCGCTCCGCCAGAAATCGCCAAGCCTGTGGCCGAATACGATTTAAACGGAGAGAATAATTTTCCCACGATTAAGAGGCCTAAGACTAGGAATACTCCCGCTAAGCCAATTACCCTCTGGTCTACAATATGTGTTGTTTTTATGCCGAGAATGATTGTTACTGCAATTGCTGCCGGACTTGTAATCACTGCATTGACCATGCCGTCTGTAAAAGAAAAAGAAATTTTATTCAAGGAAGATTTTGCGGATCTGTTTACTCCTACACCGTTAGTATTATAAATTGGTTCCAGTTTGCACGACGCACAAAAATCACAAAGTAGAAATCACAACAGAAGAATTTTGAAGGTTGTGAAGGCCAAAACTGCAAAATCAACCTCCTCTGAGTCGATCACATAACCAGAAGAAGATAAAGAGCTTGAAACCTTTCCTCTACTCAAAGGAAGTAGGTTTCATCCACTGTCTACTCCTACCAGGGAATAGAGCCTTCACAGGATTGTTGTTGCACTACCACCACTTCGTGGTCACAAGGAAAGGGAGAGGACCACACCCCTAACCTGAGTTCGTGCAGTGTTTAAAAGGTTAACCGAGAATTAGCACTGTTTTGTTGTCGAGCTTCTGAAAATAATGGGATGTGCCATATCACCACAGATGAAGGTTGAGATTCTGAATAAGCAAGCCCACTCGACAATTCCAGAAGTCAGTAGAAGCGCCATCGCCTCGTATTCCCGCTATGTTTTGATTAGGAAGCCATATTTCTACCATCGTCACTGTTTAAAATGTCGCTTCAGCTGTTTAGAGACCCACCGATAAAAAATCAGCCAAGTCTCGCTTGGGTCCCAGAGTGCTACCTGTTGTAGATTTTGGAGAGCCTCTAAGGAAGAGTAATGGGAAGAGACCACTCCCTATTGTATCTGGTTCGCACTTTAGGGAGCACGTCCCCTTTCGATGTGCTGATGTCACTACTAAGAAACCAAGTCTCAAAGCATAAATGTCGAGAAAGAAAGCGTTGATGCCTAGGGTCGTTAAACTGATACTTTTGGAAGGTTCGAAGGAGCGTTCCTTTAAAAGGGAACACAAGTCTGATACTCCGATAGTCGCCATTACAGCTGCTCCAGAACTTGTTACGGAAAGAGACCCAAAACAGTTAAAGGGAAAGAGGTCAATGATAAAATGGAATGACTCAGAGTTGAAATCACATAGCTGGCAAAGGAAAGAGAGGTAGGTTTCAAAGATGAAGATTACGACCCATCAAACTACATGGATGAAGAATTCGTTGGAATCAAAGTTGTGAAACCTGAGCTGCGTTGTCTGCGCATGATACTCCATCTGTTAAGGAGAACACTGCGGATGAGTGGCGGAGGGCCTCCCAGCAAAAAGATGAGATTATTAGTCACTTTGAGAAGAAGATCGAAGAAATGATGGCCGTCATGGTTGCAGCGCTTGGACAATCACACTCACAGCAGGTAGCATCCACTGAGATGAACCAAATGGAAATCATTCATATTATCAATGAAAGAAGGGAGGTCGCTTCTGCCAATAGAGATTAATCATCAAAGAAAGATTCAACTCAGAACACGTTGCCAGAAAAGGATATAAAGCAGCTGGTCGAACAGACGGTAAAGGAAGCCTTAGCTCAAATGAAAGGGGGTGCATCAGTTTCAAAGGGAAGACCTTATCTGGAGGAGTTCGATATTGTCTCATATCCTAAGGGCTTTGTACCACCAACCTTTAAGGCTTTCAATGGAACGGGTAACCCCCATCAGCACGTTGCACACTTCCGAGCAAGCTGCTGCAATGCGGGGGGTTGCGAGGCATTACTTTTCCGCCAGTTCATGATCTGTCTTTCAGGAATTGCATTTGATTGGTGCACAGAACTGCCTAACGGGTTGATCAAGATGTTTATAGAGTTGGAAAATTTATTTGTAAAGAGAATTTTCGGAGTACATCACCACATTACTATTAGCGATCTCATAATGGAGCGTCAGAAACCTACAATGACTTTGGTGGAGTATATTCTATGTTCGAGAAATTTAAGCATGAAGTGCGAGCTCTAATTACAGGAACAACATGTAATTGAAGTCTTACTCAAGAGCATCCATGGGCTGATAGCTTTCATGCTTAAAGGACTCACCATCAAGTCAATTGAAATGTTACTCAGTAAAGTCAACAGCTTACAAGAGGAGATTAAGCACACAGAGTCTCTGGAAAAGACTAAAATTTCTAGAGCAACAAAAGCATTCGAGAAGATGTGCGGGATAGTGACAACGGTGGATAAGGGTAAGCAACCCATGCAGATTCGAGCTAAGCCACCTCAGCAGTGTGTCCAGCAGTACAGCCAGTAATACGGTCATCAGTACAGCCAGCCTAGTCAGCAGTCGTTCCAACAGAGGCCTTACAGAGCAGATATAGGACAAGTTCTAACGATGAATTCTTGGTTGAACAAGGTGTATTCTTTTAAGGATTATGTAGTGGCAAAGATGTTCAGAAATTTAATCAAGAAGTAAGAATTTAGATTGCCTGAGCCGAAGAAACCAGAAGAGGTCAATAAGAAAGATTAACCCAACTACTGTTCGTAATATAGATTACTCGGCCACACCATAGAAAACATCTTTAGCTTCAAAGATTGGCTCAAGAGAAACTATAAGGAGGAGAATATATCCATTCTAAAATAATATTTGAAAGTGCCTAAAAGCGAGTTTGTAAATGTGATTTTGGCCGAGTCAATCTCTCTAATTGACCCGTATACTGGCAAAGGTGGATGGAGTACAATCTTGAATGAGCTCAAGGACGTCCTGGATCAGATCCGGTCTGCTTCAAGGTAAGTCGCTGCCCAGAGTCTGCCACTGATACACCTAAAATATATAGTGTTTTTATGCATATTTTTATACCTATTTTTGATGATATTGCACTTTAATGTAAGGTATTTTGTGTTTTTTTGCAGGTATGATGAAAATAATTTATTATGATGAAAGGAGCGAAAAAGGACCAAATTTGGAGAAAAATTATGAAGTTTTAGAAATTTGGCCTCTCACGCCTAAGCGCCAAAGTGTCGGCGCTTTGCCGGCGCTTAAGCGCCACAATTAAAAATCTAATTTAAATGAATTTTGGTGCCATTTTCAAGGGGTGTTTGAAGTAACTTTTGGTGGTGACTTCCTTAACTTCCTTTGGGCGGCAAATTTGAATAAAGGGATGCATCTTTTGGTGGATACATTGAACCTGGACAAGATTTGAAGAGACACCAAGGCAAATTTTTTAAAACTATAAAAAAGAAGCCTCATAATTTGCAAGTGTGTTTTGAAATAGTTATTAATTTGTGTTTGTTATTAGAGTGTGTTAATTTTTAGAGTTCTTCTTTTCTATAGTAGAGAGTATAGAGTAAGAAAAGGAAAAGGGTTGGTGTGAAGCCTTCTTCTCACCAATTTTCTTTTATCCTTATATCTAGTTTTTATTGAAGTTTAAAGTCTTTATTAGAGTCACCAAAGTTGGGCACCAACCTCTGTAGAGTTGTATTCTAGAAAGCAAAATTCCAAAGGAACTTCTAGAGTCTGGTGGAGAGGATTTTCAGATAAATATTTATCTTTGCTTTTACATTTCTTTTTTAAGTAAGATTGTTATGTTTTCATTATGGTTTATGCTTTCATATCAAGTTTTGTTTGTGTTTTCTTCATGAAATATGAGTAGTTTAGTTTATCTTTTTCTTTCTTAGATAATGAAGTAATTAAATTATGGAAGTATGTTGTGGAAAGTGTAAGTTTTTAATGCTGGAATAAATTGTGATGATTTAATTCTTTGAACTTAATTTACTTCTTGTTTTGGCCAATTAAGATGTTAAAATTTGTTGTGAGATTATGTAAGATCCAATGTGGTATTGTCTCAAACAGCAAATCGAATGAATCACATGGAATTATATGGTGAGAATTGTAGTCCATATGATTGAATGCAAATATATAGAGAGATATGCTTTATTGAGGAATAAAATTAAAAGACTTTAAAGTCACAGGCTAAAGCCCTCTAATTTGGTTTTTTATTTTAAATTTTATTACGAGATATTAGCCCCCAGGTGAAGGGAATCGAAGGAACTCTAGAGTGAGCGCTGGTATCTTCTCTGCCTAACCCATCTACAAATTTCAAAATTTCAAATTAACCAATTTCTTTTATAGAACCAAGTAAGGGTAAATAATATAATTGCTCCTATTTGGCACAATATACTTAAATACTTCCATAATATAAAATTTCATAATTATTGCTGATTCATTGAAGAAGTAAAAATATATTTGATTCTTATAACTTTTATATCGTGTTTAGAGTATTGGTAATTTTATTTCCTTTTTAACTTTTTATTAAAAATATCAAAAACAACTTTTCGAAATTAAAACCTTAAAAACATACTTACAAAAATCAATTAAAAAGGTAAAAAGTTATTTTTCTTATTTCTTTAAATATTTACACATTCCCCTGTGGGTTCGACATCTCGGGGCTTAATCAGAAAGTCTTATATTACTTGATAAACGATACGTATACTTGCGCAGAATGTCCTATTATAAATCATAAATTTCATATCTAAATTGCATAAATTTATGATTTATAATATGACATTCTACGCAAGTATACATATCATTTATCAAGTAATATAGGAGTTTCTGATTAAGCCCCGAGATATCGAACCCACAGGGAAACGTGTAAAAATTTTAAAAAATAAGAAAAATAATTTTTTACCTTTTTCAATTGATTTTTGTAAGTATGTTTTAAGGCTTTAATTTCAAAAAGTTTTTTTTGATATTTTTAATAAAAAGTTAAGCAGGAAATAAAATTATCAATACATTAAATACGATATAAAAGTTATAAGAATCAAATATCTTTTTCCTTTTTCAATGAATCATTAATAATTATGGAATTTTATGTTGTGTAAGTATTTAAATGTATTGTGCCAAATAGGAGTAATTATATTCTTTACCTTTACTTAGTTCGATAAAGAAAATTGGTTAATTTGAAATTTTGAAGTTTTGTAGATGGGTTAGGTAGGAAGATACCAGCTCTCACTCTAGAGTTCCCTCTATTCCCTCCACCTGGGGGCTAACATCTCATAGCAAAATTTAAAGTAACAAACTAAATTAGGGGGCTTTAGCCTATCTCTCTAAATTCCTTTAATTTTACTCCCCAATAAAGCATATTTTACTATATATTTGCATCCAATCATATGGACTACAGTTCTCACCCATATAATTGCATGTGATTCTTTCTAATTGTTGTTTGAGACAATACCGCATTTGATCTTACACAATCTCACAACAAATTTTAACATCTTAATTGGACAAATCAAGAAGTAAATTAAGTTCAAGGAATTAAATCATCACAATTTATTCAAGTATTAAACACTTATACTTTCCACGACATACTTCCATAATTTAATTACTTCATCTTTTAAGAAAGAAAAAGATAAACTAAACTACTCAGATTTCATGAAGAAAACACAAACAAAACTTGATATGAAAGCATAAAACATAATGAAAACACAACAATCTTACTTAAAATCGAAATGTAAAAATAAAGATAAATAATTATCTAAAAATCCTCTCCACCAGACTCTAAAAGTTCCTTTGGAATTTAGCTTTCCACAATACAACTATACAGAGGTTGGCGCCCAACTTTGGTAACTCTAATAAAACTTCAAACTTCAATAAAAACATGATATAAGGATAAAATAAAATAGGTTAGAAAAGGCTTCACACCAACCCTTTTCCTTTCATACTCTCTACTCTCTACCATAGAAAAGAAGAACTTTATAACTTTACACACTCTAATAACACACACAAAATAATAACCCTTTCAACAAACTTCTTCCATAAAGTAATGCCATGCCTTTGAAATGAATTCAACTTAGAGGCCTGAAAATTTACTCTTCTTTCATTTGTTATCTTCCATAAACCTCTTCCATCAGTAAAAAATGATATGATCTCATCTAATTCTCCTTCAGTAAGATGATAATTAACATAAAAACAAAATAACGCAAGAGTCAAGTGGTAAAAGACATTGATTACTGCAGGTGAAAAATGTACTTGTTCACCTCTAACCATCACCAAATTTTCTTCTGCTGCAGGCAAGTTTGCATAAAACTCTCTGACCACAGAAACAACACCGGTAGCGGAGAAGTAACAGTAATTCTTCTAATTTGTTCTAGTAATCATTTCTTTAATAACTTCTCCTGGCTTACTAAACACTCGTTCCAAATATTTTTACGTGACAACAGTGCGTCAACATATCAATCCTCAGCTCTTGCACTAACAAATTTGTTGGAATCAAATTTCACTTTATCTTTCGAGCGCTTTGACATTGGAGCCATCTCTAAAAAAATTACAAAAATTTACCATAAATTCCAAAATTGAACTCAAGTTGCTAATTTAACTTCCAAAGGTAATTTTCACTAAATCCATGCAATTATTCTTGCTTTTCCTTAAATTTCACCATAAATAATGATCTTAAAATTTTTCAATAATGTACACAAAATATATGCTGAAAATAAAAAAAATTTACTTAGGAGTAGTGCTCATAACTCAAGGAATTCAAATCTGACAAATCTAGTTCAAATCGACTCTAAATTGATCCAACTTAAGGATGCCCTAAATTCTATTTTACGACTTCGAGAGGTTGAGGGTGACAGGAGGTGTTAAAAATGTCAATTTTCACGTTTTAACTGCAGAAAATCAGTTTTCACGAACCGACACTTAAGCGCGAGGCTTCGGCGCTTAGCCGTGAAATCTGGTGCTTAAGCGCCCAAGTTGTGATGCTTAGCTGCCAGTACCCTTATTTTCACAATTAATTTAAAAATGTACTAAATCCCTTGGTTAATCACTCTAAATCACTTCAAATAATAATTTCTTCCTTATAAACTTTTCTAATTCTCCAAAGAAAGTTAAATTTCCATCAATTCCAAACAAATTTCACACAAACACAAACTTTCATTTAAAACAATCATACTTAATACATACTAAAAATTTCTAGCTAAACATTTTGGATGAAATTTCTCAATACACAATAATTCAAATACATCAAAACAAAGATAATTTTACATCATTAGGATGTAACAAACACACATTTAAGTTCAATAAAACACAAACATATAACACTAAACACTAAACACTTAACACATAAAACCACAACACTAGAATATACTCAAATTAATTCCAATCTCCATTAGGTCGAATGTATCCAAAACCACCAATAGTTCCATTTGAACCATCTAGATTATAGATCTGATAAAACGGGCTATGGTTGAATACTCTGACATCTTCTTCTTCTAACCATTTATTTTTCAGAAACATCGCCTTATCTGCTGCTTCCACATGATTTGTATGACTGAAATTTATTTTAAGTTGCTATCCCATATGCGCTAATTGAGGGTTAGTTTCATTTACCTTTGCTTCAATTGACTCCACATTGGCTTCAATCTTTGCAATCCTTTCTGCAATACCTTGAATACTAACAGCTAGGAATCAGTTGTATAACTCTTACGCACTTTCACTGATAAATTTCTTCTTGTTGGCTTCCTCCTTATTCTTAATTTCATCTCCCAAGAAGATATTTTTGCACTCAAAACACTCTTCTTAAGACTCAGAAATGGAAATAGGGACTGGGGCAAGTGCTTCTCTTAATCCAGGGCCTTTTTATAGACATGGGAAGTGCTAAAACTGACCCTAGATGTTTTAAAACTCCAAAATAACTTCTAAAACCTCTTCCCCGCAATTTTGGCTTCTAGAAATTCATTTATCACGTTTTTCTTAACTATGGCGATTAAGCGCCAACCAGGCGGTGCTTAGCCGCCAGTGTACATTTTTACACAGGTCTGCCAAATGTCCAAAATTTTCATTCTGACTCTTTTATGTCATCCTTTAATGTAAAATAAACACCACTATAACTAATCTCTTAAAAATACTACCACATAATCATAAAAACAATCCAAACAAAGCACACAAAGCAAACATAAAGCAAAGCACACCAATAAATATGAAGCAAAGCACACGATAAATATGGGTTGCCTCCCACAAAACGCATGGTTTAACGTCTTCAGCCTGACATACCCAGAACTTATTCTGAGTGACCCAACATCAAATTCGCTTCAGGTTTAAATTGATCGACTAAAAAATAGGGTTTAAGTCTATAACCATTAACTTTGAATTTTTTTTCAGTCTTAGGACCTTGAATATCCACAGCTCCATAAGAATAAACTTTTATCACAATAAATGGACCCATCTATTTGGAATTAAGTTTTCTATCAAAAATATTCAACCTTGCATTATGCAACTAAAGTTTTTATCCTGGCTCAAGATTTTTAGTAAGAATCTTCCGATCATTCCAAAACTTTATTTTCTCTTTATAAAACTTAGCAATTTCATATGATTCATTTCTTATCTCTTTAAGCTCATTTAATTGCAATAATCTCTTCTCAGCAACATCCTTTAAATTATAATTGAACTTTTTTATAACCCAATATCAAGTTCAACTGGCAAATGACAAGCTTTTCCAAAAATTAACCTATATAAGGATATCCTCATAAGAGTTCTGTAAGCAGTCCTATAAGCCCACAAAGCATAATCCAGTTTGATTGACCAATCCTTTCTGTTTGGATTAGTAGGCTTTTCCAATATTCTTTTTATTTCATGATTGGATAATTTAACCAAACTACTTGTCTGTGGATGATAAGCAGTAGCAATGCGATGGTTAATATGATATTTCTTTACTAACTTCTCCAAAATCACATTTCTAAAATGACTTCCTCCATCTATTATGATTACTCTTAGTATTCCAAATCTGCAAAATATATTCTTTCTTAAAAACTTTGCAACACTTTGAGCATCACATTGAGGTAAAGAAACAACTTCAATCCATTTGGATACATAGTCTACTGCTACTAAAATATAGATCATTCCAAAAGATGGTGTAAATGGTCCCATGAAATCTAATCCCCAAACATCAAATATTTCAACTTCCAACAATTAATTGAGAGGCATCTCGTTTCTTTTAGAAATATTACCTACACGTTGACATCGATCACAATTTTTAATATATGCATTAATATCTTTAAATATTGTAGGTCAATAAAATCCAGATTGTAAAATTCTATAAGTAGTTCTAGCAACTCCAAAATGTGCTCCATAATCGGAATTATGACATTTTTGAATAATTTCATAAATTTCTTCTAAAGGCACACATCTTCAAATGATCAGATCCTTTCCTTGTTTATATAAAAATGGGTCATCCCAAAACTAAGTTTTAGCATAAGATAAAAACTTCTTCTTTTCCTGGTATGTCAAACCATAGGGTATAATATCACTTACAATAATGTTTACAATGTCGGCATACCACGGAATTCACCATTCATTAATAGTGAACAATTTTTCATCAGGAAAATGTTCATTAATTTCTTCAGTATCACTAAAAGATTTTTTAGTTTCAAGCCTGGATAGATGATCAGCAATTTAATTATCAACACCTTTCCTATATACTATCTTAAAATTAAATTCTTAAAAAAGAAGAATCCATCTAATCAATCTCGATTTTGCATCCTTCTTCTTCATTAAATATTTGATAGCAGAATGATCAGTATACACTGCACATTTAGTTCCAATTAAAGATGATCGAAATTTATCAAAAGAAAATACTATAGCTAAAAACACTTTCTCAGTAGTGTTGACCTCATTTTTGATGAGGTCTTTTGCTTCTCTCTTTAGTACTTAGAATCTAGCCTTAGGCTTTTCCTTTGACTAATCTTAGAGGACTAGAAGTGGAACCCACCCTTTAGAAATTCAAACTACTACTTAACTCCCTACAAACCCCACAAGCTTGATTGTAGACCCCTAATCACCTAGAGGGTTGAAATCAAATGTGGTGGTTTAAAGGATGAGTTCCCTATATGACTTTTTTGGCCTTAGGAATACCCAGGGTGGCCTGGCCTGGTGAGGGTTGATTTGCACATACACTACACTCTAACACACATTCCAAGTCCTAAAACCACACTCTCACCCAACTTGACTTCTTGACTCATGTAGGTAATTCATATGGATAGTCCTTAACCCCTAAGCCCCTGACTAAGAGGGTTAGGAACAACATAGTGAATGCCTCAAATGAGTCCTCTCATGGCTTATATGGGCTTAATATGGCTTCATGGCTCAACCAAAGTGATCCCATTTCACTGACATTTGTTCAATCTTCCCTTTTTTAAAATTTCAATTTTTGACCCCCGGGGCCCCGGACCCACCAAACCTACCAAATACCCTTGAAATGACCCAAAATTTACAAAATTGCCTGAATTACCCAAGGTCCCTCAAAATCAATCCTAAAAACTTCCCACCATTCAAATTGACCATCTTTGGCCAAAAATACCAAAATTTCCAAAAATACCCCTAAACCCCCCCCAAAATTACCAAAATACCCTTTTACCCCAAAAATCCAAAAAATTCAGAAAATTCCCAAAAAATTACAACAAATCCCAAATATTCCCAATTTCATTTTGTTCAACTAAACTATGGGCCAATTTTGCCAATTTACCCCACTTTTAATAAAACCTCCAATTTGACCCATTTTTAACCCAAGTGAACCCAATGTCAAACCAAACCACCCCAATTGGCCCCAAATCTTTTATATGGCCTTCCTAAAATCCCCATAAACAAAACATTAACAAGATTTTCCCCAAAATTTGAACCTAAACTCCACCCAAACTTAACCCAAAAGCAAAATCCCTTAAATTGACCTAAGCCCAAACCTAACCCAAATGGGCCCAAATCCCAAAATCAAAGCCCAACCCAAGTTGAAAACTCTTTGTGATACTCCCATAAACATTTCTCAACATTAATTTTACATCAAATCCAACTTTAGCCCAAAATTAAACCAAGTTAGCCCAATTTGAACCACTTTGGTCCCTTTACTAAAAGACCCCACATTAAACCCAATTCAATTCAAAATCACTTCAAATTTGTTCCAAATCACTCATGACACATCCCTAAACTAAACCCAACATTTATTTGGCACGGTCCTTCACAAAACTTTCATTCAAAAGCCCATTTTAAAATCCAAAAGCCCACTTCCTTAAACCACTTTAAAAGCCCATCCAAAACCATTTCAAAAGCCCAAAATCTATCCTAAAGCCCACATGATATTTTCATTTGTCATCCTTTTTAACCAAAATCAACCCCTAAGTTTTAAATCCATGATAAAATGATTCCAAATCAAGCCTCATGCCAAATCACCCCTAAATGCCAAAAATCCACTAAAACCCATTTTCATGAAACTTGGCTAAGCCATTCCCAAGCCACATGAAGCCATGAAGCCATCCTAAAGCCCCATGTAAAGCCATGAGAAGTTTGACATGTAACCATCCCATAAATGGCAAATGGAGGAGCCCATTTCTTAAGCCTTCCTTAAGCCTTTTTAACCCCATCCATGATACACACTAAACCAAGTTTAGTCACCTCACCATGGATGGAGACCACACCATTTTTTCTTGGCTGACCCAAGTGATTCTTTTCAGCCCAAAATCAGGCCTTGGGTGGTGAACCTAGCCCAAAACCATGGGTTGACTCATTTGAACCCAAAATGGCCTCTCCCCCATACCATTTAAATCAAACCCTTTACACATGTCAAACCCCGATTGATTACACCAACTTCCGGCCACGACCCCAGCTGAGTCGGATGGTCACCCATCCACGGCCGGCCGACCACCACGGCCGTCGGAAAACACCGGACCGAGAGCCTTATTTGGCTTCAAAAAAATTCAAACCCACTGGCTGAGCTGTCCCAACCCAAATGGACACCATGATCGTTCTTCTCCTCCCACGAGCAGTGATCCCGACCTCCATTGCCCACAGGAAGCCCTCCAGCCACCTCTATTTAAACACCACAACCTCTCGGCCAAATAAGGTGTTGAACCAAACCGTACCAAAACTCTGCCAAAATCATTCCAGACCCCTCTCCAGACATAGAGAACTTGATCCCCACTGAAATCCAGGCCTAAAACCCTCTCTGTGAGTTCAATTTCTGAGTTGAAAATACACCCAAAATATAGGACACTTTACCACAGTGAGCCAATCATCAAATTGATTGACACTACACCTTCACCAGACCAAGAGGAGAAGTTCCCCAGTAAAAGCCCCCTCACCAGGCCAGCCATTGCTTCCAGCCTCCAAGCTTTGTGATTGGCCTTGGTCACTTTCATACCTAGACGATTCCCCAGAGCCAGAGACCTCATCTGGAGCTTTCCTGGACTCAATCGAAGGTGGCACAACCCTCAGATCGAAGCTTCACTTCTCTGAGCAAAGGTATGAACTCATTCTTCCTCCCGAGCTTCCAGCAATTCTCCATTTTGTTTGGGTTGATTTCATAGCCTATAAACCGTATGGATGTGTTCGTCTCTTCAAGACAAATCGATAGAGTATAAGAACTCAAAAATCCATTGAGAATTGAGAGAGATATTAGGGTTTGAGTGTGGATGGTCACAGTTCTACACCAGTCGTAGACGATGACCAGGAGCCATTGGATCGCGCGTGTATCGAGCGGACGGTTGAGATCAAGCTGGACAGCGCAATGGTACGTGAACCGCGGGCCCCTGGAGAGCTGAGTCAGATGACGGAGCCGAATCACAGCACGACGCGTGGGCTTTCGGAGCTGCCAAGGTTGACGCGGCGCTGCGTGGATAAGTAGGAAATTAGGGTATTTTTAAATTATTTAAATGCCCTGAACTTCAAAAATTCATATCTTTGCATAGAAAAATCACAAAAATAAAATTAAAATACCCTCTTGCTCAGTGAACATAGGAGAATAATGTGGAAAAGAAATCAAATTAATTAAATGAGTATTTTATTTTTAATAATTTATTTACTATTTTCAATGTTTTGATTCTCCATTTGTATAGATACTTTACCATTGCATGAGACCATAAGGCTTTTGAAGCCTCTGATCTTGGGAACATTCCTTGAATTTTTCAAGGTCAGAGGTCATCTCTGTGAAAAGTTATTTATTTTTCTAGTTCATGTCACTGTTTTAGGTATTTTAATTCCAATAATTAGCATGTTGTAAAATAAATTCTAGGAAAATTTGGTGATGTTGCTTAGGCCAGGGGAACCTATAAAAAATATATTTTGAGTTGATTCATTCATAATAACCTTAATTGGGCTAAACCCCTAAAAATGAATTTCAATTAATTAGGGTTAACCACACATCAAATTGACTTGAAAACAATTATCCATTACTCTTTAGGGTCAGAGGAACCTTACATAAAATTTTGAAATCAATTGGACTTGATTAACCCCACCAAATGGATTGATTAAGCCTCATAAGCAAAATGAAACTTTAAAAATTCATAACTCCAAAAATACTTTTCAAAAATTCACAAAAATGGTTTTGGGGCTTCTCTGATATCAGGGGAGTTCAGGAAAATTAAAATTGGAATTTTCTAAAAAAGTTGATTTTTCACAATATTTTAATATTTTAATAATTAAAAAAATAATAAAAAATCATAAAAAAATTAAAAATAATAAAAATGTCATATTTTGACTCCTAGTCATTTAGGAACAAACCAAATATTTTTCCTAAATCCCTAGGGTAAGATATTGAATTTGAAAGGCTTAATGTAATTTTTAATATTAAAAAAATGAATTTTCAACCTTTTTCACTAAAATAATTCTAATAAATCAAAGAAAAATCAGAAAATTATAAAATTTGTTTCTCTGGACTTCTTGAGGTCAGAGAAATTTATGAAAAATATAAAATCTATTTTTCAACTTTTATTTTATTTTAAAATTAATTAATACTCAAAAAATAAAAAATAATTATAGTAAATAAAATATAATTCAAAAAATCACAAAAATTGGTTCAAGTGGTCCTCTGGTCATTAGAAACATCTCATTTTTTTCTCAAGGACAGAAACCTTTCCTTGGTCATGTTGTTGAATTTTCTTTGAAAACCCCTATTTTCTACTAAAAATAATTATATAAATAAATTAAATTCATAAAAATCACATTTTCTCCTCTAATGTCTTAAATGACATGTGAGTGAGGTGACATAAAAATTTCAAATTCATTTGAGCTCAATTTAGTGAGTTATGAAATAAATAAGCTTAAAAGGGCACAAAGGTAATTAAAAAATTTAACCCTTAATTAAAACTTTAGGTTTAATCAAAATGGGGGGTAAAATATTTGATTTTAACTTTCTCTTGGATGATTGAAACTTAGGGGAATTAAGGGGGTAGAAACCCATTAAACACTTTGAATATATCAAAATGAAACTTTAATTAATTAAATAATTTAAATTTTGGAAAGAATATATTTAAAATTTGGATTATTAAAATAGGGATATTATTAAGAGGATATTTATTCCTTAATTTAAAAATCCCTAAATAAGTCACTTTAACAATATTTAATTCTTAATTAAAAATTAAAATAATAATCCAAATTAAAAATTAAAACTAAAATTAAATTAAAATTAAATTTAAAATATTGAAACTAAAATTAAAACTAAAATTAAATTAATTAAAATTAAAATTAAAATTAAAATTAAAATTAAACTAAAATTAAAATTAAATTAAAATTAAATAAAATTAAATTAAATCAAATTAAATTAAATTAAATTAAATTAAAATCACTTAACAACAAACCTAAATGAAATCATGAAGAGTTAAATCAAAATATATCAATAATTTCAATACTTCTTTCTATCTAAGTAAATTTAATACATGAACATCAATTTAAAATACGAAGATAATTGAAAGTGTAAAGATTTAAATTAAATCTAAAATAATTTGAACACTATTCCAAACTTAAAATTATTAATTAAAACCTCATAATTAAATTAAAACACTTTAATCCATTAACTCAAACTTTTAATTAAGAACGATTAAAATTCTCGATAAACCAACTTGCCCTTAAAGGTTTTAATTATTATGACTCTTAAATAAAGTATTAAGTGAAATCTCACTTCATTCATTAGGTAATCAAATACCCAAGTTCACTGAGCAAGAGACAAAGTTTAACTAAATTCCTGGATGATTAATTCATATGTGCAATTAAATTTACTTGGACTCAAAATAATCCCAGAAGTATTGAAGAGATGTTTAGGACTCGTCCTAAACACTTCATCAATATGACGGGATGTTTTAGAAGAACAATTGAATCTAATTGTTCTTTGATGAAGAAAATCATCCTTAAACAAAACACAAGAACCTAGACGTCATAGGAGATGACTAGTTATAGGATTAGGATTCTGGTAGACAACCAAAACCCTTCCCTTAGCTTTACCTAGGTACTTGTCGAAATATTTAAATGCCTTAACATGTGTTTTAAGTGCAGCTTGGGATGATGGGAAGACCCTCCAGGTACGCTTTTATTTTATTGCAATTTACTTACATGCATTGCGCTTTACTTTTCTTGCATGATAAATAAAACTGTTGCATGAAAACCAAAACCTTTAGGATAGTCCCTAAACTGAAACCAAAACTAAATTAAAAGTTATTGGAAGATAAAATTCACCGCCACAACATTCCAAAATATAAAACAACTCAAAATTTAATCACAAATAGAACAACAAAACTACAATTGCAACTAAATTAAAACATCTCGACGAATGATCGGGAATACCTCGGATGATGTAACCCACGTGTTGCTAACGGGATTTCCCACGGTCTAAATGAAAGTGTGGAACTCATTCGATTGAGTTTAGCAAATTCATCCGGACTAAGTGAATTCGATGAAAATAACAGTGGCGGGATGACGGAACAGTGGGATCTTAATCGGTTCTGTTTAAATAATTTTAAGATTTGTTTTAATTAAAATATTAAAAAACACTTGGATTTTAAGATTTTCTCTAAACCAAAACACTTCTCTCATCTCCCGATTTATGACTTCTAAAATTAAACTTCTGCAACAACAAGGAGCTCGGAGCGTAGTGGGCAGCACGGCCATCGTCATCAGCAAAACTCGGATCTGCTTCAGCAAAACTTTCTTAGAATTAAATAATCAAGCCATAGGACTTCGAGGTAGTTTTCCTAGTGTAACATAAATCCTCAACTCTTCGTTAGGCATTTGTATAATCATGTTATGCAAATTAAGCCCTAACCTGTCTTAGGACTCCGAGGTAGTCGTTTGGTACGACATAAATCCTCACATCTTCGAGGCTGTTTGTATGATTGTGTCATACGAATATAAGTCCTAATTAATTAAAACAGGCAAGATGAAACATTAAATGAACTCCCAAATTGAAGCCAAACAATCGGATAGTTTGGGAAGTTGCCAAGATTCTTCTTGGATTCTCAGCTTCTCCTACTTTTCTTCTTTTGGACTCTTGAAATTAACTGTTCCAAATTTGATCCATTCCCTATTGAAATCCCAAAATCCAATCCTTTGAAAACCTTTAACTTTGAAATTCTCGAGGGCAAAAACACTGATCATTATCGAGAGTTTTCTTAAATGATTCCCGTCATTTAAGATGTAGTTAACTATAGGGGCTTGCCCTTATAGGGAACTTTAAGAACCCAGGTAATATAAACCCTGCTTAATTTCTTTATATTAAGCACGGGAACTTGTCAGCTTATAAAATTGGTTCGCAGACCAAACGGATGTCACAAATCTTCTAGTTTTTTTAATTGAGCCCTATCATCAAGCAGTGTGTCTATTCTTCGGGATAGATACACGGTTTGTGGTGCGGTGCTCTTTTATATAAACTATTCGGGATGTGAGATCGCTTTGATTTCATATCTTAAAATTTTCAAACTTAAAATCATTTTCAAAATCAAATGCTACTTTCTAAATTATATATATTTAAATTAAATTTAAAACCTAAAATTCGCCGACAACTTCTGTAGGCGACCCCTTTTTCTAAAGTACAACACAACCTAAAAATATGCCGGCAGCTTCTCGCGACTCCGCTGGGGACTAGTTCCTCTCTCCATTTTGATTAAATGGTTTTGCTTTCATAAACCGGTAGTGTATCCATGTCCCTAGTGGAGAAAACTACCATTCTTCCGTTGGAATACCCCGTTCATTTCTGTCTTGAACGAGTATAGCCAACTCCCCTCGGATTTGGGAGCCACTGTTTAGACACCCCTAAACGGAGAGGTTCCGAGATCCTTTTACCTCTTTTCTGAGGTGGGGTGGACCCCCAACAGGTGTTAGTTTAGGAGTGGTCCTTCGAGTCGAGAAGTCTTGTATAAGACTTTCTCTTCCTTTCCAATTCTAAATCGGGCCCTTTACCTTTTCTATAACCTTTTTCCTTCAATCGTTTTGTTTCTAACAAACGAACCCGCTAATAAACAACCTTCTAATAAATAATCTCTTTTAAAAATCACAAATACACTAAGATAAACGAAAATGTGTTCGAACTCTTTCTTTTTTTGTCCTAAGCTTTACGACGAAAAGAAGCATAATTCAGGACTGACATCGGAATCTGCCCTATAGAAAATGACTGCCCTAAAGTTAATCTTCTCCTTCACCAATGGAATGGACTTCGTCATTTACAAGGATGAGCTGCCCGACAATGGAATCATCCATTTCGGACAAGGATTCGGCAACACAGATATCAAATTTGCTGATGTCACTCTCTTCACACTAATGGACAAAGTGTCAGAAACTGATGAGCCCGTGATTGAGTTCAACATGAAATCGACTCAAGAATTCCCTCCCCTGCAAAGGATTCCAGCTGAAAGGAGTACTATTGTTCGTAGGATGACTGTTATCTCTAGCCCCACCGGTCTAGTCATCTCTGCACCTACCCCGACTTCTGCCAAACTGAAATCCAAGTCTGTGATGAGCCTGTCACCGTGGAGGGTACATATTTTGCTACAATACCATCTGTTTTTGAGATTTTGCTACAAGCTGTTTGTTGGCTCAGGAACTACTATTGGATCGTGATAAGGGCTGTAGAGGACACAACCTCATGTTGAAATTGGATATTAAAAAAGCATATGACTCCATCAGCTGGCAATTTATTGAGCAAGTTCTCAAGGCTAGAGGGTTTCACCCTTCCTTCTGTAACCTTATTCAGAGGTGGCTTTCTGGTGCATGGTATATCATTTTGGTAAATGGAAGGAGTAATGGTTTCTTCACTGCTGGGAGAGGGTTGAAATAAGAAGACCATTATCTCCTACAATCTTTATTCTTTTTTTTTATTATTTTTCCAGAGTGTTGAATACTGCCCACCAAAGATATCCATACCTTCACTATAAACACAGCTCTTATCAGCCATTTGGCTTATGCAGATGATGCAATTCTTTTTACAAATGGCAGTAAGCAAGCTGTTAGGAAGTTCAACAACCGTCATGAGACAACTGCGAGACCGTGCGGAAAAGGCCATTAGAGGATGCCATGGACAAGTTAAGGACCGACATCCGACGGTTAGCAAAAGAAAGAGAAGAAAAACTAGAAGATGAAGTTGACTCATCAGAGTTCATGGATGAGCAGTATGCCGAGATCAACATGGTTGAAACACAAAAATCGTTAGCCTTGCAGGGTGCTCCGGCAGCTGCTGAAAGAGATGAACTGGAAGTGATGAGGGCACAGCTTCGGGAAAGAGATGACACAATTTCCCAGATAGCAAAGAGGATGGAAGAGATGGCTGCTGCCTTAGCCACTCTCCCGAGTCGTGTACAACCTCGAAAGAGACACCCCCGAGAGATTATCCATATTGCGGATGGAGGAAAAGACATCACATCCATAAACCGAGACGAACAACCAAAGAAAGATCCTGCCACAAAGCATGATTCCGTAAAAGGACATTAAGAGCATGGTAGAACAACGAAGTGCGAGAAGCCCTAGCACAATCTAAGAATGGAGCATCTATTCAGATGGGTAGACCTTACCCTGAAGAGTTCGATGCAGTCCAATACCCGAAAGGCTTTGTACCACCTCTATTCAAGACTTTTGATGGTACCGGAAACCCTCGGTAGTACGTTGCACATTTTCGTGCTAGTTGTTGCAATGCCGGTGGGAGTGACGCTTTACTCTTCCGTCAGTTTATCAGCAGTTTGTCAGGGATTGCCTTCGACTGATACGCAGAATTGCCGAACGGTTTAGTAAAGACCTTTTCAGAACTAGAGAATCTCTTCATTAAACGATTTGCATGGGCTCAACACCACATCACTATCGGTGATCTAGTGGTGGAGCAACAGAAGCCGAACGAGACTTTAGTGGATTACATACTTCGATGGAGAAACTTATGCATGAAGTGTGAACCACAGCTTCAAGAACAACATGCAGTCGGCATCCTACTTAAAAGTATCCATGGCCCGATAGCACTTCTCCTTAAAGGATTTACAATCAAGACTTTCGAGAAGTTGCTTAGCAAGGCCTGGAGCTTGCAAGAAGAGGCAAAGCAGTTAAGTTTTGTGGACAAGAACGATAAGCAGAAGCCCGTGAAAACATTCGAAAAGAAATCTGGAATCATCGTGGCAATAGATAAGGGCAAACAACCAATGCAGATACCATCAGAGCTGCCACAGTCTTGTTATCAACCACCGCAACGGACTTATCAGCAACCTCAGCAGGGCTATCAGCAACCTCAGCAGGGCTATCAGCAGCCTTGTCCGAGCTATCAGTCGCCTCAGCATTATGAACAACAGCCTCATTCATCGTGCACCTTAAGAGAACTTCTAAATAGAGAATATCCATTCAAAGCCGAAGCAGATAGCGAAGATGTTCCGCGACTTAATGAAGACACGGATTTTCGAGTACCAGAGCCCAAGAAGCCGGAAGAAGTCAATAAGAAAGATCATCCGAACTATTGGCCTTACCACCAGATGCTCGGACACAAGATAGAGGATTGCATCACTTTCAAGAGTTGGCTTGATGAAAATCTCTGGAGAGGGAACATAACGATCCCAAAGGAATACATGAAGGAACCCCAGAAAGGAGGTTCCGTCAACGTTATTTCCACGGATCCCATTGTTCCAATAAACCCATACACGACTGATGATGGATGGAGTACTGTCTGGACAAGATCATCGAAGAAAATTTTGGATCACATCCAGACCGCTTCGGTACGTGCTTCAACTCAGAGTTTGAAACCTGTCGAGCCGGCACTATCACTTGCGATTGAAGAACCACCCCGGAAGGACGAGAAGGTCGTGGAAGAAAAGAAGACCGAGGCTCCGAAGGGTAGACTAGGGGCTGCTTATCCTAGGATGGTTGTTTCTGATTTGGGGGAGAAATCCCTCGAAATCCTGACTCTGTATGATTAACTGCTCGCTCCGGCGGGATCTTATAATGATAAGGGTTATGGCCTTGGCTACGTTTTGACTGTTTCTAATGATTACGTAACTAGCGACAACCGGCTTAATCCGGATCTCGATTCCCATACAAATAATGATTCTCAAATCTTACACAACCTCGTCGACCACAACGAAGAAGATGTTCACAAAGGAGGCTACGAAAGCTCGACAAGCAACGAGTCCATTTATGAATTCCGAGGAGCTCCAATCCCGATAGAATTAGAACCATCAGATTTCGAAGCAACGCCAGAAGAGCCAGACATTCCAATTCAAGAGGATACACTGGCCGATTCAACACCAAATTCAGAAGAAATAACTGAAGTAAATTTGAGAAGTCGAAAAGTTCTACACCCGAGAATGGGTCCAAAGGATAAAGGAAAGCAGGTGGTTGCTCAGGAAGAGCCAACCCCAGCGAAGGAACTGCCCCTTCAGGAAGAAACCTAGGAACATGGTAATAAAGTGGACTACAACGTGCTAGCCCATCTTAGGAAGCTACCAGCCAAACTAAGCATATATGACGCTCTGATCCTGTCAAATGAGATGAGAGAGGCTCTGATCAAGGCTTTACTTGATCCAGAGATTTGTTTAGCCCAAATGGCTGGTAATTCCTTCGACGAGGTTTGCTCGTTAAGAGAACATCGAGGTGTTACCTTCACGGACAATGATCTATTACTGGGAACAGCTGATCACAACCGACCATTATACATTTCAGTCACTATTGGAAAGTTTACGCTCTCCAGAGTGTTGGTTGATCCGGGAGCATCAATCAACATAATGAATCTTCGAACGCTAGCATATTTGGAAATTGATGCTCGCGAGCTTGAAGCAGACAAGATGCTATTAAGAGGCTTCAATCAAAAAGGAGAAAGAGCTCTTGGATCGATACCACTACTAATGAAGACCGGTGATTTAGCAAAGACAACCGCAAAATTCCACATAATTGATTCTGAGACATTGTTCAAAGCTCTACTGGGTTGGCCATGGATCCATGAAAACCGGATGGTACCGTCGTCTTTTCACCAGTGCATAAAGTATTACGAAGGAGGGGAACCGTTCTCTATGCACGCAATTGGAATTCATGAAGATGCGGCCTACTACGCGCCCCCAAAGAAAACAATCTTTTCTAGAAATACCATACCAAATGAAGCAAAAGAAATTCGAGATGATGAAGAACCTGAAGTTCTAGTCCAACAGTTACTCACCACTCCCTTACGGTGAGATGGTGAAGATTTCTCTAGAACTCGCACCCGAGGTCGAGGCTGGGGACGAGGACGTGGAAGAAATTTTGGAACAGTTGGATAGAAGAATCCGGTCATCGATGTTGATTGGGAGAACAGTTCCGAAGAAGAAGAAGAAAATGAGAAAGAAGCAGCGATAATAAGTCAAAAGAAACCCCAGTTCAAGATCTCTCTCGAAGATGAAAAGAATGAAGAATATAAATCAATGTACGAGATGATTAACCATTATGTACATACTATGACCCTGACCCCGATCCATTCTAATAAGATCGAGGGTATGGTGGTCAAGGAAGTGCATGGTAGTGGTACTAAACTAATCAAGTTTTACCGTGGTGCTTCTTCTTCCAATACTGAAAAAGATGTACAATTTGAAGATGTTATCTCATCTGAATTAATAGAATTACCTTTTGAGTGGTATTCTCCCAGTGTTGAAAATTTAATTCAACGTGGTGTCTTACCTCGACAATGGACAAAAGGTCAATCACAACATTTTAAAAAATTATGGAATAATGCCGGTCGACCTCCCAATTCAAAACATGGTCTCGGATTCGGTACAATAGGGTCAGTTGATGATACGGGATTTTGCTTGGTTGTCACTTGCGAACCCAATGAAGAGTGCTTAGAAGCTTCAGAAGACCTCGAAGATCTACCAATCGGAAATGCTCCACCAGAATTTGAGGAAGAAATCAAATCTACAATAGGCGAGTTAACGGAAGTTAACTTAGGTACTAGCGAAGAGCCTAGGTCTACCTTTGTTAGCTCCTTACTCAATAAAGAAGACTCCAAAGACATAATCAAGCTACTAATGGAATTCAAGGACTATTTTTCTTGGAGTTACGATGAAATGCTAGGATTAGCTCCAGAAGTCGCAGTTCATAGGCTAGGAGTGGATCCTACTTCCATTCCAGTCAGACAAGCTCCAAGAAGAATGCGTCTAGAAATTGAGCAATAAGTAACAGCCGATATTAAGAAGCTAATAGACGCTAAATTTGTCCGTGAAGAACAATACCCTACTTGGTTAGCCAATGTGGTACCAGTCAGAAAGAAGAATGGTCAGATCAGAATCTGCGTGGATTTCAGAGATTTGAATAAAGCATGTCCAAAGGATGAATTTCCACTACCAATCCCAGAACTGATGATCGACATTGCTTCAACACATGAAATCTTCTCTTTCATGGATGGATCATCAGGATACAACCAGATAAAGATGGCACCAGAAGATGAAAAGCTCACAGCATTCAGAATGTCGATCGGAGTGTATTGCTACACAGTAATGCCATTCGGACTAAAAAATGCAGGAGCAACATACCAAAGAGCGATGACGAAGATTTTTGATGATCTCAATCAAAACCAAGTCGAGTGCTACATGGATGATGTGGTCATCAAAAGCAAACTAAAGGAAGATCACCTATATGATTTGAGAATTGTTTTCGAGCGACTAAGACAATACAACCTTACGATGAATCCCTTGAAAGACGCTTTCGACGTCACCTTAAGGAAATTCTTAGGATTTGTTGTCCGACATCGTGGGATTGAAATCGATCCGGAAAAGATTAAAGCTATTTTAGAAATGCCTCCTCCCAAAACTTTGAAACAACTACGATCTTTTTAAGGAAAGTTAACATATCTTCGACGCTTTATCTCGAACTTGTCAGGTAGGTGTCTGCCCTTCTCGGTATTAGTCAAAAAGGACGCCAAATTCATTTGGAATGAGAAATTCCAGCGGGCTTTCAAGGACGTTAAACAATATTTAATGACACCTCCTATCTTAGCAGCCCCAGTCTCAGGTAGACCGTTGATACTTTATACCGCGGCTTTAGACGACTCCCTTGGAGCCCTGTTAGCCCAGGTCAATGACGAGGGGAAAGAAAACGCTCTCTACTACTTAAGTCGTCGTCTAATTCCGACAGAAGTAAAGTATCCTCCAATTGAGAAACATTGCTTGGCTCTGATCTTCGCCGCACAAAAGCTCAGGCATTACATGCTTTCTCATAAGGTCAACCTTATTTCGAGAGTTAATCCGTTGCAATACTTGATGACCCGACCGACGCTTTCTGGCAGACTTTCCAGGTGGTTGATGATACTATTGCAATTCAACATAACTTTCGTTCCTCTTCACGCCGTAAAGGGACAAGTCCTAGCAGACTTCCTCGCAGCACACCCTTTACCGGCAATTCGCCTCTCGACGACGATTTGCCTGATGAGCAGATAATGAGCCTAGAAGACCCTGATCATCGACGTTGGGAACTATACTTCGAAGGTGCGTCCTCAGCACAAAAGAACAAAGAATTGCAAATGATAGTGCCCGGTAAGGCAGGAATCAGACTAATCTTTATAACACCGGAGCGGGGGATGTTAAGATACTCCTACCACTTAACAAAACCGTGTAAAAACAACGGGGCAGAATACAAAGCCCTTATAACCGGATTGGAATTAACCATTCAGATGGGAATAATGGACATCAACATCTATGGAGATTCTCAGTTGATCATTCAACAGGTCATTAGACAGTACAGAATTTTAAAGCCAAGACTCGAGCAGTACTTTCAGTACGCCATGAAATTGTTGGAACAAATTCCAAATGTGACAATCTACAAGATTCTTAGAAAAGAAAATGCTCTCGCCGATGCGCTAGCCCGCCTTGCAAAGGAATTTTCCTGCTTGCAGGATGAGTCAGTTGAAGTGTCAGTTCAAGGACGACAGAACCTATCGTAGCTCGACATGGATACAATACACAAATCAAGAAAAAGAGAAGAAAAATTGCAGCAGTGACAGAAAATACAGAAGATTGGCAGCAGCCATTAATAGACTACTTGCAAACAGGAAACCTACCAGATGATAAGTCATTAGCTCATCAAATCAAGAAAAGAACTCTGTCTTACGCATTAATAAACAATACATTATACAGAAGGTCTTTTAATCAGATGTGGCTAAGATGCCTGAGCGGGTTCGAGGCTCGTGAAATCGTTAACGAAGTACATTCAGGACTTTGTGGTGCTCATCAGTCGGGTCCGAAAATGAAAATGAAGATTAAAAGACTAGGGTACTAGTGGCCCTCAATGATGACCGATTGTATGAAAATTGCCAAAAGTTGTCACCAGTGCCAAGTGCACGGAGTGGTTCTACACCAACCTCCAAATGTGCTACATCCGACAATCGCGTCGTGGCCATTCGAGTGTTGGGGCAAAGATATAGTGGGTCCAATAAAACCACCTTCTTCAAGAGGACATCACTTCATTCTAGCAGCTACAAACTACTTTTCTAAATGGGCAGAAGCTATACCACTCATTGAAGTGAAGGCACACCATGTGCTACAATTTTTCAAGAACCAAGTTGTCTACCGTTTTGGGGTACCGTGCAGGATTATTTCAGATAATGGTTCTGCATTTAAAAGTACAAAGATCAACAATTTTGTCAGAAGACACAGGATCGATTAGCGATACTCAACGATCTACTACCTAAGAGAAAACGGCTTGTCCGAGGCTTTTAATAAAACTCTCGTTCAAATTTTAAAGAAAACTTTGGATGACAACAAGAGAAATTGGCACGAGAAGTTGTTAGAAGCCTTATGGGCATACAGGACGACTTTCAGGACTCCTACTCAGTCTACGCCTTACGCTTTAGTGTACGGGTCCGAGGTCGTCTTGCCCCTGGAAGTTCAGCTTCCGTCACTCCGAATTGCAGTTGCAGAAAAGATCACTACAGAAGAAAACGCCAGATTACGACGGAAGAATAGGAAAACTTGGAAGGAAAAAGGCTTTCCGCGCAGCAGAATTTGGAACTGTATCAAGCCAAGATGATCCAGGCCCATGATAAACTGGTCCGCCCAAGAACTTTCAAAGTCAGTGACTTAGTTCTTTTTCTCAGAAGACCTATTCTTGCACATCACAAGATAGGCAGTAAATTTGAACCAACATGGGAAGGACCGGTCGTGGTCGAGACAGTCTACTCAGGAGGTTCCAACCAGCTTGTGAATTGATGAGGAGAATGACCCATGCTTCCAATCAATGGACGGTATTTAAAGAATTATTACGTGACCTGATGTTTTGAAGGGTGGCCTCTAAAGTAGAATCTTATCCCTAGAAACACGGGTGAAATAATCACTTTGTGACTGGGTCCTAACCCAAAACAAAATAAAATGGATGAAAAAAAATCTCATCAACAAAAATGTTAAAAAGAAAACATGGGAAATCATAATAATAAAATGTCAATCTTTCCTTTTAAATCCATTCATTCCTGATATTTTCTCATCTCTTCCTTCTTCCTTTAAATTTAAAAGAATTGAATAAGAATTTTTAAGTGTTTTTCTTATTGTTCTTGTTATTAGAACAGCCCCTGATCCTTTCCTTATTTTTTTTCACAGGGAAATGTCGAACGGGCGGTTGGTTCTAAACTTTAGAAATGGCGTGAGTTTAGCACTTGATGAAAAGAGGGTGAGGGATGGAGCAGTGATAGAGATTGACTCAGACTTCACACCAGCTGGCTTACAATACGAAGAAAATGATTTAATCCCAGTTGATCGAGAAGAACTTGACAGCCAGACAGTGATGAAAATGGGTGGCCCGAACCACCAATCCAGCAACAAGAAAAGAAAAGCAAACGCCGTGCATGCAACCGGAGAAGATAGGAAAATTAAGTTCGTGGTTGCCACAGCAGAGGGTAGGCTTGTCAGCGCCGCCCCCGCAGAAATTCAAGGGGTAAGGAGAGCTACTCTCACGACTACCCAGCGAAGAAATAAGAATCGTCGCATTCGCAAAATGTTGACCAAGTTAGCAGAAGATCAATATAAACAGACAGTGGATACCGTTAGTGCAAATGCTCCAAGGAGACCGGTTCGTCAAGAACCAGAAAGAAGAAAGTCAATTCCAAGAAGGTCGGAACAAATAAAAGAAATACCAAGAAAATCATAAATAGAGTCAGTACCTCGACGCCGAGCAGATGTACCGGATCCGAAGAGTCTTGTTGCGAAAGCAACCCCGGAGGATGTCCCTACGGAAACTATCCCCGAGGAGCCGAGACATGCAGGAGAACGTGCTGAGTTTGAGCCATACATCCCGCAGTATGTTACTAGACACCGAGGACTTCAGATAATCTCAGAATACGAGCTGGAGAAAATGCAACTAGTTGAGAAGAAAACCTTTGAATACTTTGAAAGAATCTGAAACAAGAGGGTCAACATCTTGGAAGGCCTCGAGCTACATACAGATGTTTTCTCAGATTATGAGCAACAACAAATTGTGGATTGCATCCTTGAATTGTAAAATATGGGTCGAGCTGGCCGCCTGAGAGAAAAGACATACTCAGAACCCCGAAGATGGATGCCAGGAAAGGGAAGAGTTACAATGCAATGCGGATGTTGCTACAATTTTGCCACAGACAGAAAAGGAAATCCACCAGAGATACTCCGTCGCACTGAGGTGGATCCAATGCCAAGAGTCATCAAGAGGATGGTGAAAAGGATGATAACATGGAGGGTATTGCCTGCAGATTGCATACCCAGCAGCTGCATTATCAACATCTACAAGGAAGGCGACTGCATACCTCCGCATATAGACCATCATGACTTTGTTAGTCCCTTCTGCACAGTGTCATTCGTCAACCAGTGCAACATCATGTTCAGATCTAACCTCCAGATTGCAGGCCCCAGTGAGTTCTGAGGGCCGGTGGTGCTACCACTACTAGTAGGTTCCGTCCTGGAGTTAAAAGAAAACGGAGCAGACGTTGCGAAGCATTGCATTCCAGGACTGCCTATGGAGCGGATCTCAGTTACTTTTAGAAAAATGGACGACAAAAAAATGCCTTACCACTTTCAGCCAGATCCAGAATTGGAGAGTCTCCGGTCCTACGAGCTGTGAGTTACGTGGGAAATAGCACACCTCTAATGCACATCCATGCGGCATTCCTGCCAAGGATGGCTTGGAAGGTGATGTTATGGCCAATGTTTCTTACTATTCCGACATGGATTTTTTTACAGACGCTTTTGGATGGATCAACAAGAATCTTACACAATCCGTTTTGGATTTACATGGATTGTATAAGACATTAAATTTCTGAGGAAAATGTTATCATGACTAGATCAAGTTGTATGATGTACTTTCAGCAAGTTGGAATGAAAACGACTACGTCATATTTTGCCTTCACCTCTTTTTGTGCAAATTGATTGGGAAATGCCATTAGAGTTAAATGAACTTTGAACAAAGAACAGAAAAGAAAAGAAAAAAAATGAGAACTTTTCCTAAGAATCTAAATATTGAAATGAACTTCAAATTCACATGAACATTAAATAAACAACAAAAATAAAAAAATGAGATCGTTAAAGGACAAACAAAATGAATCTAAATCTCAAATTGAATTCCGATATGAATCCTCTAATTCGAACCTTTCAGCTCTTCTCTCAATCGAAATTTGTTTGAAACTCTTTTGAAATTTGAATATTTTCCTCAACTTATTGCTAAGTCAAGTCTTTTCAGCTTGGTACACTTACCAGCTCCTTTCAATTCTCTTTCTTCTGTGTCTTAGAGGATCGACTAGTTCTATTGACACGGAGCCACAAACTTTGTTTGATTTGGTTCTGATGGCATGAGACTGGGTCCCTCTTCATACAGATAAATCTTCAAGACTGGAGCCTAACTTCCAGTTCTCTTCGAGGCTAGAGCCTAACTTCTAGTCCTCTTTCAAACTTTCGAGACTGGTACCTAAATTCCAGTTCTCATTTCGAGGTCGGTACCTAAATTCCGACTCTCTTTCCGAGATCGATACCTAAATTTCGATTCTCTTTTGAATTGATACTTAAATTTTAATTCTCAACTCTCGAGACTGGTACCTAAATTTCAGTTCTCATTCTGGGATCAGTACATAAATTCTGATTCCCATCTTTCGAGATCGATACCTAAATTTCGATTCTCTTTCGAATTGATACCTAAATTTTAATTCTAATTTCCGAGACTGGTACCTAAATTCCAGTTCTCTTCCTTCGAGGTCGGTACCTAAATTCCGACTCTCATTCGAGATCGATACCTAAATTTCGATTCTCTTTCTAATTGATACCTAAATTTCAATTCTAAATTCCGAGACTGGTACCTAAATTCCAGTTCTCATTCCGAGATCGATACCTAAATTTTGATTCTCTTTCGAGGTTGATACCTAAATTTCAATCCTCTAAATTTCCGAGACTGGTACCTAATTTTCAGTTCTCTCCCTTCGAGATCGATACCTAAATTTCGATTCTCTTTCGAATTGATATCTAAATTTCAATTCTAAATTCTGAGACTGGTACCTAAATTCCAGTTCTCTTCCTTCGAGGTCGGTTCCTAAATTCTGACTCTCATTCGAGATCGATACCTAAATTTTGATCCTCTTTTGAGGTTGATACCTAAATTTCAATCCTCTAAATTCCGAGACTGGTACCTAAATTCCAGTTCTCTTCCTTCGAGGTCGGTACCTAAATTTCGACTCTCATTCGAGATCGATACCTAAATTTCGATTCTCTTTCAAATTGATACCTAAATTTCAATTCTAAATTCCGAGACTGGTACCTAAATTCCAGTTCTCTTCCTTCGAGGTCGGTACCTAAATTCCGACTCTCATCCGAGATCGATACCTAAATTTCGATTCCCTTTCAGGTTTGATACTTAAATTTCAAATCTCACTCTCTCGAGATCAGTACCTAAATTCTGATTCTCATCCTTTTTTTCGTCGATACTTAATCTCTGATTCTCACTCCAAGGATGGTACCTAAATTCCAGTTCTCTTCGCAATCCCGAGGTTGAAACCTAGGTTTCAATTCTCATTCCAAATCCAAATTTAAAATTCAAAATTTCCTTAAATCGATTTTTAAATTAAACTTCAATCGAAATTGAGAATCAGAACAAATCGAAATACAAACTCACACATTGAAACTTGAAATTTAAAAGTAAACTGAAATCTAAATCGAATTCCCTAGATCATGTGATTTGGAGTTCACCTCCTTTTCCATTCCCCAGCGAGAGTTCAGGAATCTCCAGTCTTGGAAACATACCTGATACTCCCCAGCGAAAATTCTTCTACTTCGTCCTAAGTTTGTCACTTGGACATCTGTGTTGGTTTTGTTGATCTCTTCGGTCAACGCCAATATGCTCGGTGTGCTTGGTTAGCACACCACACCTATTGGGGGTCCATTTGTTGACCTCATTTTTGATGAGGTCTTTTACTTCTCTCTTTAGTAACTAGGATCTAGCCTTAGGCTTTTACTTTGACTAATCTTAGAGGACTAGAAATGGAACCCACCCTTTCAAAATTCAAACTACATCTTAACTCCCTGCAAACCCCACAAGCTTGATTGTAGACTCCTAATCACCTAGAGGGTTGATATCAAATGTGGAGGTTTAAAGGATGAGTTCCCTATAGGACTTTTTTGGCCTTAGGAATACCCAGGGTGGCCTGGCCTGGTGAGGGTTGATTTGCACATACACTACACTCTCACACACATTCCAAGTCCTAAAACTACACTCTCACCCAACTTAACTTCCTGACTCATGTAGGTAATTCATATGGATGGTCCTTAACCCCTAAGCCCCTGGCTAAGAGGGTTAGGAACAACATAGTGAATGCCTCAAATGAGTCCTCTCATGGCTTATATGGGCTTAATATGGCTTCATGGCTCAACTAAAGTGATCCCATTTCACTGACATTTGATCAATCTACCCTTTTTTAAAATTTCAATTTTTGACCCCCGGGGCCCCAGACCCACCAAACCTACCAAATACCCTTGAAATGACCCAAAATTTGCAAAATTGCCTAAATTACCCAAGATCCCTCAAAATCAATCCTAAACACTTCCCACCATTCAAATTGACCATCTTTGGCCAAAAATACCAAAATTTCCAAAAATACACCTAAACCCCCCCCCCCAAAATTACCAAAATACCTTTTTACCCCAAAAATCCAAAGATTCAGAAAATCCCAAATATTCCCAATTGCATTTTGTTCAACTACACCATTGTCCAATTTTGTCAATTTACCCCACTTTTACCAAAACCCCCAATTTGACCCATTTTTAACCCAAGTGAATCCAATGTCAAACCAAACCACCCCAATTGGCCCCAAATCTTTTCTAAAGCCTTCCTAACATCCACATAAACAAAACACTAACAATATTTTCCCTAAAATTTGAACCTAAACTCCACCCAAACCTAACCCAAAAGCAAAATCCATTAAAATGACCTAAGCCCAAACCTAACCCAAATGGGCCCAAATCCCAAAATCAAAGCCCAACCAAAGTTGAAAACTGTTTGTGACACTCCCATAAACATTTCTCAACATTAATTTTACATCAAATCCAACTTTAGCCCAACATTAAACCAGGTTAGCCCAATTTGAACCACTTTGGCCGCTTTACTAAAAGACCCCACATTAAACCCAATTCAATTCAAAATCATTTCAAATTTGTTCCAAATCACTCGTGACACATCCCTAAACTAAACCCAACATTTATTTGGCATGGTCCTTCACAAAAATTTCATCCAAAAGCCCATTTTAAAATCCAAAAGCCCACTTCCTTAAACCACTTTAAAAGCCCATCCTAAACCATTTCAAAAGCCCAAAATCTATCCTAAAGCCCACATGCTATTTTCATTTGTCATCCTTTTTAACCAAAATCAACCCCTAAGTTTTAAATCCATGATAAAATGATTCCAAATCAAGCCTCATGCCAAATCACCCCTAAGTGCCAAAAATCCCTAAAACCCATTTTCATGAAACTTGGCTAAGCCATTCCCAAGCCACATGAAGCCACGAAGCCATCCTTAAGCCCCATGTAAAGCCATGAGAAGTTTGACATGTGACCATCCCATAAATGGCAAATGGAGGAGCCCCTTTCTTAAGCCTTCCTTAAGCCTTTTTAACCCCATCCATGATACACACTAAACCAAGTTTAGCCACCTCACCATGGATAGAGTCCACACCATTTTCTCTTGGCTGACCCAAGTGATTCTTTTCAGCCCAAAACCAGGCCTTGGGTGGTGAACCAAGCCTAAAACCATGGGTTGACTCATTTGAACCCAAAATGGCCTCTCCCCCATACCATTTAAATCAAACCCTTTACACATGTCAAACCCTAATTGATTACACTAACTTCCAGCCCTGACCCCACTGAGTCAGATGGTGACCCATGCCTGGCGGGCCAGCCACCACAGCCACCGGAAAAAAACAGGACGAGAGCCTTATTTGGCTTCAAAAAAATTCAAACCCACTGGCTGAGCTGTCCCAACCCAAATGGACACCATGACTGTTCTTCTCCTCCCACGAGCAGCTCGATCCCGACCTCAAATTGCCCACAGGAAGCCCTCCAGCCACCTCTATTTAAACACCACCACCTCTCGGCCAAATAAGGTGTTGAACCAAACCTTACCAAAACACTGCCAAAATCATTCCAGACCCCTCTCCAGACATAGAGAACTTGATCCCCACAGAAATCCAGCCCTAAAACCCTCTCTGTTAGATGAATTTCTGAGTTGAAAATCTACCCAAAAAACAGGACACTTCACCACAGTGAGCCAATCATCAAATTGATTGAACCTACACCTTCACCAGACCAAGAGGAGAAGTTCCCAGGCAAAGCCCCTCACCGGAGCCAGCCATTGCTTCCGACCTCCAAGCTTTGTGATCGGCCTTGGTCACTTTCATACCTAGACGATTCCCTAGAGCCAGAGACTTCATCTGGAGCTTGCCTGGACTCAATCGAAGGTGACACAACCCTCAGATTGAAGCTTCACTTCTTTAAGCAAAGGTATGAACTCATTCTTACTCCTGAGATTCCAGCAATTCTCCATTTTGTTTGGGATGATTTCTTAGCCCATAAACCATATGGATGTGTTCGTCTCTTCAAGACGAATCAATAGAGTATAAGAACTCGAAAATCCATTGAGAATCGAGAGAGATATTAGGGTTTGAGTGTGGATGGTCACGGGTGCACACCAGTCGTAGACGATGACCAGGAGCCGTTGGATCGCGCGTGTATCGAGCGGACGGTCGAGATCAAGCCGGACAGCGCAATGGTACGTGAACCGCGGGCCCCTGGAGAGCTGAGTCAGATGGCGGCGCCAAATCACAGCGTGACGCGTGGACTTTCGGAGCTACCAAGGTTGACGCGGCGCCGCGTGGATAAGTAGGAAATTAGGGTATTTTTGAATTATTTAAATGCCCCGAACTTCAAAAATTCATATATTTGCATAGAAAAATCACAAAAATAAAATAAAAATACCCTCTTGCTCAGTGAACAGAGGAGAATAATGTGGAAAAGAAATCAAATAAATTGGTTAAGTATTTTATTTTTAAAAATTTATTTACTATTTTCAATGTTTTGATTCTCCATTTGTATAGATACTTCACCATGGCATGAGACCATAGGGCTTTTGAAGCCTCTGATCTTGGAAACATTCCTTGAATTTTTCAAGGTCAGAGGCCATCTCTGTGAAAAGTTATTGATTTTTCAAGTTCATGTCATTGTTTTAGGTATTTTAATTCCTATAATTAGCATGTTGTAAAATAAATTATAGGAAAATTTGATGATGTTTCTTAGGACTAGGGGACCCTATGAAAAATATATTTTGAGTTAATTCATTCATATTAAACTTAATTAGCCTAAACCCCTAAAATTGAATTTGAATTAATTAGGTTTAACCACACATCAAATTGACTTGAAAATAATTATCCATTACTATTTAGGATTAGAGGAACCTTACATAAAATTTTGAAATCAATTGGACTTGATTAACCCCACCAAATGGATTGATTAAGCCTCATAAGCAAAATGGAACTTTAAAAATTCATAACTCCAAAAATACTTTTCAAAAATTCACAAAAATGGTTTTGGGGCTTCTCTGATATCAGGGGAGTTTAGTAAAATTAAAATTAGAATTTTCTAAAAAAGTTGATTTTTCATAATATTTTAATATTTTAATAATTAAAAAAATAATAAAAAAATCATAAAAAGATTAAAAATAATAAAAATGTCATATTTTGACTCCTAATCATTTAGAAACAAACCAAATATTTTTCCTAAGTCCCTAGGGTAAGATATTGAATTTTAAAGGCTTAATGTAATTTTTAATATTAAAAAAATGAATTTTCAACCTTTTTCGCTAAAATAATTTTAATAAATCAAAGAAAAATCATAGAATTATAAAATTTGTTTCTCTAGACTCCTTGAGGTCAGAGAAATTTAAGAAAAATATAAAATCTATTTTTCAACTTTTATTTTATTTTAAAATTAATTAATACTCTAAAACTCAAAATAATTATAATAAATAAAATATAATTCAAAAAATCTCAAAAATTAGTCCAAGTGGTCCTCTGGTCATTAGGAACATCCCATAATTTTCTTAAGGATAGAAACCTTTCCTTGGTCATGTTGTTGAATTTTCTTTGAAAACCCCTATTTTCTACTAAAAATAATTATATAAATAAATTAAATTCAGAAAAATCACATTTTCTCCTCTAATGTCTTAATTGACATGTGAGTGAGGTGACAAAAATTTCAAATTCCTTTGAGCTCAATTTAGTGAGTTATGAAATAAATATGCTTAAAAGGGCATAAAGGTAATTAAAAATTTTAACCCTTAATTAAAACTTTAGGTTTAATCAAAATGAGGGGGTAAAATATTTGATTTTAATTTTCTCTTGGATGATTGAAACTTAGGGAAATTAATGGGATAGACACCCATTAAACACTTTAAAAATATCAAAATGAAACTTTAATTAACTAAATAATTTAAATTTTGGAAAGAATATATTTAAAATTTGGGTTATTAAAATAGGGATATTATCAATAGGATATTTATTCTTTAATTTAAAAATCCCTAAATAAGTCACTTTAACAATATTTAATTCTTAATTAAAAATTAAAATAATAATCCAAATTAACAATTTAAACTAAAATTAAATTAAAATTAAATTTAAAATATTGAAACTAAAATTAAATCTAAAATTAAATTAAATAAAATTAAAATTAAACTAAAATTAAAATTAAATTAAAATTAAATAAAATTAAATTAAAACTAAATTAAATTAAATTAAATCAAATTAAATTAAATTAAATTAAATTAAAATCACTTAACAACAAACCTAAATGAAATCATTAAGAGTTAAATCAAAATATATCACTAATTTCGAGACTTCTTTCTATCTAAGTAAATTTAAAACATGAACATAAATTTGACATACTAAGATAATTGAAAGTGTAAAGATTTAAATTAAATCTAAAATAATTTGAACACTATTCCAAACTTAAAATTATTAATTAAAACCTCATAATTAAATTAAAACACTTTAATCCATTAACTCAAACTTTTAATTAAGAACGATTTGCCCTTAAAGGTTTTAATTATTATGACTCTTAAATAGAGTATTAAGTGAAATGTCACTTCATTCATTAGGTAATACCTAAGTTCACTGAGTAAGAGACAAAGTTTAACTAAACTCCTGGAAGATTAATTCTTATGTGCAATTAAATTTACTTGGACTCAAAATAATCCCAGAAGTATTGAAAAGATGTTTAGGACTCGTCCTATACACTTCCTCAATATGAAAGGATGTTTTAGAAGAAAAATTGAATCTAATTGTTCTTTGATGAAGAAAATCATCCTTAAACAAAACACAAGAACCTAGACGTCATAGGAGATGACTAGTTATAGGATTAGAATTTTGGTAGACAACCAAAACCCTTCCCCTAGCTTTACCTAGGTACTTGTCGAAATATTTAAATGCCTTAACATGTGTTTTAAGTGCAGCTTGGGATGACGGGAAGACCCTCCAGGTACGCTTTTATTTTATTATAATTTACTTTATTGCAATTTAGTTACATGTGTTGCGCTTTACTTTTCTTGCATGATAAATAAAACTGTTGCATGAAAACCAAAACCTTTAGGATAGTCCCTAAACTGAAACCAAAACTAAATTAAAAGTTTTTGCAAGATAAAATTCATCGCCACAACATTCCAAAATATAAAACAACTCAAAATTTAATCATAAACAGAACAACAAAACTACAATTGCAACCAAATTAAAACATCTCGTCGAATGATCGGGAATATCTCGGATGATGTAACCCACGTGTTGCTAACGGGATTTCCCACGATCTAAATGAAAGTGTGGAACTCATTCAGTTGAGTTTAGCAAATTCATCTGGACTAAGTGAATTAGATGAAAATAACGGTGCCGGGATGACGGAACCATGGGATCTTATCGGTTCTGTTTAAACAATTTTAAGATTTGTTTTAATTAAAATATTAAAAAACACTTGGATTTTAAGATTTTCTCTAAACCAAAACACTTCTCTCATCTCCCGATTTATGACTTCTAAAATTAAACCTCTGCAACAACAAGGAGCTCGGAGCATAGTGGGCAGCACGGCCATCATCATCAGTAAAACTCGGATCTACTTCAGCAAAACTTTCTTAGAATTAAATAATCAAGCCATAGGACTTCGAGGTAGTTTGCCTAGTGCAACATAAATCCTCAACTCTTCGTTAGGCATTTGTATAATCATGTTATGCAAATTAAGCCCTAACCGGTCTTAGGACTCCGAGGTAGTCGTTTGGTACGACATAAATCCTCACATCTTCGAGGCTGTTTGTATGATTGTTTCATACGAATATAAGTCCTAATTAATTAAAACAGGCAAGATGAAACATTAAATGAACTCCCAAATTGAAGCCAAACAACAGGATAGTTTGGGAAGTTGCCAAGATTCTTCTTGGATTCTCAGCTTCTCCTACTTTTCTTCTTTTGGACTCCTGAAATTAACTGTTCCAAATTTGATCCATTCCCTATTGAAATCCCAAAATCCAATCCTTCGAAAACCTTAAACTTTGAAATTCTTGAGAGCAAAACCACTGATCATTATCGAGAGTTTTCTTAAATGATTCCCATCATTTAAGATGTAATTAACTATAAGAGCTTGCCTTTATAGGGAACTTTAAGAACCCAGGTAATATAAACCCTGCTTAATTTCTTTATATTAAGCAAGGGAACTTGTCGGCTTATAAAATTGGTTTGCAGACCAAACGGATGTCACAAATCTTCTAGTTTATTTAATCGAGCCCTATCATTAAGCAGTGTTCTATTCTTCGGGATAGATACACGGTTTGTGATGCGGTGCTCGTTTATATAAACTATTCGGGATGTGGGATCAGTTTGATTTCATATCTTAAAATTTTCAAACTTAAAATCATTTTTAAATCAAATGCTACTTTCTAAATTATATATATTTAAATTAAATTTAAAACCTAAAATTCGCCGACAATTTTTGTAGGCGACCCCTTTTTCTAAAGTACAACACAACCTAAAAATATGCCGATAAGTAGTGGTATAGTTAATTTGAGCTTCCTTAAGAGTTTTACCAAAGATAGTAAATTACTTTGAAATTTTTATCATATTTTTGACCCAAAACAGCACCAATAGCATTATCACCAGCATCACACATTAATTCAAAAGGTTTTTCCTAATTTGGTGAAATTATAATAGGTGCAGTAATTAATTTATCTTTTAATGTTTCAAAAGCTTTTAGGCATTCAACATCAAAATAAAAAATTACATCCTTTTCCAGTAAACGACATAAGTGTTTTGAAATTTTTGAAAAGTCTTTAATGTAACACATATAGAATCCAGCATGTTCCAGAAAACCTCTAATTTCCTTTACATTTGCTGGTCAAGGTAAATTAAAGATAACTTGAATTTTTGCAGGATCCACCTCTAAACATTTTTCTGATATTATATGTTCTAATTCAATTCTTCCTACTACCACAAATTTGTATTTTTCCCAATTAAGGACCAAATTAGTTTCTTCACAACATTTAAGAACTTTAGATAAATGTTCTAAACATGATTCAAATGAACTTCTAAATGCTAAAAAGTCGACCATAAAAACTTCAATCCCTTTTTCAATTAAATCGAAGAAAATAACCATCATACATCTCTGAAATGTAGTAGGGGCATTACATAAACCAATAGACATTCTTCTGAAAGCAAAACTACCATAAGGACTGGTAAACGTTGTTTTCTCTTGATCCTCAAAAGCAATTTGAATTTGGTGGTACCCAGTATATCCATCCAGAAAATAAAAGTATTTATGCCCAGCTAGTCTATCCAACATCTGATCTAGAAATGGGAGTAGAAAATGATCTTTCCTTGTAGCAAGATTTAATTTTCTATCATCAATGCATATCCTCCACCCTGTAACTTGTCTTGTTGGTATAATCTCATTCTTCTTATTAACAATCACAATTACTCCTCCTTTCTTAGGAACACAGTGAATAGGACTCACCCATGCACTATTTGAAATAGGGTAGATAATCCCAACATTCAACTACTTTAAAATTTCTTTCTTAACAACATCTTTCATAATTGGATTTAATCTCCTTTGAGGTTCAGCCCTAGGTTTACAATTATCTTTCATAAGGATTCTATGCATACAAATTGAAGGACTCATTCCTTTAATATCAACTATCGTCCATGCGAAGGCTTTCTTGTACTTCTTTAAAACTTTAAACAAACTCTCTTCTTCTGTTTTAGTTAATTGAGAGGAAATTATCATTGGCTAAGTTGAGGATTCACCTAGAAAAATATTTTCAAATGATTAGGAAGCATCTTTAACTCAAGTTCATGAGGTTTTTTAATTGATGGACCAAAAGATTCAGCTTTTTTAGTCATGTCCAAAATTTCAAAATTTTCATGAACATAATTTAAATCTTCCTCATGAAAATCTTCAAAATGATGTAACTCCACTTCTTGCTCATGTTCTGATTCTTCTCTTTCAGATTTCTCTTCATAAGCGAATTTGAAATGACATTTACTCAAATACTTGATAACATTCATCCTATAAAATTCATCATCTTTACCTCTTGCAGGATTTTTCATGGATTTTGAAATGTTGAATGTAACATTATGATCATTAACTCTCATTGTTAATTCTCCTTTTTGCACATCTATCATTGCTCTACCTGTGGCTAGGAAAGGTCTTCCTAAAATTATGGGTATCTCTTTATCTTCCTCCATATCCAATAAAATGAAATCAATAGGAGAGATAAATTGATCCACTTTTACCAAAACATCTTCTATAACTCCTTTACGATATGTGATCGAACGATCTGCTAATTGCAGAGTTATAGTAGTTGGAGTTATTTCTCCTAGTCCCAGTCTTTTAAATATTGATAGAGGCATAAGGTTAATGATTGCACCCAAATCACATAAAGCTTTTCCATAAAATCTATCTCTGATTGCACATGAAATTGTGAAACTACCATGATCTTTGAGCTTTACAGGAAGCTTCTTCTGAATTATTGCACTGCACTCCTCACTAAGTCCAACTATCTCATTATCTTCAAACTTCCTTTTTTGTTGAGAATATCCTCCATAAATTTCACGTAGCTTGGCATCTGTTCTAAGGCTTCATCAAATGAAATATTGATTGTTAGCTTCTTAAATATCTCCAAGAATTTTGAAAATTGCTTATCCAATTTTTGCCGATGAACTCTTTAAAAAATTGAAGGTGGCAGTTTTTTCAAATCTTCTTTAAGTGGAGAAATAGGTCTTTCTAAACCTTTGATTGCGTCCTCTTTTGGTTCTTCAATCTCTTTTTTCTCTACTTCAATTTTTTGAACTCTACCTTACAACTCTCTTCCACTTCTCAGTTGAATTACTTTTACATGCTCTTTATTTTTATCTCTTGGATTTACTTCAGTATTACTTGGAAGCATACCTTGGGATCTATTACTTAATGTATTGGAAATCTGTCTCAATTGATTTTCAATATTTCTTATTGTAGCTCCTTAACTTTGCAATTGATTTCTCATTTGTTACACCACTTCTTCAATAGACCACTTCTTCTCCTTAAATTATGAAGCCTTAATATAACTTGGAGGATAGGTTGGTCTATAATTATTATTCCCTTGGTTGTTCCAATTCCCCAATGGGTTTACTTGGTTGTTCCCCCATTGTTGATCAATGTTACCCTGATTATTGGTATTCCAATTAAAGTTTGGATGATTCTTCCAACTTGGGTTTTAATAATTAGAATAAGGGTTATTAGGCTTACTTATAGTATTCAAAGTTTCTGGAAAAGTATGAGAATCAACCATTTGACTTAATGAATTTTCTTCAATCATGGAAATTGGTTGAGAAAAATTCATTCCAAATTGGTCTATCTTCCTTGAAATTGCAGCAACTTGATTTGCTAACATCGCAAAAGCAACCTTTTCATGAATGTTGGCTACCTTTTTAGGATTTCAGCTTTGAGAAGGCCATTAAAAATTTTTAGTAGCCATTTCTTCTATCAAAGCATAAGCATCAGTAAAGTGTTTAGATATTAGAGATCCTCCTGCAACAGCAGCGATAATAGATCTAAGAGATCCAACTAATCCATTATAAAAGATTTGAATTATTAACCAATCTGGTATCGAATGATGTGGACATTTCCTGAGGAGATCTTTAAATCGTTTCCATGCTTCATATATAGATTCACCTTCAAACTGAAAAAAATATGTAATATCATTTCTAAGCTTGGCAGTCTTTGATGGTGAAAAATTTTTAGCAAGGAATTTTTCTGCTAAATCAACCCAAGTTCTGATAGATCCAGGTGCTAACGAATTTAACCATATCTTAGCTTTATCCCTTAGTGAGAAAAGAAACAGTCTAAGTCTAATAGCGTCATCTGAAACACCATCATATTTAAAAGTAGCACACAACTTTAGAAAGTTGGCAAGATGTAAATTAAAATCTTCAGCTGGTGCTCCCCCAAACTGATTATTAGACACCATTTGGATAATAGCAGGTTTATGCTCAAAGGAATTAGCAGCTACAGCAGGGTGTTGAATACTACCATGAAGTTCATTCACTGTAGGCTTAACATATTCTCTTAAAGGTCTAAATTCTTGATGGATATCAACATTTTGATTTTGATGATTTGTAATTTCTTGAATGTTTTTATCTTTTTCAGAATTTTTTATTTTTTTGATTTTTCTGATTGTTCTTTCTAATTCAGAATTGTAAGGCACATGTCCCTCGGACCCTGAACTACGCATACAACGTTAAATAAAATAAAACAAAACACACTAACAAAAATAAAGAAAAGTAAAAAATTTTAATTTCTCTTAATTTTCTTTAAATGAAATTTTAGTTAATTTCTCCTGCAACGACGCCAAAAACTTGATGCCCGAATATTTATGCTTACAATTCAGATATGAAATTTATGATTTATAATATCGCATTCTACGCAAGTATACGTATCCTTTATGAAGTAATATAACACTTTCTGATCAAGCCTCAAGATATTGAACCCACAGGGAAATGTGTAAAAATTTAATGAAATAAGAAAAATAACTTTTTACCTTCTTTAATTGATTTTTGTAATTATGTTTTAAGGTTTAATTTTGAAAGTTGTTTTTGATATTTTTAAAAAAAAGTTAAGCAGGAAATAAAATTACCAATACTCTAAACACGATTTAAAAGTTATAAGAATCAAATATATTTATCCTTCTTCAATGAATGAGTAATAATTATGGAATTTTATGTTGTGAAAGTATTCAAATGTATTGTGCCAAATAGGAGCAATTATATTCTTTACCCTTACTTGGTTCTATAAAGAAAATTTAGTAATTTGAAATTTTGAAATTTTGTAGATGGGTTTGGGAGGGAAGTTACCAGCTCTCACTCTAGAGTTCCCTCTATTCCCTCCACCTCGGGGCTAACTTTTCATAAAAAAATATAAAATAAAAAACAAAAGTTGGGGGCTTTAGCCTGTCACTCTAATGTTCTCTAATTTTACTCCCCAATAACACATATCTCTCTATATATTTCATTCAATCATATGGACTACAATTCTCACCCATATAATTGCATGTGATTTTTTCCAATTGTTGTTTGAGGTAATACCTCATTGGATCTTACATAATATCATAATAAATTTTAACATCTTAATTGGCCAAATCAAGAAGTAAATTAAGTTCAAGGAATTAAATCATCACAATTTATTCCAGCATTAAACACTTATATTTTCCACAACATACTTCCATAACTTAATTACTTCATCATGTAAGAAAGAAAAAAGATAAACTAAACTACTCAGATTTCATGAAGAAAACACAAAAAAAACTTGATGTGAAAGCATAAACCATAATAAAAACACAACAATCTTACTTAAAAACAAAATGTAAAAATAAAGATAAATACTTATCTGAAAATCCTCTTTACCAAACTCTAGAAGTTCCTTTGTAATTTTTCTTTCTATAACACAACTCTACAGAGGTCGGCGCCCAACTCTGGTAACTCTAATAAAGACTTTAAACTTATATAAAAACTATATAAGGATAAAAGAAACATGGTGAGAAGAAGGCTTCACACCAACCCTTTTTCCTTTCTTACGCTCTACTCTCTACTATAGAAAAGAAGAACTCTAAAACTTAAAACACTCTAATAACAAACACAAAATAATAACCCTTTCCACACACACTTGCAAATTATGAGGCTTCTTTTTCATAATTTTCCAAAAGGTGCCTTGGTGTATCTTCAAATCATGTCCAGGTTCAACGTATCCACCAAAAGATGTATCACTTCATTCAAATTTGCCACCTAAAAAAAGTTAAGGAAGTCACCACCAAAAGTTGCTTCAAACACCCCTTGAAAATGGAACCAAAATTCATTTAAATTCAATTTTTAATTGTGGCGCTTAGGTATCAGAGGCTAAATTTCTCAAAATTCATAATTTTGCTCCAAATTTGGTCCTTTTTCACTCCTTTCATCATTAATAATTATTTTCATCATTCCTGCAAGAAAAACACAAAATACCTTCCATTAAAGTGCAATATCATCAAAAATATGTATAAAAATGTGAATAAAAACACTATATATTTTAGGTGTATCAGCCACCAGCTCGGTCTAAGATGATGATTCCACCAAAGAGACCACCGAGGCAGGAGATGAAGAAGAAGAAGGAAATTGCGAGTGAAATTAAGAATGATAGCGCTAGGGGTAGGATAGGGGCTGCTCCTGTTATATTGGTTATCTCGGATTCAGGGGTGAAATCCCTCGAACCCCTAACGTTGTATGACTATCTCTACGCCCCTCCAGTGCATTCTGAATTTAATGATTTTGATTCTGGTTACGTTTTGGTTGTTTCTTCTGATGACAAACTGACCATAACCAATTTAACTCTGATTTCAATTCTCAAAAGGGTCCTTAAATCATACAAATTTCGATGAACATGTCAATGAAGGTGAAGAAGATGTCAACAACTTCGGCTACGATATAAGGAAGTGATGAACTTGTACTCAAAAGTAAAGGAATGCCAGTTACCATCAATTTGGACTTTTTTTATTCAGAGTTAACACTATAGCAGTCAGCTACAACATCAGAAGAGATAACAGAGGTATCTTTAAGAAGAGGGAAAGTGTTACCATTAGGAACGGCTCCAATGGAAAAAGGAAAACAAGTAGTCACTAAAGAGGAGCCACCCCCAGCAATAGTAGAGATGTGCTCCGGAGGAAATTAGAAACTCAAAAAAATTGGATTACAATGTACTAGCTCATCTTCGGAAGTTGTCGATCAAACTAAGCATTTATGATACTCTGATCCCATCGAAGGAGATGAGAGAGTCTTTGATCAATGCTCTACTTGATCTGAAAATTTTCTCAACTCAGTTGGCTAGCACATCCTCGAATGAAGTTTGTTTGTTGAAGGAACAGTTGGGGTGATTTTCACTAATGAAGATTCACTGTTTGGTACTACCGACCACAACCACCCACTTTACATTTCAGTCAACATCAACAAGTTCGTGCTCTCCGGAGTCATAGTGGATTCGGGAGCATCGCTCAACATAATGAGTCTACGGACATTAGCTTACTTAGACATTAATGCTTAAGAGCTCTCCACCGATAAGATGATGTTAAAAGAATTCAACCTAAAGGGAGAAAGAAACCTTTGATTAATGACGCTATTGATGAAGGTTGGTGATTTTTTAAAAAACTTAAAATTCCATACCATCGAGACAGAAACTTCGTTCAACGCCCTACTTGGCCGAACTTGGATTCACAAGCATAATATAATTCCGTCATCGCTACACTAGTGTATCAAATACTGTAAGGACGGACAAGAGCATTGCATAAAAGGAGATATGCAACCATTTTCAATACATGAAATAGGCATTCACGAAGATGCCGCCTATTACGCTCCTCCAAAGAAAACTATCTTGTCTAGAGAAGTTATGATAAACAAGATTGAAGATTTCAAAGGATCGCAAGAGCGAGACCGGTCGACTCAGATTCAACGATCACCCACCACTCTTTTGCAATGAGATGGTGGAGGTTCTTTTAGTCAACGCATCTGAGATTGAGGCTAGGGACGTGAGTGAGAAAGAACTAACAAGATTATTGAACGGAAGAAAATGTATCAGCATAGACAAGGAAGAAAGCTCTGAGAAATAGGAGTCCGTTAAAGATGCAATGATAGTAAACCAAAAGAAGTTTCAGTTCGAGATCTCCCCGGAGGATAAAGAGAAAAGTGAGTATGAGTCAATGTACGCTTGGATCAACCGCTATGTTCAAAATATAACCTTAACCCAATCTACCCTCATAAGGTCAGGAGTTTAGAGGTTAAGTAAGTCCATAGTGCGGGCATGAAACCGATCAAGTTCCATCGTGCTTCTCCTTCTGCTAGTTTGGATGTCCATGTAATTTTGGATGAAAATGTTTCAAATGAATTAATGGAACTACCATTTGGTTGCTACTCTCCATGTGTTTAAAAATTAATTCAACAAAGATATGTGCTGTTAAAGGATAAGTTAAAATCATTTGAAAAATTATGAATGTAAAAGGAAAGAAACTCAATTCGAAAGAAGGTCTCAGGTTTGGCACGATAGGACCAGTCGATCATTCAGAATTTTGCATGGTTGTTACTACCTGTTTCAAAGAGGATTTCCACAATACTGAAGATAATTATGAAGATCCTCCGATAGATGATGCTTCACCAAAATTTGAAGAAGAAATCAAGTCCACGGTCGATGAATTAATGGAAATCAACCTCAGGAATGAAGAACAGCGTCGACCTACCTCTATAAGCTCTCTGCTCAACGAAGAGGAGCCTAAAGATTTGGTTTAACTTTTATCAGAATTTTAAGATTGCTTTGCTTGGAGCAACGAGGAAATGCCAGGTTTGTCTCCAAAAGTTGCAGTCTACAAGCTCGGATTTGATCAAAGTATAAACCTAGTAAAACAAGCTCTGTTGACCTCATTTTTGATGAGGTCTTCTCTTCTTCTCTTTAGTACTTAGGATCTAGCCTTAGGCTTTTCCTTTGACTATCTTAGAGGACTAGAATTGGGATCCACCATCTAGAATTTTAAACCACTTCTTAACTCCCTGCAAACTCCACAAACTTGACTTGTAGACCCCTAATCACCTGAGGGTTGAAATCGAGTGTGGAAGTTTAAAGGATGAGTTCCTATAGGACTCTTTGGCCTTAGGACCTGCCCGGTGGCTCGGTCCGATGAAGGGGCTGACTTACACACCACTACACTCATACACTACACTTCCATACACCTCCTAAAACCACACCCATACCCGACTTGACCTCTGACTCATGTAGATGATTCACATGGATGGTCCTTAACCCCTAAGCCCTCGGCTAAGAGGGTTAGGAACAACATAGTGAATGCCTCAAATGAGTCCCTTTCATGGCTCATGTGGGCTTGATGTGGCTTCATGGCTCAACCAAAATGATTTTATTCCACTTATATTCACCCGATCTTCAATTTTCCAAATTTTCAATTTTCGACCCCGGGACCATACACCCGCTAACTTTACCCAAAACCCTCGAAATTACCTAAATTTTCCAAAAATCTCCAAATCACCCAAAATTCCTCAAAACCAATCCCAAACATTTCCACATCACTCAAATTGATCATCCATAACCAAAAATACCAAAAATTCCAAAAATACCTCCCAATATCCTCCAAATACCCAAAATACCCCTCTTAGCCAAAAAATCCAAAAATTCAGAAAATTCCCAAACAATTCCAGAAAATCCCAAATATTCCCAATTGCATTTTATTCAACTACACCATGGGCCAATTTTGTCAATTTACCCCACTTTTATCAAAATCCCCAATTTGACCCATTTTAACCCAAAGTAAACCCAATGTCAAACCTAACCTACCCAATTGACCCAAATTCTGGTCCAATTCAATTCTAAACTTCAATTTAACATCCCCAACACCAATCTAGACCAGATCCAAGCTCAATTTGATTGACATTTGGATCCAATTTCACTTTTGGCCTTAAAGCCCAATTTGGACCCATGACCCAAACTTAGCCCAAACTCACCCAATTCAACTCCAATTAACCCCAAATCTTTTCTAAACCTTCCTTAACATCCCCACAAACAAAACACTAACATTATTTGCCCAAAATTTAGACCCAAACCCCACTCAAATTCAACCCAAAATCAAAAAGCCCAATTTTGACCTAAACCTAAACCTAGCCCAAATAAGTCCAAACCCCAAAATCAAAGCCCAACCAAAGTCAAAACCTCTTTAAAACACTCCCATAAACATTTCCCAACATTAATTTTACATCAATTTCAACTCTAGCCCAACTTTGGCCCATGGTAGCCCATTTTGGCCCACCTTAGCCTCTTTACCAAAAAGGCCCATATCCAACCCAATTCAAACCCAAATCACCTCAAATTTGTTTCAAACCACTCATGACACATCCCTAAACCAAACTCAACAATTATTTGGCCCAAGCCTTTACCAAAATTTCATCCCAAAATCCATTTTAAAATTCAAAAGCCCACTTTCCTAAACCATTTTAAAAGCCCATCTAAAACCATTTCAATGAGCCCAAATTCATCCAAAGCCCACATGGCACTTCCCCTCATCATCGATTTAATCAAAATTGTCCCTAAGTTCCAAAGTCATCAATTAAACCATTCCAAATCAAGCCACATGTCAAATTATCCCCTAAATGTCAAATATTTCTAAAACCCTTTTCATGAAACAAGTCAACCTTTTCCCGAGCCAAATGGAGCCATGAACAAGCCATTCTCAAGCCACATGAAGCCATGAGGGCTTTGACTTGTCATTAGTCCATTTATGGCAAGAAGAGGGGGTCCTTTCCTAATCCTTCTTAAACCCTTTTTTACCTTAAGCATGTCACACACTAAACCATGCTTAGCCACCTCACCATGGATGGAGACTTCACCATTCCATGGCAGCTGACCCAAGTGACTCTTTTCGACCCAAAACCGGACCTCGGGTGGTGCACCTAGCCCAAAAGGATGGGTTGACCCAAACCTAGCCAAAATGGCCTCTTCCCCATTCCATTCCAAGCCATCTCCTTTACACATGGCAAGGCCCGATTGCTTGCACAAACACCTGCACTGACCCACTGACCCCGAGGGTGACCCTCGCCTCACGGCCAGCCCACCCCGATCGCCGGAAAACACCATGGCCGAGAGCTCACATGTGAGCCAACTTTGGAATTCTCACCTGCTGAGCCGCCCCATCCCCAGGTGGCCATTGTGGTCGTTCGTCGCATGCCGGAGACGCTGATCCCAGCCCTCAACACCCCCTGGGAGAGCCTCCAGCCATGCCTATTTAAACCCCTCACTCTCTCGGCCATGAGAGGTGCTGAACCAAACCTTAAGGAAACTCTGCCAAAATCATTCCAGATCACTCTCTACACATAGAGCATTTGATCCCCACTGAATTCCAAGCCCAATTCCCTCCAAGTGAGCTCGATTTCGAGCTCGAACTTTCACCCAAAAACTAGGACATCTCCTCACAGCTGAGCCAATTCCCAAATTGATTGGTCCTACACCTTCACCGGACCAAGAGAAGAAGTTTCCCACCGAAAGCCCCATCTCCAGAGCCACCCGAGTTGCTCCGGCCTCCAAGCTTTGTGATCGATCGTGGTCGAAGTCCAACCTAGACAATTCACTGGACCGAGGAGACTTCATGCCGGAGCTTGCTAGGATCCAATCGAAGGTGCAACAACTCTCAGATTGAATCTTCACTTCTCTGAGCAAAGGTATGAACTCATTCTTCTTCCCGAGCTTACAGAGATTCTCCATTTCATTTGAATAAATTTCAATGCATGTTTACCGTATGGATGTGTTCGTCTCTTCAAGACGAATCGATAGAGCATAAGAACACGAAAATCCATTGAGAATCGAGTGAGAAATTAGGGTTAGAAGGTTGACGGTCACGGGTGCACACCAGTCGTAGACGATGACCAGGAGCCGTCGGATCGCGCGTGTATCGAGCGGACGGTTCAGATCGCGCCGGATGAGGAGACGGAACGATACAGCGGGCCCGGGACGGCTGACTCGGATGGCGGCGCTCAATCCGGCAGCGACACGTAGCCCTTCGGAGCCGCCGATGTTTCGGCCGGCGCCGCGTGGATAAGTAGATAAATAGGGTATTTAATGTATTTATTAAATATCGAAACTTTAAAAATTCATAACTTTTTGTAGGAAAATCGAGAAAAATAAAATAAAAATACCCACTTGCTCGAGTGAACAGAGGAGAATAATGTAGAAAAGAAATCATTTAATTTCATCAAGTATTTTATTTTTTATAATTTATTTACTCTCTGCATACATTTAATACTCCATGCATGAATACAATTCACCATGGCATGAGACCATAGGGCTTTTGAAGCCTCTGAATTTGGGAACATTCCCTGAATTTTCCAAAGTCAGAGGTCATCCCTATGAAAAGTTATTTATTTTTCAAATGCATGTTGCTGTTTTGAGTATTTTAATTCCAAAAATTAGCATGTTGTGAAATAAATTCTAGGAAAATTTGGTGATGTTCCTTATGACCAGAGAACCTTAGGAAAAATAGGACTTGGATTAATTCACTTAAGATAACCCTAATTGGCTTAAACATCCAAAATAGACCCCTAATTAATTAGAGTTAACCACACATCAAATTGACTTGAAATCAATTCTCCACTGAACTTTAGGATCGGAGGAACCCACCATAAAAATTTGAAGTCAATTGAACTTGGTTTGCCCTACTTAAATGGGTTGATTAAGCCATTTAGTCATTTTAAACTTCAAAAATTCATAACTTTCAAAATACCTTTCAAAAATTCACCAAATTGGTTTTGGAGCCTCTCTGGTATCGGGGAATTTAATAAAATTAAAATTTCAATTTTCTAAAAAGTTGATTTTTAATATTATTTTAATATTTTTTTAATTAAAAAAATAATAAAAATCACAAAAATAATAAAATTCACCAAAATGTCACATTTTGAATTTTAATCACTTAGGAACAAACCCCATATTTTTCTTAGGCCTATTTGGTGAGATATTAATTTTTAAAGCTCTAGGGTAATTTTAAAATTAAAAAAATGTATTTTCTAGCATTTTCACTAAAATAATTATAATAAATCACAGAAAAATTAGAAAATTGTAAAATTTTCTTCTCTGATTTCCTTGATATCAGAGAGATTTTTGAAAAATATAAAATTCATTTTTCAACATTTATTTTATTTTTAAATTAATTAATACTCCAGAACTTAAAATAATTCTAATAAATAAAATATAATTCAAAAATCACCAAAATTGGTCCAAGTGGTCCCCTGGTCATTAGGAATGTCCCCTAATTTTCTTAAGGACAGAAACTTTCCCTTGGTCATGTTATTAAATTTTCCTTGGAAATCTCTATTTTCTACCAAAAATAATTATATAAATAAATTAAATACGAGAAAAATCACATTTTCTCCTCTCATGTCTTTATTGACACATAAGTGAAGTCACATAAAAATTCAAGTTCATTTGAGTTCAATTTAGTTAGTTATGAAATTATTAAGCTTAAAGGGTAAAGTGGTAATTAAATTTCTTTTAATCCTTAATTAAAACTTTAGGTTTAATAAAAAAATTAACAAGTAAAATATTTGATCCTAATCTGATTTGGATGATTGAAATTTAATAATTGAAAGGATAGAAACCCATTAAGCAATTTAAAATGATTAAACTTTAATTAAATAATTGATTAAATTTGGAAGAATAATAAAATTGGAATTATTAAAATAGGGATATTATTAGGAAGAGATTTATTCTTTAATTTAAAAAATCCCTAAATTAATCATTTCATTAATGTTTAATTCCTAATTAAAATGATAATTCAAATTTGAAATATTAAAAGACTTAATCATTAAACTAAAATTAAATAATTGAACTCTTTAATTAAAATTAAAATGAATTAAATTAAATTAAATTAAAAATTAAATTAAAATTAAATTAAATTAAAAATTAAATTAAATTAAATTAAATTAAATTAAAAATTAAATTAAATTGAATTAAATTAAATTAAAAATTAAATTAAATTAAAAATTAAATTAAATTAAAAATTAAATTAAATTAAATAAATTAAATCAAATTAAATAAATTAAATCAAATTAAATTAAATTAAATCAAATTAAATAAAAATTAATTAATTAAATTAAATCAAATTAATTCAATGTAACATCAAATCAAACTAAATTGAATTAAATTGAATTAAATTAAATTAAATTAAATTGAATTAAGTTGAATTAAATAACATCACCTAAGACATAAAGAAATAAGCCTAAAATAACTTGAACACTATTCCAAATTTGAACCCTTCAATTGAAATTAAGCTAAATCACAAACCATTTGAACACCAATTTACCCTCAAAAGCTTTAGTTATCATAACTCCTAAACAGAATATTAAATGAAATGTTACTTCACTTATAGGACATTCAAATATCCTAGTTCACTGAGCAAGTTAACAAAACTTGAAAACCTCGGACGATTGATTCATTTACATAATTAAATTCATTTGGACTTAAAACAATCCTAGAAATATTGAAAAGATGTTTAAGATTCTTCTTAAGCACTTCCTCGATATGATAGGATATTTATAAGAACAATTGAACTTAATTGTTCTTTGATGAAGAAAATCGTCTTCAAACCAAGAACACAAGGAACTTAGACGTCATAGGAAATGACTAAGCTATAGGATTAGGAATTTGGTAGAAAACCATAACCCTTACCTTAGCTTTACCTAGGAACTTGCTTAAATATTCTAACCGTGTTTTAAGTGCAGCATGGGATGACGGGAAGACCCTCCGGGTACGCTTTTATTTTATTGCGATTTACTTTACGGTAATTTATTTCATCGCATCGCACTTATTTTTCTTGCATGATAAACAACGATTGCATGAAAACCCACACCTTTAGGACGAAACCAAAACCGAAACCCATAACTAAATTAAAAGATACTACAAGATAAAATTCACCTCCACAACATTTCAAAATATAAGACAACTCAAAATTTAATCACAAACGAACACAAAACTACAACTAAATTAAAACGTCCTGTTGGATGATCGGGAATACCTCGGATGATGTAACCTACGTGTTGCTTAACGGGATTTCCACGGTCTAAATGAAAGTGTGGAACTCATTCAATTGAGTTTAGCAAATTCATCTAGACTAAGTGAATCCGATAAAAATAATGATGCCGGAAGGATGGAACCGTGGGATCTTAACCGGTGTTGTTATAATCAACTTTAAGATTTGTTTTAATTAAAACACAAAAAACACTTGGAAATTAAGACTCCTCTAAACCAAAACACTTTTCTCATCCCACGATTTATGATTTCTAAAACTAAACCCCTGCAACAACAAGGAGCTCGGAGTATGGTGGGCGAGCACGGCCATCGTCATCGGCAAAATTCGAGTCTACTTCAAGCAAAACTTTCCTTAGAACTAAATAACCAAGCCATAGGACTTCGAGGTAGTTTGCCTAGGGCAACATAAATCCTCAACTCTTCGTTAGGCGTTTGCATGATCATATCATGTAAATTAATTCCTAACCAGTCTTAGGATTCCGAGGTAGTCGTCCGATACGACATAAACCCTCATATCTTCCAGGCTATTTGTATGATTCTATCATATAAATATAAGCCCTAATTAACTAAAATTGGCAAGATTAAAACATTAAATAAACATTAGAATTTCCTAAATCCAAGCCAAACAATAGGATAGTCGGGAGATTATCGAAGTTCACTTCGAATCCGTAATTTCTCCTACTTTTCTTCCTTTGAATTCCCAAAATAAAATGTTTCAAACTTGATCCATTCCCTATTGAGATTCAAAAATTCAATCCTTTGAAAACTTAAACTTTGAAATTCTTGAGAGCAGAATTATTGATTATTATCGAGAGTTTTCTTAGGTGATTCCCGTCACTTAAGATGTAATTAACTATAGGGGCTTGCCCTTATAGGGAATTTTAAAGAACCCGAGTAATATAAACCTCGTTTAATGTTTTCATATTAAGCGGGGAATTAGTCGGCTTATAAAATTGGTTCGCGGACCAAACGGATGTCACAAATCTCATAGTTTATTTAATCGAGCCCCATCATCGAGCGGTGTGTCTATTCTTCGGGATAGATACACGGTTTGTGGTGTGGTGCTCGTTTATATAAACTATTTGGGATGTGAGATCGGTTTGATTTCATATATTAAAACTTTTAAACTTAAAATTATTTTCAAAATCAAATGTTATCTTTTAAACTATAAATTTAAATTAAATTTAAAATATAAAAAATTCGCCGACAATTTACGTAGGCGACCCCCTTTCAAAATAAAACACATAACCTAAAAATATGCCGACAACTTACGGCGACTCCGTGTGGGAACAATTCCTCTCTCCATTCTAATCGGACAATTCCGCTTTCAAAAATCGGTAGTGCATCCATGTCCCTTATGGATCAAACTACCCTTCTTTCCGTTGGGATACTATGTTCATTTCCACCTCGAACAAGTATAACCGACATTCTCTCGGATTTAGGAGCCACTTTGTTTAGACACCCCTAAACGAGAGCGGTTCCGAGATCCTTTTACCTCATTTACGAGGTGGGGTGGACCCCGATAGGTGTTAGTTTAGGAGTGATCCTTCGAGTCGAGAAGTCTTGCTTAAGACTCTCTTTTCCTTTCCAACTCCGATTCAGATTCCTTACCTTCTCTACACCTTTGAACACTCCGTTCTAAATAAACAAACCCTCTAATAAGTGATTCTTTTAATAAGTGATTCCTTCTTATAAATACATGAACAAGAATGAGTTCGAACTCTTTTCAATTCCTTTCTTTTCGTCCTAAAGAAAAGAAGCATAACTTGGGACTGACAACCAGAATCTACCCTGCAGAAATGGAAGCCCCGAAACTGATTTTCTCTTTTACCAATGGATCGGACCTCGCATGTCTATAAGGATGAAGCCTGCCCGACAATGGAATCATCCGATTTGGACAAGGATTTGAAAACACGAACGTCAAGATCACCGACGTCTCCCTCTTTGCACTAATGAACAAGGTATCCCGAAGGCCGAGGAGCCGTCGCTTGAGTTCAACCTTAGGTCGACCCAAGAATTCCCTCCTCTGCAAAGGATCTCGACTAAGAGGAATACTGTTGTCCGCAGGAGGACTGTTCTTACTACCCCCACTGGTCTAGTTGTTTCTGCACCTACCCCGACTTTTGCCAAATCAAAGGGGAAAGAAATCCAGAATTATGATGGACCTGTTACCGTGGAGGGTACAGATCTTCCTGTAAGACCCGCTCGTTTTCGAAATCGGGTCCGGTTCGAAGATTCCAGTCACCGACAAGGACCCAAAGAAGAAACGAAGTAGAAGGATCGCTAGAGAAGCCGTAGCTGCCGAAATTGCTTTCCTAGAGGAAATTCCAGACCGCTGGAATATACACCGCTGCTCGAATACATACCACTCTTGGGAGGAAGCAGAGTTTCATCCCCTCTCCGCCGCAGAAGATGAAGAAAATATTCGCAAGATTGCTCGCCACATTACCACGGCCCGCATATTACAACGATAGCCGCAAGAAAAGAACTAGAACTACGCCGTTTGCTCGACCGCAAACTTTGGTAGAAAAGTTAGCAAAGAAGGAAAAGCTGCCCCGTATCGGAAATTCTACGAAGGATAGGGCGGGTGCCGACCAAATCCCGTCTTGGGCCCCGAGTAGAACCCGCCGTCATGACGGAAAAGCCGAGTAAAAGAATGAAGGCTAGTCCACTCGTTGTCGTCTCGGGATTACATATTAGGGAGGATACCACCTTCCAAGCATTTGGCCGACGGACCATCCGGTCCTAGACCTTCGTCGCCGGAAGGATGGTATGGCGTCCCACTGCCGGGCGATTGAGATTGAAACGAGCGGCCTCAAGAAAGAAAGTCTCGCCGAGAGACTTGAATGCGAAGAAAGTGCTACCGCGATGAAGGGGACTCGTGAGAAGGGGACCGTGCAGCTATCGCACGACAACCACGAAGACACAGAAAGCCCCGCTAGAAGATGCCATGGAAAAGTTGAGAACCGATATCCGACGATTGGCAAAAGAAAGAGAAGAAAAGTTCGGAGACGAGATTGATTCATCGGAATTCATGGACGACGAATACGCAGAAATCAACATGGTTAAGACACGAGCTTCATCAGCTTCGCAAGGTGCTCCTGCAGCCCGCGAAGAGAGGAACCGGAACCGATGAGAAGGCGACTTCGGGAAAAGACGACACGATCGCTCAAATGGCGAAGAGGATGGAAGAAATGGCCGTGGCTCTGGCCACTCTCCAGAGTCAAGTACAACCACATAGAGAGACACCCCCAGAGGTCATTCACATTGTAGACGGAGGAAAGGAGATTACGTCCGTCAATGGGGATGATCAGCTAAAAGGATACAACACAAAGTATGATTCCCGAAAAGGATATCAAGAACTTGGTGGAACAGCGAGTGCGAAGCCTTAAGACAATCGAAGAGCGGGACATCCATTCGGACGGGTAGACCTTACCCGAAGAATTCGACGCCGTCCAATACCCGAAAGGCTTCGTACCACCTCTCGTCTCAATACCTTCGACGGAACCGGGAACCCCCGACGAGCATGTGGCACACTTTCGTGCCATTTGTTGCAATGCTGCGCGGAGCGATGCATTACTCTTCCGACCGGTTCGTCAGCGATCGTCGGGAATCGCCTTCGGCCGGTATGCGAATTACCAAATGGTTCGGTGAAGACATTCTCGGAGCTAGAGAACCTCTTCATCAAGCGATTCGCGGAGCTCGACACCACATCACTATAGGTGATTTAGTGGTAGAGAAACAAAAGCCGAATGAAACTTTGGTGGATTACATACTTCGATGGAGGAACTTAAGCATGAAGTGTGAACCACGATTACTAAGAACGACGACGCGATGCGGCATTTTACTAAAAAGCATCCATGGCCCGATAGCACTTCTCCTCGAGGGATTTACTATTAAGACTTTCGAGAAGTTGTTAAGCGAGGTCGGAAGCTTGCAAGAGGAGGCAAAGCAATTAAGTTTCACCGATAAAACGGATAAACAAAAGCTCAGTAAAGACTTTTGAAAAGAAATCCGGATCGTTGCGGCGGTTGACAAAGGCAAGCAACCGATGCAAATACCACCAGAACGGCCGCAACAACCTCAACAGAATTACCAGCAACCCCGACCCAGCTATCAGTCATCTCTGCAGTATGAACAACCACCTCGTCCGCAACGTACATTAAGGGAGCTTTTGAGCAGAGAATATCCGTTCAAGAATGAAGCGATGGCCGAAAATGTTCCGCAGCTTGATGAAGACCCCGCATTTCCAACTACCGAACCTAAGAGACTGGAAGAAGTTGACAAGAAAGGTGATCCCAACTTTTGCCCTTACCACCGGATGCTTGGGCACAAGATAGAAGATTGTATTACCTTCAAAAGTTGGCTCAATGACAACTGCGGAAAGGGAATATAACGATCCCGAAGGAGTACATGAAGGAACCCCGAAAGGAGGTTCCGTCAATGTTGTCTCGGTCGATCCCATCATTCCGATGGATCCCTATACGATCGACGATGGATGGACTACCGCTTGGACGAGATCTTCGAAAAGATTTTAGACAGACATCCAAACCGCTTCGGTGCGAGCTTCAATTCGAGTTTGAAACTCGTTAAGCTGCGTACTATCACTTGCGATAGAAGAACCACCTCAACGAGGAGACGATTGAAGAAAGAAGAAAATTGACGAAGAAGAGAAGACCGAGGCACCCAAGGCTAGACTAGGGGTCGCTTATCCTAGGATAGTTGTTTCCGATTCGGGGGAGAAATCCCTCGAACCCCGACTCCGTATGATTATCTCGCTCACTTCGGTGGGATCATATAATGATAAGGGTGATGGCGTTGGCTACGTTTGATTCGTTTCTAACGATTACATAACTAACGATAATCCGGATATCGATTTCGATACCAACGACAATTCTCAAATCATACACGATCTCGACGAGCAAAATAACGAAGAAGACATCCATCAAGGAGGCTACGAGAGTTCAATAAGCAACGAATCTATCTGCGAGTTTCGAGGAGCTCCAGTCACGATAGAGTTGGAGCCTTCAGACTCTGAAGCTAATCCGGAAGAGCCTGTCATTCCGATTCAAGAAGAGACACCGGCGAGCTCAACAATAGATTCAGAGGAAATTACAGAAGCCAACTTAAGGAGTGGAAAAGTTCTACCTCCGAGAATGGGTCCAAAGGACAAAGGAAAGCAGGTGGTTGTTCAAGAAGAACCAACCCCAGTAGAAGAAATACCCATTCGAGAAGAAGCAGAGACACATGAAAATAAAGTGGACTACAACGTGCTAGCCCATCTTAGGAAGCTACCGGCCAAACTAAGCATTTATGATGCTCTCATCTTATCAAAGGAGTTGAGAGAAGCTCGATCAAGGCCTTACTCGATCCGAGAAATTGCTTAGCTCAAATGGCCGGAGAGTCCTTAGATGAGGTTTGCTCGTTAAAGGAACAACGAGGTGTTACCTTCACGGACAATGATCTATTACTTGGGACGACGGTACCACAACCGACCGTTGTACATTTCGATTACAATCGGGAAGTTTACACTCTCGGAGTATTGGTGGATCCGGGAGCATCAATCAATATAATGAATCTTCGAACACTAGCGTACTTGGAAATTGATGCTCGCGAGCTCGAGGCGGACAAAATGTTATTAAGTGGATTCAACCGTGAAAGGAGAAAGAGCCCTCGGCTCGATAACATCGCTAATGAAGACCGGTGTACTTAGCAAAGACAACCGCGAAATTTCACATAATTGATTCGAAACGTCGTTCAACGCTCTACTCTGGGCCGACCATGGATACATGAAAACAGGATGGTACCATCATCTCTACATCAGTGCATCAAATACTACGATGGAGGGGAACAGTGCATCAAAGGTGACTTACAACCATTCTCCGTACATGAAATTAGAATCCACGAGGATGCAGCTTATTATGCACCACCGAAGAAAACGATCTTCTCTAGAGATACCATAACAAATGAAGCAAAGAAAGTTCGGGACAACGAAGAACCTGAAGTTCTAATCCAACGATCACTCACCACTCCCTTATGGCGAGATGGTGAAGATTTCTCCACAACTCGCATCCGAGGTCGAGGCCGGGGACGAGGTCGTGGTAGAGACGTTAGGGACGATTGGACGAGGAAACCGACCATCAATGTCGATTGGGAAGATACTTTGAAGAAGAAAAAGAAATCAAACAAGAAGCAGCGACAATAAGTCGAAAGAAGCCGCAATTCAAAATCCCTATTGAAGATGAAAGAAACGAAGAATATAAATCGATGTACGAGAAGATTAACCACTATGTACATACTATGACCCTGACCCCGATCCATTCTAATAAGATTGAGGGTATGGAGGTCAAAGAGGTACGTAGCGGTGGTGCAAAACCCATCAAATTCTACCGTGGTGCTCCTTCCTCCAAAACTGAAAATAATGTACAACTTGAAGATGCTACTTCATCAGAATTAATGGAATTACCTTTTGAATGGTACTCTCCCTGTGTTCAAAATTTAATTCAGCGTGGTTTCATACCTCAACAATGGACAAAAGGTCAATCACAACGTTTTGAAAATTTATGGAATAACTCCGGTCGTCCACCCAACTCAAAGCATGGTCTCGGATTCGGCACAGTAGGATCAGTTGATGATACTGAATTTTGCTTGGTTGTCACCTGCGGATCTAATGAAAACTGCATGGAAACTACGGACGAACTCGAAGATTTACAAATTGAAACGCTCCACCAGAATTCGAAGAAGAAATCAAATCTACGATAGATGAGTTAACGGAAGTTAACTTAGGTACTAGCGAAGAGCCTAGACCTACCTTTGTTAGCTCCTTACTCAATAAAGAAGACTCGAAGAAATAATCAAGTTATTAATGGAATTTAAAGACTGTTTTGCTTGGAGCTACGATGAGATGCCAGGTTTAGCTCCAGAGGTCGCAGTCCATAAACTAGGGGTAGATCCTGCTTCTATTCCAGTCAGACAAGGTCCCAGAAGAATGCGTCTAGAAATCGAACAACAAGTCATAGCTGAAGTTAAGAAGCTAATAGACGCTAAATTTGTCCGTGAAGAACAATACCCGACTTGGTTAGCCAACGTGGTACCAGTCGAGAAGAAGAATGGTCAGATCAGAATTTGTGTGGATTTCAGAGATTTAAACAAGGCATGCCCGAAAGATGAATTTCCTCTACCGATCCCAGAATTAATGATCGACATTGCTTCGACACATGAAATATTCTCATTCATGGATGGATCTTCAGGATACAACCGGATAAAAATGGCTCCGGAAGATGAAAAACTTACGGCATTCGAACGCCGATCGGAGTATATTGCTACACGGTGATGCCATTCGGATCGAAGAACGCAGGAGCGACCTACCACGAGAGCAATGACAAGAATTTTCGATGATCTCATCCATAATCAAGTCGAATGCTACGTGGACGATGTGGTCATCAAAAGCAAAGTAAAGGACAACCACTTGTATGATTTGAGATTTGTTTTCGAACGATTAAGACAATTTAATCTTAAGATGAATCCCTTAAAATGCGCCTTCGAGCGTCACTCTCCGGGAAATTCTTAGGATTCGTTGTCCGACATCGTGGAATCGAAATCGACCTGAAAAGATTAAAGCCATCTTAGAAATGCCACCTCCCGTAACCTTAAAATAACTACGATCTTTTCAAGGGAAGTTGGCATATCTTCGACGCTTTATCTCAAACCTGTCGGGTAGGTGTCGACCTTTCTCGGCACTAGTTAAAAAGGACGCCAAATTTATTTGGGAAGAGAAATGCCGGAGGGCCTTCGAGGACATTAAACAATACTTAATGACACCTCTCCGTCTTAGCGGCCCCGGTCTCGGGTAGACCGCTAATACTTTATACCGCGGCTTTAGACGACTCTCTCGGAGTCTCGTTAGCTCAGGGTCGATGATGAGGTAAAGAAAATGCTCTTTACTACTTAAGCCGTCCGTTCATCTGCCGACGGAAATAAGGTATCCCGCAATTGAAAAGCATTGTTTGGCCTCGATCTTCGCCGCTCAAAAGCTCGGGCACTACATGCTTTTTCATAAGGTCAACCTAATCTCGAAATTTAATCCATTGCAGATACTCGATGACTCGTCCAACGCTTTCCGGCAGACTTGCCAGATGGTCAATGATATTATTGCAATTCGATATAACTTTCGTGCCTCTCCGTGCAGTAAAAGGACAAGTCCTAGCAGACTTCCTTGCAGCACACCCTTTGCCGGCAGAATCTCCTCTCAATGACGATCTGCCATATGAACAAATAATGAACCTAGAAGACCTTGATGATCAACGTTGGGAATTATATTTCGACGGAGCATCTTCAGCACATAAAGACGAAGAATCGCAAGTGATAGTGCCTGTAAGGCAGGGATCGGACTAATCTTTATAACACCGGAGCGGGGGATGTTAAGATACTCCTACCACTTCGACGAGCCGTGTACAAACAACGAAGCGGAATACGAAGCCCTCATAACGGGATCTGGAATTAACCATTCGAATGGGGATAACGGACATCAACATCTACGGGGATTCACGGTTAATCATTCAACGGATCACCGGACAATACGGAATTTTAAAACCAAGACTCGAGCAATACTTCCAAGTATGCCATACAAATTGTTGGACAGATTCCGAATGTGACGATCTACAAAATTCCCGAAAGAAAACGCTTTAGCGGATGCGCTAGCCCGTCTCGCAAAAGAATTTGCCTGTTTGCAAGATGAATCGCGTGGAAGTGTCGGCTCACTGGACGCCGTGTCCTATCACGACTTCGACATAGACACGATACACAAATCGAAAAAGGAAAAAGGATCAATTGCGGCGAAGTGACGGAAAACACGGAAGATCGGCGACAACCATTAATAGATTACTTGCAAACAGAAAGCTACCGGACGATGAGTCGCTAGCCCATCGGATCAAGAAAAGAACTCCGTCCTACGCATTAATAAACAACACGTTATACGAAGGTCTTTCGATCAAATGTGGCTAAGGTGCCTAGCGGTCCGAGGCCCGTGAAATTTTTAAGGAGATACACTCAGGACTCCGTGGCGCTCACCAGTCGGGTCCGAAAATGAAAATGAAAATTAAAAGACTAGGGTACTACTGGCCCTCGATGATGACCGACTGCATGAAAATCGCCAAGAGCTGTCACCAATGCCAAGTGCACGGAGTAGTTTCGCTACCAACCTCCAAATGTGCTACATCCGACAATTGCGTCGTGGCCATTTCGAATGTTGGGGCACGGATATAGTGGGTCCAATGAACCACCGTCGTCAAAAGGACATCGCTTCATTCTTGCGGCTACAGATTACTTTTCCAAGTGCGCGAGGCGGCTCCACTTAGAGAAGTGAAAGCACATCACGTACTACAATTTTTCAAGAACCAAGTTGTTTACTCGTTTCGGGGTGCCGCGCGAATCATCTCGGATAATGGGTCGGCATTCGAAGTACGCAAATCAACAATTTTGTCAGGAGACATGGAATCGACTGGCGATATTCGACGATTTACTACCCAAGAGCAAACGGCCTTGCTGAAGCTTTTAATAAAACTCTCGTTCAAATTTTAAAGAAAACCTTGGATGATAATAAGAGAAATTGGCACGAGAGGTTGTTAGAAGCCTTATGGGCCTACCGGACAACTTTCGTAACTCCTACTCGAGCTACACCTTACGCTCTCGGTGTATGGGTCCGAGGCAGTGTTACCCTTAGAAGTCCAGCTTCCTTGACTCAGGATTGCAGTTGCAAACAAACTCACAACAGAAGAGAACGCCAAATTACGACTCAAAGAATTAGAGAGCCTGGAAGGGAAAAGACTTGCAGCGCAGCAGAATTTAGAACTATACCAAGCTAAGATGGTTCAAGCCCATGACGGACCGGGTCCGCCCAAGAACCTTTAAGGTTGGTGACTTAGTTCTCGTTCTCAAAAGACCTATCCTCGCACACCGCAAGATAGGAGGAAAATTCGAACCCACTTGGGAAGGACCGTTCGTGGTCGAGACAGCCTACTCGGGAGGCTCCTACCAGCTAGTGAACTGCCAAGGAGAACGACATATGCTTCCGATCAATGGACGATACTTGAAAAAGTATTACGCTACCTGATGTTTCGAAGGAATGAACTTTCCATCCCTAGAAGCACGGGCGAAGTAATTACTTATGACTGGGTCCGAACCCAAAAATAACAAAAAATGTGCTAAAATAAATAAAATCCTGATAATAAAATTTTCCTTGTTTTCTTTTCCAAATCAAAATCTCTTACCTGATCTTATCCCACTTCATTCCTGTTAAGTTTAAAAATATAAGAATAATATAAAAAAAAAAGTCTTTAATAAACATTTTCTTAATGTTCTTGTTCTTAAGACAACCCCCGATCCTTTTCCTTGTCTTTTCGCAGGAAATGTCGAGCGGGCGGTTGGTCCTGAACTTTAAGAATGGCGTAAGCCTCGCACTCGATGAAAAGAGGGTGAAGGATGGAGCGATAATCGAGATTGACTCGGATTTCGCACCGGCAGGCCTACAAGTACGAGGAAAGTGACTGGGTCCCGGTTGACCGAGAAGAACTGCCCGGACATACAGTGATGAAAGTGGGTGGCCCAAGCCACCAACCCAGCAGCAAGAAAAGAAAAACAAACATTGAAGAAGATAAGAAAATGAAGTCTGTAGTCGCTACAGCAGAAGGCAGGCTTGTCAGCGCTGCGCCCACAGAGAATCAAGAAGTTCGAAGAGCTACTCTCACAGCAACGCAACGAAGAAATAAGAATCGCCGTATTCGTAAGATGTTAACCAAACTAGCTGCGGACCAGCGCGACGAGACAGCTGCTAATGTCAGTGCATACACCTCAAGGACACCGGTTCACCAGGAACCTGAAGAAAGGAGGCCAACTCCTAGGATGACAGAAAGAACCAGAGAAATCTCCAGAAGATCAGAAGAAAGAAGGCTACCACGCCACCGGATAGAATCACCGGTAATGCATGACCTTGTTGCAGAAGCAACCCCGGGGGATGTCCCGATAGGCATCATCCCTGAGGAGCCAAGGTATGCAGGAGAACGTGAAGGGATTGAACCGTATATCCCACAATATGTCACTGTGCCTCGCCATCTGCGGATCATTCCGAATACGAGTTAGAAAGAATACGGAATGTCCAGAAGAAAACTTTGAATACTTCGAGAGAATTAGAGGCGTAAGAATCAATATACCGGAGGGCCTCGAGCTACATACGAACGTATTCTCGTAGTATGAACAACGAACGAAATCGTGGATTGCATCCGGGATTTGAAAAGAATGGGCCGAGCGGGCCGCCTAAGGGAAAACACATACTCGGAACCCCGGAGATGGATGCCGTGGAAAGGAAGAATCACAATACAATGTGGATGCCGTTACAACTTTGCGTGAGGACGGGAAGGGAAACCCACCGGAATACTCCGTCATGGGCAAGTGGATCCGATGCCATTAGTCATCAAGAGAATGGTAAAGAGATTGATAACATGGAGGGTACTGCCAGCAGATTGCATACCCAATAGCTCGCATTATTAACATCTACAAACGAGGGTGACCGCATACCCCCACACATAGATCACCACGACTTTGTCGGACCTTTGCACACGATCTCTTTCCCGAACGAGTGTAATATCATGTTCGGATCCGACCTCCGGATAGCAGAGCCCAGGTGAGTTCCGAGGGCCGACAAAGATACCATTACCGGTAGGTTCCGTCATGATACCGAAGGGCAACGGAGCGGATATCGCTAAGCATTGCATACCGGGAGTACCGGTGAAGCGGATCTCGGTTACTTTCGAAGGATGGACGACGGGAAGACACCTTACCATTTCCAGCCGCGACCGGAGCTAGAGAGCCTCCGGCCTTACGAGCCGTGAGTTACATGGAAAATATCACACCTCCAATGTACATCCATACGGCATCCTTGCCAAGGATGGCTTGGAAGGTGATGTTATCGACCATGTACCCCACTATTCGGACATGGATTTTTGACGGATGCTTCTTCGGATGGATCGACAAAGATCATACACGATCCGTTTTGAGTTTACATGGATTGTATGAAATATATTCCGTATCAAGATGTATGATGTATCTTCTACATGATTGGAATGAAAGTGACCATGTCACATTTTTGGCCTTCACCTCTTTTAGTGCAAATTGATTGGGAAACGCCGTTAAAGTTAAATGAACTTCGAACAAAGAACATAAAAGGAATAAAAAAAAGAGAATAAAAGAAAACTTTCCTTAAAAAAAAAAATCTAAAAAAAAATGACAAACACCAAATTCACATGAACATTAAATAAACGATGAAATAAAATTTGAATCATTAAAAGATAAACAAAATCAACATAAATGTTAAATCAAATTCTCAATCAAATTTCAAATGTGATCTTCCAAATTTCAAATCAAATCTTAAATCAAATTTCAACCGAGTTCAAACTCATCCTTCCAAATTTCAAATTCAATCTTTCCGGATTCCAAATCTCTATCAAATCTCAAATTCGATCTTCCGTATCTTAAATCAAATCTCGATCAAATTTCAAATCTCAAATTCGATCTTTCCGTATCTCACATCAAACCTCGACTCAAAATCAACTTTTCGAGGTTGAGGATTTTACATCCGATACCGCATCGCTTTAGGATTCTTTCCTATTGCACTGAAATACATCAAATTCAAACTCTTGGGTCGAGGATTTTACATCCAAGATCGCACTCGCTTTAGGATTCTTTCCCTATCGTACCGAAATACATCAAATTCAAACTTTTGGGTCGAGGATTTTACATCCAAGACTGCACTCGCTTTAGGATTCTTTCCCTATTGCACCGAAATACATCAAATTCAAACTCTTGGGTCGAGGATTTTACATCCAAAGACCGCATCGCTTTAGGATTCTTTCCCTATCGCACCGAAATACATCAAATTCAAACTCTTGGGTCGAGGATTTTACATCCAAGACTGCATTCGCTTTAGGATTCTTTCCCTATCGCACTCGAAATACATCAAATTCAAACTTTTGGGTCGAGGATTTTACATCCAAGACTTCACCGCTTTAGGATTCTTACCCTATTGCATCGAAATACATAAAATTCAAACTTTTGGGTCGAGGATTTTACATCCAAGATCGCACCGTTTCTAGGATTCTTTCCCTATTGCACCGAAATACAATTCAAACTCTTGGGTCGAGGATTTTACATCCAAGACTCGCACTCGCTTTAGAATTCTTTCCCTATCGCACCGAAATACATCAAATTCAAACTCTCGGGTCGAGGATTTTACATCCAAGATCGCATCGCTTTAGGATTCTTTCCTATTGCACCGAAATACATCAAATTCAAACTCTTGGGTCGAGGATTTTACATCCAAGACCGCATCGCTTTAGGAATCTTTCCCTATCGTACCGAAATACATCAAATTCAAACTTTTGGGTCGAGGATTTTACATCCAAGACTCGCATCGCTTTAGGATTCTTTCCCTATTGCACCGAAATACATCATATTCAAGCTTTTGGGTCGAGGATTTTACATCCAAGACCGCATCGCTTTAGGATTCTTTCCCTATTGCACTCGAAATACATCAAATCAAATTCCCGGGATTAAGGATTTTACATCCGAGACTGCATCGCTTTAGGATCATTTCCCTATCGCAATGAAATACATCAAAATCAAACTCTTGAGGTTAAGGATTTTACATCCAATACCGCATTACTCTAAGATCTTTCCTCATTGTAATGATCCAATCCAATCGATTCGATCTTCTTTTGGGGTTGAAGATGTTACATCTAAAACTTCAAAATTCCAATTTTCATTACAAATCAAATCCCTTCAAATTAATCTTGACAGACTTCAATCTAAATTGAAACTCGAGTTGAAATCTGAATTCACACATCAAAACTTGAACATGAAACAAAGTAAAATCTAAATCGAAATTCTCCTAGATCATGTGATTTGGGATTCACCTCCTTTTCCTTTCCCGGCCGAGAGTTCAAGAATCTCCGTCTTAGAGATATACTTGACACTCCCCGACGGAAACTCTTCTACTTCGTCCTAAGTTTGTTACTTGGACATCCGTGTTGGTTTTGTTGATCGCTTCGGTCAACACCAATACGCGCGGTGTGCTCCGTCAGCTCACCACACCTATCGGGAGTCCATTTGTTGACCTCATTTTCGATGAGGTCTTCTCTTCTTCTCTTTAGTACTTAGGATCTAGCCTTAGGCTTTTCCTTTGACTATCTTAGAGGACTAGAATTGGGATCCACCATCTAGAATTTTAAACCACTTCTTAACTCCCCGCAAACTCCACAAACTTGATTGTAGACCCCTAATCACCTAGAGGGTTGAAATCGAAGTGTGGAAGTTTAAAGGATGAGTTCCTATAGGACTCTTTGGCCTTAGGACCGCCTCGGGTGGCTCGGTCCGATGAAGGGGCCGACTTACACACACACTACACTCATACACTACACTTCCATACACCTCCTAAAACCACACCCATACCCGACTTGACCTCCGACTCATGTAGATGATTCACATGGATGGTCCTTAACCCCTAAGTCCTCGCGTAAGGGTTAGGAACAACATAGTGAATGCCTCAAATGAGTCCCTTTCATGGCTCATGTGGGCTTGATGTGGCTTCATGGCTCAACCAAAATGATTTTATTCCACTTATATTCACCCAATCTTCAATTTTCCAAATTTTCAATTTTTGACCCCCGGGACCATACACCCGCTTAACTTTACCCAAAACCCTTGAAATTACCCAAATTTTCCAAAAATCTCCAAATCACCCAAAATTCCTCAAAACTAATCTCAAACATTTCCACATCACTCAAATTGATCATCCATAACCAAAAATACCAAAAATTCCAAAAATACCTCCCAATATCCTCCAAATACCCAAAATACCCCTCTTAGCCAAAAAATCCAAAAATTCAGAAAATTCCCAGAAAATTTCAGAAAATCCCAAATATTCCCAATTTCATTTTGGTTCAACTACACCATGGGCCAATTTTGTCAATTTACCCCACTTTTATCAAAATCCCCAATTTGACCCATTTTAACCCAAAGTAAACCCAATGTCAAACCTAACCTACCCAATTGACCCAAATTCTGGTCCAATTAAATTCTAAACTTCAATTTAACATCCCCAACACCAATCTAGACCAGATCCAAGCTCAATTTGATTGACATTTGGATCCAATTTCACTTTTGGCCTTAAAGCCCAATTTGGACCCATGACCCAAACTTAGCCCAAACTCACCCAATTCAACTCCAATTAACCCCAAATCTTTTCTAAACCTTCCTTAACATCCCCACAAACAAAACACTAACATTATTTGCCCAAAATTTAGACCCAAACCCCACTCAAATTCAACCCAAAATCAAAAAGCCCAATTTCGACCTAAACCTAAACCTAGCCCAAATAAGCCCAAACCCCAAAATCAAAGCCCAACCAAAGTCAAAACCTCTTTAAAACACTCCCATAAACATTTCCCAACATTAATTTTACATCAATTTCAACTCTAGCCCAACTTTGGCCCATGGTAGCCCATTTTGGCCCACCTTAGCCTCTTTACCAAAAAGGCCCATATCCAACCCAATTCAAACCCAAATCACCTCAAATTTGTTTCAAACCACTCATGACACATCCCTAAACCAAACTCAACAATTATTTGGCCCAAGCCTTTACCAAAATTTCATCCCAAAATCCATTTTAAAATTCAAAAGCCCACTTTCCTAAACCATTTTAAAAGCCCATCTAAAACCATTTCAATGAGCCCAAATTCATCCAAAGCCCACATGGCACTTCCCTCATCATCGATTTAATCAAAATTGTCCCTAAGTTCCAAAGTCATCAATTAAACCATTCCAAATCAAGCCACATGTCAAATTATCCCCTAAATGTCAAATATTTCTAAAACCCTTTTCATGAAACAAGTCAACCTTTTCCCCAAGCCAAATGGAGCCATGAACAAGCCATTCTCAAGCCACATGAAGCCATGAGGGCTTCGACTTGTCATTAGTCCATTTATGGCAAGAAGAGGGGGTCCTTTCCTAATCCTTCTTAAACCCTTTTTTACCTTAAGCATGTCACACACTAAACCATGCTTAGCCACCTCACCATGGATGGAGACTTCACCATTCCATGGCAACTGACCAAGTGACTCTTTTCACCCAAAACCGGACCTTGGGTGGTGCACCTAGCCCAAAAGGATGGGTTGACCCAAACCTAGCCAAAATGGCCTCTTCCCCATTCCATTCCAAGCCATCTCCTTTACACATGGCAAGGCCCAATTGCTTGCACAAACACCCAGCCCTGACCCACCTGACCCTGAGGGTGACCCTCGCTCGTCGGCCGCCCACCCCGGGCCGCGGAAAACACCATGGCCGAGAGCTCACATGTGAGCCAACTTTGGAATTCTCACCGCTCGAGCCGCCCCATCCCGAGCGGCCATTGTGGCTCGTTCTTCACATGCCAGGGAGCAGCCGATCCCATCCCTCAACACCCCCGGGAGAGCCTCCGACCATGCCTATTTAAAACCCTCACTCTCTCGGCCATGAGAGGTGCCGAACCAAACCTTAAGGAAACTCGCGCAAAATCATTCCAGATCACTCTCTACACATAGAGCATTTGATCCCCACTGAATTCCAGCCCCAATTCCCTCCAGCTGAGCTCAATTTTGAGCTCAAACTTTCACCCAAAAACCAGGACATCTCCTCACAGTGAGCCAATTCCCAAATTGATTGGTCCTACACCTTCACTGGACCAAGAGAAGAAGTTTCCCACTGAAAGCCCCATCTCCAGGCCACCCAGTTGCTCCGGCCTCCAAGCTTTGTGATCAACCGTGGTCGAAGTCCAACCTAGACAATTCACTGCGACCGGGAGACTTCATCCGGAGCTTGCTAGGATCCAATCGAAGGTGCAACAACTCTCGGATCGAAGCTTCACTTCTGCGAGCAAAGGTATGAACTCATTCTTCTTCCCGAGCTTACGGAGATTCTCCATTTCATTTGAATAAATTTCAATGCATGTTTACCGTATGGATGTGTTCGTCTCTTCAAGACGAATCCATAGAGCATAAGAACACGAAAATCCATTAAGAATCGAGTGAGAAATTAGGGTTAGAAGGTTGACGGTCACGGGTGCACACCGGCCGTAGACGATGACCGGGAGCCGCTCGGATCGCGCGTGTATCGAGTGGACGGTTCGCATCGCGCCGGATGAGGAGACGGAACGATACGGCGGGCCCCGGGACGGGCCGACTCGGATGGCGGCGCCCAATCCCGGCGCGACACGTAGCCCTTCGGAGGCTGCCGATGTTTCGCGCGGCGCCGCGTGGATAAGTAGATAAATAGGGTATTTAATGTATTTATTAAATATCGAAACTTTAAAAATTCATAACTTTGTGTAGGAAAATCGAGAAAAATAAAATAAAAATACCCTCTTGCTCGGTGAACGAGAGGAGAATAATATAGAAAAGAAATCATTTAATTTCATCAAGTATTTTATTTTTTATAATTTATTTACTCTCTCGCATACATTTAATTCTCCATGCATGAATACAATTCACCATGGCATGAGACCATAGGGCTTTTGAAGCCTCCGAATTTGGGAACATTCCCCGAATTTTCCAAAGTCGAGGTCATCCCTATGAAAAGTTATTTATTTTTCAAATGCATGTTGCTGTTTTGAGTATATTAATTCCAAAAATTAGCATGTTGTGAAATAAATTCTAGGAAAATTTGGTGATGTTCCTTATGACCAGAGAACCTTAGGAAAAATAGGACTTGGATTAATTCACTTATGATAACCCTAATTGGCTTAAACATCCAAAATAGACCCCTAATTAATTAGAGTAAACCACACATCAAATTGACTTGAAATCAATTCTCCACTGACCTTTAGGATCAGAGGAACCCACCATAAAAATTTGAAGTCAATTGAACTTGGTTTGCCCTACTAAATGGGTTGATTAAGCCATTTAGTCATTTTAAACTTCAAAAATTCATAACTTTCAAAATACCTTTCAAAAATTCACCAAATTGGTTTTGGATCCTCTCTAGTATCAGGGGAATTTAAGAAAATTAAAATTTCAATTTTCTAAAAAAGTTGATTTTTAATATTATTTTAATATTTTTTTAATTAAAAAAATAATAAAAATCACAAAAATAATAAAATTCACCAAAATGTCACATTTTGAATTTTAATCACTTAGGAACAAACCCCATATTTTTCTTAGGCCTATTTGGTGAGATATTAATTTTTAAAGCTCTAGGGTAATTTTAAAATTAAAAAAATGTATTTTCTAGCATTTTCACTAAAATAATTATAATAAATCACAGAAAAATTAGAAAATTGTAAAATTTGCTTCTCTGATTTCCTTGATATCAGAGAGATTTTTGAAAAATATAAAATTCATTTTTCAACATTTATTTTATTTTTAAATTAATTAATACTCCAGAACTTAAAATAATTCTAATAAATAAAATATAATTCAAAAAATCACTAAAATTGGTCCAAGTGGTCCCCTGGTCATTAGGAATGTCCCCTAATTTTCTTAAGGACAGAAACTTTCCCTTGGTCATGTTATTAAATTTTCCTTGGAAATCTCTATTTTCTACCAAAAATAATTATATAAATAAATTAAATACAGAAAAATCACATTTTCTCCTCTCATGTCTTTATTGACACATAAGTGAAGTCACATAAAAATTCAAGTTCATTTGAGTTCAATTTAGTTAGTTATGAAATTATTAAGCTTAAAGGGTAAAGTGGTAATTAAATTTCTTTTAATCCTTAATTAAAACTTTAGGTTTAATAAAAAAATTAACAAGTAAAATATTTGATCCTAATCTGATTTGGATGATTGAAATTTAATAATTGAAAGGATAGAAACCCATTAAGCAATTTAAAATGATTAAACTTTAATTAAATAATTGATTAAATTTGGAAGAATAATAAAATTGGAATTATTAAAATAGGGATATTATTAGGAAGAGATTTATTCTTTAATTTAAAAAATCCCTAAATTAATCATTTCATTAATGTTTAATTCCTAATTAAAATGATAATTCAAATTTGAAATATTAAAAGACTTAATCATTAAACTAAAATTAAATAATTGAACTCTTTAATTAAAATTAAAATGAATTAAATTAAATTAAATTAAAAATTAAATTAAAATTAAATTAAATTAAATTAAATTAAATTAAAAATTAAATTAAATTGAATTAAATTAAATTAAAAATTAAATTAAATTAAAAATTAAATTAAATTAAAAATTAAATTAAATTAAATAAATTAAATCAAATTAAATAAATTAAATCAAATTAAATTAAATTAAATCAAATTAAATAAAAATTAATTAATTAAATTAAATCAAATTAATTCAATGTAACATCAAATCAAACTAAATTGAATTAAATTGAATTAAATTAAATTAAATTAAATTGAATTAAGTTGAATTAAATAACATCACCTAAGACATAAAGAAATAAGCCTAAAATAACTTGAACACTATTCCAAATTTGAACCCTTCAATTGAAATTAAGCTAAATCACAAACCATTTGAACACCAATTTACCCTCAAAAGCTTTAGTTATCATAACTCGTAAACGAATATTAAATGAAATGTTACTTCACTTATAGGACATTCAAATATCCTAGTTCACTGAGCAAGTTAACAAAACTTGAAAACCTCGGACGATTGATTCATTTACATAATTAAATTCATTTGGACTTAAAACAATCCTAGAAATATTGAAAAGATGTTTAAGATTCTTCTTAAGCACTTCCTCAATATGATAGGATATTTATAAGAACAATTGAACTTAATTGTTCTTTGATGAAGAAAATCGTCTTCAAACCAAGAACACAAGGAACTTAGACGTCATAGGAAATGACTAGCTATATGATTAGGAATTTGGTAGAAAACCATAACCCTTACCTTAGCTTTACCTAGGAACTTGCTTAAATATTCTAACCGTGTTTTAAGTGCGACTGGGATGACGGGAAGACCCTCCGAGTACGCTTTTATTTTATTGCGATTTACTTTACGGTAATTTATTTCATCGCATCGCACTTATTTTTCTTGCATGATAAACAACAGTTGCATGAAAACCCACACCTTTAGGACAGAAACCAAAACTGAAACCCATAACTAAATTAAAAGATACTACAAGATAAAATTCACCTCCACAACATTTCAAAATATAAGACAACTCAAAATTTAATCACAAACAGAACACAAAACTACAACTAAATTAAAACGTCCTGTTGGATGATCGGGAATACCTCGGATGATGTAACCTACGTGTTGCTAACGGGATTTCCCACGGTCTAAATGAAAGTGTGGAACTCATTCAGTTGAGTTTAGCAAATTCATCTAGACTAAGTGAATCCGATAAAAATAATGATGCCGGAAGGATGGAACCGTGGGATCTTAACCGGTGTTGTTATAATCAACTTTAAGATTTGTTTTAATTAAAACACAAAAAACACTTGGAAATTAAGACTCCTCTAAACCAAAACACTTTTCTCATCCCCTGATTTATGATTTCTAAAACTAAACCCCTGCAACAACAAGGAGCTCGGAGTATGGTGGGCAGCACGGCCATCGTCATCAGCAAAATCTGAGTCTACTTCAGCAAAACTTTCCTTAGAACTAAATAACCAAGCCATAGGACTTCGAGGTAGTTTGCCTAGGGCAACATAAATCCTCAACTCTTCGTTAGGCATTTGCATGATCATATCATGTAAATTAAGCCCTAACCAGTCTTAGGATTCCGAGGTAGTCGTCCGATACGACATAAACCCTCATATCTTCCAGGCTATTTGTATGATTCTATCATATAAATATAAGCCCTAATTAACTAAAATTGGCAAGATTAAAACATTAAATAAACATTAGGACTTTCTTAAATCCAAGCCAAACAATAGGATAGTCGGGAGATTATCGAAGTTCATTTCGAATCCGTAATTTCTCCTACTTTTCTTCCTTTGAATTCCCAAAATAAAATGTTCCAAACTTGATCCATTCCCTATTGAGATTCAAAAATTCAATCCTTTGAAAACTTAAACTTTGAAATTCTTGAGAGAAGAATTATTGATTATTATCGAGAGTTTTCTTAGGTGATTCCCGTCACTTAAGATGTAATTAACTATAGGGGCTTGCCCTTATAGGGAATTTTAAAGAACCCATGTAATATAAACCCTGTTTAATGTTTTCATATTAAGCAGGGGAATTTGTCGGCTTATAAAATTGGTTCGCAGACCAAACGGATGTCACAAATCTCATAGTTTATTTAATCGAGCCCCATCATCAAGCAGTGTGTCTATTCTTCGGGATAGATACACGGTTTGTGGTGTGGTGCTCGTTTATATAAACTATTTGGGATGTGAGATCGGTTTGATTTCATATATTAAAACTTTTAAACTTAAAATTATTTTCAAAATCAAATGTTATCTTTTAAACTATATATTTAAATTAAATTTAAAATATAAAAAATTCGCCGACAATTTCTGTAGGCGACCCCCTTTTCAAAATAAAACACATAACCTAAAAATATGCCGACAAGCTCCTAGAAGAATGCGCCTCAAAATAGGGCAACAAATCATTGCTGAGCTGAAGAAATTAATTGACACTAACTTTGTGCAGGAGGAGCACTACCCCACATGGTTAGCTCATGTCGTTCCTGTTAACAAGAAAAATGGACAAATCCGAGTATATGTCGACTTAAGGGACTTAAATAAAGCATGTCTAAAGGATGAGTTTCCGTTGTCGATACCGCAATTGATGGTGGATATCACGTCATCACACAAGATATTCTCATTCATGGATGGATCTTCAAGTTACAACCAATTTAAGATGGCCCCGGAAGATGCAACGCTCATAGCTTTCAGAATGCCAATTGGGTTCTACTGCTACATAGTAATACCGATTGGTTTGAAAAATGTCAGAGCTACTTACCAGCGAGCAATGACCAAGATTATCGATGACCTCATCCACAACAAAGTTGAGTGCTACGTGGATGATTTGGTCATCAAGAGCAAAGTAAAAGAAAATCACATGTATGATTTGAGGATTGTGTTTGAACGATTATGACAATATAATCTCAAGATGAATCCTTTAAAGTGTGCCTTCAGCGTTACCTCCGGGAAATTTTTAGGATTCGTTGTCTATCATCAGGGAATCGAAATCGACCTAGAGAAGATTAAATTGATATTAGAAAAGCCTCATCCCAAAGCCTTGAATCAATTACGTTCTTTTCAAGGGAAATTGTCATATTTAAGATGCTTTATATCTAATATGTCAGGAAGGTGTTTACCCTTTTCGAATTTACTTTGAAAGGATGTCAAATTCGTTTGGGGAGAGCCGTGCCAATGGGCTTTCGAAGATATTAAACGATACATGTTGAAACTCCTATTTTAGCAGCCCCTATCCCGGGTAGACTGTTGATACTTTATATCATGGCTTTAAATGAATCCCTCAGAACCTTACTCGCCCAAGTCAATGATGAGGGTAAGGAAAATGCACTCTATAACCTGAGTCGGCGCCTATTACTAGCGAAGGTAAAGTATCCTCTTATTGAGAAACATTCTCTATCTCTAGTTTTCACTGCTCAAAAGCTTAGACATTACATTTTGTCTCATCCGGTCAGCCTGATTTCGAAAGTTAATCCATTGAAATATTTGATGACCCAACCAACACTTTCTAGACATTTAGCAAGATGGTCGATGATGTTATTGCAATTTGATATAACTTTTGTGCCCCTTCGCACTATCAAAGGACAAATTCTTGCAAACTTTATTGTAGCACACCCACTACCAACTGGATCTCCTCTTAACGACGATCTACCAGACAAACAGATAATGAAAGTGGAAAATCTCAACGTTCAATGTTGGGAAATGTAGTTTGATGGTGGCGTCGTAAGCCAGAAGAGATAACAGATCAGGGACAGTGATACCAGGTAAAGCAGAATTGGTTTGATCTTCATCACACTGGATCAGAGAATGCTAAAATTCTCTTATCACCTGACAGAGCCGTGCACTAACAATGAAGATGAATCTTTAATAATTGGATTGGAATTGACCATATAAATGGAAATAACGGACATCACCATCAATGGTGACTCGCAGCTTGTCATTCAACATGTGGATGGATAGTATAAAATTCTAAAACCAATATTAGTAGAGTATCACAAGTATACGATGAAGTTGTTGGAACAGATTCCCATTGTGATTCTTAATAAAATTCCCCGGAGGGACAACGCCCATGCGGACGCTTTAGCTAAACTTGCTAAGGAATTGACATGTCCACTAGAGGATTCCACCGACATCATCATACAAGGACATTATGTTTTGTCACCAATTGACCTTGATAATTTACATAAATTGGGAAAGAAAGAAATGATAGCCGTGATTGTAGAGGATATAGAAGATTGGCGTCAGCTTTTTGTTAGGTATCTATAGACAGGAGCATTGCTGGAAGATAAGTCAGTAACACATCAGATATAGAAAAGGGCAATGTCATACACTTTAATTTATAATGTTTTGTACAGAAGATCTTTTGACCAAATGTGGTTAAGATGTCTAAGTAGGATAGAAGCGCAGAATATTATCAAAGAAGTACATGCTGGATTGTGTAGTGCTCACCAGTCAGGGCCGAAAATGAAGATGAAAATAAAGAGGCTTGGCTATTATTAGCCATCAATGATGTCCGATTACATGGAAATAACAAAGAAGTGTCACCAGTGCCAAGTGCACGGAGTGGTCATGTACCAACCTCTGAATGTGCTACATCCTACAGTCACATCATGGCCATTCGAATGTTGGGGGCACGGATATAGTGGGTCTGATCGCCCCTCCGTCTTCTAAATGACACCGGTTCATTATCGCAGGTAAGAACTATTTCTCAAAATTTAGAGTGGGCAGAAGTAGTGCTGTTATGAGAGGTTAAAACACATCAGGTTCTTTAGTTTTTCAGAAATAAAGTTGTCTAACATTTCGATATTTCGCGCAAGATTATCTCCGACAACACGTCCTCCTTCAAGAGCACAAAGATTAACAATTTTTTCAGATGACATGGGATAGATTGGAGATACTCTACGATCTATTACCCAAGGGCAAATGGCTTAGTGGAAGCATTCAATAAGATGTTGGTCCAAATTTTGAAGAAGTACTTGGTGCGACTTTTTAATTTGCCAAAATTTATGAACTCAGATATATATATTAATTTAATTTAATTTTCTATTTAGTCACACAATTAAATGCAAGTGTACGTATCGCTCAAGTAATACAGGGCTCCAATGAAGTCCTGGATATCGATCCCACATGGGAGGCAATTAATTTTATGGTGTAGCACAGAAATCACTTCTCGAATCACAATACAATTGCAAGTAATTTCAATTCTTAAAATAGAGATAAACAGTTGTAATTACTACTTATACCGAGTTTGTTCTAATCTTCTAGCAAGTTAAAATAATACAAGACTAAATTTATAACAAAGTTCAATTGTGCGAAAGAATCTTCCTCCTCTCCAAATATAATATGATGACTTTTTGTGACATAGATTAGTGATGCAAATGTATTATGCCAAATAGGAGCATTCATGTTCTTTACCCTTTTCTAAGAGCATAAAGAACATTGGCTTATCCTAAGTTTAGTCCCCAAATCCGTGATTAGGCTGGGAGGATACTGGCTCTCAATCTAGAGCTCCCACTTCCCTTACCCTGAAGGCTAACTCTCGCTTTAGTATCCAAACTTTGGGACCAAATTGACGATTTTAGCCTGTCTCTCTAAAATCTCTAATTCTACACCCATCAAAGTATTTTTCCCTATTTAGTTGCACTCAACCCCCATGAACTACGTCACTCATTCATGGACATTGAATGTGACCTTCACTTTTGTTGTGGAACACATAATCTTCTCGGAACATATGTTTCCCAACAAGTTTTAACAGTTTATTTGGCCAGATCAAAAAGTAAATGAAGTTCAAAGTGAAAAGGTCATCACAAATTCTCCATAATAAATTGGCACATTATTTCCATATGACAACATCAACACATAACATGAAAAGAAGGAAGACAAAGAAATCTAGTCAAGCCTCTTGAAGAAAAGGTGACAAAACATGGATTATATATATAAAAGCGACGTCATACAAACTAAGTAAAGAAAAGACAACTTATCTCAAACTCTTCCCCAAGCGAATCTCAAGGAATTCCTTAGACTTCTCTAATTTCTTCACAAAAGCACACAATTCTCTTTTTAGATAATTAAGGAAGAAGAAATCTCTCACTTTCCCTCTCCTCCTACAGTCGGAAACACACAAACCCTAGATTTCCTAAAATAAATGAAAGACACTCATTTTTCACTCTCTCCATACTTTAAAATCTCTCCCTTTTCTCTAAATTTGGCTCCAAAGTAGTTTAAATCCGGCCATAACTGATTTCTCTGGAGTTTCTTCAAGCATCCCTCCAAAATCCGGCCAAATACAATGAATCTAGTTTGAATTCGGGATAAGGCGTGCTTCGGCGCAGGATAGGGCGTTGTCCGGAGCTATTATTCTCCTCTTGGGACCAAAGTCTCTATAAATTAGCGTGGTTTGGCACTGGTGATAGCGCCTTTCAGCACTAGTTCAATAAAATGCACTTTTACCCCATTTTTCTCCAAACTTGCTCCATTTCACTTCCTTTTGCTCCAAATGCCTAAAATTATTGTACCTGCATGAAATCATGAAAAATACCTTTCTTTAAAGTGTAATATAATAAAAAATAAGTATGAAATGGACAGTAAAAATCTATCAAATTTTATAGTGGATAAAGATCCCGTAAACTTAACTATTACTTGTCATCAAGTAATTTTAATTAATACATAAAATAATGATCCACTGAAATGAACTTTCTTTCTAGAACACCATAATTCTGATTTAGATAAATACAATAGTAAAATTTTCAGAAATATTTTTTAATAATTCAAGTAAATTTTGCAGGTATAAGACTATGTAGTAATCAAGTCTAAGAGTTCTAGCCCTCTATTCATTTAAAAAATGACTGTAGATGTCCTATTAAGGCACTTAAATGAATTACATGAAAAAAAGTTTATGAAAACACCACTAGTAAAGATGTTAATCCATACATATAAGTTCAGGAAAGTAATTAAGTTCTTCCCTTTAGGTAGGTCCAAGTGAAGCCAATTTTTGATTAGGCATCTCCTCAAGCTTCTCCTCACCTTTCTTTCTTTTCCTTTTCTTCTTTTGCTTCTTTATTTCTTTTTCTTTCTTCTTTTTCTTTTTCTTTTGCATTTTTTTTTTCAAGTGAGGATTACTGTATCTGGATAACCTTTAATATTTTTGTACTTCACCCTTCTCACACTAAATTTGACACTTACTACAACCCTTTACCTTATAGGCATTTATTTAGCTAATTATTGATTCATCATAGAATCTCAATCCTTTCCTTTCACGTAATGTTTTAAGATTCTTAATACTCCAAACATATAGTTTTTCTTAATTTGAATAGTTTACTATAATCTTATTCTCTTATACCAAATATCTCAGTCTACAAAATTACTCTTCATTAACAAATACTTTCATTCAAGTCCATTAAAGTATTTAAATAAAATCAATATATAGTTACCTGAAATTGAGTTCTATCACAGGAAATCATGTTAATAATTTTGAAAATACTTTTAAATGAGAACAACTAACAGTTAATTCTTTCCCTCCCCCAAACTTAAATTTTTGAATATTAATACAATTAACAATGGAAAGAAAGAAAAGATATAAACATATATAACTCACACCTCAATATGTTGGGCTTTTCATACCTTTGAGTTTAAGCAAGTTTTCTTTCATAAATTAGAACAATAGGCCTGAAATAATTAAGAGAATTTCTATACACAAATATGGGTTAGAAATTTGTAAGGGAAGAAGTTTAAAAAAATAAAACATCAACTTTGCACATAACATTAACATCCAACAGTTACTATCAAAGATTAAACTAACAAACTAAACCACATGCAAACTCCACTATCACATCACATTCATCACAATTTAACATAAAGTTTTCTACAAACACAAAAAAATACAAATTACATGATAGATACCAATCAGAAAGAGTCTCAGGTGCATCACAAATAAAAAAAATAATAAAAAATAAAAACACATAAAATACCAATCATCATCTGCAAGAGCTCCACCATCATCAGGTTCTTCAGGCTAGTATGGAGTATACTCACGGTATGTAGGAAATACAACACTAGTGTCTCCCCTGAAAAATCTCATCTGTGCTTCATGATAAGCTATCTCATATTCTCCCCACCGCACTTGATAATTAGTATTTATCTTATTCCTTGTTTCTAGTCCCTCTACTTTGGTGTTCGACCTTTTGAACTGATCAATAACATCATGCAGAGTAGGTTCCCTAGAAGTAGATGGTCTCTCATGACTAGAAGAAGGTTCATCAGCTTTCTTACTCCATTTTCATCCTACATGAGCTTCATAGGTTTTCAAATTTAGTTTACTAATGGGCTTCATGGGATGGACTATCTTATCATTTTCTTCAGTTGCTACACCTGACTGAATACACAAGACATGAATCAGGCTAGGGTGTCTCAGTCCACCTGTAGTCTCTCCTTTTAAACTTGCAAAATAATATTATGAATAATAGCCCCAATATTGATATTATTCATGTTTTGAATATAATAATTCAGAATATCTCTGTCTACAATAACCTCGTTGTGATGGCTGGTAGGCAAAAGTCTTGCAAAATTGAAATAGTGTCAGGCTTTCGATACATGATTCAAACTAGAAAGGGGGAAATTAACTTTTTGTTTCTGTTTAATCTTCCATTTCCCTTTTCTGTTAGTTAAATAGTTCATAATCATATCTAATGCTTCATTAATAATGGGAAAATTTTTGTATTCACATAAGAAGGGTTCTCTCAATTGATAAAATGCATTGATGCTGGCAGAGGTAAATTCTACTATTTGTCCTCTAGCCAGGATATACTCACTCTCAAAATAGTACAAATTTTCATAAAACTCTCTCACAATCCTCAGCATCGCTTCATCAGTATCATAACAGAAAATTTCCCATTGATGATTCACAATAAGTTCTTCAGTCACAGCTTCAGGATTTTCAAAGTTTTTCTCTTGAATACACTTCTTATTGCGATGAAATGTACTGAAGTGGGAAAAAGCCTTGAAAATCCCAAATCTATTCTCATCATAATCAAATTTTCTCTTTCCCTTAGCCATTCTTGGAGCCATTTGTCTAAAAATATCAAATTTATCCAAATCAATTTCAAAATTATAATGTAATGGACTCCAAGGCAAATTTAAATAGATAAGAACTCCAATACCATGAAAAATCTCAAAATTTATTCTAAAATTCTCAAAATTCGAATCTTCCTAATGTAGGAGATTTTTACTGTCAAAATAAAAAAAATTTAGTTTAAAGTGTAACTCTTACCAAGAGAAGATCAAATTCAAACTTTTCCATCCACGAAATCGCTTAAAATCCAAATGTAAGTGAGCCCTAGGTGCGAAAGTCAGCCATGGCTGGAGGTAGAAGACGATGGTTTGGGAAAAATTGGCGGGTTCCAGGGTTAAATTACAAAAATTTGGTGTTTAGGGCCTTTTTCTGGTCTAGCACTGTCCGGCGCTGGTGACAGCGCCGTTCGGAGCTATTTTCAGCTCTTATGGCAAACTCTCTGTCTTTTGGCGCGGTCTGGCGCAGGTGACATCATTGTTCAGCGCCAGTTCAAAAACTAGGCTTCCGACTTCCTTTTGCAATTTTGATCTTTTCAAGGCTGCTCCAATGTCTAAATTAATCCAATTAAGCATTGAATAACATACTAAAGCCATGGCAAATGATATTTTTTAGCACAAACAACACAAAACATCACTTTGATATATAAAATCCATATTACAAACACAGATAAATAACAATAAATGCTACACATCTTCTAGCCATAAAATTCTAAAATTCATCGTCGATCACAACCACAACACAATAACGCTGAAAATTAAAATAGAAAGCAAGTCCAAATATAATATACAAGCAAAGCAAAGCAAAGCAAACCAAGTAATCAGTTCAAATACACAAACACAAAAATACAATAATCAAGTCTTCATTCTTCTTCAAAACTATCATCAACTCCTAAATCTCCAATTGATTGAGAGTGAACGAACAGTTTGCAGAATGGACGAAACAGGAATTCTTCAGTGGAATCCTCCTCAATCCAACCTTTCATTTTCATCAATCGTATCAAACTTCCTTCAAGATACCCAAATTGATCAAAGTGATCCTTCATTCTCCAATCCAAATGATCAAGGAAGTCAAATAAATTGTTGATTACACTCATCAGGCATTGTCGTTCCTTCTCCAATTTATTAATTTTGTTCAGAATGATCTGTGAACTTTTAGGAAATTAAGGAGGATGAAGTGTCAACCTCTGAGATGGTTGATCTCCAATGATGCTCCTGTTATTCATATCACCAACTACCTGGTTACTATGTTCATCTGTTGGGTCTATAGGCTTCCATGGTAGAGGTACTCTTTTCCAATTATCATATGGAACATGTGATTGACTGCAGAAGAGAAATATGATGGAAGGATGTCCAAGCCCATACTTTGATCCATGAATGATCAATCCCAAAACAAACTTAACAATTATTGAACCAACATCAATAGGCATCCCAAATTGAATACAATAGTTTAAAATAACACACTCCTTAGTTACCTTACTGATTTTTGTAGTTCGGAGTAATTTTGCAAATATGAAATAATGTATGAGCTTCTACGAAGGATTTAGCAGTGTGGTCAAAAAACATACATACTTGTTATCTCTTATCTCCCATTCATCACTTTCATCCATCAGATATTTGTATATATCTTTCATGTTATCCTTCGTTGGGGCAAATTTTGTATAGTGGCAGATCGGCACATTTTCAATCATGTATAAATCATTAATCTTTGTAGGAGTAAATATGACAAAGCTACCTCGAAAATGGACTAATCCTCAGTTGATTCCATGAAGATGCGCATAAAACTCCTTTACAACCGGGGCAACTATGGTAGTAGTAGTATAATAAAGCACTTCCCAACGTCTCTGAATAATGATTTCATCAATTCTAGTAGTAGGAGAATTCATACATCGATTCACAAAGCCTCGATCTTTAATGAACCTTATCTTTGAGATATTTTTGTTGAATAGACATTGCGCTTCGAAACTGACGAACTTTCTATGGTTGAAAACTTAAAATCATGAAGTTTCAATCGAGTCGGAATCCATTTGGACAAGATTTGGGATCTTCCTTTTCATTCCTCTGGTAGTTCCTGCATCTAGGGGTAGTTTTTTGGAGTTCAAGTGGAAGAATTGCCTCCTAGAACTACCAAAATTTGAATTTAAAGTCGAGAAATAGTTTTCTGAACAGTTGTGAGGTCCGACACTGAAAACAGCGCCGTTCAGCGCTAGTTCAAATTTTACCAAACTTTGTTTTGTCCAAATTCATTTCAAACTTCGATTCGAATCATTTCTTTAATGTTGTTAATGATATTTAAGGAAGGGAAGAACTTAATTAAGTAACAAATAAACACAAATAACACATCAAATAAACAAACATTCAATAAATGTGGGTTACCTACCACAAAGCGCTTAGTTTAACGTCGTCAGACCGACATAACTTCAAGTTATTCAAGTTGATCCAACAGTAATTCCTCTTTATAATTAGGTCTATTGCCTTCAAAATATGATTTTAATCTTTGTGCATTAACTTTGAATACTCTTCCAGATTTAGGATCTTTGATAATTTCAACTCCAAATTGATAAATTTTTATGACAGTGAAAGGTCATGTCCATCTAGATATCAGTTTCCGAGGAAATAAATTCAATTTTGTATTGTATAATAAAACTTTTTGTCCTAGTTCAAAATTTTTTTAACAATCTTCCGATCATGCCATGTTTTTCTTCTCTCCTTGTATATTTTATCATTATCACATGATTCATTTTTTATTTCTTCTAATTCATTCAATTACAACAGTCTTTTCTCACTAGCGTCGTTCAAATTAAAGTTCAATTTATTTATTGACCAATATGCTTTAAATCTTCATTCAATTGGCAAGTGACAAGTCTTTCTAAAGATTAATCTGTAAGGGGACATTCCTATAGGAGTTTTATAAGCAGTTTTGTTTGCCCATGGAGTAGTGTCTAATCTTGTAGACCAATCTAATTTCTCAGGATTAATGACTTTCTTCAAAATTGGTTTAACTTCACGATTAGATACCTCTGCTAAGGTACTAGTTTGGGGATGATAAGCTATATTGATTTTATGCATAATATTATATTATTTCACCAATATCTGAATCATATTATTCTTAAAATGGGATCCTCTATCAGTGATGATTACTCTAGGCATTCTATATCTTGTGAAAATATTTTTCATTAAAAATCTCGAAACACTTTTAGCATCACACCTTAGTAAAGTTATTACATAATCAACAACAATCAGTATATACATATTTCCAAATGAAGGTATAAATGGTCCCATAAAATCTAATCCCCGGGCATAAAAAATTTCAACTTCCAAACTAAAATTAAGAGGCATTTTATTTCTTCTAGATATATTGCCTATTCTCTGACATCAATCACAAGTTTTGATAAATCTATAAATATCTTTGAAATAGTAGGCCAATAAAAACCATATTGCAAAATCTTATGTGCAGTTCTATCAATTCTGAAATGTCCTCCAAATTTAGAATCATAACATTCTCGAATAATTCTTTTAGTTTCTTCATAAGGCACACATCTCCTAATAATAATATCTTTACATTGCTTATACAAATAAGGATCGTCCCAAAAATAAAATTTAGCATCATGCTTAAATTTTTTTCGCTGTTGTATTGTTAATTCAGGTGGTAAAATATTACTAACAATATAGTTTACAATATCAGTATACCACGGTAAATTTCCTTCAGTAATATCATATAATTGCTCATCAGGGAAAGTTTCTTTTATTTGCCTTTCAAATTTAGCCAAATTAGGTTGTTCAAGTCTTAATAAATGATAAAATATTTGATTATCGACCCATTTTCTATTAACGATCTCAAAATCAAATTCTTGCATTAAAAGTATCCATCTAACCAGTCTTGGTTTAGCATCCTTCTTTTGCATTAAATACTTAATAGCAGAATGATCGGTATACACTAGTCAGCCGATGACTCGAGATTTTGCATGGTTGTTACTAGTCAGCCAGTAGAAGATTGACTGGACATCCAAGATGAATACGAAGATCAACCAATAGAAGATGCTCCACAAGAATTTGAAGAAGAGATCAAATCAACTGTGGACGAATTAAAAGAGATCAATCTCGAGACTGAGGAGCATCCCCGATCAACTTTCATAAGTTCGTTGCTCAAAGAAGAAGAGGTTACAGACTTAGTCAGGTTACTATCAAAATTTAAAGATTGCTTTACTTGGAGCTATGAAGAAATGCCTAGATTATCTCCAGAGGTTGCAGTTTACCGACTAGGAGTGGATCAAAGTATAACACTAGTAAAAAAAGCTCCTAGAAGAATCCGCCTCAAAATAGAACAAGTTACAACAGAAATAAAAAAATTAATAAACACTAACTTTGTCCGAGAAGAACAATATCCGACATGGATAGCTAAAGTCGTGCCAATAAAGAAGAAAAATGGACAAATCCGAGTGTGTGTCGACTTCAGGGATTTGAATAAAGCATGTCCGAAAGACGAAGTCCCATTGCCAATACCGGAATTAATGGTCAACATTGCGTCGAAACATAAAATTTTGTCCTTTATGGATGGATCGTCAGGTTACAATCAAATCAAGATGGCTCCAAAAGAGGCAACTCTTACGGCATTCAGAACTTCGATAGGGATTTACTGCTACATCATGATGTCGTTTGGATTGATAAACGCAAGAGCAACATATCAAAGAGCAATGATGAAGATCTTCGATCACGTCATTCACAACCGAGTGGAATGCTACATGGATGAATTGGTCATCAAGAGCAAAGTAAAGGAAAACCACCTAAATGATTTGAGGATCGTATTTGAATGGTCATGGCAATACAATCTAAAGATGAATTCTTTAAAATGAGCTTTCGGTGTTACATACAGGAAATTTCTAGGATTTGTTGTCCATCATCGGGGAATCGAAATCGACCCAAAAAAGATTAAAACAATATTAGACATGCCTCCCTTCAGAACCTTCAAACAATTATGATCTTTTCAAGGAAAATTGGCATACCTAAGATGCTTCACATCTAATTTTTCAGGAAGGTGTCTCCCCTTTGCGAACCTACTTTGAAAGGATGTTACATTTGTCTGGGGAGAGCCAAGTCAAGGAGCTTCCGAAGATATTAAACGATATCTAATGACACATCATGTTTTGTTAGCCCCTATCCCGGGTAGACCATTGATACTTTATACTGCGGCTTTAGAAGAGTCCCTCGGAGCCTTACTTGCCCAAGTGAATGATGAGGGTAAGGAGAATGCACTCTACTACTGGAGTCGACGTCTAATACTTGCAGAAGTAAAGTATCCTCCCATTAAGAAACATTGTCTAGCTCTAGTTTTTGCTGCTCAAAATCTTAGACATTACATGTTGGCTCATAAGGTTAACCTGATCTCGAAAGTTAATCCATAACAATACTTAATGACCCGACCAACACTTTTTGGATGCTTAGCAAGGTGGTCGATGAATATATTGCAATTTGACATAACTTTTGTGCCCCTTCGTGCTATCAAATGGCAGATTCTCGCAGATTTTCTCGCAGCACATCCACTACCAGCTAGGTCCCCACTCAATGACGAACTGCTAGATGAACAAATAGTACAAATAGAGTAGTCTAGTGCCAGACATTGGGAAATGTACTTCGATGGGGCGTCATCAGCCTGAAGAGATAAAGGACAACAAACAGTGATACCAGGCAAAGCAGGAATCAGTTTAATCTTTGTGACTCGAGATCAGGTGATGCTAAGATTCTCCTACTACTTGTCAGAGCCATGTACCGATAATGATGCAGAATATGAAGCTCTAATCACATGTTTGGAATTAGCAATAGTAATAGAAATAATAGACATTGCCATCTATGACGACTCACAACTCATCATTCAAAAAGTGGCAAGACAATACAAAATTCTGAAACTTAGATTAGAAGAATACTACCGGTAACAATGAAACTGCTCGAGCAGATCCCAAGTGTGATATTCTATAGAGTTCCTAGAGCAAATAATGCCCACGAGGACGCCTTAGCTAAACTCGCTAAAGAATTGGCTTGTCCACCAGAAGATTCTATTGATATTATGGTACAAGGACATCAGGTTTTATCACAGATCGACCTCGACAGTCTACACAAGCATTGAAAAGAAGAGATAGCAGCCACAACGGTAAGTGATACAGAAGAATGGTGTTAGCTGTTGTTAGAAAATTTACAAACAGGAAGGTTGCCAGAAGACAAATCAGCAGCGCATCACATTCAAAAGAGAGATCTCTCTTATGCATTAGTTGACAGTGTTTTGTACATAAGATCCTTCGATCAGATGTGGCTCAGATTCCTCAACTAAACAGAAGCACAAAAATCGTCAAAGAAGTACACACCAGATTGTGTGGTGCTCACCAGCCACGACCAAAAATGAAGATGAAAATCAAGAGACTCGTATACTACTGGCCGGCAATGATGACAGACTGCATGGATATAGCAAAGAAATGTCATCAGTGTCAAGTGCACAGAGTGTTCTTGAACCAACCTCTGAATGTTCTACACCGCAAGATCGCCTCGTGACCATTCGAGTGTTGGGGCACGAATATAGTGGGTCTGATAGATCCTCCGTCTTCAAAAGGACATAGATTCATACTTGCAACTATAGAATACTTCTCCAAGTAGGTACAGACAGTTCCACTACGAGAAGTTACATCGCAACAATTCCTACAGTTCTTAAAGAATAAGATTGTCTACCGCTTCAGTGTGCCATGTAAGATCATCTCTGACAATGGGTCCGCCTTCAAATGTACAAAAATCAACAACTTCATCAGAAGACACGGGATAGATTGGAGATACTCTACGATCTACTACCCCAAAGCAAATGGCTTGGCATAAACCTTCAAAAAAATGCTCATTCAAATTCTAAAGAAGACGCTCAAAGACAACAATAGAGGATGGCACGAGAAATTGCTAGAAGCTTTGTGGGCCTAAATGACAACAGTTAGAGCACCGACACAATCTACATCTTATGCACTTGTGTAAGGGGCCAAGGCAGTCCTTCCACTAGAGGTTCAGCTACCGTTGCTCCGGATCACCATCGCTAATTAAATAACGACAGAAGAGAATGCCAAACTTCGAATGGCAGAACTGGAAAGTATCGAAGGGAAAAGATTGCTCGCACAGCAAAATTTGGAGCTCTACCAAGCAAAGATGATTCAAGATCATGATAAGTTGGTACGCAAAAGGTCATTCAAAATTGGTGACCTCGTTCTCATTCTTAGAAGGCCTATTCTTGCACACCGCAAGATAGGTGAAAATTTGAACCGACCTGGGAAGGACCATTCGTGGTGGAAAAGGTTTACTCTGGAGGATCGTACCAGTTGGTAGATTCTCAAGGGGAAATACCCATGTTGCCGATAAATGGATGATATCACAAGAAGTACTATGCAACATGAGGAATCTAAAAAAAGATTTTCATTCCGATTTAGAATAGGGCTAGCATCTGTGGCTGGGTCCAAATATTGTAATAATATAAAGTTAAATGAAATAAAATAAAGTAAATTTTCTCACAAAAATAAAATACGCCTGTTAATTTCTAAATATATAAATCTCATAAAATTATATTAAATAAGATAACGACATCAAAATAATTAAAAAACTTATTAAAACTTGAAAGATAATGATTCTTATCCTTATTCTTGTTCGTGCACAACACCATCCACTGACATTTCCCATGTTTACTTGTGTCAGTGGTGTCGGGTTGCGAGTTGGTATTTACTTCCATAAATGGCTTGGACTTCACATCTTGAAAAGGAAACAAATGAAAAGAAGACTAAAAATATGAAGTCAATGAGGAAACGTGGTCCCAGAGAGGCCAGACAAATGTCAGGATACAGAGGAACTGGGGGATTCGTCGACTTACACCTCCTCGACGCACCGAAAGAGGTGCAAGCATCACCTCTTGGATAGGATGAGAGTGGGCGATTATGAGATAAAGAGAAGTACTCAGGTTCCATCCATGTTCACTACTCCAGAAGGCGATCTTGTTGCTACTTCAGCCGAAAGAGTTGCAGATGCACCGTTGGCACTTACAAAAAGAAGAAATACAAATCGCCGCAAGCGTCGCCTCTTGGACAGGATGGAGAGGAGACAAGCTCGGGAGCTAACCGCCACGCTATCACCCATTCCAGAAAATTCTTACAATCATGAAATGAGAGAAACGGATGACAGTGCACCACACACCGATACTGAGATGGAGACTGTAGAGAATCCCGTGTCGACATTTTATCCAATGGAAGAAATTTTAATTGGGTGTCCGACTTGCAACTCGGGTTTACCCAGACTGCATATGGTGTCAGGGGAATTTTTAGAGTGCCCAGAATGTCATGTATTACAGCTTGAAGAGTATGGCACGTTTGAGGCATATGCAGCTGCCTCAATGCTACTCAAGAGCTAAGAATATCCTGAGGTAGAGCCGTAGGTACCGCAGTTTGTCCTACCGCCGTCGCCGCAAGGAATTCAGGACTACATCATGGCAAAGATTAGAAGAATCAGAAAGCAAGAATTTCAACATTATGAAGACATACAAGGAAATTTTGTCCATATCCTGGAAGGACTCAAGTTATATACTGATGTTCTCAAGGAAAGATGAAAAAGAAATTTTGCACTGCATCCACACTCTACAGGTATTGGGCAGAGTAGACCGCTTGAGGCCAAGGACATAAACAGAGCCATTAAAATGGAGAACAGGAAAGGGCAGAGTCACTATCCACTGTGTCTATTGTTATAACTTCACTGTAGATCGACAAGGCAATCCCCCGGGAATTTTAGAGCACGATGAGGAGGATATGATGCCACCGCAAATCAAGAAGAAAATAAAGAGGATGGTTGAGTGGCATGTGTTGCCTGCAGACTATATTCCTAATAGCTAAATCATAAATATTTATGAGGACGTAGACTGCATCACGCCTAATATCGACCACCATGACTTCGTGAGACCCTTCTGCACGGTCTCCTTCAAAAGCGAAAGCGATATCTTATTTGGACGAGAAATCCAGATAGTCGGACTAGGAGAATTCCGAGGTTTTGTTAAAATCCCCCCTACAAGTAGGATCACTATTGGTGTTAAAAGGAAATGGAGTAGATTTAGCGAAACACTGCATCCTAGTTGTTCGAAGAAAAAGGGTGTCAGTCACTTTCAGTAAAATGGATGAAGATAAAACGCCATTTCCCAAAATTCTCTAATTTTCCATCATCCTTTCGAGAAATATTTCCGCCTTATATGAAATTCCAGGAATGGAGCTCATTCGTCCGATTCCCCCAAAATTTCCTAATTTTACATCTCCCTTCCGAGAAAATTTTTCGACTTCCATGAAATTCTGGGAACGGAGCTTAGTCGTCTGATTTCCCAAAACTCCCTAATTTTCCATTTCCCTTTCGAGAAAAATTTCCACACTCACGAAATCTCGAAGTCAGTACAAGAATTCCGATTTTTCCTCTACACTTGCTTCTAACTCAAAATTTCCCACAAAACTGAAAATTTCAAATTCAAAATTAAAAAAATTGTGATATTTCCGTAAATTCCACGAAGCTTAAAATTAAAATTTAAAAATTGAAAGTCAAACCAAAATTCAAACTCAAAATTTAAACTGAAATCAAATCCAATTTTTTCAAATCCTAATTCTAAATCCAAATTCCAACTCCAAATCGATTTAGATCGGACTCCTTCAGAAATTGAAAGCTTGAAATCCATAGCTTCTCTCAAGAAGGTATTCCATTTTCCATCCTCAGCGAGAGTTCCCAGGACTTGAAGGTTCATCTCCTAATCCCCAGTGGAAACTTCCTTTCTAAATTTTGTGCTTGTCTTGAGTTTTGACTCAGACAATTGTATTGGTTTTTTTGATCTCGTCGGTCAACACCAATACGTGCAGTGTGCTTGCCCAACACACCACACCTATTGGGGGTCCATTTGTTGACCTCACTTTTGGTTGAGGTCTAGTCTCTCTTTAAAATAGCCGAGGGTATAGTTATAGGACTCTCTTGGTGACTTTCTTAGAAGACTAGTCATTGCACCCTCCCCGTAGAAATTTAAACTTTTCTCACATCACTGAGAGTTTTCATATGCTTAAGGTCTAACCTCCAGTTTGGGAGGAAGAAACCAAGCATAAGGAAGCATAGGAGAAGTCTCCTATAGGTGGTCAGGCCATAGGATCTACCCTGGGAGGTCTGGAGCTTACACCACACTCACACTACACACTCACAACCCTCAAAGCACATCACCTTTTGATCCCCTAATTCTTTGGAAACTCATGTAAGTGGTTTTCTCAAGCTTTTAGCCCTAGGCTAAGGGTTTGTCTAGAGGAACAAATGAGGGTGACCCTTGGTCCATGGCTCAATTTAAGCAATTCCATAATACTCACTTTCAACCAACTTCAATTTCCCCAAACATTCCAAATTTCTAAACCCTTTGCCCCAAAATACCCAAAATTCCCAAAATACCTAAAAGGCCCCCAAAACAATAAAATCCTCAAAAATTTCCAAAATCACCCAAATTACCCATAATTTCCCAAAAATCATTCTAAAATACCTCCTACCACTCAAATTAACTAAAATTACCTAAAATTCCCAAATTTCCCCAAAAATGCCGAAAATGACTAAAATGCCTCTCTTAGCCCAAAATTCCAAAACTTCCAAAAATTCCCATAAATTCCCAAAACCTCACAAATATTTCCAATGTCATTTCTGTCATCTACCACATAACCCAATTTGGCCAATTTAGCCCAATTTAAACAAACGCTCCAATTTGACCCATTTAAGCCAAAAATGCCCAAATTAAACCCAATGTCTACCTAATTGACTCCAATCTTACCCAACTTCAATTCCAAATTTAATTCATCATCTACAATACTAATCTAAACTAAATCCAAGCTCTATGTGACCCACATTTGAGTTTAATTTCAATTAAAATCCAAAATCCCTAATTTTACCTAAGTGACCCAAAATCCCCAAATTGACCTAACACCAATGAATTTCTCCCCAATTTTAATCATAAACCCTTCATAACACTCCTATGAACCACGTGCAACATTCAATTACCCCTAATTTGGACCTTAGCCCCATTCAAACCCATTTGAACCAAAATCCCCAAATCTAGCCCAATTTGAACCCTTCTCCAAAATCTTTCAAATTGATTCACCCAAACATCAAATTAGCACCGAATTTATATTAAGAATTCTTCATCACACTCCCCTAGACCATTTGGGACCTTCAATTGGGTCTATAACCCATTCTAGCCCAACCTAGACCCAAGATTAGCCCAACATGCCCAAATTGACCAAAATCCCAAAATCCACTAAATTGAACCCCCAATGAACTCAAAACCACTCCAAACCTTCATGAAAAATCTTCATGACAGTCATATACACAATGTTGCTTAAGATATTTGGGCTTAATTCTAGCCCAAATGTAAACTAGCTGAAATTGAACCCAAATGGACCAAATTGAACCGATGGCTAAATGTGGCCAATTGTGACTTGATGAAGCCAAATTGGCTCAACCACAGCCAACCGTAGGACCCCTAGGACATACCCGAACCCACCTAAACAAGCCTATTTGAGCCATGGACCAAAGGTTCCTTAAATTAGGGGATTTCTGCCATATTTGGGCTTTAAGCAAGATATCCCCACCATCATCACTTGCCATTGGGGTTTATGCATCATTAATCCTCCCCTGGCTCACTTGACCACCTAGGCACCAGCCATGGCCCTACCAGCCACCCTAGTGTCGGAAAACACCCAAAACTGAGAGCCACCCAAAAGCCAAAATCCTCAATTTGAATTCCATGAGCTGGCTCACTGCCATTGGCCATTGGATCTCTTCTTCTCTCCTCCTAAGCGGCACTTTGCTCCCAAAGCTAGGCCCTAATCTCCACCAGGCAGCCATGGCAATAAAATCACCCCTTCACAGCCAAAATCCAAGTGTTAAAAATTTCTTAACAAAACTCTGTCAAAATCTCACCTGAGCTCCTGCAGACCTTCCTAAGATCATTATAGCCACTTTCCCCCTCTGGTTCCCACTGCATGAGCTCAATTTCAGAGCTTAAACATGCCCAAAAACCAGGACACTTTCCAATACACCTCCACACTGCACCAAATCTCAATTAATTGTACCCACACCTTTACAGCTGTGAGAAGAAGACCCCCCATCAAAGCCCCATCACAGAAGGCCTCTGCACCAGACTTCCATCAAAGCTCAAAATCGGGCCTGGTCACTTTCATACTTGGGCAATTCACCAGAGCAAGAGGCTTCATCCCTGAGCTCCTAGGATTCCAACGAAGGTTTAGAGTAACTCTGATCGAAGATTCACTTCTCAGAGCCAAGGTATTTCCTCATTCTTCTTCCCGAGCTTCTCTGAATTCTTCATGTAATTAGGGTTAATTTAAACTGTGATTAGCCGTATGGATATGTTCTCCATTCTTAGACGAGTCCATAGGATCAAACCCCATGTGATTTAATGGCCCAATATGCTTTATGCTCTTTAATAGCCCAATATGCTTTATGCTCAAGTTTAACATGTAAATGACAAAATTTTCCAAAAATTATCCTATATGGGGACATCCCTATAGGAGTTCTGTAAGCAGTCCTATAGGCCCATAAAGCATAATCTAGTTTGATTGACCAATCCAATCCTTTCTGTTTGGATTAACAGTCTTTTACAATATTCTTTTAATTTCAAAATTTGATAATTTAACCAAACCACCTGTCTACGAATGATAAGCAGTAGCAATGCGATGGTTAATATGATATTTCTTAACTAACTTCTCCATAATCAGATTTTTAAAATGACTTTCCCCATCAGTTATTATTGTTCTTGGTATTCCAAATCTGCAAAATATACTCTTTCTTAAAAGCTTTGCAACACTTTGAGCATCACATTGAGGTAAAGCAACAGCTTCATTCCATTTGGATGCATAGTCTACTTCTATCAAAATATGAACTTTCCGAAAGATGGTGTAAATTGTCCCATGAAATGTAATCCCCAAACATCAAATATTTCAACTTCCAACATATAGTTGAGGGGCATCTCATTTCTTCTAGAAAGATTGCCTACACGCTGACATCGATCACAATTTTTAATATATGCATTAACATCTTTAAAAATTGTAGGCCAATAAAATCCAGATTGTAAAATTCTATAAGCAGTTCTATCAACTCCAAAATGACACTAATAATCAAAATTATGAAATTCTTGAATAATTTCACAAGTTCCTTCTAAAGGCACACATCTTAGAATGATAAGATCCTTTCCTTATTTATATAAAAATGGGTCATCCCAAAGTAAGTTTTAGCATCAGATAAAAATTTCTTCCTCTCCTGGTATGTCAAACCATATGGTAAAATATCACTGACAATAAAGTTTACAATGTCGGCATACCATGGAATACGCCACTGATTAATAGTGAACAATTTTTCACCAGGAAAATGTTCATTAATTTCTTTAGTATCACTAAAAGATTTTTCAGTTTCAAGCATGGATAGATGATCAGCAATTTGATTATTAGCATCCTTTCTATTCTACTATCTTAAAATCAAATTCTTATAGAAGAAGAATCCATCTAATCAATCTTAATTTCACATCTTTCTTCTTCATTAAATATTTGATAGGAAAATGATCAGTATGCACCACACATTTAGTTCCAATTAAATATAATCGAAACTTATCAAAAGCAAATACTATAGCTAATAACTCTTTCTCAGTAGTGGTATAGTTAATTTAAGCTTCATTAAGAGTTTTACTAGCATAGTAAATTACTTTGAAAATTTAATCATATTTCTGATCCAAAACAGCACAAATAGTATAATCACTAGCATCACACATTAATTCAAAAGGTTTTCCTAATTTGGTGAAATTATAATACGTTCAGTGATTAATTTTTTTTAATGTTTCAAAAGCTTTTACGCATTCATCATCAAAATAAAAAATTACATCCTTTTTCAATTAACGACATAAGGGTTTTGAAATTTTTCAAATGTCTTTAATGTAATGCCTGTAGAATCCATCATGTTCCAAAAAACTTCTAATTCCCTTTACATTCTTTGGACAATGTAAATTAGAGATAACTTAAATTTTTGCAGGATCTACCTCCAAAACTTTTTCTGATATTCGATGTTGTAATACAATTCCTCCTGCTACTATAAATTGACATTTTTCCCAATTAAAAACCAAATTAGTTTCTTCACAGCGTTTTAGAGCTTTAGATAAATGTTTTAAACATGATTCAAATGAACTTCCAAACACTGAAAAGTCATTCATAAAAACTTTAATCCTTTGTTCAATTAAATTACATAAAATAGCCACCATACATCTTTTAAATGTAGCCGGGGTATTACATAAACCAAAAGGCATTCTTCTAAAAGCAGACATACCATAAGTACTGGTAAACGTTGTTTTCTCTTGATCCTCAGAAGCAATTTGAATCTGGTGGTAACCAGTATATCCATCCAGAAAATAAAAGTATTTATGCCCAGCTCGTCTATCCAACATCTGATATAGAAATGGGAGTGGAAAATGATCTTTCTCTGTAGCAAGATTTAATTTTTTATAATCAATGCATATTCAACACCCTGTAACTTGTCTTGTTGATATTATCTCATTCTTTTCATTAATAGTTACAGTTACTCCTCCTTTCTTAGGAACACAGTGAATAGGACTAACCCTTGCACTATCTGAAATAAGGTAGATAATCCCAGCATCCAACCACTTTAAAATTTATTTCTTCACAACATCTTTCATGATAGGATTTAATCTCCTTTGAGGCTCAACACTAGGTTTGCAGTTATCTTCCATAAGGATTCTATTCATACAAATTGAAGGGTTGATTCCTTTAATATCAGCTATCGTCCATCCAAAGGCTTTCTTGTCCTTCTTCAAAACTTCAAATAAACTCTCTTCTTCTTTTTTAGTTAATTGAGAGGAAATTATCGCTGGCAAAGTTAAGGACTCACCTAAAAAAATATACTTCAAATGATCAGAAGCATCTTTAACTTAAGTTCAGGAGGTTTTTCAATTGATGGACCGAAAGATTCATCTTTTTCATTCATGTCCAACAGTTCAAAAATTTCATGAACATAATTTAGATCTTCCTCATGAAAATCTTCAGAATGGTGTACTCCTCTTCTTCGTCATGTTCCAATTCTTCTCTTTCAGATTTCTCTTCATAGGTTTATTTGAAATGACATTCACTCAAATATTTGATAACATCCATCCTATAATATGCATCATCTTTACCTCTTGCAGAATATTTCATTGACTTTGAAATGTTGAATGTAACAGTCTGATCATTAACTCTCATTGTTAATTCCCCTTTTTGCACATCTATCATTGCTCTGCCTGTGGCTAGGAAAGTTCTTTCCAAAATAAAGGGTATCGCTTTATCTTCCTCCATATCCAGCACAATGAAATCAACATGAAAGATAAATTGATCCACTTTTACCAAAACATCTTCTATAAATCCTTTAGGATATGTGATCGAACGATCTGCTAATTGCAGAGTTATAGTAGTTGGTGTTATTTCTCCTAATCCCAGTCTTTTAAATATTGATAGAGTCATAAGGTTAATGCTTGCACCCAAATCACATAAAGCTTTTTCATAAAATTTGTCTCCGATTGCACATGGAATTGTGAAACTACCAGGATCTTTAAGCTTTTCAGGAAGCTTCTTCTGAATTATTGTAGCGCACTCCTCACTAAGTGCAACTATCTCATTATCTTCAAACTTCCTTTTTATGTTGAGAATATCCTTCATAAATTTCACATTGCTTGGCATCTGTTCTAAAGTTTCAGCAAATGGAATGTTGATCGTAAGCTTCTTAAATATCTCCAAGAACTTTGAAAATTGCTTATCCAACACTTGTGTTCGAAGTCTTTGAGTAAATAAAGGTGGTGGTTTTTCCAAATCTTCCATAAGTGGAGAAATATGTCTTTCCAAACCTTTCGGAGCGTCCTCTTTTGGTTCTTCAATCTCTTCTTTCTCTACCTCAATTTCTTTTTGAACTCTACCTTCCAACTTGTTGACCTCATTTTTATAATGAGTCAATACCTTTTGACCTAAAAAGTCAACTATGGTCAAAATGGTCAAACCAGACCCAATGACCAATCATGTTGAACCCATAGGTCAACCTTTTGACCTAAAAAGTCAACTCTGGTCAAAATGGTCAAACCAAACCCAATGCCCAATCTTGTTAACCCCATAGGTCAACCTTTTGACCTAAAAAGTCAACTTTGATCAAAATGGTCAAACCAGACCCAATGACCAACCCTGTTGACACCATAGGTCACCCTTTTGACCTAAAAAGTCAACTTTGGTCAAAATGGTCAAACCAGACCCAATGACCAACCCTGTTGATCCCATAGGTCAACCTTTTGACCTAAAAAGTCAACTTTGGTCAAAATGGTCAAACCGGACCCAATGACCAACCCCGTTAACCCTATAGTCAACCTTTTGACCTAAAAAGTCAACTTTGGTCAAATCGGTCAAACCGGACCCAATGACCAACCCTGTTGACCCCATAGGTCACCCTTTTGACATAAAAAGTCAACTTTGGTCAAAATGGTCAAACCAGACCCAATGACCAAATAGGTCAACCTTTTGACCTAAAAAGTCAACTTTGGTCAAAATGATCAAACCAGACCCAATGACCAACCCTGTTGACCCCATAGGTCAATCTTTTGACCTAAAAAGTAAAATTTGGTCAAAATGGTCAAACCGGACCCAATGACCAACCCCGTTGACCCATAGGTCAACCTTTCGACCTAAAAAGTCAACTTTGGTCAAAATGGTCAAACCAGACCCAATGACCAACCCTGTTGACCCCATAGGTCAATCTTTTGACCTACAAAGTCAACTTTGGACAAAATGGTCAAACATGACCCAATGACCAACCCAATTGACCCCATAGGTCACCCTTTTGACCTAAAAAGTCAACTTTGGTCAAAATGGTCAAACCACACCCAATGACCAACCCTGTTGACCCCATATGTCAACCTTTTGACCTAAAAAGTCAACTTTGGTCAAAATGGTCAAACCAGACCCAATGACCAACCCTGTTGACCCCATAGGTCAACCTTTTGACCTAAAAAGTCAACTTTGGTCAAAATGGTCAAACCCGACCCAATGACCAACCCTGTTGACCCCATAGGTTACCCTTTTGACCTGAAAAGTCAACTTTGGTCAAAATGGTCAAACCAGACCCAATGACCAACCCTGTTGACCCCATAGGTCACTCTTTTGACCTAAAAAGTCAACTTTGGTCAAAATGGTCAAACCGGACCCAATGACCAATCCTGTTGACCCCATAGGTCAACCTTTTAACCTAAAAAGTTAACTTTTGTCAAAATGATCAAACCAGACCCAATGACCAGCCTTGTTGACCCCATAGGTCAACTTTTTGACCTAAAAAGTCAACTTTGGTCAAGATGGTCAAACCAGACCCAATGACCAACCCTGTTGACCCCAAAGGTCAACCTTTTGACCTAAAAAGTCAACTTTGGTCAAAATGGTCAAACCAGACCCAAGGACTAACCCTGTTGACCCCATAGGTCAACCTTTTGACCTAAAAAGTCAACTTTGGTCAAAATGATCAAACCTGACCCAATGACCAACCCTGTTGACCCCATAGGTCAACCTTTTCACCTAAAAAGTCAACTTTGGTCAAAATGATCAAACCAGACCCAATGACCAACCTTGTTGACCCCATAAGTCAACCTTTTGACCTAAAAAGTCAACTTTAGTCAAAATGACCAAATTAGACCCAATGACCAAACCTGTTGACTCCATAGGTCAACCCTTTGACCCAATGACATGTTTAAAACTCCACAATGATAAAATCACAAATATTGTGATCAAATCAACAATGATAAAGTTGAAAAAGGTCACATTGGTCATCTTAAAATTAAATTGATCAGTTTAGGCTGACTTGGGTCAGCCTAAATCAAAATTGGCAACACTTATCTATTTTAATCAAAATAGGTAAAAATGAAATAAAAACAACAAAATTAATCAAATAATTTATTTCAAAATTATTTTGATTAATTAAATTAATTAATGATTTAATTTTCAGTATTTTAATTAAATGACATAATTAATTAAAATGAAAATTAAATTAAAATCATAAAATGACAAAATTAAATAAAAATGATAAAATTAATCAATTAATTAATTTGAAATTATTTTCAATTGATAAATTGATTAATGAAATAATTTCCAACAATTTTTAATAACATAATTAATTAAAATGAAAATGACACATGGCCTTCCCATAATTAATTAAAGTTAAAACTAAATTAAACCCATCATAAGACATAATTAACACATGACAAAGCTTAGCTTAAATTATAACTAACCATGGGTTAACTCCCATCATGGTGAATAAAATGAGGTGGCTCTTTCTCCTTCATTCTAAGCCATGACTCACCTCTACTCAACAATGAGGTGGCCGACCAACATTAAGGCATATTTCCCACCTCCTAAACTAACTAATGGAAGGGAACAAAGCTTAAACTCCACTCCTCACCATGGTTAAATGAAATCATGAGGGGGAAACATATGTGTCACCATTTGCCAAAGCTAATGGGTGACTTGTAAGCTTATGAGGAAGAGAAATTACAGCTCATTTCAAAGAGCTAAACTACCTCATGCATGATCCAATGGGAAGGAGCCAAACCAATGAGCTCATGATGGAGAACTTTGGAAATACAACCATAGTTATCCCCTCAGCTGAAATTTTATCTTCAATTCATTAATAGGGAAGATAACAACTCCCCTAGTACAGCCTAAGCCAAGCCATGGCCTCCCCATGGCTATAAATAGGACCATACCCGAGCCTTACTAAGGAGAAGAAAAAAATGTAGTGAGACCTATAGGCTACTCAAATCTTCTGGCTCCCGACACAAAAAATCTTCCCAAGAGTCTTAGCAATCAAATTTGATCAAACCCAAGCCATAGATTGAGCCCAATCGAGCCAATTTGATCAAAATTCAAAACTGACCCAAACCAGCCACCTTCTTAAAATTCTCCTCTCGAGGCCCACTTTTGAACCAAATTGGTGCAGCTACAATCTTCCTCTGGAGTCTTAGAAGACAACTACAAGGTCTGATCAAGCTTGATTTACTTGTGGTAAAGGTATGAAATTATTTTTCTTAAAATAATTCATCTTTTTGAAATATCATGTGTTATACTAGCCCAGAAATGTTGCATCACCGTATGGATATATTCTACATGTTTAGATGATTCCATGGGTTCAAAAATCACTCAATTTTGTTGAGAAATGAGTGAGATATTAATGTTTGAAGTTTAACAGTTTGGAATTTTTACGAATGAATAAGGGATTTATCTCCGCCGTCCGTTCCCGTGTTTTGGAATGGACGGCGCTGATCGCGCCATCCAGTGTACGCTGTTCGGATCCGCACACGAGATCTTCCCGCTCTTCGACGCGTACGAGGACACGCGTCGCTCGGTCGATTTCTGGAATTAATAAATTCCAGAAAACCTTAAAAACTTCAAAAATTCATATCTTTTGATCTAGAGGTCACAAAAATAAAATAAAAATACCTCTGGAAAGCTCTTGAAGAGTGGAAAATTATGAAATAAAAATCATAATTTTATTCCCATTATTTAATTTTGAAATAATTAAATACTCTCTGGAGTATTTTAATTGTTAAAAATTAATTATAAATCAGAAAAACATGAAATTTTGAGGCATTTATCTTTATATCCTTAGGGATGTTTCATGATTTTTCCAAGGACAAAAAACAAGTCTAGGACACTTTTTTCTAATTTTCAAGTCATTTTGTAATTATTTCAAATAAATAATTATAAAAATATGAAAATTAAGAAAATTAAAATAAAAATGGTTAGAAATGTTAGGGCAACAGAAAATGACCCTAGGAAAATAATTTCTAAGTCATAAAAATAATTTTAAATGATATTTTAAAATTTAGGATTAAAATACATTATTAAATAATAAATTTAATCCTAAAAATCACCCTTTTATAAACTTAACCTATTTTCTTTAAGAGTCTAAGTTTGAAATGAATCTAGTCCATGTTATACTCATGAAAAACTTTAATTAAGTCTAAAATGACAAAATTAGACTTAATTAGGTTTAAAACATCATTTAAACCTATTAAACCTTAAGCTTAATTAATTAAGTCTAAAATGACAAAATTAGACTAAATTAGGTTTAAAACATCATTTAAACCTATTAAACCTTAAGAATAATCAATTAAGTCTAAAATGACAAAATTAGACTTAATTAGATTTAAAACATCATTTAAACCTATTAAACCCTAAACAATTAGACTCAACCCATATTAAGTCTAATTAAATCAATTAAACCTTACCTAAATTAGGTTTAATTAACCTTAAACAATTAGACTTAACCCATATTATGTCTAATAAATCAATTAAACCTTACCTAAATTAGGTTTAATTAACCTTGAACAAATTAAACTTAACCCATATTAAGTCTGATTAAATCAATTAAACCTTACCTAAATTTGGTTTAATTAACCTTGAACAATTAGACTTAACCCATATTAAGTCTAATTAAATCAATTAAACCTTACCTAAATTAGGTTTAATTAACCTTAAACAATTAGACTTAACCCATATTAAGTCTAATTAAATCAATTAAACCTTACCTAAATTAGGTTTAATTAACCTTAAACAATTAGACTTAACCCATATTAAGTCTAATTAAATCAATTAAACCTTACCTAAATTAGGTCTAATTAACCTTAAACAATTAGACTTAACCCATATTAAGTCTAATTAAATCAATTAAACCTTACCTAAATTAGGTATAATTAACCTTAAATAATTAGACTTAACCCATATTAAGTCTAATTGAATTAATTAAACCTTACCTAAATTAGGTTTAATTAACCTTAAACAATTAGACTTAACCCATATTAAGTCTAATTAAATCAATTAAACCTTACCTAAATTAGGTTTAATTAACCTTAAACAATTAGACTTAACCCATATTAAGTTTAATTAATCAATTAAACCTTGCCTAAATTAGGTTTAATTAACCTTAAACAAGTCTAATTAAGTCATTAAACCTTCCCTAGATTAGGTTTAATTAAACTTAAACAATCAAACTTAACCCATATTAAATCTAATATAACCTGAATACAACCTAACTTGAATTCATGTTAACCTAAACCTTAGGTTCAACTTACATTGAATCTAACATAACTTAAACCTAACTTAAGTCTAACCTACATTAGACTTAAGTCAAACGAAACTTAGATTCAACCCGACATGAACCTAAGTCAATCCTAAATCTAACTTAAGTCTGACCTACATTAGACTTAAATGAAACCAAACTTAGGTTCAACCTGACATGAATCTAAGTCAAACCTAAACCTGAACTTAAGTCTAACCCATATCAGATTTAAGTCAAAATCAAACTTAGGTTCAACCCGACATGAACCTAAGTCTAACCCAAACTTAATCTTAACTCAAGACTCAACCCATATTGAACTCAAACCAACTTTAAGTATAGGTTCAACTTAACTTGAACTTAACTTAAGTTAAACCTTAACTTAAAACCAAATCATATTGAACTTTTAACTTAACTTAATTCAAACCTAAATTCAACATAAAATTTTAATTAAGTCTAACATATTAGACTTAATTAAAACATCAAACCATTAATTAATTGAGATTTAAATCAACAAACCTTGATTAAGTCTAATTATTTAATATCTCAATAAACTACGGTTAAATAGACTTAATTAAAACTTAAAGTCTTACCTAAAAAGGACTTAGATGGTCAGTAATTCTAATTAAGTCTAATTTATTAGACTTGATTAACCATTAAGTCCCATTTAAACAAGGCTTAAAACTTAATTATGTCTATTCTAAAGTTTAGACAGACATGAACTCAAGTTAATTAGATTCAATCAACATTGAATTTAACTTAGGTTCAACTAGATATGAACCCAAGTTAGTTCAATCAATATTGAATCTAACTTCCAACTTTTTAACTTAAGTTCAGACAAACATGAACTTAAGAAGATTTAATCAATATTGAATTTAATTTAGGTTCAACCAGAAATGAACCCAAATTAGTTCAATCAATATTGAATCTAACTTCCAACCTTTTAACTTAAGTTCAGACAGATATGAACTCAAGTTAATCTAACCCAACTTTCAACTCGAATTCAAACATACATGAATTCAAAATTTAAGTTTAAACTTAAATCAAGACATAAATTCAACATTTCAAACCAAAATCGACATAAATTCGATAAAAATTCAACATAATCAACATAAATTCGATATTTCAAACAAAATTTGACTTAATCGACATTTCAAACATAAATCAACATAACCGACATAAAATTGACATTTCAAATATAAATTTAACAAATATCGATATTAAATGAAATTAATCCGATATTTCGACAAAATTAAACATTAATCAATATAAACCGACATCCAGGACATGTTAAATCAAAACATCCTACAAAATTCTAAGGCAATGAACATGACATTATTTTCTGACAATCTTTTCTTTCCAGGTTGAAGACAAAAAGTTTCGTTTAGATTTTCTTTGCATGTTATAGGATGTGCTAATTCTGTTTTGTAGGACGACATTCTAGATGAACAACAACAAAACCAAAACTTTTTAGGATAGCCACCAAACATAATGTTTTCAAAATGAAACAAAGCAACGACATGGAAAACAAAACAAAAACTTTTAGGATATCCACCAAACATAACAACTTCAACAAAATAAAAAAAATAATGACATAAAAAAAACCAAAACTTTAATAATAAAATGATAAATATGACATGACATTTAGGAGTGATAGTGGGTACATCTTTCCTTAAAAATAAAATTTTAGAAAACAAATGATTGACATTAATCAGAAGTTTTCTTGAACAATTAAAAATTGTTTAAGATGTAATTAACTATAGAAGCTTGCTTCTATAGGAGATCCAAAAGAACCCACAATAGAAATCTCTAGTTTTCCATGATATTCTTTATATGAAAATTCTAGGATATATTATTCTAGGATATTCTTCTATAAGGATTGTCATAAACATCCTTTTCTACTATTAGCCCTAAATTCCTAAAATCTTTCATGGGATTTATACGAATAAAATTAGGCTAATATTAGATGGAGACTCCTCAATATTGACATTCCACACCAATCTCTTCCCGTTGTCACCAAGCGATTTTGTGGCGACTCTGCTGGGGATGATCTTTCTTCTCATCTTTTGTCACCATTTGTTTTCATTTCAAATTTTAAAAATAAGCTCCCAGTTTATAAATAAGTTAATAATATTCGTTTTTTTGAAATTTCAGAAAAGTTGCAATGGATTCTCTGAATTCAATCTTTTCTTATTTTCAAGACTTTGACATACCAATAGAGGAAAATCCTCCCTTTTATCAAAATGATTATGGATTATTTAGTGAAACGGAATTCATATTAAATAATCCATATCAAACTGATACACAATCTTTTCAAGAATTTGACTTACATCCTTATGAAGACCTTCTGAATTTTACAGAAAATTTGCCTGAATATACACCTGAAGAACCTAATACCCTTGAAGAAATGAAAAGACAAGCTGATAGGAAAGGAAAACAAGTTTACAAGGAAGATGATGCTCTACCATCATCTATGTATGAGATTGGATCTTGTTCAAAGAATATTCATAAAACTCCTTCATTCAAAAGAAAGAAAAGGTGGAACGAAAATGATAATTTTGAAACACCTGAATTTCAACAGAATATTTTTGGAAACCCTTCCTTTTTAGAAGAAAATCCATATATTCTGATTCCTGTTGAATACACTGATAATTCCTTTCAACCTAAAATCTCTCCTCTGTTTTGTGCTATATATTCAGTGTTTAAAAGGTTAGCACGAAAAGATAGATGTTCACTATCTAAATTATTAAACAAAATGGGTTGTGCAGTCTCCAATACCATGAAAAGGAGAATTTTAGCGATGGAAATTCTCGACTATCAAGAAACCGACTATCACTTTCCAAGCTGATAAACATTGTGTTCGAGTGCCAGTAAAATTTCGGTTGGGCCCTAGAATAAAAGATGTGGTAGTCACAAATGACAAAGCTAAATATGATGAATTGATATCAGGAGCAGAAGATACAACTGCTAAAATGTCGGACTTAGTCCAAATGCTACAAAAAGCAAATTATCCTCATACAGGATACGATACACCACCTGAAAATTCTCGTCCTCTACTTAAAAATAATGTATGGAGACGAAAATCATCTGAAAGAAATTCAGATACCACCAACACTCCTATGAATAGTTCACAAGAAGAAACTTGCAAAAAACATTCTGCAAAATCATTTGAGGAAAGATTGAAGAAATTAAAAAATGATATTAAACAATTTTCAAGGCAAGAAAAGAAAGATATCTCTGATAGTTCCAATGAAAATGTTGCCAGTGTTAATATGGTAGAAACACGATCTACTTCCATAGCACGAGAATCAATTGAAGAGGAGGCAACCAATGAATTGCGAGCGGTGATACGACAACGTGATGAACAAATTAGTCGTCTTGAACAAAAATGGAAGAATTGGTAGCAACTCTGCAAAATCCACCAACGAACCCATCTCCAGCCATTGAAATCATCAGACCGGAGGCTATTCATATCCTTGAAAATAAAGAAGAACCAATAGATATTGAGGAGAGCACTCAAAAGAAAAAGAATTCTCCTCATAATGAAATTCTAGAAAAGGATATTACAAAACTAGTAGAACAAAAAATTAAAGAAACAATGGCTCAAGTGAAAGCTGGAGCATTAACTCCAAAGGGTAGACCTTACCCAGAGGAATTTGATTCTGTTCAATACCCTAAAGGCTTTGTTCCTCCTGTCTTTAAAATGTTTGATGGAACGGGTAATCCCCGACAACACCTAGCACATTTTAGAGCAAGCTGCTTGTAATCTTTGGAGGAAGTGATGCACTCCTATTTCGACAATTTGTTAACAGTCTCACAGGAGTTGCCTTCGACTGGTATGCAGAACTTCCCAATGGATCTGTCAAAACCTTTGTGGAACTTGAAAGCCTCTTTATTCAACGTTTTGCAGGAGCACAACATCACACCACTGTTGGTGATTTGGTGGTATAAAAACAAAAACCGGGAGAAAGCTTAGTGGATTATATTTTACGATGGAGAAATCTCAGCATGAAATGTGAACCACAACTACAAGAGCAACACGCTGTTGGAATATTGCTTAAAAATATTCATAGTCCTATAGCTTTTATGCTCAAAGGTTTCACAATAAAGACATTTGAAAAACTACTCAGTAAAGCTGCTAATCTCCAAGAAGAAGCAAAGCAGATGAGTGTAACAGAGAAAACTGAAAAGACAAAAACTATCAAAACATTTGAAAAGAAACCTGGAAATGTTGTAGAAAAAGGTAAACAGGTGATGCAGATTCAACCAGAACAAAATAAACAACAACGACAAAATCCTTCGACATCACAGTCATCACCTCAATTACAACTTCAACAACTAATCCCAGTACCAACAGAAAAGAAAACAATGGCTGAAAGAATGAATAAAGAATATTCATTTAAAACAGAAGCCGTTAGTAAAATATTTCGTAGTCTGCTTAAATTGCCCGAATTTAAGCTACCAGAAGCTAAAAGGCCAGCAGAAATTGACATGAAAGACAATCCTAATTATTGTCCTTATTACAGAATGCTTGGACATAAAATTGAAGACTGGTTTGTCTTCAAAGACTGGTTGGAGCGTAATTTTAAAGACGAAAACATAATAATTCCGAAAGAATATTTGAAAGAACCTGAAAAAGGATCAGTCAATATGATTTCAATAGAGAAACTCAATCCTGGAAACAAAGACAGTACTTCGAAGAGATCTTTGCTAAATATCAAATCACAAAATTTCCCAAGAAGGAAAAGAAAAAGAAAATCAAGAAACCGAAAAAGATCAAAGGTTTTCCAAGTATAGGGGTTGCAACTCCTTTTGTACCTTCTAGTTCATTTCCCTCTTGAACTTGGATAGTTATATCGGGTGAAGGAAGAAATATCCTCAAACCGATAACTTTGTATGACTTCCTTTTTACTACCATGAATAATAACAATCCTAGTTTTGCTTATATTTTGTCTATTTTGGGCGATGTTTCTGAGAATAATCATTTGAATTCTAACCCTATAGACGATACTCAAATCGTATATAATCAATCTAAAGACAACCAAAATAATGAAAATACAGATGAAAAGTTTGATAACGACAAAGATGAAAATGACATTGCTACACTTCAACTACAAGGAACTCCGATTTCCATAGAATTGGAATTCTCGGATTCAGAAACTAAAGAGTCGGATAATCAACTTGAAGAAATAATTGAAATTAATTTGAGAAGTGGAAAAATCTTACCTCCTAGGATGATTCCACAAGAAAAAGAAAAACAAATAATCACACCAGACAAGATCATTCCTCCAATACATCGCCAAACCCCTGAAAGAAATAAGGATGATCTTCATAACAAAGTGGATTATAATGTACTAGCTCATTTGAGAAAATTACCTGCGAAGTTAAGCATCTATGACGCTCTCATACTTTCCAAAGAAATGAGAGAATCGTTAATAAAGGCCCTTTCAGATCCAGATATTTGCTTAACTCAACTTGCTAGTATTACCCAAAATGAAGCTTACCCATTAGAGGAATCAACGAAGATTACCTTCTTTGACAATGACTTGTTGCTTGGAACAACTGAACACAAGCGTCCACTGTATATTACGGTGAACATAAATGATACAATACTTTCAAGAGTTCTTATTGACCCAGGTGCTTCAATCAACATTATGAATTTGAGAAATCTTGCATATTTGGACATTTGTGCCTCTCAACTATCAAGGGATACGATGATGTTACGAGGATTCAATCAGCAAGGAGAACGGGCCCTTGGATCAATAACATTACTCTTAAAAATAGCTGACTTGGCAACGACAGCAAAATTTCATATTATTGATTCAGACACCTCTTTTAATGCCTTACTTGGCAGACCATGGCTTCATGAATACAAAATGGTTCCTTCTTCATTACACCAATGTATAAAATAACTACAAAAAGGACAGGAATGTCGTATTATAGGAGATCTGCAACCGTTTTCAATTCATGAAATCGGTATACATGAAGATGCAACATATTATGCTCCTATAAATAAAACAATGTCTTCCAAAGAAACAATGGTTGATGTGCAAGAAAAGAACAAAGAAAAGAAAATAAATGAAAAGAATTCTTCTTCAATTAAGATAAGAGGAACTAATTCCCGTCAAACTCATACTCGAGGACGAGGACGAGGGAAAGAAGATCTGATTGTCACAATGAAGAAACCACTGAAATTCAAAATCCACTTGGACTCTGAAGAAGAAACGACATCTGTGATTGCGAAGAAACCTCAATTCAAAATATCTTTGGAAGAAGAAGATAAAGAAAGATAAATTGAATTTATGTATAACAAAATCAATCATTATGTACATTCTATGACTTTGACTCCAATCTCCACTGCTAAGATTGAGAATCTAATAGTCAAAGAAGTATATAATAATGACAATAAGCCAATTAAGTTTAGACTTGGCTCTACTTCCTCTTGTACTGAAAATGATGTAAAAATAGAAGATGAAAATCTTCCACAATCAATGAAAATTCCTTTTGAGTTGTATTCTCCTTGGGCACAAAAATTTATTCAAAAAAGTTTAATGCTCAAACAATGGTCTTTAAAATAAACACATTTCATTGAACAAATGTGAAATAATAATAAATGAAATTCTAACTCCAAAGAAGGAATTGGATTTGGAACTCTAGGACCATTAGATGACACAGAATTTTGTCTGACCATCACTGAAGAATACGATTCCGAATCATTACCTGATCTTCCAATTGAAGATGCTCCTCCAGAATTGAAAGAAGAAATTAAATCTACAATTGATGAATTGTTGACCTCATTTTTGATGAGGTCTTCTCTTCTCTCTTTAGCGTTTAGGATCTAGCCTTAGGCTTTTCCTTTGACTATCTTAGATGACTAGAATTGGGACCCATCCCTTAGAAATTTGAACCACTTCTTGCCTCCCTGCAAACCCCAAAAGCTTGATTGTAGACCCCTAATCACCTATAGGGTTGAAATCAAATGTGAAGGTTTAAAGGATGAGTTCCCTATAGGACTCTTTGGCCTTAGGACCACCCTGGGTGGCTTGGTCTGGTGAGGGTTAACTTACACACTCACTACTCTCACACACACAATCCAAATCCTAAAACCACACACATAACCACACTTGACTCCTTGACTCATGTAGGTAATTCATATGGATGGACCTTAACCCCTAAGCCGCTGGTTAAGAGGGTTAGGAACAACATAGTGAATGCCTCAAATGAGTCCTCTCATGGCTCATATAGGCTTAACATGGCTTCATGCCTCAATCAAAATGATTCCATTCAACTCATATTTGATCAATCTTCTTTTTTCCAAAATTTCAATTTTTGACCCTCGGGACCCTACACCCATCAAACCTACTAAAAGCCCTTAGAATTGCCCAAATCCTCCAAAATTTCCAAATCACCCAAAATTCCCCAAAATTAACCTTGAACATTTCCTCACCAATCAAATTGATCATCCATAGCCAAAAATACCAAAAATTCCAAAAATACCCCCAAATACCCTCCAAATACCCAAAATGCCCTCTTAGCCAAAAAATCCAAAAATTCAGAAAATTCCCAGAAAATTCCAGAAAATCCCAAATATTCCCAATTTCTTTTTGTCAAACTACACAATGGGCCAATTTTGACAATTTACACCACTTTTACCAAAACCCCCAATTTAGCCAATTCTTAACCCAAGTGAACCCAATGTCAAACCAAATCTACCCAATTGACCCCAATTTTGGTCCAATTCAATTCTAAACTTCAATTTGATATCCAAAATATCAATCTAGACCAAATCCAAGTCCAATTTGATTAACATTTGAATCCAATTTCACTTTTGGCCTTAAAGCCCAATTTGGACTCATGACCCAAACTTTAGCCCAAACGAAACCAATTCAACTCCAATTGACCCCAAACCTTTTATAAACCTTCCCTAACATCCCCACAAACAAAACACAAACATGATTTGCCCAAAATTTGGACCCAAACCCCACTCAAATTCAACCCAAAACCAAAAAGCCCAATTTTGACCTAAACCCAAACCTAACCAAATAAGCCCAAGTCCCAAAACCAAAACCCAACCAAAGTTAAAACCTCTTTGAAACACTCCCATAAACATTTCCCAACATTAATTTTACATCAATTTCAACCCTAGCCCAACATTGGCCCAAATTAGCCCAATTTGACCTACATTGGCCCATTTACCAAATGAACCCAAATTCAACCCAATTCAATTCCAAACCACCTCAAATTTGCTTCAAATCATTCAAGACACATCCTTAAACTAAACTCAACATTTATTGGCATGGCCTTTTGCAAAATTTTTCATCTAAAAGCCCATTGCTAAACATGAAGGCCCACTCCCTTAAACCTTCCTAAAAGCCTATTTCCACCAAATTTAAAAAGCCCAAATCAATCTAAAGCCCACATGAAACCTTTTCTTCATCATTCCTTTGATAATCCTATTTGACCAAAGTCTTCAACCATCTTGAAATCAACACATTTGTAGCATCATGACAAATCCCATCAATGGAATCCAAAGTTTTCAAAATTCCAAATAACCCTTTTCCATGAAAGTGAGCCAATCTTTTCCCAAGCCATGAGCAAGCCAAATGAAGTCATGGAGCCATGCATAAGCCATATGCAAGCCATGGGGAGCCCTTTCCACCTCACCATGCCACTTATGGAAAGAAGAGGGGAGCCTTTCCTAAGCCTTCACTAAACCTTATTTAATCCCATTCATGATACACTTTAACCAAAATTGGCCACCTCACCTTGGATGGGGACTTCACCACACATGTGAGGCTGACCCAAATGATCTCACATCAGCCCAAATCAAGCCTTGGTGAGTGAACCAAGCCAAAAACATGAATTGACCCAAATTGGACCAAAAATGCTCCTTACACCCATGCCATTTAAATCCTTGACTTTACACATGGCATAACCCAATTGATTGCACCAAGATCAAGCTCAATCATGTGAGTTTTTCTCAGCCAAAAAACCTTGGTGAATGAACCAAGCCAACCCTCATGGCCACCCAAGCTCCACCATAACCTTCCTTATTTAAACCCCACCTCCATGACCAAGGGGAGGAGATGCAAAGATTACCTTGGGTAAACTCTGCCAAATTGTTCCCAAAGCTTCTTCAAGCACTCCTAAGCTCAATCCAATCATTTCCAATTGAGGCCTCACCTCTTGGACAAAGGTATCAAATTTTTCCTGCTCCAACCAAGCATGTTTTAATTTTCTATAATTATTCACATGTTTTAAGTATATCATCACCGTATAGATGTGTGCTACTCGATTAGATGATCATTTTAAAAAAAAATTCATTCAATTTCGTTGAGAATCGAGGGAGATATCAAGGTTTGAAGTTGGACGGTTTTGGGTGAATAGAACTAGGGGAGAGAAGCGGCCGCGATCCGGATCGGGCGTGTATCCAACGGACAGCGCTGATCGAGTTGGACGGTAGCTGCATCCATGAACAGAACCGCGCCAGCAAATCAGGGAGCGACACGTGGCGATTGAGCGGGAAAATGAAATATTTTATTTATTTTTGACCCTAAACGTCAAAAATGCATAACTTTGTGTAGAAAAATCATAAAAATAAAATAAAAATACCCTATTGCTCAGTGAATAGAGGAGAATAATGTGAAAAAGAAATCAAGCAATTTCATTGAGTATTTTATTTTTAATAATTTATTTACTCTCTGCATTATTTTAATTCTCCATTTGTATAGGCAATTCACCATGGCATGACACCATAGGGCTTTTGAAGCCTCTGAACCTGGGAACATTCCCTGAATTTTCCAAGGTCAGAGGCCATCCCAATGAGAAGTTATTGATTTTTCAAGTTCATGTTTCTTTTTTGAGTATTTTAATTCCAATAATTAGCATGTTGAGAAATAAATTCTAGGAAAATTTGGTGATGTTTCTTATGATAAGAGGAACTTAGGAAAATTAAAATTGTAATTTTCTAAAAAAGTTGATTTTTATCATTATTTTAATATTTTTAACAATTAAAAAATAATAAAAATCACAAAAATATTAAAAATCACCAAAATGTCATATTTTGAATTCTAAACATAGGAACCAGCCAAATATTTTTCTTAAGTTCCTAGGATAAGATATTGAATTTTAAAGGCTTAATGTAATTTTTAATATTAAAAAATGTATTTTCCAACTTTTTCACTAAAATAATTCTAATAAATAAAAGAAAAATCAGAAAAATAAAAAATTTATTTCTCTGGAATCCTTGAGGTCAGAGAGATTTAAGAAAAATATAAAATCCATTTTTCAACTTTAATTTCATTTTAAAATTAATTAATGCTTCAAAACTCAAAATAATTCTAATAAATAAAATATAATTCAAAAAATCACTAAATTTAGTCCAAATGGTCCTCTGGTCATTAGGAACATCCCATAATTTCCTTAAGAACAGAAAAATTCCCTTGGTCATCTTATTGAATTTTCCTTGGAAATCCCTATTTTCTACAAAAAATAATTACATAAATAAATTAAATACAGAAAAATCACATTTTCTCCTCTAATGTCTTAATTGACATGTAAGTGAAGACACATAAAAATTTCAAATTCATTTAAGCTCAATTTAGTGAGTTATGGAATTATTAAGCTTGAAGGGCAAAATGGTAATTAAAATTTTAACCCCTAATTAAAACTTTAGGCTTAATAAAATGAGACAGTAAAATATTTGATCCTAATTTGATTTGGATGATTGAAATTTAAATAATTAAAGGATAGAGACCCATCAATCATTTTTAAGATTAATTAGAGTAAACTTTAATCATTTAATTAATGAAATTTGGAAGATTAATAAAAATTGAAATTATTAAAATAGGGATATTATTAAAAAGACATTTATTCTTTAATTTAAGAGTCCCTAAATTAATCACCTCAATAATATTTAATTCCCAATTAAAATGATAATCCAAACTTAAGATTTAAAATACTAAAAGACTTAATCATTAAATTAAATTAAAATTAAAAACATTTAAATTAAATCCTTCCAAAATTTCAATTAAATTAGTACTTTAACATTTAAATTAAATCATCTTTAAAGCATAAAAAATAAAATATTAAATTAAAATTAAAATAAAATTAAATTAAAATTAAAATTAAATTAAATTAAATTAAATTAAATTAAAATTTAAATTAAATTAAATTAAATTAAATTAAACTAAATTAAATTAAATTAAAACATATTAAATTAAATTAAATTAAATTAAAAATAAAATCAACTTAAAATAAAATCTAAATTAAATTAAATTTAAAAATGAAATTAAATTAAAATTAAGACTAAACCAAATTAAATTAAATCAAATTAAATTAAATTAAATTGAATTAAATGTAACATCACCTAAGACATAAAGAATTCAAAAATAGGTCTAAAAACAACTTGAACACTATTCCAAACTTAAACCCATTAATTAAAAATTAAATTAAATCACAAATCACTTAAACATCAATTTGCCCTCAAAAGCTCTTGTTGTCATAACTCCCAAACGAAGTATTAAGTGAAGTGTTACTTCACTTATAGGATATTCAAATGTCCTAATTCACTGAGCAAAAGAACAAATCTTAATTAAACCTCGGATGATTAATTCACCTGATTAATTAAATCCGTTTGGACTTAGAATAACTCCAGCAATATTGAAAAGATGTTTAAGACTCGTCTTAAGAACTTCCTCAATATGACGGGGTATTTTATAAGAACAATTGAACTTAATTATTCTTTGGTGCAGAAAATCATCCATAAACAAAATTGAAAACCTAGACGTCATAGGAATGACTAGCTATAGAACTAGGATCTTGGTAGAAAACCAGAAACCTTGCCCTTAGCTTTACTTAGGTAATTGCTATAAATACTTAAATGCTCGATATGTGTTTCAAGTGCGGCTTGGGATGACGGGAAGACCCTCCGAGTACGCTTTTATTTTTTGCAATTTACCTTCTCGCAATTTAATTAATCGCATTGCACTTTCTTTTCTTGCATGATAAACAACTGTTGCATGAAAACCAAAACCTTTAGGATAGTCCCTAAACTGAAACCAAAACTAAATTAAAAATCACTGCAAAATAAAATTCACCGCCACAACATTTCAAAATATAAAATAACTCGAAATTTAATCACGAAACAGAACACAAAACTACGATTGCAACTAAATTAAAACGTCTCGTTGAATGATCGGGAATACCTCGGATGATGTAACCCACGTGTTGCTAACGAGATTTCCCACGGTCATATGAAAGTGTGGAACTCATTCGGTTGAGTTTAGCAAATTCATACGGACTAAGTAAATTCGATGAAAATAACGGTGCCGGGATGACGGAACGCAGTGGGATCTTAATCGGTTCTGTTTAAACAACCTTAAGATTTGTTTTAATTAAAATACTAAAAACACTTGAATTTTAAGACTCTCTCTAAACCAAAACACTTCTCTCATCTCCTGATTTATGACTTCTAAAACTAAACCTCTGCAACAACAAGGAGCTCGGAGCATGGTGGGCAGCACGACCATCGTCATCAGCAAAACTTTCCTAAAATTTAAACAACCAAGCCATAGGACTTCGAGGTGGTTTTTTAAGTGCAACATAAATCCTCAACTCTTCGTTAGGCATTTGCATAATCATGTTATGTAAATTAAGCCCTAACCGGTCTTAGGACTTCGAGGTTGTCATTCGGTACGACAAAAACCCTCACATCTTCTAGGCTGTTTGTATGATCATGTCATACGAATATAAGTCCTAATTAATTAAAATTGGAAAGATTGAAATATAAGATAATATTAGGATTTTTCCAAATCTAAGCCAAATAATAGGATAGTTTGGGAAGTTGCCAAGATTCTTCTTGGATCCTCAGCTTCTCCTACTTCTCTTCCTTTGGATTCTCAAAAATAAATTGTTCCACATTTTGAGTCATTCCCTTTTGAATTTCCAAAATCCAATCCTTTGAAAACTTTAAACTTTGAAATTCTTGAGAGCAAAACCACTGATCGTTATCGAGAGTTTTCTTAAGTGATTCCCGTCACTTAGGATGTAATTAACTATAGGGGCTTGCCTCTATAAGGAACTTTAAGAACCCAGGTAATATAAACCCTGCTTAATTCATTTATATTAAGCAGGGGAACTTGTTGGCTTATAAAATTGGTTCGCAGACCAAACGGATGTCATAAATCTCCTGGTTTATTTAATCGAGCCCCATCATCAAGCAGTGTGTCTATTCTTCGGGATAGATACACGGTTTGTGGTGCGGTGCTCGTTTATATAAACTATTTGGGATGTGAGATCGGTTTGATTTCATATCTTAAAACTTTTAAACTTAAAATTACTTTCAAAATCAAATGTTATCTTTTAAACTATATATATTTAAATTAAATTTAAAATATGAAAATTCACCGACAATTTACGTAGGCGACCCCTTTTCAAAAACACATAACCTAAAAATATGCCGACAACTTCGGCGACTCACGTGAGGAACTAGTTCCTCTCTCCATTTTGATCAGATGGTTTTGCTTTCATAAATCGGTAGTGAGCCCATGCCCCTAGTGGACCAAACTACCATTCTTCCGTTGGAATACCCCGTTCATTTCGGTCTTGAACGAGTATAGCCAACTCCTCTCGGATTTAGGAGCCACTGTTTAGGCACCCCTAAATGGAGAGGTTCCGAGATCCTTTTACCTCTTTTCTGAGGTGGGGTGGACCCCCAATAGGTGTTAGTTTAGGAGCGGTCTTTCGAGTCGAGAAGTCCTGCAGAAGACTTTCTCTTCCTTTCCAATTCTGAATCGGATTTCTTACCTTCTCTACGCCTTTGAACATTCCGTTCCTAATAAACAAACCCTCTAATGAATAACTCTTTTAACAAATAATTCCATTTTATAAATACATGAACAAAAATGTTTTCGGACTCTTTCCCATTCCTTTCTTTTCGTCCTAATGAGAAGAAGCATAACTTGGGACTGACAATCAGAATCTACCTTGCAGAAGATGTCTGCCCCAAAGCTGATTTTTTCCTTCACTAATGGACTGGACTTCGCTGTTTACAAGGATGAGTTGCCCGACAATGGGATCATCCGGTTTGGACGAGGATTCGAGAACACGAATGTCGAGATCAGCGACGTTACCCTTTTCACACTTACGGACAAAGTATGCGAAGCTGAAAGACCTTTGATCGAATTCAATCTCAAGTCGACTCGAGAGTTCCCTCCTGTGAAGGGTTCCGGTGAGAGGAATACTACTGTCCATAAGAGGACTGTTATCTCTACCCCCACTGGTCTAGTCGTCTACGCACCTGCCCGGCTATCGCAGCCGAAGGGGAAGGAATTTCGAATTTGTAACGAGCATGTTATCGTGGAGGGTACGTATTTCCATGCGAGACCTTCATTATTGAAATTGGGTCCGGCTCGAGGGTTCCACCCTTAACACGGACTCGGAGAAGAAACAGAGGTAGGAAGATTGCCAGAAAGGCCGGAGGCTGTCGAAGTCGCTTTCTTAGAAGAAATCCACGAGTACACACCACTACACGAGTACATACCATTGCACGAGTATACACCGCTTTTGGAAGGAAGTAGATTCCATCCCCTTCCGTCGCGAGTCGACGAGGAAAATGTCCGCGAGATTGCTTCTACATTACCTCGACCGCATACTTATAGCGACAGTCGAAAGAAAGGGCTAGGATTACACCATTTGCCCGACTACAGACTGTGATAGAGAAGTTAGCAAAGAAAGAGAAATGTCCTGTATCAGGGATTTTAAGAAGAATAGGGCGGGTGCCCGCCAAGTCCCGTCTTGGACCACGAGTAGAACCCGTTATCGCCACAGAAAAGCCGAATAAGAAGATGAAGGCTAGTCCACCTGTTGTTGTTTCGGGTTTACGGATCGGGGAGGATACCACCTTCCGGCATTCGGCAGACGGACCATCCGGTCCTAAGCCTTCTGGCTGTAGAAGGATGGTATGGCGTCCTGCTGCTAGCCAATTGAGACCGAAATAACGACCTGAAAAAGAAAGTCTCGTCAGGAGTCTCGAGTCCGAAGAAAGCACTACTGCAATGAAGGGGACTCCCAAGAAGGAAATCCAACAGCCATCGCATGATAACTGCGAAACCGTAAGAAAAAGACCATTGGAGGACGCTATGGAAAAGTTAAGAACCGACATTCAACGATTAGCAAGAGAAAGAGAAGAAAAGTTTGGAGATGAAGTTGACTCGTCAGAGTTCATGGATGACGAATATGTGGAGATCAACATTGTTGAAACACGAGCATCGTCAGCTTCGTAAGGTGCCCCGGCAGCTGCGAAGAGAGATGAACTGGAAGCATTAAGAGCACAAATTCGAGAAAAAGATGATACAATCTCTCAAATGGAAAAAAGGATGGAAGAGATGGGCTGCGGCCACAGCCACTCTTCGAGTCGGGTTCGACCCCCAGAGAAACACCTCCGGAAGTTATTCATATTACGGACGGAGGAAAAGAGATCACATCCGTTAACGGAGACGATCAGTCGAAGAAAGATTCTACCAGAATATGATTCCGGAGAAGGACATCGAGAACATGGTGGAACGGCGGAGTGCGAGAAGCCTTAGCACAATCTAAGAGCGGAGCATCTATTCAGACGGGTAGACCTTACCCCGAAGAATTTGATGCAGTTCAATACCCAAAAGGCTTCGTACCACCTCTGTTTAAGACTTTTGATGGTACCAGAAATCCTCGACAGCATGTTGTACATTTTCGCGCTAGTTGTTGCAACGCCGGTGGAAGCGACGCCTTACTCTTCCGGCAATTCGTCAGCAGCCTGTCAGGGATCGCCTTCTATTGGTATGCAGAGTTACCGAACGGTTCGGTAAAGACATTTTCAGAATTGGAAAGCCTCTTCGTGAAATGGTTTGCCGGAGCTCAGCACCATATCACCATCGGTGACTTAGTGGTGGAGAAACGAAGCCGAATGAAACTTTAGTGGACTACATACTTCGATGGAGAAATCTAAGCATGAAGTGTGAGCCACGGCTACGAAGAGCAGCATGCGGTCGGTATCTTGCTTAAAAGCATTCACGGCCCGATAGCACTTCTCCTTAAGGGATTTACGATTAAGACTTTCGAGAAGTTGTTAAGCGAGGCCGGAAGCTTGCAAGAGGAAGCGAAGCAACTAAGTTTCGTCGACAAAACGGACAAACGAAAGCACAGTGAAGACATTTGAAAAGAAATGCGGGATCGTCGCTGCGGTCGATAAGGGCAAGCGGCCAATGCAAATACGGCCGGAACGGCCGCGGTCCGGCTATCAACAACCTCGGCAGAACTACCAACAACCTCGGCCTGGTTATCGATCCGACTCGACAATATGAGCGACCGCCTCGCCGGCGGTGCACGTTAAAGGAGCTTATAAACGGAGAGTATCCATTCGAGAATGAGGCGAGTGCCAAAGATGTTCCGCGGTTTGATGAAGACTTCGATTTTTAGTGCCGAGAACTCGAGGAAGCCGGAAGAAGTCGATAAGAAAGACCATCCCGACTATTGTCCTTACCACCGGATGCTTGGACATAAGATAGAGGATTGCATCACCTTCGAAAGTTGGCTTGACAACAATCTCCGAAAAGGGAACATAACGATCCCGAAGGAATACATGAAAGAACCCCGGAAAGGAGGTTCGCATCGATGTTATTTCAACGGATCCCATTGTTCCGATAGACCCTTACACGACCGATGATGGATGGAGTACCGCTTGGACGAAGTCATCGAAGAAAATTTTGGATCGCATCCAAACCGCTTCGGTGCATGCTTTAACTCAGAGTTTGAAACCTGTTAAGCCGGCGCTATCGCTTGGAATTGAAGATCCGCCCCAGGAAGAAAAGATCGTAGAAAAGAAGGAGATCGTAGAAGAAGAAAGGACCGAGGCTCCTAAGGCTAGACTAGGGGCTGCTTATCCTAGGATGGTTGTTTCGATTCGGGGGAAAAATTCCTCGAACCACTGACTCTGTATGATTATTTGCTCGCTCCGGCGAGATCTTATAATGATAAGAGTTATGGCGTTGGCTACGTTTTGATTGTTTCTAACGATTACGTAACTAATGACAACCAATCTAATCCAGATCTCGATTCCGATACCAATAACAATTCTGAAATCATACACGACCTCGACAATCATGATGACAAAGAAGACATTCACCAAGAAGGCTACGAAAGTAAAACAAGCAATGAATCTATTTGTGAATTCCAAGGAACTCCGATCACGATAGAGTTAGAGCTTTCGGATTCGAAGCGACTCCGGAAGAACCCATCATGCCGATTCGAAAGGAGACACTGTAAACTCGGTACCGGACTCGAAGAAATCACGAAGTCGACTTAAGGAGCGGAAAGGTTCTACCTCCGAGAATGGGTCCAAAGACAAAGGAAAGCAGGTGGTTGTTCGGGAAGAATCGACCACGACGGAAGAATTGCCCATTCGGGAAGAAGCTGAGACACATGGTAACAAAGTGGACTATAACGTGCTAGCCGCATCTTAGGAAACTACCGAGCCGAGCGAGCATCTACGATGCTCTCATCTTATCGAAAGAGATGAGGAAGCTGCGATCGAGGCCTTGCTTGATCCGAGAGATTTGTTTAGCTCGGATGGCGGAGATTCCTTAGACGAGGTTTGCTCGTTAAAGGAACAGCGAGGTGTTACCTTCACGGACAGTGATCTACTACTTGGGACAGCCGATCACAACCGACCGTTGTACATTTCAGTTACAATCGGAAAGTTTACGCTCTCCAGAGTATTGGTGGATCCGGGAGCATCGATCGACATAATGAATCTTCGGACGCTAGCATACTTGGAAATTGATGCTCGCGAGCTTGAAGCGGACAAGATGTTACTAAGAGGATTCAACCAGAAAGGAGAAAGAGCCCTTGGATCAATAACACTATTGATGAAGACCGGTGACTTAGCAAAGACAACGTCAAAATTCCACATAATTGACTCTGAGACATCATTCAACGCTCTACGGGGCCGACCGTGGATCCATGAAAACCGGATGGTACCATCGTCTCTGCATCAGTGCATAAAATACTACGAAGGAGGAGAACGAGTGCATTAAAGGTGATTTGCGACCTTTCTCCGTACATGAGATTGGAATCCATAAAGATGCGGCTTATTACGCACCTCCGAAGAAAACAATCTTCTCCGAAACATCGTGCCGAATGAAGCAAAAGAAATTCGAGACGATGAAGAACACTGAAGCTCTAGTCCAACGATCACTCACCACTCCCTTACGGCGAGATGGTGAAGGTTTCTCCAGAACTCGCATCGGAGGTCGAGGCGGGGACGAGGTCGTGGAAGAGACAACGGGACGATTGGACGAAAAAGCCGATGATCAACGTTGATTGGGAGAACGGCTACGAGGAAGAAGAGGAAATCGAAAAGAAGCGACTACGATAAACGGAAGAAACCACAATTCAAGATTTCTCTCGAAGATGAGAAGAACGAAGAATACAAATCGATGTATGAGAAGATTAATCACTATGTACACACTATGACCACGACCCCGATCTAGTCTAATAAGATCGAGGGTATGGTGGTCGAAGAAGTACATAGCGGCGGTCTGAAGCAATCAAATTTTACAGTGGCACTTCTTCTTCCAATGCGAAAACAATGTACAATTTGAAGATGTCACTTCCTCGAATTAATGGAATTGCCTTTTGAGTGGTACTCTCCACTGTGTTCAAAATTTAGTTCGGCGTGGTGTCTTACCTCGACGATGGACAAAAGGCTATCACAACACTTCGAAAAATTATGAAATAATGCCGGTCGGCCTCCCGATTCGAAAACATGGTCTCGGATTAGGCACGGTAGGTTCGGTTGACGATACGGAATTTTGTTTGGTTGTCACTTACGAACCTAATGAAGGCGCTTGGAAACTACGGAAGAGCTTGAAGATCTGCAAATTGGAGAGGCTCCACCGGAGTTCGAAGAAGAAATCGAATCTACGATAGATGAGTTAATGGAAGTTAACTTAGGTACTAGCGAAAAGCCTGAAGCTTTGTAAGATCTACTCGATGAGAAGATTGGAATGTCGAAGCTATTAATGGAATTCGAGAATTGTTTTGCTTGGAGTTACGACGAAATGCCGGGATTAGCTCCGAAGTCGCAGTTCACAGGCTAGGAGTGGATTCTATTTCCGTTCCAGTCAGACAAGCTTCCAGAAGAATGCGTTTGGAAATTGAACAACAAGTAATAGCCGAAGTTAAAAAGCTAATTGACGCTAAATTTGTCCGTGAAGAACAATACCCTACTTGGCTAGCTAATGTCGTACCAGTCAGGAAGAAGAATGGTCAAATCAGAATCTGCGTGGATTTCAGTGACTTGAACAAAGCATGTCTGAAGGACGAATTTCCACTACCAATTCCAGAGTTAATGATCGACATCGCTTCGACACATGAAATATTCTCTTTCATGGATGGATCTTCGGGATACAACCGGATAAAGATGGCACCGAGAAGACGAAAAGCTCACGGCATTCGGAACACCGATCGGAGTGTATTGCTTACACGGTAATGCCTTTCGGATTAAAGAACGCGGAGCAACATACCAAAGAGCAATGACAAAGATTTTTGATGATCTCATTCACGACGAAGTTGAGTGCTTACGTGGACGATGTGGTCATCGAAAGCAAGCGAAGGAAGATCACACTGTATGATTTGAGAATTGTCTTCGAGCGACTAAGGCAATACAACCTTAAGATGAATCCCTTAAAATGCACCTTCGGCGTTACCTCCGGGAAATTCTTAGGATTTGTCGTCCGACATCACGGAATTGAAATCGATCCGGAAAAGATTAAAGCTATCTTAGAAATGCTGCCTCCCAAAACCTTAAAACAGCTACGATCCTTTCAAGGGAAGCTGGCATATCTTCGACTCTTTATTTTGAACTTGTCAAGTAGGTGTCAGCCCTTCTCGGCATTAGTAAAAAAGGATTCCAAATTCGTTTGGGAAGAGAAATGCCAACGGGCCTTCGAGGACATTAAGCAATACTTAATGACACCTCCTGTCTTAGCGACCCCAGTCTCAGGTAGACCATTGATACTTTATACCACGGCTCTAGACGACTCCGTTGGAGCCCTGCTAGCCCAGGTCAATGATGAGGGAAAAGAAAATGCTCTCTACTACTTAAGCCGTTGTTTGATTCTGATGGAAGTAAAGTATCCTCTAATTGAGAAGCATTGTTTAGCCCTGATCTTCGCTGCACAGAAACTCAGGCATTACATGCTCTCTCATAAGGTCAACCTTATCTCGAAAGTTAATCCGTTGCAATATTTGATGACCCGTCCAACACTTTACGGCATACTTGCCGGAGTGGTCGATGATCTTGTTGCAATTCGACATAACTTTCGTTCCTCTTCGTGCGTAAAGGGACGAGTGCTAGGCGACTTCCTTGCGGCGCACCCTTTGCCGCGGATTCGCCTCTCGACGACGATTTGCCGGACGAACGGATAATGAGCCTAGAAGACAGCGATGATCGACGTTGGGAACTATACTTCGACGGAGCGTCCTCGGCATAGAAAGACGAAGAATTGCAAATGATAGTGCCGGTAAGGCGAGGAATCGGACTAATTTTTATAACACGGAGCGGGGGATGTTAAGATACTCCTACCACTTAACGAGCCATGCACGAACAATGAGGCGAGAATATGAAGCTCTCATAGCGGGACTAGAGCCGACCATTCGAATGGGAATAACGGATATCGACATCTACGGAGATTCTCGGTTGATCATTCAACGAGTCGCCAGGACAATACGAATTTTAAAACCGAGACTCAAGCAATACTTTCAGTATGCCATGAAACTGTTGGAACAAATTCCAAATGTAACAATCTACAAGATCCCCAGAAGAGAAAATGCTCTCACAGATGCGCTAGCTCGCCTAACAAAAGAATTTGCCTGCTTACAAGATGAGTCAGTTGAAGTGTTAGTTCAGGGACGACAGGTCCTATCACAGCTCGACATGGATATGATACGGAAATCGGAAAAGACGAGAAGAATCGGTTGCGGCGGTGACGGAAAACACGGAAGATTGGCGTCGACCGCTAATAGACTACACACGAAACGGGGAAATTACCGGACGATAAGTCATTAGCACATCGAATCGAGAAAGAGCTCTGTCTTACGCATTAATAAACGATACATTATACAGAAGGTCTTTTGATCGAAATGTGGTTAAGATGCACGAACGGGTCCGAGGCTCGTGAAATTGTCGAAGAAGTGCATTCGGGACTTTGTGGCGCTCATCGATCGGGTCGAAAATGAAAATGAAAATTAAAAGACTAGGGTATTGCGGCCCTCGATGATGACCGGTGCATGAAGATTGCCAAAAGTTGTCACCGGTGCCGAAGTGCGCGGAGTGGTTCGACACCGACCTCCGATGTCTTACATCCAGACAATTGCGTCGTGGCCATTTGAGTGTTGGGGCACGGATATAGTGGGTGCGATAGAACCACCTTCTTCGAAGGACATCGCTTCATCCTTGCGGCTACGGACTACTTTTCTAAATGGGCGAAGCGGTTTCACTCGGAGAAGTAAAGGCACACCACGTGCTTACTGGTTTTCAAAAATCAAGTCGTTTACCGTTTCAGAGTACCGCGCAGAATCATTTCAGATAATGGGTCCGCATTCAGAAGTACAAGGATCAATAATTTTGTTAGAAGACATGGAATTGATTGGCGATACTCAACAATCTACTACCCAAGAGCAAACGGCTTGGCTGAGGCTTTTAATAAAACTCTCGTTCAAATTTTAAAGAAAACTTTGGACGACAACAAGAGAAATTGGCACGAGAAGTTGTTAGAAGCCTTATGGGCCTACGGGACGACTTTCGGGACTCCTACTCGATCTACGCCTTACACTTTAGTGTACGGCTCCGAGCCGTTTACCTTTGGAGGTCCGGCTTCCATCACTCGGAATTGCGATTGCGAATAAAATTACTACGAGAAGAAAATGCCGGATTACGGCTGGAAGAAGCTGGAAAACTTGGAACGAAAAAGACTTGCGGCGCAACGAAATTTGGAGCTGTGCCAAGCTAAGATGATCCGGGCCCATGATAAAGCGAGTCCGCCTAAGAACTTTCAAAGTTGGTGACTTAGTTCTTGTTCTCGGAAGACTTATTCTTGCACATCGCAAGATAGGAGGCAAATTTGAACCGACTTGGGAAGGGCCGTTTGTGGTCGAGGCGGTCTACTCGGGAGGCTCCTACCAACTTGTGAATTACCAAGGAGAACGACAAATGCTTCCAATCAATGGACGATATTTGAAGAAGTATTACGCAACCTGATGTTTCGAAGGGTGGCCTCTAAAATAGAGTCTTATCCCTAGAAACACGGGTGAAGCAATCACTTTGTGACTGGGTCCTAACCGAAAAACATAAAAATGGATAAAGTAAAATATGTGCTAAAAATAAAATATGTGAAATCATAATAATAAAGTTTTACCCTTCCTTTCAAATCAAATATTTTTCCTGATCTTTCTTTATCTTTTCCTATTTTCCTTAAAAAACAAAATTGGAATAAGTGAATAAGAATCTTCAGTGATAAATACTTTCTTATTGTTCTTGTTCTTAGTACAGCCCCTGATCCTTTCCTTATTTTCTTCGCAGGGAAATGTCGAACGGGCGGTTGGTCCTAAACTTTAAAAATGGCGTGAATCTCGCACTCGATGAAAAGAGGGTGAAGGATGGAGCGAGTGATAGAAATTGATTCGACTTCGCACCGGCCGGCCTACGGTATGAAGAAAATGGCCGGGTCCCGGTGGACCGAGAGGAGCTTCATAGCCGGACGGTGATGAAGATGGGTGGCCCGAGCCACCAATCCAACAACAAGAAAAGAAAGGCAAACGCCGAAGAAAGCAAGAAAATCGAGTCGATAGTTGCCGCGGCGAGAGGGCGGGCTCGTCGGCGCCGCGCCGTAGAAATTCGAAGTGAGGAGAGCTACGCTCAGCTGCTACTCGAAGAAGGAATAAGAATCGCCGTATCCGCAAGATGTTGACTAAGCTTGCGAGCGGATCAACACGAGGAAACAACCACCTTCGCGGACACACACATTTCAAAGATGCGGTTCGGCGCGAACCGAAAGAAGAAAGTCGACGCCGAGAGAATCGAAACGGATCGGAGAAGTGCCAAGAAGGACAGAGATAGAATCAGTGCCTCGACGTCGGGCAGAGATACCATATCTAAAGAACCTTGTTGCTGAAGCAACCCCGGAGGATGTCCCGACATAGACAATCCCCGAGGAGCCAAGGTATGCAGGAGAACGTGATGGGATTAAGCCATACATCCCGCAATACGTTACTAGGCCTCGTCACTTGCAGATCATCCCAGAATATGAACTAGAAAGAATGCAAAATGTTGAGAAGAAGACTTTCGAATATTTTAAAAGGATTAGAGGCAGAAGAATCAACATTTTGGAAGGCCTCGAGTTACACACAGATGTATTCTCAGAGTACGAGCAACAGCAGATTGTGGATTGCATTCTAGAACATCAGAAGATGGGTCGAGCAGGCCGTTTGAGAGAAAAGACTTATTCGGAACCCCGGAAATGGATGCCAGGGAAAGGAAGAGTCACGATACAATGCGGATGTTGCTATAACTTCGCGAGAGGACGAAAAGGAAATCCACCGGGGATACTCCGTCACGGTGAGGTGGATCCGATGCCGAGAATAATTAAAAGAATGGTGAAAAGAATGATAACGTGGAGGGTACGGCCAGCGGACCGCATACCCAACGGTTGCATCATCAACATTTATCGAAGAGGCGACTGCATACCTCCACACATAGACCACCATGACTTTGTCAGACCTTTCTGCATAGTTTCGTTCGTCAACCAATGCAATATCATGTTCGGATCTGACCTCCTGATAGCCTGCCCGAGTAAGTTCCGAGGGCCGGTGGAGATACCACTTCCGGTAGGTTCCGTCATGATATTACAAGGAAATGGAGCAGACGTCGCAAAGCATTGCATACCGGGAGTACCAGTGGAGCGGATCTCCGTTACTTTTAGAAGGATGGACGACAGAAAGGCACCATACCACTTCCAGCCAGATCCAGAATTGGAGAATCTCCGGCCTGTGAGTTACACGGGAAATAGCACACCTCCGATGCACATCCATGCGGCATTCCTGCCAAGGATGGCTTGGAAGGTGATGTTATTGACCATGTATCTCATTATTCAGACATGGATTTGACAGACACTTTTTGGATGGATCAACAAGAATCATACATAGTCCGTTTTGAGTCATGGATTGTATGAGAAATATTTCAGATCGAGTTGTATGATGTATCTTTAACAAGATTGGAATGAAAGTGACCATGTCACATTTTGCCTTCACCTCTTTTTGTGCAAATTGATTGGGAAACGCCATTAAAGTTAAATGAACTTCGAACAAAGAACAAAAAAGAAAAAGAAAATAAATAAGAACTCTCTTACATAAAAAACCTAAACATTAAAAAGAATTTTAAATCCACATGAACACCAAATAAACAATAACAAAAAATGGGATAGTTAAAGAAAAAACAAAACAAATCTAAAGCTCAAATTGAATTCCAGTTTACGTCCATCTTTTCAAATCCTCCAATCCTTCTTCAAATCGAGATCTATTCTGAACCTCCTCTGAAATCCTCTCTCGTGATGATTTCAGAATTACGAGGAATCTTCAATTTGATTTGGATGGCATAGGTTCGTACCCTTCGCGAAGCAAGCAAACTTTGATTGATTCCCGTGGGATATGGAACACTTTCATATCTCATTTCGATCTCAGCATAATCCAAATCTCGAGCAAAATTCTGCATAGTCACGAGCATAAATCAAATATCGACAAAATTTTTTCACGACCCTTTGCATAAACCAAATCTCGGCATTCGGGATAGGCCTCCGTCCTACTCCCATCTCAGCGATCGGGATAGGCCTCCGCCTGCTCCCATCTCGGCAATCCGGGATAGGCCTCCGCCTACTCCCATCTCAGCACTCGGGATAGGCTTCACCCTACTCCCATCTCAGCACTCGGGATAGGCTTCGCCCTACTCCCATCTCAGCAGTCGGGACAGGCCTCCGCCCTACTCCCATCTCAGCAATCGGGATAGGCCTCCTCCCTACTCCCATCTCAGCAATCGGGATAGGCCTCCGCTCTACTCCCATCTCAGCAATCGGGATAAGCCTCCGCCCTACTCCCATCTCAGCAATCGAGATAGGCCTCCGCCCTACTCCCATCTCAGCAATCGGGACAGGCCTCCGTACTACTCCCATCTCAGCAATCGGGATAGTCCTCCGTCCTACTCCCATCTCAGCACTCGGGATAGGCTTCGCCCTACTCCCATCTCAGCATTCGGGATAGGCTTCCGCCCTACTCCCATCTCAGCAATCTCATTATTCGGGATAGGCTTCCGCCGTACTCCCATCTCAGCATATTCTCAGCAATTCTCATCACTCAGGACAGACTTCCGCCCTGCTCCCTTCTCATCAATTCTCAGCACTCGGGGTAGGCACAGTCCTACTCCTTTCTCAGCAATCTAAAAATTTAATCCTCTCAGCAAAAAAAAAAAAAAATTTGAAATTAAAGCACTCTGCATTTCGGATAGGCTTTGTCCTATTCTTCCTCAGCATTTGGGATAGGCTCAGTCCTAACTCTTCTCAACATACACATTTGGAATAGGTTCAGTCCTACTTCCTCCACAGCATACAAATGCATTCGGGTGAGCCTCCGCCCTACTCTTTTCTCCGCATAAAACCAAAATTGAAACTCAAATCAAAATTCAAACTCAAAATTAAAACTTGAGATAAAAAATAAAACGAATCTAAAATCCAATCTCTTGAAATCTTGTGATACGAAATTCACCTCCTTTTTCCCCAGCGAGAGTTCTGGAATCTTCAGTCTTGGAGATTTACCTAATACTCCCCAGCGAAAATTCTTCCACTTCGTCCTAAGTTTGTCACTTGGACATCTGTGTTGTTTTGTTGATCTCTTCGGTCAACACCAATACGCACGGTGTGCTTGGTTAGCACACCACACCTATTGGGGGTCCATTTGTTGACCTCATTTTTGATGAGGTCTTCTCTTCTCTCTTTAGTGTTTAGGATCTAGCCTTAGGGTTTTCCTTTGACTATCTTAGAGGACTAGAATTGGGACCCATCCCTTAGAAATTTGAACCACTTTTTGCCTCCCTGCAAACCCCACAAGCTTGATTGTAGACCCCTAATCACCTAGAGGGTTGAAATCGAAATGTGAAGGTTTAAAGGATGAGTTCCTATAGGACTCTTTGGCACTTAGGACCACCACAGGTGGCTTGGTGCAGTGAGGGTTGACTTACACACTCACTACACTCATACTTTACACTCTCACACACACAATCCAAATCCTAAAACCACACACATAACCACACTTGACTCCTTGACTCATGTAGGTAATTCATATGGATGGACCTTAGCCCCTGAGCCCCTGGTTAAGAGGGTTAGGAACAACATAGTGAATGCCTCAAATGAGTCCTCTCATGGCTCATATAGGCTTAACATGGCTTCATGGCTCAATAAAAATGATTCCATTCCACTCATATTTGATCAATCTTCTTTTTTCCAAAATTTCAATTTTTGACCCGGGGACCCTACACCGATCGAACCTACTTAAAAGCCGCTAGAATTGCCCAAATCCTCCAAAATTTCCAAATCACTCAAAATTCCCCAAAATTAACCTTGAACATTTCCTCACCAATAAAATTGATCATCCATAGCCAAAAATACAAAAAATTCCAAAAATACCCCCAAATACCCTCCAAATACCCAAAATGCCCCTCTTAGCCAAAAAATCCAAAAATTCAAAAAATTCCCAGAAAATTCCAAAAAATCCAAAATATTCCCAATATCATTTTGTCCAACTACACCATGGGCCAATTTTTTCAATTTACCCCACTTTTACCAAAACCCCCAATTTAGCCCATTCTTAACCCAAGTGAACCCAATGTCAAACCAAATCTACCCAATTGACCCCAATTTTGGTCCAATTCAATTCTAAACTTCAATTTGATATCCAAAATATCAATCTAGACTAAATACAAGTCCAATTTGATTAACATTTGAATCCAATTTCACTTTTGGCCTTAAAGCCCAATTTGGACTCATGACCCAAACTTAGCCCAAACCAAACCAATTCAACTCCAATTGACCCCAAACCTTTTCTAAACCTTCCCTAACATCCCCAAAAACAAAACACTAACATGATTTGCCCAAAATTTGGACCCAAACCCCACTCAAATTCAACCCAAAACCAAAAAGCCCAATTTTTGACCTAAACCCAAACCTAACCAAATAAGCCCAAGTCCCAAAACCAAAACCCAACCAAAGTTAAAATCTCTTTGAAACACTCCCATAAACATTTCCCAACATTAATTTTACATCAATTTCAACCCTAGCCCAACATTTGCCCAAATTAGCCCAATTTGACCTACATTGGCCCATTTACCAAATGAACCCAAATTCAACCAAATTCAATTCCAAACCACCTCAAATTTGCTTCAAATCATTCAAGACACATCCTTAAACTAAACTCAACATTTATTTGGCATGGACGTTTGCAAAATTTTTCATCTAAAAGCCCATTGCTAAACATGAAGGCCCACTCCCTTAAACCTTCCTAAAAGCCCATTTCCACCAAATTCAAAAAGCCCAAATCAATCTAAAGCCCACATGAAACCTTTTCTTCATCATTCCTTTGATAATCCTATTTGACCAAAGTCTTAAACCATCATGAAATCAACCCATTTGTAGCATCATGACAAATCCCATCAATGGAATCCAAAGTTTTCAAAATTCCAAATAACCCTTTTCCATGCAAGTGAGCCAATCTTTTCCCGAAGCCATGAGCGAAGCCAAATGAAGTCATGGAGCCATGCATAAGCCATATGCAAGCCATGGGGAGCCCTTTCCACCTCACCGTGCCACTTATGGCAAGAAGAGGGGAGCCTTTCCTAAGCCTTCACTAAACCTTATTTAACCCCATTCATGATACACTTTAACCAAAATTGGCCACCTCACCGTGGATGGGGACTTCAACACACATGTGAGGCTGACCCAAATGATCTCACATCAGCCCAAATCAAGCCTTGGTGAGTGAACCAAGCCAAAACCATGAATTGACCCAAATTGGACCAAAAATGCTCCTTACACCCATGCCATTTAAATCCTTGACTTTACACATGGCATAACCCGATCGATTGCACCAAGATCAAGCTCGATCATGTGAGTTTTTCTCGGCCAAAAAACTTGGTGAATGAACCAAGCGAACCCTCATGGCCACCCAAGCTCCACCATAACCTTCCTTATTTAAACCCCACCTCCATGACCAAGGGGAGGAGATGCAAAGATTACCTTGGGTAAACTCTGCCAAATTGTTTCCAAAGCTTCTCCAAGCACTCCTAAGCTCAATCCAATCATTTCCAATTGAGGCCTCACCTCTTGGACAAATGTATCAAATTTTTTCTCCTCCAACCAAGCATGTTTTAATTTTCTGTAATTACTCACATGTTTTAAGTATATCATCACTGTATAGATGTGTGCTACTCGATTAGACGATCATTTAAAAAAAAAATTGTTCAATTTCATTGAGAATCGAGGGAGATATCAAGGTTTGAAGTTGGACGGTTTTGGGTGAATAGAACTAGGGAGAGAAGCGACCGCCGTTCGATCGGGCGTGTATCCGACGGACGGCGGCGATGGAGTTTGACGGTAGCTGCATCCATGAACGAGAACCGCGCCGGCAAATCGGGGAGCGACACGTGGCGATTGAGCGAGAAAATGAAATATTTTATTTATTTTTGTCCCTAAACTTCAAAAATGCATAACTTTGTGTAGAAAAATCATAAAAATAAAATAAAAATACCCTCTTGCTCAGTGAATAGAGGAGAATAATGTGGAAAAGAAATCAAGTAATTTCATTGAGTATTTTATTTTTAATAATTTATTTACTCTCTGCATTGTTTTAATTCTCCATTTGCATAGGCAATTCACCATGACATGAGACCATAGGGCTTTTGAAGCCTCTGAACTTGGGAACATTCCCGAATTTTCCAAGGTCGAGAGCCATCCTATGAGAAGTTATTGATTTTTCAAGTTCATGTTACTTTTTTGAGTATTTTAATTCCAATAATTAGCATTGTTGAGAAATAAATTCTAGGAAAATTTGGTGATGTTTCTTATGATCGAGAGGAACTTAGGAAAATTAAAATTGTAATTTTCTAAAAAAGTTGATTTTTATCATTATTTTAATATTTTTAATAATTAAAAAATAATAAAAATTACAAAAATATTAAAAATCACCAAAATGTCATATTTTGAATTCTAAATACTTAGAAATAGGCCAAATATTTTTCTTAAGTTCCTAGGATAAGATATTGAATTTTAAAGGCTTAATGTAATTTTTAATTTTAAAAAATGTATTTTCCAACTTTTTCACTAAAATAATTCTAATAAATCAAAGAAAAATCAAAAAAATATAAAATTTATTTCTCTGGACTCCTTGAGGTCAGAGAGATTTAAGAAAAATATAAAATTCATTTTTCAACTTTAATTTCATTTTAAAATTAATTAATGCTTCAAAACTCAAAATAATTCTAATAAATAAAATATAATTCAAAAAATCACCAAATTTAGTCCAAATGGTCCTCTAGTCATTAGGAACATCCCATAATTTTCTTAAGAATAGAAAAGTTCCCTTGGTCATCTTATTGAATTTTCCTTGGAAATCCCTATTTTCTACAAAAAATAATTACATAAATAAATTAAATACAGAAAAATCACATTTTCTCCTACAATGCCTTAATTGACATGTAAGTGAAGCCACATAAAAATATCAAATTTATTTAAGCTCAATTTAGTGAGTTATGGAATTATTAAGCTTGAAGGGCAAAATGGTAATTAAAATTTTAACCCCTAATTAAAACTTTAGGCTTAATAAACTGAGAGAGTAAAATATTTGATCCTAATCTGATTTGGATGATTGAAATTTAAATAATTAAAGGATAGAGACCCATCAATCATTTTTAAGATTAATTAGAGTAAACTTTAATCATTTAATTAATGAAATTTGGAAGATTAATAAAAATTGAAATTATTAAAATAGGGATATTATTAAGAAGACATTTATTCTTTAATTTAAGAGTCCCTAAATTAATCACCTCAATAATATTTAATTCCCAATTAAAATGATAATCCAAACTCAAGATTTAAAATATTAAAAGACTTAATCATTAAATTAAATTAAAATTAAAAACATTTAAATTAAATCCTTCCAAAATTTCAATTAAATCAATACTTTAACAATTAAATTAAATCATCTTTAAAACATAAAAAATAAAATATTAAATTAAAATTAAAATAAAATAAAATTAAAATTAAAATTAAATTAAATTAAATTAAATTAAATTGAATTAAATTAAACTAAATTAAATTAAATTAAAACATATTAAATTAAATTAAATTAAATAAAAAAATAAAATCAACTTAAAATAAAATCTAAATTAAATTAAATTAAAAAATGAAATTAAATTAAAATTAAGACTAAACCAAATTAAATTAAATTAAATTAAATTAAATTAAATTGAACTAAATGTATCATCACATAAGACATAAAGAATTCAAAAATAGGTCTAAAAATAACTTGAAGACTATTCCAAACTTAAACCCATTAATTAAAAATTAAATTAAATCACAAATCACTTAAACATCAATTTGCCCTCAAAAGCTCTTGTTGTCATAACTCCCAAATGAAGTATTAAGTGAAGTGTTACTTCACTTATAGGATATTCAAATGTCCTAGTTCACTGAGCAAAAGAACAAAACTTAATTAAACCTCGGATGATTAATTCACCTGATTTATTAAATCCGTTTGGACTTAGAATAACTCCAGCAATATTGAAAAGATGTTTAAGACTCGTCTTAAGTGCTTCCTCAATATGACGGGGTATTTTATAAGAACAATTGAACTTAATTATTCTTTGGTGCAGAAAATCATCCATAAACAAAATTGAAAACCTAGACGTCATAAGAATGACTAGCTATAGGACTAGGATCTTGGTAGAAAACCAGAAACCTTGCCCTTAGCTTTACCTAGGTAATTGCTATAAATACTTAAATGCTCTGATATGTGTTTCAAGTGCAGCTTGGGATGACGGGAAGACCCTCCAGGTACGCTTTTATTTTTTTGCAATTTACCTTCTCGCAATTTAATTAATCGTATTGCACTTTCTTTTCTTGCATGATAAACAACTGTTGCATGAAAACCAAAACCTTTAGGATAGTCCCTAAACTGAAACCAAAACTAAATTAAAAATCACTGCAAGATAAAATTCACCGCCACAACATTTCAAATCATAAAACGACTTAAAATTTAATCACAAACGGAACACAAAACTACGATTGCAACTAAATTAAAACGTCTCGTTGAATGATCGGGAATACCTCGGATGATGTAACCCACGTGTTGCTAACGAGATTTCCCATGGTCTAAATGAAAGTGTGGAACTCATTCGGTTGAGTTTAGCAAATTCATACGAACTAAGTGAATTCGATGAAAATAACGGTGCCGGGATGACGGAACCGTGGGATCTTAATCGGTTCTGTTTAAACAACTTTAAGATTTGTTTTAATTAAAATACTAAAACCACTTGAATTTTAAGACTCTCTCTAAACCAAAACACTTCTCTCATCTCCTGATTTATGACTTCTAAAACTAAACCTCTACAACAACGAGGAGCTCGGAGCATGGTGGGCGACACGTCCATCGTCATCGGCAAAACACGAGTCTACTTCGACAAAACTTTCCTAGAATTTAAACAACCAAGCCATAGGACTTCGAGGTGGTTTGCCAAGTGCAACATAAATCCTCAACTCTTCGTTAGGCATTTGTATAATCATGTTATGTAAATTAAGCCCTAACTGGTCTTAGGACTCCGAGGTAGTCGTTCGGTACGACATAAACCCTCACATCTTCTAGGCTGATTGTATGATTATGTCATACGAATATAAGTCCTAATTAATTAAAATTGGCAAGATTGAAATATTAGATAATATTAGGATTTTTGCAAATCTAAGCCAAACAATAGGATAGTTTGGGAAGTTGCCAAGATTCTTCTTGGATCCTCAGCTTCTCCTACTTGTCTTCCTTTGGATTCTCAAAAATAAATTGTTCCAAATTTTGAGTCATTCCCTTTTGAATTTCCAAAATCCAATCCTTTGAAAACCTTAAACTTTGAAATTCTTGAGAGCAAAACCACTGATCATTATCGAGAGTTTTCTTAAGTGATTCACGTCACTTAGGATGTAATTAACTATAGGGGCTTGCCTCTATAGGGAACTTTAAGAACCCAGGTAATATAAACCCTGCTTAATTCATTTATATTAAGCGGGGGAACTTGTCGGCTTATAAAATTGGTTCGCAGACCAAACGGATGTCATAAATCTCCTAGTTTATTTAATAGAGCCCCATCATCAAGCAGTGTGTCTATTCTTCGGGATAGATACACGATTTGTGGTGCGGTGCTCGTTTATATAAACTATTTGGGATGTGAGATCGGTTTGATTTCATATCTTAAAACTTTTAAACTTAAAATTACTTTCAAAATCAAATGTTATCTTTTAAACTATATATATATTTAAATTAAATTTAAAATATGAAAATTCGCCGACAATTTACGTAGGCGACCCCCTTTCAAAACACATAACCTAAAAATATGTCGACATTAATTAAAAGAAATAAATTTAGGAACTGATGAAAATCCAAAACCAACTTTTATTAGTTCATTCCTTAATGATGAGGAAGCAAAAGACATAACTCAACTGTTGATAGAATATAAAGACTGTTTTGCTTGGACTTACGACGAGATGCCTGGTTTGTCTCCAGAGGTCACAATCCATAAACTTGGGATAAATCAAATCACAATCGCAGTTAAACAAGCTCCGAGGAGAATGCGTGTTGAAATAGAGCAACAAGTCATTGCTGAAGTCAAGAAATTGATAGAAGCTGACTTCATACGAGAAGAGAATTATCCGACATGGTTAGCCAATGTGGTGCCAGTTAAAAAGAAAAATGGACAAACAAGGGTCTCTATAGACTTCAGGGACTTGAACAAAGCATGTCCAAAAGATGAATTTCCTTTACCAATTCCTGAATTAATGGTCGATATAGCATCAAAACATGCAATATTCTCCTTTATGGATGGATCATCAGGATATAACCAAATAAAGATGTTTTCGGAGGATGAAGCGAATACAGCTTTCTGGACACCCATGGGGATATATTGTTATAAGGTTATGCCATTTTGACTAAAAAATGCCGGTGCTACCTATCCAAGAGCCATGACACGGATTTTTGATGAATTAATACATATTCAAGTCGAATGTTATGTCGACGATCTGGTTGTCAATAGTAAACAAAAAGATGAACGTATATACGATTTGAGAAATGTCTTTGAACGACTACGACAATACAATCTTAAAATGAATCCCTTAAAGTGCGCCTTCGGTGTCACTTCAGGAAAATTTTTAGGATTTGTAGTTCGGCATCGTGGGATAGAAGTTGATCCTCTCAAAATTGAAGCTATCCTGAATATGCCTCCTCCTAAAAATCTAACCCAATTGAGATTCTTTCAAGGAAAATTAGCGTATATACGACGTTTCATTTCCAATCTATCGGGTAGATGTCAACCTCTCACTGCCCTTACTAGAAAGGATACCAAATTTTTGTGGGATGAAAAATGCCAACACGCCTTTGAAAACATTAAACAATATCTGACAACCCCTCCTGTCTTAGCAGCCCCTGTATTAGGAAGACTTCTAATCCTTTACACCGCAACATTGGACAATTCACTTGGAGCTCTATTAGCACAAATAAATGATGAAGGAAAAGAAAGTGCATTATACTATTTAAGTCGTTGTTTAGTTCCAACGGAAATAAAATACCCGACGATTGAGAAGCATTGTTTAGCCTTAATCTTCGTAGTTCAAAAACTAAGGCATTATATGCTTTCTCATAAGGTAACTCTTATTTCAAAAGTTAACCCATTACAATATTTAATAACACGACCAACACTTTCTGGGAGATTAGCAAGATGGGCAATGATCTTACTCCAATTTGATATAACATTTGTACCGTTACGTGCTGTCAAAGGACAAATCCTGGCAGATTTCTTAGCAGCACATCCAATTCCAACTAGATCACCCCTTAATGATGATTTACCTGATGAACAAATATCAGAAATAAAAAATTCCAACGTGCAACGATGGGAACTCTACTTTGACGGAGCATCATCTGCATGGAAAGACAAAGACAAACAAACAATTATACCAGGCAAAGCTGGAGTTGGATTGATTTTCATTACTCCAGACAAAACGATGATGCCTTTTTCATATCATTTGACAGAACCATGCACAAATAATGAAGCCGAATATGAAGCGCTCATAACCGGTCTAGAATTAACAATATTGATGGAAATTAAAAATATCGACATCTACGGGGATTCCCAGTTGATTATTAATCAAATTGCTTGGCAAATACAAAACTTTGAAGTCACGACTTGAACAGTATTCTCGTTACACTCTGAAATTACTTCAACAAATTCCTGATGTAACATTCTTCTTAATCCCGAGACGAGACAATTCTCTAGCAGATGCTCTGGCAAAACTCACAAAAGAATTCGCATGTCTATAAGAGAACGCCAAGTTCTTTCTCAAATTGATATGGATAATTTACATAAAATCGGTGAAAATATGACAATGACAATAAATGACGAAAATGATGATTGGCTACAAGCAATCATCCAATATTTACAAACTGGAAAATTACCTGAAAACACTTCTATTGCCAACCAAATCAAACAAAGAGCATAATCATATGCTCTAATAAATGATATTCTTTACAAACAATCTTTTGATCAAATGTGGTTAAGATGTTTAAACCAAGTTGAAGCTCAAGAGATTGTTAAGGAAGTTCATTCAGGGTTATGTGGTGCACATCAATCTAGGCCCAAAATGAAAACCAAATCATATTGAACTTTTAACTTAACTTAATTCAAACCTAAATTCAACATAAAATTTTAATTAAGTCTAACATATTAGACTTAATTAAAACATTAAACCATTAATTAATTGAGATTTAAATCAACAAACCTTGATTAAGTCTAATTCATTAATATCTCAATAAACTACAATTAAATAGACTTAATTAAAACTTAAAGTCTTACCTAAAAGGACTTAGATGGTCAGTAATTCTAATTAAGTCTAATTTATTAGACTTGATTAACCTTTAAGTCCTATTTAAAAAAGGCTTAAAACTTAATTAAGTCTATTCTAAAGTTCAGACACACATGAACTCAAGTTAATTAGATTCAATCAACATTGAATTTAACTTAGGTTCAACCAGACATGAACCCGAGTTAGTTCAATCAATATTGAATCTAACTTCCAACTTTTTAACTTAAGTTCAGACAGACATGAACTTAAGAAGATTTAATCAATATTGAATTTAATTTAGGTTTAACCAGACATGAACCCAAATTAGTTCAATCAATATTGAATCTAACTTCCAATCTTTTAACTTAAGTTCAGACAAATATGAACTCAAGTTATTCTAACCTAACTTTCAACTCGAATTCAAATAGACATGAATTCAAAATTTAAGTTTAAACTTAAATCAAGACATAAATTCAACATTTCAAACCAAAATCGACATAAATTCGATAAAAATTCAACATAATCAACATAAATTCGATATTTCAAACAAAATTTGACTTAATCGACATTTCAAACATAAATCAACATAACCGACATAAAATTGACATTTCAAATAAAAATTTAACAAATATCGATATTAAATGAAATTAATCCGATATTTCGACAAAATTAGACATTAATCAATATAAACCGACATCCAGGACATGTTAAATCAAAACATCCTACAAAATTCTAAGGCAATGAACATGACATTATTTTCTGACAATCTTTTCTTTGCAGGGTGAAGACAAAAAGTTTCGTTTAGATTTTCTTTGCATGTTATAGGATGTGCTAATTCTGTTTTGCAGGACGACATTCTGGATGAACAACAACAAAACCAAAACTTTTTAGGATAGCCACCAAACATAATATTTTCAAAATGAAACAAAGCAACGACATGGAAAACAAAACCAAAACTTTTAGGATAGCCACCAAACATAACAATTTCAACAAAATAAAACAAAAATAATGACATAAAAAAAACAAAACCAAAACTTTAATAATAAAATGATAAATATGACATGACTATTAGGAGTGATAGTGGGTACATCTCTCCTTAAAAATAAAATTTTAGAAAACAAATGATTGCCATTAATCAGAAGTATTCTTGAACAATTAAAAATTGTTTAAGATGTAATTAACTATAGAAGCTTGCTTCTATAGAAAATCCAAAAGAACCCAAAATAGAAATCTCTGGTTTTCCATGATTTTCTTTATATGAAAATTCTAGGTATATTATTCTAGGATATTCCTCTATAAGGATTGTCATAAACATCCATTTCTACTATTAGCCCTAAATTCCTCAAATCTTTCATGGGATTTATAGGAATAAAATTAGGCTAATATTAGATGGCGACTCCTCAATATCGACATTCCACACCAATCTCTTCCCGTTGTCACCACAACTCTCTTCCACTTCTCATTTTAATTGCTTTTACATGCTCTTTATTCTTATCTCTTGGATTTACCTCAGTATTATTAGGAAGCATACCTTGGGGTCTATTACTTAATGAATTGGTAATTTGTCCCAATTAATTTTCAATATTTATAATTTTAGCTCCTTGACTTTCCATTTGATTTCCCATTTGTAACACTACTTCTTCAATAGACAACTTTTCTCCTTAAATTGTGAAGCATTGTTAAAACCTAGAGGATAGATTGGTCTATAATTATTATTCCCTTGGTTGTTTCAGTTCCCCAATGGGTTTACTTGGTTGTTCCCCCATTGTTGATTAATATCACCCTGATTTTTGGTATTCCAGCTAAAGTTTAGATGGTTCTTCCAACCTAGGTTATAATAATTAGAATAAGGGTTATTAGGCTTACATATAGCTTTCAAAGTTTCTGGTGAAGTATGAGTATCAACAGTTTGACTTAATTAATTTTCTTTAATCATTGCAACTGACTGATAAAAATTCATCCCAAATTAGTCTATCTTCTTTGAATTGCAGAAACATGATTTGCTAACATTGCAAAAGCATCATTTTCATGAATATTGGCTACATTTATAGGATTTAACCGTTCAGAAGCCATTAAAAATTATTAGTAGGCATTTCTTTTATCAAAGAATAAGCATCAGTAAACTTTTTAGACATTAGTGATCCTCCTACAGCAGCATCGATAATAGATGGACATTTTTTTAGGAGATCTTTAAATCTTTCCCATGCCTCATATATAGATTCACCAACAAACTGACAAAAAGATGTGATATCATTTCTAAGCTTCGCAGTCTTTGATGGTGGGAAATACTCAAGTTTAAGTTCAAAAGAATTAGCAGCTACAGCAGGGTGTTGAATAGTCTCATGAAGTTCATCCACTGTACGGTTAGCATATTCTCTTAAAGGTCTAATTTCTTGATGGATGTTAACATTTTGATTTTGATGATTTTTCATTTCTTAAATTTTTTTATCTTTTTCAGAATTTTTAATTTTTTTCATTTTTCTGATTGTTCTTTCTAATTCAGAATCGTAAAGCACAGGTCCCTCAAACTCTGAACTACACATACAATGATAAATAAAATAAAACAAAACACACTAACAAAAATAATGAAAAGTAAAAAAAAATAAAATTTTTCTTAATTTTCTTTAAATGAAATTTTAATTAATTTACCCGACAAAGTGCCAAAAACTTGATCCTCGAATATTTATGCTTATGACTTAGATAGGAAATTTATGATTTATAATGTGGGATACTACACAAGTATACATATCGTTTATCAAATAATATAGGACTTTCTGATTAAGCCCCAAGATATCGAACCCACAGGGAAATGTTTAAAACTGTAAAGAAATAAGAAAAATAACTTTTTTACTTTTTCAATTGATTTTTGTAAGTGTGTTTTGAGGTACAAATTTTGAAAAGTTGTTTTTGATATTTTTAATAAAAATTTAAGCAGGAAATTAAAATTATCAATACTCTAAACACGATATAAAGCTATAAGAATCAAATATCTTTTTCCTTCTTCAATGAATCAGTAATAATTATGGATATTCATGTTGTGGAAGTATTTAAATGTATTGTTTCAAATAGTAGCAATTATATTCTTTACCCTTACTTGGTTCTACAAAGAAAATTGGTTAATTTGAAATTTTGAAATTTTGTAGATGGGTTAGGCAGAAAATATACCAGCTCTCACTCTAGAGTTCCCTCTATTCCCTCCAACTAGGGCTAACATCTCATAACAAAATTTGAAATAACAAACTAAATTAGGGTGCTTTAGTCTGTTGATGCACCAAAAATATATACTCTTTTAGCTATATGTTTTTACCTATTTTTGGTGATATTTCACTTTAAAGGAAGGTATTTTTCATGATTTGTTGCAGGTATGATGATTATAGGTGATTGGAGCGAAAAGATGCAAAAAGGAATGAATTTGGAGCAAAATGGAGCAATTTGGAGGAAAACAGCCCTGGCGCCGCCGGCGCCCTATTCCTGAGACTCCAGATTTAATTGGCACGATAGGGCGCTGCCGGCGCCACAATCGGGCGCCGCCGGCGCCCTATGTCCGTTCACTTCGAATTCAAAAGTTTTGGCAGATTTTTGAAGAGGTGCTTGAAGAAACTCTTGGGGAATTCCTTCCTAACATTAAATTAAGTGTCCAAGACAAAAATAGAGAGGAGGAAGAGAAGAGAATTGTTGTAGAAACTGTGAGGAATGTGTGAGAGAGAGTTAGGGTTTGTGATTTTAAGAGAGATTCTTCTCTAAGAAGGGGAGAAGAGGGAGTAAAGTGAGAGATTGCTTCTTCATCTTTGTTCCAGGGAGAGAATCAAGTGTTGCAAGGAAGAGAAAAGGAATCAAGGGGACTTTGAAGGAATTTGCTTGGGGAAGAGAAAGAGATAAGTTGTATTTACTATTGTAGTTTCTATGACTCTTCTTTTATATATAAAATCCATGTGTTTTTATATCTTCTCCATGGTTAGTGAGTAGTATCCCTTGCCTTTCTTCTTGCATAAAGTAATTATGATGTGGTGATGTGGAAATGATGTGCCCTTTAAGTGTTATAAAAGTTGTGATGTTTGTTTAATTTGTAACTTAATTTACTTTTCAATCCAGCCAATTGAATTGTTAAAACATGTTGAGGAACATTAATTCCAAAAGAATTGAATGTTCTACAACAAGAATGAAGAAACCATTTAATGTCCGTGAATGAATTGCATAGTTCATGGGGATTAAGTGCAAATAAATAGGGAAATGAGTTTTGATGGACTTCAAATTGGAGGTTTCATATTGATAGAATGGGATCCCCAATTTGGTCTTAAGATTGGTAACTAAAGCCTATGGTTAGCCTTCGGGTGAAGGGTGAGTGGGAGCTCTGATGTGAGAGCCGGTATCCTCCCAGCCTAGCCTTAGATTTAGTAACTAAACTTTAGATATGGCAATGTTCTTTACCTGCTTGGAAGAGGGGGTACTCTTTTAAAGGTAAAGAAGCAAATATGCTCCAAATTGGCACAACACAAATAATTACCATTCTTCATCATCCACACCTAATAATCTTTATGCAGGAAGAAAGACACTTTTCATATAGAAGTATCTTATAAATCACATAAGTTAGTGAGTTTGATAGTTAATGTAGTTCAGTAATTAGAAGTAATTGTAGTAGCTTTATTATACTTTGCATTAACTAGTGGTAGTACACTTAAGTAATTGTTACATTGGGTATTGGATTTTAGTGCTATATTATCTGATTTAAAGAGCGTTCACCTCCCTGTGGGATCGATAAATAGGACTCCATTAGAGCCCTGTATTACTTGATATGATACGTATACTTGCATTGAATTTGTGACTTTACTAAATCATTCTAAATATATAAATTCGACTTCATAAATTCTTGCTTAATATATAAAGTCGCGGTCAAGCTTTTGGCATCGTTGCCGGGGAGGTAGATAAACGGTACTTATTTATAGATATTGTAGTAACTGAAAATCTTTACTTTGTAGTGTGATTTTATATGCGTAGTAGTGGATCTGTAGGTTTGATACCTTACGATTCAGAGTTAGAGCGTACTATTAGAAAAATTAGAAAACAACAAAAAAAACTGAAAATTACTGTGAAATGGCGAATAATCAAGAGAATCAGAATATTAATGTTGGAAATTTGCCAAGACCTTTAAGAGATTATGCTAACCCAACAGGAGATGAAATTCATATAATTATTTAAAATCCTGATGTTGCTACTAATTCATTTAAACTTAAACCTGCTATTATCCAAATGGTACAAAATAATCAATTCGGAGGAACACCTAATGAAGACCCAAATTTACATCTCGCTAGTTTTTAAGAACTGTGTGCTACTTTTAAGTATGACGAAGTGTCGAGTGATGCTGTCAGACTTACACTTTTTCCCTTTTTCCTTTTTCCTTAAGGGATAAGGCTAAGGCGTGGTTAAACTTGTTAGCACCTGGATCTATTCGAACTTGGGGAGAACTTTCTCAAAAGTTTCTTTCGAAATATTTACCTCCATCGAAAACTGCTAAATAAAGAAATGATATCACATCATTTGGTCATTTTGAAGGAGAGTCAATATATGAAGCTTGGGAAAGGCTTAAAGATCTTCTTAGGAAGTGTCCACATCATGCTTTGCTAGATTGGTTAATAGTTCAAATTTTTTATAACGGATTAGTGGGATCATTAAGATCAATTATTGATGTTGCTGCTGGTGGATCGTTTATGTCAAAACCTTTTGATGAAGCATATTCATTAATTGAAGAGATGGGTACTAATGATTTTCAATGGCCCTCTGAACGGGTAAATCCTAAAAGAGTATCTAGTGTTCATGATTCTGACATGATGAGTATTATTGTTTCTCAAATAGCAGCACTTTCTAAGAAAATAGATCAATATGGAATGAATTATTATCAACCATCCTCAGTGTTAGAGGAAAATTCATTTGGGCAGATAACTGAATCTCAAACACCTTATAAAACTTTGAATGCGATTAATATACCTAATAACCCTTATTCGAATTTTTATAACTCTGGTTGGAAGAATCACTCAAATTTCAATTGGAATAATAATAATGCTAATGTGAACCCACAATGGAGACACAATTCTATAAACCCAGTTGGAAACTCAACCAACCACGGAAATACTAACTTTAGACAATCTTATCCTTATGGATTTAATAATAACCCACAGTTTAAGGATAAGAAGTTGTCTATAGATGAAATAATTTTGAATATGGGTAACCAATTACAAGTTCAAGGTGTTGTGATAAAAAATATTGAAAGTCAATTGGGACATATTTTCACTGCGCTTAATAATAGACCTTCTGGAACGCTTCCTAGTAATGTGGAGATCAATCCAAAAGATCAAAACAAGGAGAAACTTAAGGCTTTTCAATTAAGGAGTGGAAAAGAATTAGAAACTAGAATGCAGAAATAAGTTGAAGAAGAGAAGGAGAAGGTGAATATTGAAAAAGGTTCAAATAAGATTTATCCAGACCTGGATTATCCTCTTGAACCAATGAAGATTACTGTTGAGAAACCACCTCCTCCATTCCCTCAAAGATTGAAGCAGAAGAATAGGGATAATAGATTTGGAATATTTTTTGAAATCCTTAAGATGTTAACAATAAATATACCATTTGTTGAAGCATTAGAACAGATGCCTGATTATGCGAAATTTATGAAGGATATTGTTAAAAAGAAGAGAAATTTCACGGATCATGAGACTGTTGCACTTAGCGGAGAGTGTAGTGCAATAATTCAAAAAAAGCTTCCTGAAAAACTTAAAGATCCTAGTAGTTTCACTATCCCGTGTGCTATAGGTGAAAAGTTTTTTGGAAGAGCCTTATGTGATCTGGGAGCTAGTATTAATCTTATGCCTTTATCAACTTTCAAAAGATTGGGAATTGGAGAAATTTCTCCTACATCTGTAACTCTTCAATTACCTAATTGTTCTATTACTTATCCTAAGGGAGTGGTAGAAGACGTGTTAGTAAAAGTGGATAAATTTATCTTTCCTGTGGATTTTATTGTGCTTGATATGGAGGAAGATAAAGATATTCCAATTATTTTAGGCAGATCATTCCAAGCTACTGGAAGAACTATAATTGATGTTCGAAAAGGGGAATTAACTATGAGAGTTAATGATCAAGAGGTGAACTTTAATATTTTCAAATTTATGAAGTATCCCTCAGTTGCAAAAGATAATGAATATTTTAGGATGGAGGTATGCGAATATTTGAGAAATGATTATTTTAAAGAGATGTTTGAAAAGAAAGTGGAGTATGAAAGTATAATTGAAGATGAAACGAAAAATGAAACAGATTTAGATAATGAGAAGAATAAGGAATTGGAGTATATTCAGGAGAAATTTGAAGTGTTAGATACCATGGCAGGTGGAGATAAAAGTTTAATTTCATCTATTGTTAAACCTCCTTAACATGACATTAAAATTCTCCCTAAACATTTAAAGTATATGTTCTTATGAGAATCATCTACCTTACTAGTTATTGTATCTTCGGAATTAACTGAATATCAAGAACAAAAATTATTGGAAATCTTAAAAGATACAAAAGAGCTTTTGGATGGACTTTAGCAGATATCAAAGGAATCAGTCCTTCGAATTGTATGCATATAATTTTATTAAATGAAGAACATAAACCTAAAATTGATCCGCAAAGGAGATTAAATCCTACAATGAAAGAAGTAGTTAAGAAGGAGATTTTAAAATGGCTTGATGCTGGAATTATTTATCCTATTTCGAATAGTTCTTGGGTAAGTCCAATTCATTGTGTACCGAAGAAAGGCGGAGTGACTGTGGAAGTGGATGAAAGGAATGAAATTTTACCTACTAGACATGTTAATGGATGGCGAATTTGTGTTGATTATAGAAAACTAAATGCTGCCACCCAAAAAGATCACTTTCCTCTACCTTTCCTCGATCAAATGTTGGATAGACTTGCTGGACACAATTACTATTGCTTTTTGGATGGATATACTGGTTATCATCAAATACCTATTGCTCCTGAGGATCAAGAAAAGACAACATTTACTAGCCCCTATGGAACATTTGCTTTTCAAAGAATGCCTTTTGGATTGTGTAACGCACCTGCAACTTTTCAAAGATGTATGATGTCTATCTTTAGTAGTATAATAGTAATGGAATAGATGTTTTCATGGATGATTTTTCTGTGTTTGGAACTTCATTTGATATTTGTTTGGAAAACTTGGCAATAGTTTTGGAACTCTATGATAAAAGAAATTTAGTTTTGAACTGGGAAAAGTGTCAATTTATGGCTGCAGGGGGAATAGTGCTTGGGCATAAAATTTCTAAATATGGTATGGAGGTCGACCCTGCTAAAATTTGAGTGATTGAGAGATTACCACCAACCACTACTGTGAGAGAGGTGCGGAGTTTCTTAGGACATGCTGGATTTTATAGGCATTATATTAAAGATTTTTCTAAAATTACTAAACCTTTGTGCCAACTTCTAGAAAATGATAAGAAGTTTGATTTTAATGATAAATGTCTGTGTGCTTTTGAATTACTTAAAGAAAAATTAATCACTGCTCCTATAATTGTTTCACCTGATTGGAAGAAACCTTTTGAATTAATGTGTGATGCTAGTGATTATGCTATTGGAGTTGCGTTGGGGCAAAGGTATGATAAAACTTTCAAAGTTATTTACTATGCTAGTAAAACTCTTAATGATGCTCAAATTAATTATACCACTACTGAAAGAGAGTTATTATAGTATTTGCTTTCGATAAGTTTAGACCTTATTTAATTGGAACTAAAAGTATAGTGCATACTGATCATTCATCTATCAAGTATTTAATGCAAAAGAAGGATGCTAAACCTAGATTGATTAGATGGATACTCCTTTTGCAAGAATTTGATTTTAAGATAGTTGATAGGAAAGGGTCTGATAATCAAATTGTTGTTCATTTGTTAAGAATAGAATATGATAGATTTTCGGAATTTGAGAAGGAAGTTGCAGAAACTTTTCCTGATGAAAAATTGAATATTCTTATGGAAAAGAATTTGCCTTGGTATGCTAATATTGTGAATTATATTGTAAGTGATATTATACCATCAGATTTAACATGGCAACAACAAAAAAAATTTAAATATGATGCTAAATTTTAATTTTGGGATGAGCCACATGAAGAAATTAATCTAATCATTCAGAGATGTCATGATTATGAATTTGGAGGTCATTTTGGTGTTGATAAAACAACTTATAAGATTTTACAATCTGGATATTAATGGCCCACTCTTTTTCGTGATGTTTATAAATATGTTAAATTTTGTGATTGATTTCAAAGAGTAGGTAATATTTCTAGAAGAAACAAAATGCCTCTGAATTACAATTTGGAAGTTGAAATTTTTGATTTATGGGGATTAGATTTTATGGGACCATTTGCACCTTCATTTGGAAATTTATATATATTGGTCGCTGTTTATTATGTTTCGAAATGGATTAAAGCTGTTGCTTTAACAAGATGTGATGCTCGAAGTGTTTCTAAATTTAAAAAAAAAAATAAATTTACAAGATATGAAATGCTGAGAGTGATTATAACTGATGGTGGATCCCATTTCAGAAACAATCAAATTAAGAGATTAACTGAAAAATATAACATTATTCATAGAATCTCTACTGCATATCATCCCAAGAATAGTGGTTTAGCGGAAGTATCGAATCAGGAAATTAAAAGAATTTTGGAGAAAATAGTGAATATTCATAAATTAGATTGGCCTGCTAGATTAGACACCTCATTATAGGCTTATTGGACTGCTTTTAAGACACCTTTTGGAATGTCTCCTTATAGATTAGTGTTTAGCAAAACTTGCCATTTGCCGGTTGAATTGGATCATAAAGCATATTTGGCGATTAAGGAGTTGAATTTTAATTTGAGAAATGCAGGAAAAAAAGATTTATGCAATTAAATGAGTTGGAAGAAATTAGAAATGAATCATATCATAACGACAGGATTTATAAAGAGAAAATGAAATTGTGGCATGATTAGAAGATATTGAAAAAACAATTTGAACTGGGACAAAGAGTTTTATTATCTAATACGAGATTGAATTTATTTCCGGGAAAAGTTAAGTACAGATGGATAGGACCTTTTACTGTAGTAAAAGTTCATTCTTTCGGAGCTGTTGATATTGAGGATCCTAAAACTTGAAATACTTTCAAGGTTAATGTGCATCGTTTAAAACCTTACTTTTGAGGGTTTTTACCTGATTTCAAAGAGGTATTAATGCTAAGTTATCCTAGTTAACTGAATGGTTTGTCGGGCTGACAACGTTAAACTAAACGCTTTGTGGGAGGCAACCCATGTGTATTTGTGTGTTGAGTTTGCTTGCTTATTGTTGTTTGTACTTTTAGTTTAATATTAGAGAATCCTAATTACCCCTAAATAAGTTAAAAATTAAAAATATATTGGATCGTATTGTGAAAATGAAGTATTTCGAGCCAAACGATGTTTGGTGAAAATTTTTACCATCGAATTTCTAGTTTGAGCGCCGCCGGCGCCCTATCGAGCACCGCCGGCACCCAAATTCTGGGTGACGGTTTTTACCTTTTAAAATACAGTTTCTGGTGGTTTTGAGCGGGATTTTCTTCCTTAAAACACCCCAAAAATGTATTTTAAATCCATAACCACTAGAGAAACGAAAACTCCCTTTCTCAATTTTCATCCCATGGATTCCCACTCCATTGAACTCCCTAGATCTCGCATCTACAATAGACGGAAGTTCATTAGTTTCGAGGCGCAAAGTCTATTCCGTAAAGTGATGATGAAGAGAAGGATTATCAAGGAAAGAGGCTTTGTGAATCGAGGTTTGGAGAGTCCGACTATAAGAGTTTAAGAGATAGTGAGGCAAAGAAGTTGGGAAGTGTTATTCTACACTACCGCCGCAATGGTTGTTCCGGTTGTGAAAGAATTATATGCAAATCTTCATGGGATCAACCAGGGATGTGTTTTTGTGCGAGGAAGGTATGTACCATTCACTCCTGCGAGGATAAATGATCTCTTCATGATAGAAAGTGTACCTATTTGTCATTATGTAAATTTTAATGCAACGAGCAATGATATGAACAACATCTATCGTTATTTGACGGATGAGAATGAAGAATGGGAAGTAAGGGATAATGGATATATCAGTTTCTCTTCTTCATCCTTGAATCTGGTATCAAAGCAGTGGCATTAGTTTATTTCAACAAAATTAATTCCTACTATGAAGATAAGTAAGGTAACGAATGAAAGTGCTAATCTGAATTTCTGCATACAAACTGGAAGGCCAGTGGATATTGGATCAATCATTACTAAATCTGTATTGGGATTGATTGTGCATGGATCTAAATATGGGCTTGGACACCCATCCACCATATTTCTGTTATGTAGTCAATCACAAGTGCCATATGAGAGTTGGGAAAAAGTTCTTCTACACTGAAAACCTATTGATCCCACTGATCTTTATGACTACCGTGCAGTAGGTGATGAAGGAGACATGGATGTGCTTGCTGATTAGCCCACTGAGAGTTCACAATCTATCCAACCTTACTATTCTGAAAGTTCGAGGGTGATATTAAAGAAGATAAAGAAGTTGGAAAATGAGGTACAGAATATTATGAATGCAATTAATAATATTTCTGATTTATTTGATCACATTGATTGGAGGATGAAAGAGCAATTTGTTCATACTGGTCGAATTGAGTTGGGTTTGGTTAATCTGTTGAAGAAGAATGCTGTGGTGGCTGAAGATTCATCTGATGAATTCCTATATCATCCATTCTACAATCTGTTCGTTCATCATCAATCAATGGGAGACATTAGAGAGGATGAGACTTCTGAGACTGATGAGGAGTAATTAGTAGATTTTATATGCTGCTTTGTTATGTTTAAGTGTTTGCTTTGATTGCTATGTCGTTTGCTTTGCTTTGTTTTAGTAGGGTGTGTTTGGACTTTGCTTTGATTTCTTGTGTGTACTTGGGACTTAGTGTTTGCTTATCGTAGTGTACTTGCAACACTAAGGATCTAAGGAGTGTTGCTTGTATTTGATGAACATATGTGTGTAATCGTTGTATCGTGGATTTTATATATATGAAAGTAATGTGATGTGTTGCTTGTGTAAATTCATGTTGTTTAATGTTTGTGAGATGAAATAGATGCTTGTTGATGTGTTAAATAGGAATGCAGAGGTTGAAAAGATTGAATTTGCGAAGAAAATTTTTGAACCCAATAGAATTTTAGACTGGAGCCGCCAGCGCCCAAATCCAGAGAAACGGGCTATTATTTTGAATTGAGCACCGCCGGCGCCAGATCGGGCTCCGCCGGCGCCCAAATACCGAGAATAGCCCGGGACCCTTAAAAATTTGCGAAAATAGCCTGGGTCCCTTTATTCCGCCATTTCTTTCTTCTCCCACCTCCATATTCGCAATTTTGAATCTTTAGAGCTTGTTAGATCTCGGATTAGAGAGGATTTCAAGGATTTCTTAAGCCAGATCTACATTTCTCTTTGTAAGAGCTTTACTTTAACCTAACATTTTTGAATTTTCGCCATGTGAAACTCTCACATTGTTATATGATATTTTTAGAGATTTTTGAGAAAAAGTGAAGTTTTATATGGTAGAATTTATTCTTACTTGAATAGATTAATGCTTGGAGTTAATACATAGTGGATTTAGAATTTATTGGCAAATTTTTGCAATTTTTCTAGAAATTCACATGGCTCCTAGAACGAGTAAGGGGAAGCGAAAATTTGATTGGGACGATGAAAGATTTGTTAATGTTAAGGCTCAGTTTCACTTCAACTCTCAATTCCAAAATAAGAAGGGTAATCAGGATCGAGCGTTTGAAAATTCTGGTGGATCTATAGAACAGTTAATTTCTGAGCGAAATTGGTAACATTTCTATTACTTTTCTGCTTATGCTGTTTTGGGAGTAGTCCGAGAATTTTATGCTAACGTGCCCTGGTCTGAAATGGAATATGTGCTAGTCCGAGGAAAACTATTTGAGTTCACCCCACAACGTATCAATACATTTTATCAAATTCGAGAACCTTTTGTTTGTGAATTTGAGAATTTTGATACTAGTGAAGGGAATTTGATGAGTGAAATCACGTATCTGACCGATGGAAGAGGGGAATGGAAGATGAATCAGAGACAGATGATTAACTTATCTGCTTCTACTATAATTGTTGCTTCTAAAGCATGGCATTATTTCATTTCTTCAAGTTTATTGCCTTCTTATCATCACAGTGAAGTTAATAGCGATCGAGCTATTTTAAATTATTGCATCCAGAATATGAAGAGGATTAATATTGGAGATGTTGTCTTCAAGAGCATTCACTCTATTGCCAAAGGAGAAACAACTGGTAGATTAGGATATCCTGCCCTGATTCATGCCCTTTATGTTCAGTCTGGAGTGGAGTATAGTAGTTCTGAGGAAGTGGCGATACCTTTGAGACCTATTATGAAGACCATTATTCGTACTTATGAGGCTCATGTGGGTGCAAGAGAGGAGAGTAGGAGTACTGATATTTCTACCATGAGTTATGATGTCCCATCTACTTCTGAGCCCCCGACACTATCTGATGTCATGCAGCAGTTGAGATTGCTAAGTGATAGTACTGATAGGATGCATCGTAGGATGGATGTATTTGAGGTCAGGAGTGATGTGAATGATCACTATTTGCAGAGAAGAGTTGAGTTCGATATGGCTTATTACGATGCTCAGGCCAGATTTATGATGTGGGAGTCCGATGTGACATTTCCTCCTTGCCTTGATTATACACCGTACAAGCCTGGACCTTTTGAGCCTGCTGAAGACCCTGCTACTGATCCTAATGATGGAGACTAGTAGATAGTTTTTTTGTTTTATTTTTATTGTTCTTAGTCTGTTGAGATGTATTGATGTGATGTAGTGGACATTTACTTTTCATGTGATGTGTAACCCTGTGTGTACTATGTGATGTAGTGTCATTTATTTTTCATGTTGAACTGTTAGTTGTACTGTTATGTGGTGTGATAATTTGCTTTATGTTATAGTGTTCTGTTGGATATTTAGTTGTTTAATGTTTATTTCTCTTTACCCATGCAAATATTTAAAATTGTTATATCACTGCTACTAATTATTTCATGCTTGCTAGCTGTAAATTTTGATTAATACCGGGTAAATTGTGAAGATTTCAAAATCTCAGCACATAACGATTAGTTTTCTTTTACTCTCAACTATTTCAAATTTATTGAAAAATGTAAGTTTGGGGGAGGGTAGAGAAATGTTAAACTTTTAATTGTTCTCAATTATTATATTTATAAAAATTTTATTAGCATAACTTTTGGCAATTGAACCTCATTATAAGATAACTAAAACTTTTCAATTTAGTTGAATATTATGGAAGGAAAGGATAAAAAGTTTTAGTGATAAAAGTTAATTTTATAGAAGAAAGATATTTGGTATGAAAGGATTTGATTATAGTCAACTATTTAAAGTAAAGAAAACTGTATTTTTTTTTGAAATATTAAGGGATTTAGTATTGTGTTGGAAGAGATTGTAACTTTATGATGAATAATAAAGCTTGTACTTAACTATAAAGTAAAGAGATGACTTAAAGTTTGAACTTTATAAAGAGGAGAGTGAAGTTCAAAATCATTAAAGGCTATCCAGATATAGTAATCCTCAGAAAAAGTAAAGAAAAGAAAAAGAAAAAGAAAAAGAAAATAAAAAGAAAAAGAAAAGAAAAGAAAATTCTTATGAGGAGAAGATTGAGGAGATGACTAATCAAAAATTGGCTTCACTTGAATCACCTTAAAGGGAGAGCTTGATTTCATTTCTGAATTTATGTTTAAGGTACTAGCCTACATTCTAATAAAGTTTGCATGAACTCTTTTTTCACATAGTCCTTTAAAGCACTCTTAATATAACAAATTATGGTTCATCTTGAAATAAATAGAAGACTAGAACTCTTAGACTTAAGTACTGAATATTCTTATACCTGTAATGTTAACCTGAGTTGCTAAACTTTTTCTAAAAATCTAAACACTCTATTCATTTGAATGAAAAATTTTGGTCTCTTATAATTGAAAAGTACATTGCCTAGAGTTATATTTTTATGTCATAAAAGGATTACTTGAGGACAAGTAATAGTTTAAGTTTGGGGGATTTTGATGCACCAAAAAATATATACTCTTTTAGCTATATGTTTTTACCTATTTTTGGTGATATTGCACTTTAAAGGAATGTATTTTTCATGATTTGTTGCAGGTATGATGATTATAGGTGATTGGAGCGAAAAGATGCAAAAGGAACGAATTTGGAGCAAAATGGAGCAATTTGGAGGAAAAAAGCCCTGGCCCCGCCGGCGCCAGAATGGGCTCCACCGGCGCCCTATGTCGGTTCACTTCAAATTCAAATGTTTTGGCGGATTTTTTAAGAGGTGCTTGAAGAAACTCTTGGGGAATTCATTCCTAACATTAAATTAAGTGTCCAAGACGAAAATAGAGAGGAGGAAGAGAAGAGAATTGCTGTAGAGAGTGTAAGGAAAGTGTGAGAGAGAGTTAGGGCTTGTGATTTTAAGAGAGATTCTTCTCTAAGGAGGGGAGAAGAGGGAGTAAAGTGAATGATTGCTTCTTCATCCTTGTTCCAAGGAGAGAATCAAGTGTTTTAAGGAAGAGAAAAGGAATCAAGGGGACTTTGAAGGAATTTGCTTGGGGAAGAGAAAGAGATAAGTTGTATTTACTATTGTAGTTTCTATGACTCTTCTTTTATATATAAAATCCATGTGTTTTTATATCTTCTCCATGGTTAGTGAGTAGTCTCCCTTGCCTTTCTTCTTGCATGAATTAATCATGATATGGTGATGTGGAAATGATGTGCCCTTTAAGTGTTATAAAAGTTGTGATGTTTCTTTAATTTGGAACTTAATTTACTTTTCAATCAAGCCGATTGAATTGTTAAAACATGTTGAGGAACATTAATTCCAAAAGAATTGAATTTTCTACAACAAGAATGAAGAAACCATTTAATGTCCGTGAATGAATTGCGTATTTCATGGGGATTAAGTGCAAATAAATAGAGAAATGAGTTTTGATGGACTTCAAATTGGAGGTTTCATGTTGATAGAATGGGATCCCCAATTTGGTCTTAAGATTGGTAACTAAAGCCTATGATTAGCCTTCGGGTGAAGGGTGAGTAGGAGCTCCAAAGTGAGAGCCGGTATCCTCCCAGCTTAGCCTTAGATGTAGTAACTAAACTTAAGATATGGCAATGTTCTTTACCTGCTTGGAAGAGGGGTACTCTTTTAAAGGTAAAGAAGCAAATATGCTCCTATTTGGCACAACACAAATAATTACCATTCTTCATCATCCACACATAATAATCTTTATTCGGGAAGAAAGACACTTTTCATATAGAAGTATCTTATAAATTACATAAGTTAGTGTGTTTGTTAGTTAATATAGTTCGGTAATTAGAAGTAATTGTAGTAGCTTTATTATACTTTGCATTAACTAGTGGTAGTACACTTAAGTAATTGTTACATTGGGTATTGGATTTTAGTGCTATATTATCTGATTTAAAGAACGTTCACCTCCCTGTGGGATCGATAACTAGGACTCCATTAGAGCCCTGTATTACTTAATGGGACACGTATACTTGCATTGAATTTGTAACTTTACTAAATCATTCTAAATATATAAATTCGACTTCATAAGTTCTTGCTTAATATATAAGGTCGCAGTCACCTGTCACTCTAAAGTTCTCTAATTTTACTCCCCATTAAAACTTATCTCCCAATATATTTGCATTAAATCATATGGACTACAATTCTCACACATATAATTGCATGTGATTCTTTCCAATTGTTGATTGAGACAATACCACATTGGATCTTACAGAATCTCACAACAATTTTAACTTCTTAATTGGCCACATCATAAAGTAAATTAAGTACAAGGAATTAAATGATCACAATTACTTCCAGCATTAAACACTTATACTTTCCACAACATACTTCCAAAATTTAATTACTTCATCATCTAAGAAAGAAAAAGATACAGTAAACAACTCATATTTCATGAAAAAAATATAAGCACAACTTGATTTGAAAGCATAAAACATAATGAAAACACAAAAAATCATACTTAAAAATAATGTGTAAAAAGAAAGATAAATACTTATCTGAAAATCCTCTCCACAAGACTCTGGAAGTTCCTCTGAAATTTTGCTTTCCACAATACAACTCTATAGAGGGTGGCGCCCAACTCTGATGACTCAAATAAAAACATTAGACTTCAATAAAAACTAGAGAAAATGATGAAAGAAAATTGGTGAGAAGAAGGCTTCACACCAACCCTTTTTCCTTTCTTACTCTCTACTATCTACTAACAACTATAGAACTACACTCTCCAGAATTGAGGTCAATTGGGGTGGTTTGGTTTGACATTGGGTTCACTTGGGTTAAAAATGGGTCAAATTGGGGGTTTTGATAAAAGTAGGATAAATTTGCAAAATTGGCCCATGGTGTAGTTGAAAAAATGACATTGGGAATATTTGGGATTTTCTCGAATTTTTTGGGAATTTTCTGAATTTTTGAATTTTTGGGGTAGAAGGGTATTTTGGTAATTTTGGGGGGTTTAGGGGTATTTTTGGAAATTTTGGTATTTTTGGCCAAAGATGGTCAGTTTGAATGGTGGGAAGTGTTTAGGATTGATTTTGAGGGATCTTGGGTAATTTAGGCAATTTTGCAAATTTTGGGTCATTTCAGGGACATTTGGTAGGTTTGGTGGGTCCGGGGCCCCGGGGGTCAAAAATTGAAATTTTGAAAAAAAGAAGATTGATCAAATGTGAGTGAAATGGAATCATTTGGTTGAGCCATGAAGCCATATTAAGCCCATATGAGCCAAGAGAGGACTCATTTGAGGCATTCACTATGTTGTTCCTAACCCTCTTAGCCGGGGGCTTAGGGGTTAAGGACCATCCATATGAATTACCTACATGAGTCAGGAGGTCAAGTTGGGTGAGAGTGTGGTTTTAGGACTTGGAATGTGTGTGAGACTGTAGTGTATGTGCAAGTCAACCCTCACCAAGACCAGGCCACCGAGGGTATTTTTAAGGCCAAAAAGTCCTATAGGGAACTCATCCTTTAAACCTCCACATTTGATTTCAACCCTCTAGGTGATTAGGGGTCTACAATCATGCTTGTGGGGTTTGCATGGAGTTAAGAAGTAGTTTGAATTTCTAAAGGGTGAGTTCCATTTCTTGTCCTCTAAGATTAGTCAAAGGAAAAGCCTAAGGCTAGATCCTAAGTACTAAAGAGAGAAGCAAAAGACCTCATCAAAAATGAGGTCAACAGATGCCCGATGTGTAACTCAGACATACCCAGGCTTCCTTCCTCTTCAGGGGCATTCTCAATATGCCCAGACTGCAATGTACTCCAGTTAGAGGAGTATGGAACCTTTAAAGCATACGCAGCTGCTTCATTAAAAAGACAACTTGGAGAACGACTGGGTGTTGAGCCATACATCCCATAATTTATCCAGCTACCATCACCACCACCGATACCGGATTACATTATGGCAAGGATAAGACAGGTTCAAAAGAAAGATGACTTCGAAAGCTACAACATCAGCCAGGGGAAAACTGTTAATATTTTGGAAGGCCTTGAATCGTACACCAACGTATTCTCGCTGATAAACCTAAAATATATAGTATTTTTATGCAAATTTTATACCTATTTTTAATGATATTGCACTTTAAAGGTATGTTTTCTTGTGTTTTTGGTTGCAGGTGCATAAAATTGAAGAATTTGAAGTAATTTGAGCAAAAGAAACAAAAATGGACCAAAATGGAGCATACTAGAGCAAAACGGGTCAAACCGGAGCATACCGGCCTAAAACGGGTCGAATTGGACACTTATGTACCTGTGTCTGGCGCTTAAGCACCAAATTTGGCACTTAGCCTCCAGACATTGGAGCTTAAGCGCCAAACCGATGGCGCTTAGGCGCAAGTGACGGTTTTGGGCGTAATTTCATCAATATAACTTGGATTTTGACAATTTTCGACGTGTTTTAAAGCTTATTTCGAGAAAAATTCATTGGAAATGATAAAATGGACTTTCTAGAAGATTTGGGGGCGGTTATGAGGAGTTATTATTGAAGAGATGTGTCTCTTGGAGTGAAAAGACACTTAAGACATCCCTTTGGAAGATTCATTGAATGTGGACTCTTTTGGAGAGACACTTAAGCATCTCTTGGGAAATTATAATTAAGGCTTGGAAACTCTTGAAGAAGAATATTTAGAAAAGGGATAGGAACTATTAGAAGAGGAGAAGAAGGCCAAGAAGAAGAAGACTTGGGGCGTGAGCCCTGAGTGGGGCGCCAAAGTGAGAGAGAAAGAGAGAGTGTGAGAGATTTTCTTTTTCTTTTCTTTTCACTTTGTTCTTGGAGAGGATTGAAGGAGATTGCTTTTTCTATATAGGGTGAGTTTGATTTTCATCAGAGATAAGTATTTTCATTGTATTTTTATTTTGATTTATTAGTTTGTTTATGTAGTTTTAAAGACTTGTTCAATGAAAAGTTCTTGTTGTTTCTCCATGTATAGTGAGTAGTTTTCTTTACACCTCCCTCTTACAATGAATTAGCATGCATTTGTAGGATATATAATTGAGTAGAGTGAGAATATATTGTGAAGATTTTACCTTGTTCTTCATTTACATGTAAACTTGATCAACTTGCATGTTAACATCTGTTGTGAGAACATGTAAGAATCAATGCGGTATTGTCTCAGTCAACTATTGGTAAGAATCACATGAGATTCTATGGGTGAGAATGTAGTCCATATAATTGAGTGCAAATAAATAGGTAGATATGTTTTTTAATGGGGAGTAAAATTAGAGGATTTTAGGGTGACAGGCTAAAGCCCCCTAATTTGGTTTGAAGTTTTGAATTTTGTTATGAGAAGTTGACCTATAAAAAAATACCTATTTCTTTATGTCTTAATTCTTATCAATTTCTAAGGATATTATGCTTTAATGAAAGGTATTTTTTGTGTTTTTGGATGTAGGTGATGTAAAAAAATCCAAAAAGGGAAATGGAGCAAAAAGGAGCAAAAAGGAGCAAAAATGGAGCAAAATACAAAAAGTATAAAAAAATATGGCTCGGCGCCTAGGCGCTGAAGTTGGCGCCTAAGCGCCAGACTCGATACAGAACTGTCAAGTTTTTGACAACGTTTGAACGGTTATTTTGATGGAGTGAGCGGTTATTGGACATTCTAGAAGACTGGCAGTTGTTCCTTGATAATAGGACATGTGATACATTGCATTTGGATGCTCCAAATCGATTTTAATCGCGAAGAGGTGCGAGCCAAATTGAAGAGGTGCGAAGAACTGGACGCGGTGTCCGGCGCCTAGGCGCCAGACAGACCTTCTAGAAGATTCATTGATTGTGGACATATTTTGAAGAGGTGCCTCAAGGCAACCCTTGAAGCCTATAAATAGGAGTCCATTTCTTCAAAAAAACGTGGCCCCCATTGTAACCCCTTTCTCTTATCCACTTTAGGATCTCTCATCCTTAGAGAGAGAAATAGAGAGAGAAATTTAGGGCCACTTTTGTTTAGTTTAGTGAGTTTATTTTCAAGTTGTTGCATTTGGAGTTCATTACACTCGTGGAGTTAGTAGGAATCGGAAGATCTGTAGAAGGAATATTTGAGATAAGTATTTTATATTTGATTCAAAGTTTATTTATTATGTTTTACTGTTTATATTCAATGTGTTACGAGTAGTTAGTTTACTTTCTTCCTTCAATTATGAAGAGATAAATAAGATAATAAAAGATTCGATGGAGAATTGAAATTCAAAATATTTTCTAAACATTGTGATGACATTAATACCTGATCTTACTTTACTTTTTAAATTGGCCATTTAAATTGTTAAAACTTGTTAAAGAGTTTTGAGACCTAGAAGGAGAAAAACTCTTAACTTGTAAGTGTCACATGAATTCTTAGGTAGTCGAAGGCCATGTGCGGGCTATTCAAGGTGAAGTGCAAAAAAATAGGAAGATAAGATTTAAAGGGCGTAGAATTGATAAGTTTTTAGAGTGACAGACTAAATTTTTATAATTTGATTTATAGATTAGGAAAGGGTCACTAGTAGGGCCGACCATAGCCACCCTTGAACATCTAGTAGTGTGAGTCTTGATTAACCCATTCTACTAACAATACATCCAGACCTGATCTGTAAATTAGCCAATGTTCTTTGCACCTGGATCAAATGGTAAAGAATAGGAATGCTTCTATTTGACACAATATCATAAATCAAATTCTACAACAAATATTAAATTATCTTAAAAATCTTAGATTAATTGAAGGGAAGAAAGTTGTTTATTTTATATAGTTTTCATAAAATCATTGTCTTAGTATTGTTTTCTTTATTTGCATCTAGTAAATTAATAGTAATTTATAGTTAGATTAAAATATAAAAAGATTTTTGAAGTACAATATTTAGAAATTTATTACTATAAGTTTTCCCCGTGGGATCGATACTGGGGTCTTTGTTTCAAAGCCCTATATTACTTGAAATGATACATATACTTGCGTAGTACCCAAAAAGTATATAAAATATTTTCTTTTTAAAATTATATTTTGCTATATAAACATATATTTAAAAAATTTTATTTGGTACACATCTATATAGCAAGTTATTCCAGGTCAAGTGGTTCGCGCCTTCGCCAGAAATTAAATTTTCTAGCAGTGTTAAAAAATTCTTGTATTTGGAAGTACAATAGTCGGGTCAAGTTTTTGGCGCCTTTGCCGGGGAAGAAATAGAATAGTTATAAATTTTTTTTAAATATTATATTTCCAAAAATATAAAAATATATATATATAAAAAAAGATATATATACAAAAATTGTATTCCTTGTTTTATGCGAAGATTTGGTTCTGAAGGATTAATACCTTTAGATTCTGAATTAGAAAGAACAATTAGAAAAATTAAAAAGGGAAAACAAATTAAAAAATTTCATGAAATGGCTACTTTACAAAATCCAATTTAACTTAATGATCAAAATGTTTATAAACCATTAAGGGATTATGCTAACCCTACAGTTGATGAACTTCATAGTAGTATTCAAATACCCACTGTAGATGCTAATTCTTTTGAACTTAAACTGTCTATTATTCAAATGGTGCAAAACAATCAATTTGGTAGAACACCAAATGAGGATCCAAATTTACACCTTGTTAGTTTTTTAGAACTTTGTGCTACCTTTAAATATAATAATGTTTCTGATGATGCTATTAGACTTAGACTCTTTCTTTTTTCTTTAAGAGATAAAGCAAAGAGGTGGTTAAACTCATTAGCGACTGGTTCTATTAAAACATGGGCTGAAATGGCAAAAAAATTCCTTGCTAAATATTTTCCTCCTTCTAAAACTCGCTAAATTAAGAAATGATATTACTTCGTTTAGTCAATTTGACGAGGAGACAATATATGAAACTTGGGAAAGATTTAAAGAACTATTAAGAAAATGTCCTCATCATGCTTTACCGGATTGGTTAATTACTCGAAACATTTTATAATGGATTAATTGGATTTTTAAAATCAATTATTGATCTTCTTCTTGGAGGTTCTTTAATGTCTAAATCATTTGAAGAAGCTTACACTTTAATTGAAGAAATGGCTAATAACAATTTTCAATGGCCTTCCGAAAGGATTAATCCTAAAAAGATGGCAAGTATTCACGATAATCAAGCCTTTTCTATCTTAGCTTCACAAGTAGCAGCAATGTCTAAGAAATTAGATAATTTTGCAATTAATATTTCACAAAATAACTCTGCTAATATTGAAGATTCTCAAACTATTGAATCTTTACAAGCTATTGCAAGTAAAAATAATCCTTATTCAAATTATTATAATCCTGGGTGGAAAAATCATCCTAATTTTAACTGGAATAATTCACAACATAATGGGGTAATAATCAATCTCATCCCACTGGAAATTGGAATAATCAAGTTAATCCAAATTATAAACCTCCTGGATTTAATAATCAACGAGAAAAATTTATCAATAGAAGAATTAATTTTACAAATGAATATTCAATTACAAAATCAAAATACTGCTATTCGTAATATTGAAAATCAAATGAGGCAAATTGCTACTTTAATTAATAACAGACCTGTAGGAACACTTCCTAGTAATGTTGAAATTAATCCAAAGGAAACTGGAAAAGAACATGAACAAGTTAAAGCTGTGCAACTTAGAAGTGGAAAGGAATTAAAAGAAAGAATGCAGAATGAAATTGAAAAAGAGAATGAATTGAAGAGATTGAAAAACCTAAAGAAACTCTCTCTCCTAGTCAAGATCAGACTGTAATACCTGTTAATGTGGAAGTTGAAAAACCACCACCCCCTTTTCTTAAAATACTTAAACAGCAGAAACTAGATCATCAATTTTCTAAGTTCTTTAAAATCTTTAAGAAACTTACTATTAACATACCTTTTGCTGAAGCTTTGGAACAAATGTCAAATTACGCAAAATTTATGAAGGATATTTTAAGCAAAAAAACAAAAATTTGAAGCTTTTGAAACTATTGCATTAAGTGAAGAATGCAGTGCAATAATTCAAAAGAAATTACCTGAAAAGCTTAAGGATCCTGGAAGTTTCACTATACCCTGTGCTATTGGAGAAAAATTTTGTGGAAAAGCATTATGTGATTTAGGAGCAAGTATTAATCTCATGCCATTTTCTATCTTTCGAAGATTGGATTTAGGAGATATTACTCCCACCACTGTAACCCTTCGATTAGCGATAGATCTATCACTTATCCTAAAGGAGTTATAGAGGATGTCCTTGTTAAAGTGGAAAGATTTATCTTCCCTGTAGATTTCATAGTACTTGATATGGAAGAAGATAAAGAGATACCTATTATTTTAGGGAGACCTTCTCTAGCTACCGAACGAGTTATGATTGATGTGCAAAAGGGAGAACTAACCATGAGAGTTAATGATCAAGAAATTAAATTCAATGTTCTTAAATCAATGAAGTACCCTGATAAAGAGAAATGTTATCGAATGGATATAATTGCCTATTTAATTGAAAAACATTATCAAGAAAAATGTAAAGTCATTTCTGAAGAAAAATTTGAATTTTTAACTGATGAAAATGAAGTAGTAGAAGAAGAAGAAACTCATTTTATTAAAGATAATTGGGAAACTTTAGACATAACTCAAAATGATATACTTTTACCATCAATTAAAAGAGCCCCTGACTGGAATTACAAATGTTACCTTCACATTTAAAATATGCATTTCTTGAAAATTCGTTAACTTTACCTATTATTATTTCTTCTGAACTGAGTAGAGATCAAGAAGAAAAACTACTAGGTGTGTTAAAGAATTATAAGAAAGCTTTTGGTTGGACTATTGTTGATATAAAAGGAATAAGCCCTTCCATTTGCATGCATAGAATCTTATTGGAAGAAACTTTTAAACCTACTATAAAATCGCAAAGAAGATTAAATCCTATCATTAAAGAGGTTGTTAAAAAATAAATTATTAAGTGGTTAGATGCTGGTATTATTTATCCTATTTCGGATAGTCAATGGGTAAGTCCTATTTATTGTGTTCCAAAGAAAGGGGTGTAACTGTCATTGTTAATGATAAAAATGAACTAATTCCTACATAAAAAAAGTTACTGGATGACAAATTTGTATTGACTATAGGAAATTAAATAAAGCCATTAGAAAGGATCATTTTCCTTTACCTTTCTTGGATCAAATGCTCGATAAATTAGCTGGACACCCTTATTTCTGTTTTCTGGATGGATATTCTGGTTATCATCAATTACTTATTGCTCCTGAGGACCAAGAAAAGACAACATTCACAAGTCCTTATGGAACATTAGCTTTTAGAAGAATGCCTTTTGGTTTATGTAATGCACCTGCAACTTTTCAAAGATGTATGATGTCAATATTTTGTGATTTGATTGACAATGGAATTGAAATATTCATGGACGATTTTTCGCTTTTGGAACTTTTTTTGAATCTTGTTTGGAAAACATAGCCAAAGTTCTGAAAGATGTGAAGAAACAAATTTAGTTCTTAACTAGGAAAAATGTCAATTCATGGTCACAGAAGGCATTGTACTTGGTCACAAAGTGTCACAAAAAGGGATGGAAGTAGATCAAGCAAAAGTGAAAATTATTGCTGAATTGCAACCACCTACTACTGTTACTGATGTGAGAAGTTTCTAGGTCATGCTGGATCTTATAGAAGATACATAAAGGATTTTTCTAAAATTGCTAAACCTCTTTGTCATTTATTGGAATAAAATGCAAAATTTGAATTTAATAAACAATGTATTAATGCTTTTAATATTCTAAAAGAAAAATTAATAACTACACCTATCATTGTTGTACCTAATTGGAATAAATCTTTTGAATTAATGTGTGATGCAAGTGATTTTGCAATTGGAGCTGTATTAGGAAAAAAATATGAGAAAATTTTCAAAGTTGTATATTATGCTTAGTAAAACTCTCACCGAAACACAAAGATATTACACTACCACCGAGAAAGAGCTTCTAGCTATAAGTATATGCCTTTGATAAATTTAGACCTTATCTTCTTGGTACTAAATGCATAGTTCATACTGATCATTCTGCTATTAAATATCTATTATCTAAGAAGGATTGTAAACCTAGACTTATAAGATGGGTTTTACTTCTACAAGAATTTGATTTTCAAATAGTAGATAGAAAAGGAACTGAAAACCAAATTGCTGATCATTTGTCTAGAATTAAAAATGATATTATTTCAGAAGAAAATATAAATGAGAAATTTCCTGATGAATCTTTATAAGTAATTCAAGGATGCAAAACACCTTGGTATGCTGATATTGTTAATTATTTAGTTAGCAATATTTTGCCTTATGACTTGGATAACAAATTTATTAAGAAATTTAAATATGATGCTAAATCTTATATTTGGGATGAACCTCATTTATTTAAAATTGGTAAAGATTCTATGATTCGAATATGTGTACCTTATGAGGAAACTTTTGCTATTATTCAAAAAGGTCATGATTCTAATTTTGGAGGACGCATTGGCATAGATAAAACTGCATTTAAAATTTTAAATTCTGGATTTTATTGGCCTACCTTATTTAAAGATGTGAGACATTATGTGAAAACATGTGATCGATATCAAAGGATGGGAAATATATCTAGGAAGAATGAAATGCATTTAAACTATATATTGGAAGTTGAAATTTTTGATATATGCGGTTTAGACTTTATGGGACCATTTGTTCCATCATCTGGAAAAATTTATATTTTATTAGCAGTTGATTATGCTTCAAAGTAGATTAAAGCTGTTGCTTTACCAATCTGTGATTCCAAAAGTGTTTCTAAATTTTTAAAGAAAATGATATTTTCAAGATTTGGAATGCCTAAGGTAATTATCACTGATGGTGGAAGTCATTTCAGCAATATAAGAATTCAATCATTACTACAAAAATTAGGAATTAAACATAGAATTGCAACTGCTTATCAACCACAAACAAGTGGAATGGTCAAGTATCAAACGGAGAAATTAAAAGAATTTTAGAAAAGATCGTTAATCCTAAAAGAACCGATTGGGTTGATATACTTGATTCTGCATTATGGGCTTATAGAACAGCTTATAAGACACCAATCGGAATGTCACCTTATTGGTTAATTTATGGTAAACATTGTCACTTACCTGTAGAAATTGAGGATAAAGCTTATTGGGTGATAAAAGAGTTTAATTTTAATTTGAATAAAGCAGGATAAAAGCGATTATTGCAACTAAATGAGATGGAAGAAATAAGAAATGAATCATATGAAAATGCGATGATTTATAAAGAGAAAATGAAGATGTTGCATGATAAGAAAATTTCAGGAAAAATTTTTGAACCTGGACAAGAAGTATTACTGTTTAACTCTCGTTTAAAACTTTTTCCTGGAAAATTAAGATCTAAATGGATTGGACCCTATATAGTTGAGAAAGTATACCATTATGGAGCTGTGGATATTAAAGATCCCAAAACAAAAAAAAATTTTAAAGTAAAAGGATTAAGATTGAAGCCTTATTTGGGAGATATTAAATAGATTTATAAAGAGGCTTATGAATTGAGTCAACTTGATTAAAGATTTACTTAAGTTGGGCTGACGACGTTAAACCAAGCGCTTTGTGGGAGGCAACCCATAATTGTCTTTTGTTATGACTGTTTTTGTGTTTTAATGTAAGGTTATGCCTCGATCTTGAGTAATTTTATATTACTTTAGAAAAATTTGATGCTCATATGTCTTTGTTGACTTAGGCTGAAAATTATTTTGAAGTATGTAAGATTTAGAAATTAGATCACTCTATTCTGAATATGAGTAAAAAGGAGATCAAGTTAACCTTCATTATGATTGTTTACAATGTGAGTTATTGAGTCTAAACTACTCTTACCAGTATAATTTACCTATCTTGGAGAACAAAATTTTGAAATTTGACGATTAGACGAAACGAAGTTGAACATAGTTGCGGTGCCTAGGCGCCAGAATTTGGCGCCTAAGTGCCAGAATCAAACTATGTATCAATAGGTCCGGCGCCTAGGCGCCAGATTCGGCGCCTAAGCGCCACGGTTACTGGGTCGTGCAAAAACCGAAAATTTTCAGTTTTTCACATGATTTTCACCTTTAAATCAACCTATCTTCTTCCCTAACCATCAAGCAATCAAAATTACGTCCCTTGCACTTCATTCTTGAGAGATTTGAGAAATTTTTGAAGAATATGGAAGGAAGAAATCATGGAGAAGAAGCTAGGGACAACGTCTCAAAGGATCCTCAACACTACTTCAATGGTTTCATCGCTGTAAGTTTAGAGAAAATTTCTAGTCGTTTGGATAAGTTTGAAGCGGAGTTTAAAAACATTGGAGATCACCTTCATGATATGTTTCATCAAATTGAACATCTAGAATGGAAAATGAAACTTCAATTTGATCATTTTGTGGCTTATCAAGATGCTCAAGTTGAAATGTATGCAAAGAACAAGTTGATTGACGAAAAGACGGCTACGGATTTCCCGAGAGTGTTAGTGTTCTTTCCAAGTGGAATACACAATTTCCCTTGTGAAGATTAGAATATTCTAGTAATGAGATAGTTATTATATGGTTTGTTGAGTCGTTGTATCGATTTAGAGAATCGATTGTTTTTGTTTGTGTATTTGCTTTCATGTTCAATGTGTGTTCTTTTTGCTTAGAAATTGTTGTGTTTGAGTGTGTATTAGGAACTTGAATCAAGTATAATACTTATCTGGAATGTATTGAGTCAATATTGAAGATTATAAATGGAATTTAGTAAGTTTGATTTAGACCTTATGTTTGATTGGTGGATTAAATATTTAATTTTTATAAATTTTTGAAAAATGTTGTGGAAGTTAAGATCGAAGCCCTACTCGATATGAGTAATTGGAAGTTGAATTTATGAATTTTGGTGGAAAATTAAATTTAAAAATCATTTTTTGTGAAAGGCGAGTCCGGCGCCTAGGCGCTGAATTCGGCGCCTAAGCGCCAGTTCGGCCTGTACCCGAAAATTTACTTAAATAACCCCAAAAAGCCATTTTTGACGCCTAAGCTTCATCTTCTTCCCCATTTTCACGAAAATACACCTTTTACATCCATTTTGAGGTCAAAACATCAAGGATTGGGGCGCGAAACCACTCGATTTCTTCGTCTCAAGGTCAGATCTACACTTTAAACCATTTATTTTCGATTTTCACCATAGATTTCTCTAGTTTTGCTAAGAACCTAATTTTTGAAAATTTTTTTTGATTTTTAGTGATTTCTTTGGATTTTTAAACTTATTTTAAGTTTTATAAACTTAAAAAGATTTTAAATCTTTGATTCCTAAATTTGTTCTTATTTTCTTTCACATTTAGATGGCTCCGAAATCTAAATGCGGGAAGGCACGAGATAACTTTGATAGTAGCAAATTTTCTACTGCGGCTGCGCATTTTTGCTTCCACGAATTTGCGACGTCCAGGAAGTTCATTTCAGAACGAAGTTTCTATCATCCGGGAGAAATGATTGAAAACACTATCGTTGCACACAATTGGCAATGATTCTGTTATTTCACTGCTGTTGCTGTTATCCCTATTGTTCGAGAGTTTTATGCAAATTTTATGGATGCCGAAGATTATGAAGTCTTTGTCAGAGGTATTGGAGTAGGATTTAGTCCTAAAAGAATCAATTTATTTTATGGTCTGCCACCAGCTATTGAATGCCATTATTCTGGATTATCACCATCTGAGGGAGATTTGGATATGATCATTGCTTATTTGATCGACGATGCTCGGATCTTGGAAGATCAGGAACGGAAAAAGAGTAAACTTAAAATCCTCCAAATTAAATGGTATTTCTAAAGCATGGCACTATTTTATTTCTACAAGATTGTTACCTTCCAACCACCTGAGTGAAGTGACTATAGATCGAGCGATCTTAAACTACTGCATTCAGGAAAGAAAACCTATTGATGTCGGCAGTATTATTTATGATTCTGCGGATTCTACTGCAAGATCCAGCACTTCTGTTGGACTGGGATTCCCATCTCTGATTTATTCATTATGTGTTAGTAATGGAGTCACTGCTGATATTTCTGAGGAGAAGTTAAAGTCTACTAGCCAATTGGGCAAGAGAGTGTTAGTATCTATGATCGTCTTCGAGGGAAGAGATCGACCGCTCCTTCTACTTCTGCACATACTTCAGGCAGACCTTCTACTTCTCGACCCTCTACTTCTGCTGAGCCACCATCGAGTTTTTGGGAATCAATGCATGATCGGCTTTTAGAGCGACGAGCAGGAGTTATTTCAAACTCACTGCAGGATTGATACTATTGATAGGAAACTTGATCATTTATCTGATTATACCTAGAGGAAAAGTAGTTATGATGCTGAGTATGATGAAGCCCTAGTCAGATTTCTGAAGGGTGAACATGATGTTAGTTTACCTACTTTTTCCTAGTTTCACATCGTTTGTTGATCCTAAGGAAGTAGAATTTTCCTTTGGTGACGATGATGATGATGAGGCTACAGCTAGTGACTAGTAGTTATAGATCTTTATGATGAGCTAATCTGTTAGTTTGTTTTATTTGGATTGTTTGTTTAGTTTTGTGTTTGATATATGTTGATTTGTTTAAATATCTGTGTGGATTGATTAGTGTTAAGATTCCGTTGTTAAAATATTCTTAGTATATTGTGTTGAGACTGAAGTTAGAGTTAATTTATGATATGTTTGTTTTAGTCTACTTGTTTAGTAATTAGTAATTTTGCTTCCTGCTTAAATTTTTTTCAAATTTAGTATAACCATAAAAATTAGCCTGCTTACTTTTTATACATGTCAATTTTATCTTAATTATTCATAAAAGCATGAGTAGAAGTTAATTTTTCTTTTTAAGATTGTTTTTACATAGTTATAAAAATTCTTATGATTTTCTTTCTCTCATACTTTCAAATTATCATAGTATACCAAAACTTAAGTTTGGGGGAAGGGAAAATACATTCAAATTTAAATTTTATTTGTCCTTAAAGAGCTAATATTTTCATAAAAATAAAAACTTTTTAACATAACGTAAGGAATGAAGAATAAGATTAAGAAAATTTTCTATTCATAATAGAAATAATAGAATTTCAGAAATATTAAGTAATAAAAAATTATCATTTGAAAAAGAAAAGATTGGAAATATTTTTGAATTCTTATTCATGTTATAATAATTAAGTTGAAATATATAAGTTTTGAAAATATAAGTTAAGGATAGTGAAGTTCAAAACCATTAACAGGCTATCCAGATATAGTAATCCTTTCTCTCTCTCTCTCTATATATATATATATATATATATAAAGAGGAGGAGAAGCTTGAGGAAATGCCTAATCAAAAATTGGCTTCACTTGAATTATCTTATAAGAAAAAAACTAGTTACATATTTTACTTAATTTTTATACATGAATATTTATTTAGGAAAGATTTTTCAAGAAGATCTTTTTCTTGTAAATAATCTATGTGATCTTAATATAATGGACTTTTATTATTTTCAAAATGGATGAAAAGTTTGAAATCTTATGATTTGGTAGTTAAATATTCTTTAAATTCTTAAAATTAAACCTAGTTAGTGAAATTGGGTTAATAATTTTCTAAAAACTTTATAAAATAAAAAATTATAAGGAATCTTAAATATTTATCTTTTATTTCAAATATTATACATTTTATATATTAGAAAGAGTTACTTGAGGACAAGTAACATTTAAGTTTGGGGGATTTTGATCTATAAAAGAATACATATTTCTTTATGTCTTAATTCTTATCAATTTCTAAGGATATTATGCTTTAATGAAATGTATTTTTTGTGTTTTTGGATGTAGGTGATGTAAAAAGGTCCAAAAAGGAAAAAGGAGAAAAAAGGAGCAAAAAGGAGCAAAAATGGAGCAAAATATAAAAAGTATAAAATAATATGGCCTGGCGCCTAGGCGCCAGAAGTTGGCGCCTAAGCACCAGACTCGATACAGAAACTGTCAAGTTTTTGACAACGTTTGAACGGTTATTTAGACGGAGTGAGCGGTTATTGGACATTCTAGAAGACTGACAGTTGTTCCTTGATAATAGGACATGTGATACATTGCATTTGGACGCTCCAAAACAGTTTTAATCGCGAAGAGGTGTGAGCCTAAGTGAAGAAGTTTGAAAAACTGGACGCGGAGTTCGGCTCCTAGGCGCCAGACAGACCTTCTAGAAGATTCGTTGAATGTGGACATGTTTTGAAGAGATGCCTCAAGGCAACCCTTGAAGCCTATAAATAGGAGTCCATTTCTTCAGAAAAACGTGCCCCCCATTGTAACCCCTTTCTCTTATCCACTTTAGGATCTCTCATCCTTAGAGAGAGAAATAGAGAGAGAAATTTTGGGCCACTTTTGTTTAGTTTAGTGAGTTTATTTTCAAGTTGTTGCATCTGAAGTTCATTACACTGTGGAGTCAGTAGGAATCAGAAGATCTGTTGAAGGAATATTTGAGATAAGTATTTTATATTTGATTCAAAGTTTATTTATTATGTTTTGCTGTTTATATTGAATGTGTTCTGAGTAGTTAGTTTACTTTCTTCCTTTAATTATGAAGAGATAAATAAGATAATAAAAGATTCGGTGGATAATTGAAATTCAAAATATTTTCAAAACATTGTGATGACATTAATACCTGATCTTACTTTACTTTTTAAATTGGTCATTTAAATTGTTAAAACCTGTTGAAGAGTTTTGAGACCTAGAAGGAGAAAAACTCCTAACTTGTAAGTGTCACGTGAATCCTTGGGTAGTCGAAGGCCATGCGCGCGCTATTCAAGGTGAAGTGCAAAAAATAGGAAGATAAGATTTAAAGGGCGTAGAATTGATAAGTTTTTAGAGTGACAGACTAAATTCTTATAATTTAATTTATAGATTTGGAAAGGGTCACTAGTAGGGCCGACCATAGCCACCCTTGGACATCTGGTAGTGTGAGTCGAGATTAACCCATTCTACTAACAATACATCTGGACCTGATCTGTAAATTAGCCAATGTTCTTTACGCCTGGATCAAAGGGTAAAGAATAAGAATGCTTCTATTTGGCACAATACCATAAATCAAATTCTCCAACGAATATTAAATTATCTTAAAAATCTTAGATTAATTGAAGGGAAGAAAGTTGTTTATTTTATATAGTTTTCATAAAATCATTGTCTTACTATTGTTTTCTTTATTTGCATCTAGTAAATTAATAGTAATTTATAGTTAGATTTAAATATAAAAAGATTTTTGAAATACAATATTTACAAATTTATTACTATAATTTTTCCCTGTGGGATCGATACTGGGGTCTTTGTTTCAAAGCCCTATATTACTTGAAACGATACGTATACTTGCATAGTACCCAAAAAGTATATAAAATATTTTCTTTTTAAAATTATATTTTGCTATATAAACATATATTTAAAAAGTTTTATTTGGTACACATCTATATAGCAAGTTATTCCAGGTCAAGTGTTTCTCACCTTCGCCAGAAATTAAATTTTTTAGCAGTGGTAACAAATTCTTGTATTTGGAAATACAAAAATTGGGTCAGAAGTTAGCGCCCAGGTGGAGCGAATCGAGGGAACACTAGAGTGAGAGCTGGTATCTTCCCTGCCTAAATATGTTCAAAATGATAAAATTTCAAATTAACCAATGTTCTTTATAGAACCAAGTAAGGGTAAAGAATATAATTGCTCCTATTTGTCACTATCTTTCTCGTTACTTGTTTTACTTTTATACATGTCACTAAATTCATTGCATGAGGAAGAGTACTTCTAATATATTAAACACTACTTTTATAATTTTCATTAAGTATTTTAGTTTAGAAGTAGTATTGTAGTAATAATTTTAGGATTTAATTAAAACCAAACCTTTATCGACTTTTCAGGTTAGGGCGTGTTATTGTAGACTAGAACTTCTCTTGAAAGCCGCTGTGATTAACCGCGATTTCCGTGGGATCGATATTCAGGGCTTAATCAGAAAGCTCTATGTTACTTTATAACGACATATATACTTGCGTAAAATTCCATTTTATAATAATATCAATTAAACTCTCATTTGCATCGGCATTAAGTTTTTGGCGTCGTTGTAAAGAAAGAGATATATTTAAAAGGAAATAAAATGTAAGCATAAATATTTAGGGATTAAGTTTTTGCAACCATTGCCGGGGATTGCAACGGTTGATCTTGACTTTTAGGAGGATTTTAGTTGAAGTATTTAGTCTTAGACTTGGAAAATTGCAGTGACGTAAAAAATTTTTGTGTGAAAAGCAAGGTGTTTGTGAAAATGTTTTCTTGTGTTGAAATATTTTCTGTTTAATTGTTAATGTATTGTATGTTGTGTTATTTATACGAACTAAAGGATCTGCAGGACATGTGCCTTATGATCCTGAGTTAGAAAAAAAGGAAAAATTCAAAAAACAGAAAGGTCTTAAAAAACATAAAATGGAAATGAAAAATATTCAAGATAATAACTTAGAAAGTCACATAAATCATTGAGGGATTATGTAAATCCCACAATAGGTGAAATTCACTCAAGTATACGAACCCCTATCATAGAAGTTGACTCATTTGAACTTAGTCCAGAGATGATCAAATTTGTGCAGAACAACCAGTTTGGGGGAACTCCTTCAGAAGATCCCTATTTACACTTATCATGTTTTCTAGAACTTTGTGCTACATTTAGTTATAACAGCATGTCAAACGATGCTGTTAGACTAAGCTTTTTCCTTTCTCACTAAGGGATAAGGCTAAAATGTGGTTATACTCATTAACACCTGGTTCTATTAAAAATTGGGAGGAGTTAACTCAAAAACTCCTAGCTAAGTATTTTCCACCTTCAAGGATAGCTAAACTTAGAAACAATATTATCTCATTTTATCAGTATGAAGGGGAATCAATATACGAAGCTTGGGAAAGATTTAAGGAACTCCTAAGAAAGTATCCACACCATGCTCTGCCTAATTGGTTAATCATTGAAACTTTTTATAATGGGTTAGTAGGATCCCTTAAGTTTATAATTGACGTTGCCGCTGATGGATCGTTAATGTCGAAGCCATTTGATGAAGCGTATGCATTAATTGAAAGAATGGCTACAAATGAATTTGAATGGCCCTTTGCAAGGGTAAATCCTAAAAAGGTAGCCAGTGTTCATGATACAAATGCGATTACAATTCTTGCATCTCAGGTTGTTGAAATATCAAGGAAGTTGGACCAATTTGCAATGAACCAGCCTCAATTTACTCCAGTAAGTAAGGAAAGTTCATTAGGAAATATGATTGATTCTAACTTATCATACGAGACTTTAAATACCAGAAACAACCCATATTCTAACTTTTACAACCCAGGTTGGGAGAACCATCCTAAGCTTAACTGGAATTATATTACTGATGGTGGAAACCAAAAATGAGAAAGTAATCATGCAAATCCTAATGGATGTTGGAATAATCAGGGGAACACAAACTATAGACCTTCATATCCACTGGACTCTAACAATGATCAACAATTTGAGGATAAGAAGATGTCTACAGAAGAAGTGGTATTGCAAATGGTAAACCCGTTGTAAAGTCAATTGGGACAAATTGATAATTCATAAAGCAATAGACCCCAAGGAACACTTCCTAGGAACACTGAGATCATTCTTAAAGAGAACACTAATAAACAAGTAGAAGATGTCTGATTAAAAAGTGGAAGAGAGATAGAGGATGTGGATAGAAAAGAGAAAGAAGTTGTGAGAGACACAAAGGAAACTAAAAGACCTGAAGAACATGTTTCTATGGATCTGGAAAAATTAATATCTCCAACTAAAATCAATTTAGAAAGACCACCACCTCCATTTCCTCAAAGGCTTAGACAGCATGAGTTGGATAAAAAATTTTCAAAGTTCCTGAAAGTAGTTAAGAAGTTAACAATAAGTATTCCTGTTACTGAAGCTTTGAAACAGATGCCAAGTTATGCAAAGTTTATGAAGGAGATATTAAACAAGAAAAGAAAACTTGGGGATTACAAGATAGTTACACTAAGTGAGGAGTGCAGCGCTATACTTCAGAAAAAGCTTCCTCAGAAACATAAAGATCCTTGTAGCTTTACAATTCCTTGTGCATTTAGAAAAAGATTATATGGAAAAGCTTTATCTTATTTAGGAGTGAGCATTAATGTGATGCCTCTATCTATATTTAGAAGGTTAGGTTTAGTCGATATTTCTCCCACTACTGTAACCCTTATGTTAGCTGGTCGATCTATTATTTATCCCAAAAGAGTTATAGAAGATGTGCTTGTTAAAGTGGATAAGTTTATCTTTCCTGTGGACTTTATTGTATTAGATATGGAGGAAGATAAAGATATTCCAATTATTTTGGGGAGACCTTTCCTTGTTACTGGACAAGCTATGATAGATGTACAAAAAGGAAAGTTGACTCTGAATATTACTGACCAGGAAGTAACTTTTGATGTATTAAAGAATATGAAATATCTAGCCGAGAGAAAAGATGATGATTGTTTTTGGATTGATGAAATTAATTATCTAAGTAAAGACCATTTCCAAGAAAGTATTGAGAGTAAGTTAACAGATGAGAATGAAATGGATTTTCATGATGATTCAAAAATGTTATTTAAAGAAGACTGTATGTATGTTCAGGAGAGGTGTGAAATGATGGTAGTCATCGAAAATAGTAAACTTTGAATTCCAACTGTTGAAAAATCTCATGAACTTAAGATGAATGTACCCCGCACAATTTTAAAGCCTACCTATTTAGGGAATTCATCTACACCACCAGTCTTTATTTCTTCAGATTTGACTCAATCATAAGAAGAACTTGAATTGAATGATGAACATGATAAAGTTATTGAATTAAGACTTGGAAGAGAATTTGAGGATATATTTCAAAAGAACTTTGACTTGAGAAAAGAGGATAAGTATTTTGAAAGACCAATAGAAGATAACATGAGACAGAAGAATATCCCAGAAGAATTTGATCTAGAATCTGTATTATCAAGAGAGAATCAGATCCAAAATTTGGGAGATCTTGAGGATGTTGACCTCATTTTTGGTGAGGTCTTTTCTCTCCTTAGTGCTTAGGATCTAGCCATAGGACTTCTCCTTGACTATCCTAGAGGACTAGAAATGGAACCCATCACTTAGAATTTCAGACACCTCTTAACTCTTCTTGAACCCCACAGATGACCATAAACCTCCAAATCCCTTTGGAAGATTGAAAGTCAAGTGTGGAGATGTAAGGATGAGTTCCTATAGGATGGTCAAGCCTTAGAACAACCCTGGGTGGCCTGGTCCTGGTGATAGTTAGCCGGCACACACCACACTCTCACACACATCCCAAACCTTAAAACCACTCTTACCCAACTTGGCTTCCTGACTCATGTAGGAAATTCATATGGATGGACCTCAACCCCTAAGTCCCTGGCTAGGAACAACATATTGAGTGCCTAAAACGAGTCCTCTCATGGCTCTTGTGAGCTTAACATGGCTTTATGGCTCAACAAAAATGGTTTCAATTTACTCACATCTAATCAATCTTCATTTTTGCCAAAATTTCAATTTTTGACTCCTGGCCCCTAAACTTTCCCAAAATTACCAAATTGCCCCTGAAAAGGGCCCTGAAACTCAAAACTTCACGGTCACTCGGGCTCTAAAAAAAATCATTCCAGAGTGTTCCTCTCGTCAAACTGAGAAGTTTGACTGTAAACATGCCATACTTCTGAGCTACCTTTGGGCCCCTCGCGGCCAAAATAGCCGATACTTAAAAAACGCTCCGGGATTCATAAAACCTTCCACATAAATCAAAAATGACCCCGAACACTTTTGATTGGCTCCAATTTCTTTCTAAACCACCTCGAGCCTTTAATTCATCCTTTTGACCACTTACCCCCAAACTCCACAAAATTACCAAAATGCCCTTCATAGCTAAAAATTTTGAAAAATCCAAAAAATCCCACAAAATCCCAAAAATTCCAAAATATTATCCAAATTATTTTCTTAAACTGCCACATATCTCAATTTTGTCAATTTAACCCAATCTGATCAAGAATTCCAAGATTGCCCTTAAGGCCCAAAATTGACCAAGTAACCCAACCCATCCCAAATTGAACCCAAATGTCATCCAATTTTCCCCAAATTTGTTTTGAAACCTTCCTAACAACCCTAAAAACAAAACACTACATTAATTTTCCCCCAATTTGATCCCTAAATCCACCCAAGTCCAACCAAACCCAATTCACCCCAAATTGACCCTATGTCCAAATCCATCAAATTGATCATCCAATTTAATTCAAAATCACTCCAAATCTTTTCCAAACTCTTCATAACACCTTCCTAAGCCAAACTCAACATTCACTTAGCCCAAATTTTGACCCGAACCTAATCCAAACTCAAGCCCAAGTTCACCAAAAATTTAAAGGCCCAAAATTAAGCCCATGAGCTAAATCACTTCAATTAGCCCAAATTCACTCAAATGCCCACATGCCAATTATCATTTTGTCATCCCTTTAATCAAATTCACTCCCTAAGTTCCAAATCAATCATCAAATAATTCCAAATGGAGTATCATGCCAAATCATCTCAAAATAACCAAAGAATTCAAAAATACCTTTCTCATGCAAATTGACCAAGCTTAGCTAAGCCAAATGTGAGCCATAGAACTTTGTTACAAGCTAAATTACCAGCCATACTTGAGACACATGAAGCCATGAGGGCCTTTGCCATGTCACCAAACCATTAATGGCAAATGAAGGGGCCATTTTCCAACCTCTTTAAAAAAGTTTTTAACCACTCTAATGACACACTCTAACCAAGCTTAACAAAAATCCCTTGGATGTGGACTTCTCCACCTAAAGGGGGCTGACCTAATTGATCTCCCATCGGCCCAAATCAAGCCTTGGTGAGTGCACCAAGCCAAATCCATGCTTTGACCCAAATTGACCCAAAAATTGCCCTTACACCCATACCACTAAAATCCATGCCTTTACACATGGCATAACCCAATTGATTGCACCAAGATCAACCTCTGACCTCCCCTCCACCTAAGCACACATTTTAAACCCACTAATCAACCCCCATGGCCACCCAAGCTCCACCATAACCTTCCTTATTTAAACCCCACCTCTCATGGCCAAAAGAGAGGATATGAAAGATTGCCTTGGGGAGACCATGCCAAATTGTTCCTAAAGCTTCTCCAAGTATTTCTAAGCTCAATCAAACAATTTCCAATTGAGGCCTCACCTCTTGGACGAAGGTATTAAATTTTTTTCCCTCCAACCGAGCATGTTTTAATTTTCTGTAAATATTTACATGCTTGAAGTATATCATCACCATATAGATGTGTGCTACTCGATTATACAATCATTTTAAAAAGAAATTCACTCAATTTCGTTGAGAAACGAGTGAGATATCAAGGTTTGAAGGTGGACGATTTTGGGTGAATAATACTAGGAGAGAGGAGCAGTAGCCGTCCGATCACGTGTGTATCGCACGACAGGAGCTTCATCCATAAAAAGAAACGTGCCAGCCAATCATGGAGCGACACGAGGCCCCCTTGATAGCGATAGTTTGAGAGGGAAATTGGAATTTTAATTTATTTTCGAACATAAACTTCAAAAAATAATAACTTTTCATAGAAAACTCCAAAAAATAAAATAAAATTACCCTCTTGCTCAATGAAATGAGGAGAATAATGTGGAAGTAATTTCATATTTATTTGATGTATATTTTATTTTTAATTAATTAAATAGTGTTTTCAATCTTTCAATTCTTTATGCATGTAGGAGCTTCACCATAACTTGATATTTTGATATGTTATTCTATGCATAATGGTAGATCTTTCCTGATTTTTCCAAATTCATGGAAGATTTCCATGATGAGATATCTATTTTTCAATATTATGCCTCAGTTTTTCTATAATAATTATAAAAATTATCATGTTGCTTTGAAAAATCTAGAAAAAATATAGTGTGTTCCTTTGGACCAGAGAAACAATATAAAGTTATCTCATAATTTATTTCAATCAAACAAACACTAATTTGGCCAAAACGTCAAAACTAAGTTTTAATTGATTAGGAATAACCACACATCAAAATCACTTGAAAATAATTGTTTACAGTCAATTAGAATGTAGAGAAACTCACATAAAAATTTCAAGTCAATTGAAAATAATTTAACCCATTAAATGAATTATTTAAGTTGTATGGTCATTTTTAAAATTAAAAAATTCGTAAAACACAAAATACATTTCAAAAATTTACCAAATTGGTTTTGTGGGCTTTCTGATATTATAAGAGTCTAGGAAAATTAAAATTGGAATTTTATAAAAATTTTCATTTTTAATCATATTTTTAATAATTTAATAATTAAAAAATCATAAAAATCACAAAAATATTAAAAATCATAAAAATGTCATATTTCACCTCCTAATCACTTAGGAACAAACCAAATATTTTTCCTAAGCCTCAAAGTAAAGATATTGAATTTTAAAACCTTAAGACAATTTTTAATATTAAAAATGGATTTTTCAACCTTTTCACTAAATTAATTCTAGTAAATCAAAGAAAAATTATAAAAATATAAAATTTGTTTCTATGAACTCCTTGAGGTCATAGAGACTTAAGAAAAATATAAAATTCATTTTTTAACTTTAATTTTATTTTATAATTAATTAACACCCCAAAACTCAAAATAATTATAATAAATAAAATATAATTCAAAAAATCACCAAAATTGGTTCAAGTGGTCCTCTGGTCAGTAGGAACATCTCATAATTTTCCTAAGGACATAAACCTTACCTTGGTCATGTTGTTGAAATTTCATTGAAAACCCTTATTTTTCACAAAAATAATTATATAAATTAAATTAAATTCAGAAAAATCTCATTTTCCCCTCTAATGTCTTAATTGACATATGAGTGAAGTGACATAAAAATTTTAAGTTTATTTAAGCTTAATTTGATGAGTTATGCAATAAATAAGCCTAAAGGGGCATAAAGGTAATTAAAGGATTTTAACCCTAATTAATATTTAGGTCTAATCAAAGGGAGGGTAAAATATCTGATCTTAACTTTTCTCATAGATGATTGAAACCTAGAGAATTAAGGGGTAGAAACCAACTAATTATCTTGATAATATTTAAAGTAAACCTTAATTAATTAAATAATTTAAATTTTGGAAGAATAAATTAAAATTTGGATTATTAAGGTTAGGGATATGACCTAAGAAGATATCAATTCTTTAATTTAAAATTCCTAAATGAATTACTTTAATAATATTTAACTCTTAATTAAACAAAAGATGATAATTAAAAGAAAGTAACCTTTAATTAAATTAAGCTTGAAACATTAAGTAGTTTAATAATCAAATTGAAATAAATTTAAAACATTAAAATTAATTTCAAAATCACTTGAAAGCAAATCTAAAATAAATTTGAAACATTAAAATCAATCTAAAAAATAATTCATTATTAAAAATCAAACAAATTAAAAGTTGACCTAAAATATTGCAATTATATTAAAATTAAAATTAAATCATTAAAATTTAATTAAATTGAATAATCTAAACACCTTTTTCAACCCAAGTAGACTTAAAACATTAAAAATCAATTTAAAAATATAAAGATGTAATTGAATTAAAATAACTTGAACACTATTCCAAACTTAAAATTATTAATCAAAATTTTTTAACTAAACCAAATCATCTTAAATCATCAATCCAATCGAAACGGTTAAATTCTTTAACAAACCAATTTGCCCCTAAAGGCTTCTATTATTATAACTCCTAAATAAAGCATTATGTGAAATGTTAGTTCACTCGTAGGATAATCAAACATTCTGGTTCACTGAGCAAGAAACAAAATTTAACTAGAACCTTGGATGATTAATTCAACTGTACAATAAAATTCATTTGGACTCGAAATGATCCCAGAAGTATTGAAAAGATGTTTAGGACCCGTCCTAAACACTTCCTTAATATGATGGGATATTTTAGAAGAACAATTGAACTTAATTGTTCTTTGATAAAGAAAATCATCTACAAAACACAAGAATCTAGACGTCATAGGAATTGACTAGCAATAGGATTAGGATTTTGGTAGACAACCATAACCTTACCTTAGCTTTACCTAGGTACTTGTTGCAAAATATTTAAATACTTTGACATGTGTTTTAAGTGAAGCTTGGAATGACAGGAAGACCCTCCAGGTACGCTTTTATTTTATTGTAATTTATATACCTGCACTGTACTTTACTTCTCTTGCATGTTAAACAAGAATGTCACCCTGCATGAAAACTGAAACCTTTAGGATAGCCACAAAACTGAAACCCAAAACTAAATTAAAAATCATAACAAGAAAAAATTCACCGCCACAACATTCAAAATATAAAATAACTCAGATTTTAATCACAAACAGAACAACAAAACTAAACAACAACAACAACAACAAAGCCATACTCCCACTAAGTGGGGTCGGCTACATGAATCCTTTTTCTCCTTGCGTCCTATTTAGTGTCAAATTTTCGTTTAATTCTAATAAATTAAGATCATTTTTTATGCAATAAGCCCAAGTTTTCCTAGGTCTCGCCTCGCCTTTCTTAACATAAGTTGTATTTAAAACATCTACTCTCCTAATCGGATCATCAGGTGGTCGACGTTTAATGTGACCAAACCATCTAAGGCGGCTCTCTCTAATTTTATCCGTCACTGGTGCAACTCCAACCCTTTTATGGATATATTCATTTCGCATTTTCTCTCTAAGTGTAAAGCCACTCATCCACCTAATCATTCTCATCTCGGCAACACTTAATTTAACATTATGCTTCTCTTTTAAAGGCCAACATTCAGCACCATAGAGCATTGAAGGTCTCACCACCATCTTATAAAATTTTCCTTTCGACCTAAGCGGTACTTTTCTATCACACAATAGGCCAGACGCATTCCTCCACTTCAACCAACCAACCTGAATTCTACTTTTAACATCCCCATCTATATCACCATCGCTTTGAACAATGGTCCCGAGATATCTAAATCGTTCACACCTTTTAATAATTTGATCACCTAAAGTTACACTACTGTCACTAGACCTACTATTACTAAAATTGCATTCCATGTATTCAGTTTTAGTTCTACTCAAACAAAGACCTTTAGACTCCAATGTAGACCTCCATAATCAAGTTTTTCCTGGACTTTTTCTCTTGTCTTATCGACAAGGAGGATATCATCAGCAAAAAGCATACACCAAGGTACATCCTCTTGTAAATGCCCAGTAAGACCATCCATAAATAAAGCAAAAAGATATGGGCTTAAAGCCGATCCTTGATGTAAACAAACAAATAGTAAAATACTTGGTCAATCCTCCTTCAGTTCGAACACATGTAATAGCTCTAGCATACATATCTTTAATGACTTGAATATAAGTCATATCAACACCTTTCTTCTCAAGGACTCTCCAAAGAACATCTCTAGGAACCTTATCGTAAGCTTTTTCTAAATCAATAAAAATCAAATGTAGATCCTCCTTATTATCTCTGTACTTCTCCATGAAACCTCTCAATAAATGTATAACTTCCATGGTAGACCTGCCCGGCATAAATCCAAATTGATTATGAGAAATCTTCGTAATATGTCTTAACCTATGTTCAATTACCCTCTCCCATAATTTTAAAGTATGACACATCAATTTAATTCCTCTATAATTTGCACACTCTTGTGCATCTCCTTTATTCTTAAAAATGGGGACCAAAATGCTCTTTCTCCACTGCTCAGGCATCCTTTTAGTTTTTAAAATAATATTAAAAAGTTTAGTAAGCCAGGAAACCCCCAAATCACCTAAACATTTCCACACTTCAATTGGGATATCATCAGGTCCTACAGACTTTCCCCCCTTGGTTTTCTTTAAAGCCTCATCAACTTCTTTTTTACTAATGCGACGGTAAAAATGAAAAGTTTTATTATTATTAATGATATTAAGATCACTAAGGTCAATCGTACTTTCAGCATCATCATTAAAAAGTTTATCAAAATAACTCACCCACCTATGTTGAATATCTTTTTCTAAGAAAAACACTTTTTGATTTTCATCATTAATACACTTTACTTGAGTTAAATCTTTACTTTTCTTTTCTCTTTGTTTGGCCAGTTTATACATATATTTTTCACCTTCCTTAGTATCTAACATGTTATAAAGATCACTAAAAGCAGAATTTTTAGCGTCACAGATTATTCTTTTAGACTCCCTGCGAGCCGTTTTATATTTTTTCCAGTTCTCTACGCTTTTACATTTAAACCAATTTTTATAACATAACTTCTTATATTTTATCTTTTCTTGCACATTATTATTCCACCACCAACTATTTTTATTTATAGAAACTTTTTCTTTTGATTCTCCAAGTACATCTTTAGCCACTTGTTTAATAGTATGAGTTAATTTATCCCACATAACATTCGCGTCTTCATGAACATCCCAAATATTTAAATCTTGAATTTTACTCATAAAAATAATTTTATTTGTGTCTTTTAGGTGCCCCCATCTTATTCTACGATGTTGAATCCTAGTATTCTTTATTTTACAACTCTTCATCTTAAAATCTAGAACTAATAAACGATGTTGGGTTCTTAATTGCTCACTAGGAATAACCTTACAATCCTTACAATCTCGATGATCTCTTCTTCTCATAAGAAAATAATCAATTTGTGTTTTATTAGATCCATTCTTATAAGTAATAAGATGCTCATCTCTTTTCTTGAATAAAGTATAAGTAATAATCATATCATACGCTAAAGCAAAATCTAAAATAGCTCTACCTTCTTCATTAATCGCTCCATAACCATAGCCACCATGAATATTTCTGAAATCTTCTACCACTCTACCGACATGTCCATTTAAATCTCCTCCAATAAAAATTTTTTCTTCAAGGGGTATCAAGTGTATTAATTCTTCTAAATCATTCCAGAATTGATCTTTAAAGCCTATATCTAAACCAACTTGAGGAGCATAAGCACTTATAATATTAAAAATCTTAGTATCAATAATAATCTTAAGTGCTATAATTCTATCTCCAACTCTATTAATTTTGACAACATTATCTTTCAAACTCTTATCTGTAATTACACCTACACCATTTCTAGTACGACTCTTACCAGAATACCATAGTTTAAAACCTAAGTTATCAATCTCCTTAGCTTTTTCTCCAACCCATTTAGTTTCTTGAATACATAGGATATTGTCGGCATATTTTTAGGTTATGTGTTTTGAAAAGGGGGTCGCCTACAGAAATTGTCGGCGAATTTTAGATTTTAAATTTAATTTAAACATATATATAATTTAGAAAGTAGTATTTGATTTTGAAAATGATTTTGAGTTTGAAAATTTTAAGATATGAAATATCAAACAGATCTCATATCCCAAATAGTTTATATAAACGAGCACCGCATCACAAACCGTGTATCTATCCCGAAGAATAGACACACTGCTTGACGATGGGGCTCGATTAAGTAAACTAGAAGGTTTGTGACATCAATTTGGTCTGCGAACCAATTTTATAAGCCGACAAGTTCCCCTACTTAATATAAAGGAATTAAGCAGGGTTTATATTATCTGGGTTCTTAAAGTTCCCTATAAGGGCAAGCCCCTATTGTTAATTACATCTTAAATGTCTGGAGACACTTAACAAAACTCTCGATAATGATCAGTGGTTTTGCTCTCAAGAATTTCAAAGTTTAAGGTTTTCAAACAATTGGATTTTGGAAATTTCAATTGGGAATGGATCAAATTTGGAACAGTTTATTTTAGGAGTCCAAAGGAAGAGAAGTAGGAGAAGCTGAGGATCCAAGAGGAATCTTGGCAACTTCCCGACTATCCTATTGTTTGGCTTTAATTTAGGGAGAATTATTTAGTATTTCAGTCCTGCCAATTAATTATAGGAATTACATTTACATAATCACCTGATTATACAAATAACTCCGAAAGGTAGGAGGATTTACATCGTATCGGACGACGACCTCAGAATCCTAAGCGAGTTAGGGCTTATATTGCACAGCAAGGCTGTACAAAGGCCTAAAAGAACAGGTGAGGATTTATGTCGCACTAGGCGGACTAACTCGAATCCTATGGCTTGTTGTTTAAACTAAAGAATGGTTTTGCTGATGTCGACACAGGTTTTGCTGATGACGATGGCCGAGCTGCCCACCATGCTCCGAGCTCCTTGTTGTTGCAGAGGTTTAGTTTTAGAAGTCATAAATCAGGAGATGAGAGAAGTGTTTTTGTTTAGAGAGAATCTTAAAATCCAAGTATTTTTAATATTTTAATTAAAACAAATCTTAATGTTGTTTAAACAGAACCGATTAAGATCCCACGGTTCCGTCATCCCGGCACCGTTATTTTCATTGAATTCACTTAGTCCAGATGAACTTGCTAAACTCAACTGAATGAGTTCCACACTTTCATTTAGACCGTGGGAAATCCCGTTAGCAACACGTGGGTTACTGTCGGCATATTTTTAGGTTATGTGTTGTATTTTTGAAAAGAGGTCGCCTACAGAAATTGTCGGCAAATTTTTAATTTAATTTAAATAAATAATTTGAAAAGTAGTATTTTATTTTGAAAATAATTTTAAATTTGAAAATTTTAAGATATGAAATCAAACTGATCTCACATCCCGAATAGTTTATATAAACGAGCACCGCATCACAAACCGTGTATCTATCCCTAAGGATAGACACACCGCTTGATGGTGGGGCTCGGTTAAATAAACTAGAAGATTTGTGACATCCGTTTGGTCCGCGAACCGATTTTATAAGCCGACAAATTCCCTCGCCTAATATGAAAACATTAAACAGGGTTTATATTACCCAGGTTCTTTAAAATTCCCTATAAGGGCAAGCCCCTATAGTTAATTACATCTTAAGTGATGGGAATCACCTAAGAAAACTCTCGATAATAATCAATAATTCTGCTCTCAAGAATTTCAAGGTTTAAGTTTTCAAAGGATTGAATTTTTGAATCTCAATAGGGAATGGATCAAGTTTGGAACATTTTATTTTGGGAATTCAAAGGAAGAAAAGTAGGAGAAATTACGGATTCGAAGCGAACTTCGGTAATCTCCCGACTATCCTATTGTTTGGCTTGGATTTAGGAAAGTCCTAATGTTCATTTAATGTTTTAATCTTGCCAATTTTAGTTAATTAGGGCTTATATTTATATGATAGAATCATACAAATAACTCGGAAGATATGAGGGTTTATGTCGTATCGGACGACTACCTCGGAATCCTAAGACCGGTTAGGGCTTAATTTGCAATGCAAATGCCTAACGAAGAGTTGAGGATTTATGTTGCACTAGGCAAACTACCTCGAAGTCCTATGGCTTTATTGTTTAATTCTAGGAAAGTTTTGCTGAAGTGGGTTCAAGTTTTGCTGACGACGATGGCCGTGCTGCCCACCATGCTCCGAGCTCCTTGTTGTTGCAGAGGTTTAGTTTTAGAAATCATAAATCAGGGGATGAGAAAAGTGTTTTGGTTTAGAGAAGTCTTAATTTCCAAGTGTTCTTTGTGTTTTAATTAAAACAAATCTTAAAGTTGATTATAACAACACCGGTTAAGATCCCACGGTTCCATCCTTCCGGCATCATTATTTTTATCGGATTCACTTAGTCCAGATGAATTTGCTAAACTCAACCGAATGAGTTCCACACTTTCATTTAGACCGTGGAAATCCCGTTAAGAACACGTAGGTTACATCATCCGAGGTATTCCCGATCATCCAACAAGGCGTTTTAATTTAGTTATAGTTGTAGTTTTGTGTTCTGTTTGTGATTAAATTTTGAGTTGCTTTATATTTTGAAATGTTGTGGCGGTGAATTTTATCTTGCAATGACTTTTAACTTAGTTTTGGTTTCAGTTTGGTTTCCGTCCTAAAGGTGTAGGTTTGCATGCAACAGCTTGTTTTATCATGCAAGAAAAGTAAAGTGCATTTGCAATAAAGTAAATTGCAAGTAAATTACGATAAAATAAAAGCGTATCTGGAGGGTCTTCCCGTCATTTCAAGCTGCACTTAAAACACGATTAGAACATTTAAGCAAGTTCCTAGGTAAAGCTAAGGTAAGGGTTATGGTTTTCTACCAAATTCCTAATCCTATAGCTAGTCATTTCCTATGACGTCTAGGTTCTTGTATTTTTGGTTTGAAGACGATTTTCTTCATCAAAGAACGATTAAGTTCAATTGTTCTTATAAATATCCTATCATATCGAGGAAGTGCTTAAGAAGAATCTTAAACATCTTTTCAATATTTCTAGGATTGTTTTAAGTCCAAGTGAATTTAATTATGTAAATGAATCGATCGTCCGAGGTTTTCAAGTTTTGTTAACTTGCTTCGATGAACTAGGACATTTGAATGTCCTATAAGTGAAGTAACATTTCATTTAATATTCTGTTTAGGAGTTATGATAACTAAAGCTTTTGAGGGTAAATTGGTGTTCAAATGGTTTGTGATTCAAATTTAAGTTCAAATTGATGATTTAAGTTTGGAATAGTGTTCAAGTTATTTTAGATTTATTTTTGAGTTCTTTATGTCTTAGGTGATGTTATTTAATTCAACTTAATTTAATTTAATTTTTTAATTTAATTTTTAATTTGATTTAATTTAATTCAATTTAGTTTGGTTTGATGTTACATTAAATTAATTTGATTTAATTTAATTTTTAATTTAATTTAATTTAATTTAATTTATTTAATTTAATTTAATTTTTAATTTAATTTAATTTAATTTAATTCTTAATTTAATTTAATTTTTTAATTTAATTTTTAATTTAATTTTTAATTTGATTTAATTTTTAATTTAATTTTTAATTTGATTTAATTTAATTTAATTTAATTTTTTAATTTAATTTTATTCATTTTAATTTTAATTAAAATTTTAAAAGAGTTCAATAATTTAATTTTAGTTTAATGATTAAGTCTTTTAATGATTTAAATTTGAATTATCATTTTAATTAAGAATTAAACATTAATGAAATGATTAATTTAGGGATTTTTTAAATTAAAGAATAAATCTCTTCCTAATAATATCCCTATTTTAATAATTCCAATTTTATTATTCTTCCAAATTTAATCAATTATTTAATTAAAGTTTAATCATTTTAAATTGCTTAATGGGTTTCTACCCTTCAATTATTTAAATTTCAATCATCCAAATCAGATTAGGATCAGATATTTTACTTGTTAATTTTTATTAAACCTAAAGTTTTAATTAAGGATTAAAAGAAATTTAATTACCACTTTACCCTTTAAGCTTAATAATTTCATAACTCACTAAATTGAACTCAAATGAACTTGAAATTTTTATGTGACTTCACTCATATGTCAATAAAGACATGAGAGGAGAAAATGTGATTTTTCTGTATTTAATTTATTTATATAATTATTTTTGGTAGAAAATAAAGATTTCCAAGGAAAATTTAATAACATGACCAAGAGAAAGTTTCTTTCCTTAAGAAAATTATAGGACATTCCTAATGACCAGAGGACCACTTGGACCAAATTTTGTGATTTTTTGAATTATATTTTATTTATTAGAATTATTTTAAGTTCTGGAGTATTAATTAATTTAAAAATAAAATAAATGTTGAAAAATGAATTTTATGTTTTTCAAAAATCTCTCTGATATCAAGGAAACCAGAGAAGCAAATTTTGCAATTTTCTGATTTTTCTATGATTTATTATAATTATTTTAGTGAAAATGCTAGAAAATACATTTTTTTAATTTTAAAATTACCCTAGAACTTTAAAAATTAATATCTCACCAAATAGGCCTAAGAAAAATATGGGGTTTGTTCCTAAGTGATTAAAATTCAAAATGTGACATTTTGGTGAATTTTATTATTTTTGTGATTTTTATTATTTTTTAATTATTAAAAATATTAAAATAATATTAAAAATCAACTTTTTTAGAAAATTGAAATTTTAATTTTCTTAAATTCCCCTGATATCAGAGAGGCTCTAAAACCAATTTGGTGAATTTTTGAAAGGTATTTTGAAAGTTATGAATTTTTAAAGTTTAAAATGACTAAATGGCTTAATCAACCCAATTAATAGGGCTAACCAAGTCCAATTGACTTCAAACTTTTATGGTGGGTTCCTCTGATCCTAAAGGTCAGTGGAGAATTGATTTCAAGTCAATTTGATCTATGGTTAACTCTAATTAATTAGAGACCTATTTTGAGTGTTTAAGCCAATTAGGGTTGTCTAAAATGAACTAACTCAAAACCTATTTTTCCTAGGGTTCTCTGGTCATAAGGAACATCACCAAATTTTCCTAGAATTTATTTCACAACATGCTATTTATTGGAATTAAAATACTCAAAACAGTGACATGAATTTGAAAAATCAATAACTCTTCATAGGATGGCCTCCGACTTTGGAAAATTCAGGGAATGTTCCCAAATTCAGAGGCTTCAAAAGCCCTATGGTCTCATGCCATGGTGAATTGTATACATGCATGGAGAATTAAATGTATGCAGAGAGTAAATAAATTATAAAAAATAAAATACTTGATGAAATTGAATGATTTCTTTTCCACATTATTCTCCTCTGTTCACCGAGCAAGAGGGTATTTTTATTTTATTTTTATGATTTTCCTACACAAAGTTATGAATTTTTGAAGTTTAGGGAATTAAATAAATAGAAAATACCCCTAATTTTCTACTTATCCACGCGGCGCCAGCGAAACATCGGCAGCTCCGAAGGGGTACGTGTCGCGATCCCATTCGACGCCGCCATCCGCGTCAGCGCTCCCGGGGCCCGCTGTATCGCTCCGTCTTCTGATCCGACGTGATCCTGGCCGTCCGTCCGCGCGTGTATTAAATGGACGGCATCCGTTCATCGTCCCCAAGTGTCCTCACCCGAGAGCCGTCCACACTAAATCCCTAATATCTCACTCGATACTCAATGGATTTTCATGTTCTTATGCTCTATAGATTCATCTTGAAGAGACGAACACATCTATACGGTTATCATGCATTGAAATTAAAGCATTTGAAATGGAGAATCTCCAGAGGCTCGGGATGAAGAATTAGTTCATACCTTTGCTCTGAGAGGTGAAGCCTCGATCAAAGATGTTTGGCACGTTCGTTGGAGCTGCAGGAGGCTAGGGATGAAGCCTGGGGATGTGGTGAATTTCCTAGGTGTAGTTTCCACCAAGGCCGATCACAACCTTTGGAGTCTGGAACAACTGGGTGGCCTGGAGAGGGGGCTTTCACCGGAAAACTTCTTCTCTTGGCCCGGTGAAGGTGTAGGTGAGTTTAATTTGATTTTGGTGAAGGATTCGGGAATGTCCCGTTCGGCCTCAAGAATCGAGCTTCAAAATCGAGCTCAATCAATGGGTATTATAGCAGGAGAACAGATGGGGATCAATTGCTCTAAGTTTAGAGGGGAGTGAGGAGTGATTTTGGCGAGTTTTGGTATGGTTCGGTTCAGCACCTCCTCATGGCCGAGAGGTGGGGAGTTTAAATAGAGGCGGCCGGAGGGCCTCCCGAGAAAGTCGAGGGCCGGGATCAGCCGCTCATGGCAAGTGAAGAACAGCTCGCAATGGCCACCGGGCATGGGGCAGCTCAGCAGTGAGAATTCCAAGCTTGGATTGACTTGGACCTCTCGGCCATGGTGTTTTCCGGTGATCGGGGTGGCTGGCCTGCAGGCAAGGGTCACCCTCGGTGGTCAGTGGGTCGGTGGCCGGTGTTTGTGCAAGCAATTGGCAAATGCCAAGTGTAAAGGCTTTGATCCAAAGTGGAATGGGGCATGGCTAGTTTTTGGGTCTAAATGGGTCAACTCACCCATTTGGGCTTGGTGCACCCTTCAAGGTGGCTTTGGGTGCTGTGGGGGATCAAAGGGATCAGCTTGGTTTGGCATGGAGAAGTCTCCATCCAAATATATTTCGGATTAAATTTAGGTTTAGTGTGAATCATGATTAAGGCTAATGAGCTTTAGTGGATTAAGGAAAGGGGCCCTCCTTCCTACCCAATATGGTATGGTGACATGTAAAGAGGCTCTCATGGCTTCCATGTGGCTCATGCATGGCTTCATGGCTCACCTTTGCTTGGGAAAAGTCAAGTCAATTTCATGTAAATGGATTTAAGAAAAATTTTGATATTTTGATGTGAATTTGTATGGGGCTTGATTTGGAATTATTTGATGATGGAATTATAACTTAGGGAATGGCTTTGATTAAATGGATGGCAAATGGAAATGTCATGTGGGCTTTAGGGCCAATTTTGGGCTTTTGTATTTGGTGGAAATGGGCTTTTAGGAAGGTTTAGGGAAGTGGGCTTTTAGGTTTGAAAATGAATTTATGGATAGAAATTTTGTAAGGAGGTTGGGCCAAATAATTGTTGAGTTTGGTTTAGGGATGTGTCATGAGTGGTTTGGAGTCAATTTGGTGTGATTTGGACTTAAATTGGTTTGAATTTGGGTTTAATTGGTAAGTGGGCCTATGTAGGTCAAATTGGGCTAACTTGGGCCAATGTTGGGCTAGGGTTGAAATTGATGTAAAATTAATGTTGGGAAATATTTATGGGAGTGTTTCAAAGAGGTTTTGGCTTTGATGGGTTTTGATTTTGGGGTTTGGGCTCATTCGGGTTAGGTTTGGGTTTAGGTCAAAAATGGGCCTTTTAGCTTTGGGTTGAATTTGAGTGGGGTTTGGATCAAAATCTTGGGCAAATCATGTTAGTGTTTTGTTTATGGGGATGTTAAGGAAGGTTTAGAAAAGATTTGGGGTTAATTGGAGTTGAATTGGGTGAGTTTGGGCTAAGTTTGGGTCATGGGTCCAAATTGGGCTTTAAGGCCAAAAGTGAAATTGGATCCAAATTTCAATCAAATTGGGCTTGGATTTGGTCTAGATTGGTGTTGGGGATGTTGAATTGAAGTTTAGAATTGAATTGGACCAGAATTTGGGTCAATTGGGTAGGTTTAGTTTTGACATTGGGTTCACTTAGGGTTAAAATGGGTCAAATTGGGGGTTTTGACAAAAGTAGGGTAAATTGACAAAATTAGCCCATGGTGTAGTTGAACAAAATGAAATTGGGAATATTTGGGATTTTCTGGAATTTTCTGGGAATTTTCTGAATTTTTGGATTTTTTAGCTAGGAGGGGTATTTTGGGTATTTGGAGGGTATTGGGAGGTATTTTTTGGAATTTTTGGTATTTTGGTTATGGATGATCAATTTGAGTGATGTGGGAATGTTTGGGAATGATTTTGGAGAATTTTGGGTGATTTGGAAATTTTGGGTAGTTTCAAGGGCATTTGGTAGGTTAGCGGGTGTAGGGTCCCGGGGGTCAAAAATCGAAAATTTGGAAAATTGAAGATTGGGTGAATATAAGTGGAATGAAATCATTTTTGTTGAGCCATGAAGCCATATCAAGCCCACATGAGCCATGAAGGGACTCATTTGAGGCATTCACTATGTTGTTCCTAACCCTCTTAGCCAAGGGCTTAGGGGTTAAGGACCATCCATGTGAATCACCTACATGAGTCGGGAGGTCAAGCTCGGGTATGGGTGTGTTTTTAGGAAGTGTGTGAAAGTGTAGTGTGTAGGTGTAGTGTGTGTGCAAGTCAACCCTTCACTGGACCGAGCCACCCGAGGCGGTCCTAAGGCCAAAGAGTCCTATAGGAACTCATCCTTTAAACTTCCACATTTGATTTCAACCCTCTAGGTGATTAGGGGTCTACAGTCAAGTTTGTGGAGTTTGCAGGGAGTTTAGAAGTGGTTTGAATTTCTAAAAGGTGGGTCCCAATTCTAATCCTCTAATATAGTCAAAGGAAAAGCCTAAGGCTAGATCCTAAGCACTAAAAGAAGAAGAGAAGACCTCATCAAAAATGAGGTCAACAGTTACATCATCCGAGATATTCCCGATCATTCAACGAGACGTTTTAATTTAGTTGCAATTGTGGTTTTGGTTGTTCTGTTTGTGATTAAATTTTGAGTTTTTTATATTTTGAAATGTTGTGGCAGTAATTTTTATCTTGTAATGAATTTTAATTTAGTTTTGGTTTTAGTTCAGGGACTATCCTGAAGGTTTTGGTTTTCATGCAACAGTTATTTATCATGCAAGAAAAGTAAAGTGCATTGCAATAAAATAAATTGCAATAAAATAAAAGCGTACCTGGAGGGTCTTCCCGTCATCCCAAGCTGAACTTAAAACACTTGTTAAGGCATTTAAATATTTCAACAAGTACCTAGGTAAAGCTAAGGGAAAGGTTTTAATTGGAATGGATGATGAAGTGTAGTGTCATGTGGGCATTAGAGTCGAATTTGGACCTTTGAAATTATTTTAGGAGTGGGCTTTTTTAGGAAGGCTTAAGGAAGTGGGCCTTAGGTTTGAAAATAAATTTATGGATGGGAATTTTGTGAAGGATTGGGCCAAACAAATGATGGGTTTATCTTAGGGATGTGCCATGATTGATTTGAAGCAAGTTTGAGGTGGTTTGGGTGTGAATTGGGTTGGATTTGGGCTTCTTTGGAAAAGGGGCCAACATAGGTCAAATTGGGCTAATTTGGGCCAATATTGGGCTAGGGTTGAAATTGATGTAAAATTAATGTTGGCAAATGTTTATGGGGGTGTTACCAATACGTTTTAACTTTGGTTGGGTTTTGATTTTGGGATTTGGGCCCATTTGGGTTAGGTTTGGGTGTAGGCCCATTTAGGGAATTTTGGGTTTGGGTTGAATTTGAGTAAGGTTTGGGTCCAAATTTTGGGCAAATCATGTTAGTGTTTTGTTTTTTGGGATGCTAGGAAGGTTTTAGAAAAGATTTGGGTCAAATTGGGATCGAATTGGGTTGGTTTGAGGTAGGTTTAGGTCATGGGTCAAAATTGGGCCTTAAGCTTAAAAATGAAATTGGATTCAAATGTCAATCAAATTGGGCTTGAATTTAGTCTAGATTGATATTGGGGATATTGAATTGAAGTTTAGAATTGAATTGGACCAAAATTGAGGTCAATTTGGGTGATTTGGTTTGACATTGGGTTCATTTAGGTTTAAAATGGGCTAATTTGGGGGTTTTGGTAAAAGTAGGGTAAATTAACAAAATTGGCCCATAGTGTAGTTGGACAAAATGAAATTGGGAATATTTGGGATTTTCTGGAATTTTCTGGGAATTTTTGGAATTTTTGGATTTTTGGGTTAAAAAGGGTATTTTGGGTATTTGGAGTGTATTTTTGGAAATTTTGGTATATTTGGCTATGGATGATCAATTTTAGTGTTGTGGCAATGTTTGGGATTGGTTTTGAGGTATTTTGTGTAATTTGGAGATTTTGGAAAATTTGGGTAATTTAAAGGGCTTTTGGTAGGTTTGATGGGTGTAGGGTCCCCGGTGTCAAAAATTGAAATTTTGGAAGAATGAAGATTGATCAAATGTGAGTGAAATGGAATCACTTTGATTGAGCCATGAAGCCATATTAAGCCCATATGAGCCATGAGAGGACTCATTGGAGGCATTCTCTATGTTGTTCCTAACCCTCTTATCCAGGGGCTTAGGGGTTAAGGTCCATCCATATGAATTACCTACATGAGTCAGGGAGTCAAGTTAGGTATATGTGTGGTTTTAGGATTTGGATTGTGTGTGTGAGAGTGTAGAGTGTGAGTGTAGTGAGTGTGTAAGTCAACCCTCACCGCACCGTGCCACCTGTGGTAGTCCTAAGGCCAAAGAGTCCTATAGGAACTCATCCTTTAAACCTCCACATTCGATCTCAACCCTCTAGGTGATTAGGGGTCTACAATCAAGCTTCGTGGGGTTTGCAGGGAGTCAAGAAGTGGTTTAAATTTCTAAGGGATGGGTCCCAATTCTAGTCCTCTAAGATAGTCAAAGGAAAAGCCTAAGGCTAGATCCTAAACACTAAAGAGGGAAGAGAAGACCTCATCAAAAATGAGGTCAACAAATGGACCCCCAATAGGTGTGGTGTGCTGACGGAGCACACCAAGCGTATTGGCATTGACCGAAGGGATCAACAAAACCAACACAGATTCCCGAATGACAAACTTAGGACGAAGTAGAAGAATTTCCGCTGGGGAGTATCAGGTATACTTCCAAGATTGGAGATTCCTGAACTCTCGCTGGGGAATGGGGAAGGAGATGAATTCCAAATCATATGATCTGGGGAATTCGATTTAGATTTCATTTCATGTTCAAGCTTTGATGTGTGAGTTTAGATTTTAGTTTGAGTTTTAATTTAGATTGAAGTTTGGTTTAAAATCAATTTGAGGAAATTTTGAATTTTAAATTTGGATTTGAAATGAGAATCGAAACCTAGGTTTCAACCTCGGGATTGCAAAGAGAACTGGAATTTAGGTACCAGCCTCAGAGTGAGAATCAGAATTTAAGTATCGACGGAAAAAAGGATGAGAATCAGAATTTAGGTATTGATCTCGAGAGGGATGAGAATTGAAATTTAAGTATCAATCTCGAAAGAGAATCGAAATTTAGGTATCGATCTCGGATGAAAGTCGGAATTTAGGTACCGACCGAAAAGGAAGAGAACTGGAATTTAGGTACCAGTCTCGGAAGAGAGTCGAAATTTAGGCATCGACCTCGAAAAGGATGAGAATCAGAATTTAGGTACTGATCTCAGATGAGAGTCACAATTTAGGTACCGACCTCGAAGTGAGAACTGGAATTTAGGTACCAGTCTCGGAAGAGAGTCGAAATTTAGGTATCGACCTCGAAAAGGATGAGAATCAGAGTTTAGGTACTGATCTCAGATGAGAGTCAGAATTTAGGTACTGACCTCGAAGTGAGAACTGGAATTTAGGTACCGGTCTCGGAAGTTTAGAATTGAAATTTAGTTATCAATTCGAAGAGAATCGAAATTTAGGTATCGATCTCGAAAGGAGAGTCGAATTTAGGTACCGACCTCGAAGTGAGAACCGGAATTTAGGTACCGACCTCGAAGAGAGTCGAAATTTAGGTATCAACCTCAAAAAGGATGAGAATCAGAATTTAGGTATTGATCTCAGATGAGAGTCAGAATTTAGGTACCGACCTCGAAGTGAGAACTGGAATTTAGGTACCAGTCTCTGAAGTTTAGAATTGAAATTTAGGTATCAATTCGAAAGAGAATCGAAATTTAGGTATCGATCTCGAAAGGAGAGTCAGAATTTAGGTACCGACCTCGAAGTGAGAACTCGGAATTTAGGTACCAGCCTCGGAAGTTTAGAATTGAAATTTAGGTATCAATTGGGAAGAGAATCAAAATTTAGGTATCAATCTTGAAAGGAGAGTCGGAATTTAAGTACCGACCTCGAAGTGAGAACTGGAATTTAGGTACCAGTCTTGGAAGTTTAGAATTGAAATTTAGGTATCAATTCGGAAGAGAATCGAAATTTAGGTATCGATCTCGAAAGGAGAGTCGAATTTAGTGTACCGACCTCGAAGTGAGAACTGGAATTTAGGTACCAGTCTCGGAAGTTTAGAATTGAAATTTAGGTATCAATTCGGAAGAGAATCGAAATTTAGGTATCGATCTCGGAAGGAGAGTCGGAATTTACGTACCGACCTCGAAATGAGAACTGGAATTTAGGTACCAGTCTCGAAATTTTTAATGTATGAAGAAGGACCCAGTCTCGTGCCATCAGAACCAAACCGAACTAAGTTCGTGGCTCCGTGTCAATGAACCTAGTCAATCTCCATACAAGAGGGGAAGGAGATCACAGAAAATCAAAAGGATTTCAATGTGACGAAAAAGGTGTAGGATTTTTGAAATTTGAAGTGTGAGTTTTTCGTGAGGAAGAACCATCCCGAAAGAGGGTTTCAAAGTAGTTTGAAGTAGATTTTGATCTGAGGAAGAGTTGAAGGATTTGAAAGAGATAAATTGAGATTGTAATTCCATTTGAGATTCATTTTTCATTTTGTTTGTCCTTTAATGATCCAATTCTATTTTTGTTGTTTATTTGATGTTCACGTGAATTTTATTTGGTGTTCATGTGGATTCGAAGTTCATTTGAATATTTGGATTTCAATGAACGGTTCTTATTTATTTCTCTTTTCTTTCTCGTTCTTTGTTCAAAGTTCATTTAACTCTAATGGCGTTTCCCAATCAATTTGCACAAAAGAGGTGAAGGCAAAATGTGACATGGTCACTTTCATTCCAATCTTGTTGAAGATACATCATACAACTCGATCTGAAATATTTCTCATACAATCCATGACTCAAAATGGACTATGTATGATTCTTGTTGATCCATCCAAAAAGTATCTGTTAAAAATCCATGTCTGAATAATGAGATACACGGTCAATAACATCCCCTTCCAAGCCATCCTCGCGGTGAATGCCGCATGGATGTACAATGGAGGTGTGCTATTTCCCGTGTAACTCACAGCTCGTAGGGCTGGAGACTCTCCAATTCTGGATCTGGCTGGAAGTGGTAAGGTGCCTTTCTGTCATCCATCCTTCTAAAAGTGACGGAGATCCGCTCCACTGGTACTCCCGGTATACAATGTTTTGCAATGTCTGCTCCATTTCCTTGTAATATCATGACGGAACCTACCGAAGTGGTATCTCCACCGGCCCTCGGAACTTACCCGGCCTTGCTATCCGGAGGTCAGATCTGAACATGATATTGCATTGGTTGTCGAACGAAACTGTGCAGAAAGGTCTGACAAAGTCATGGTGGTCTATGTGTGGAGGTATGCAGTCGCCCTTCTAGTAAATGTTGATGATGCAACTGTTGGGTATGCAATCTGCTGGCAACACCCTCCACGTTATCATTCTTTTCACCATTCTTTTAATTATTCTCGGCATTGGATCCACCTCACCGTGACGGAGTATCCCTGGTGGATTTCCTTTTCTGTCCTCTGCGAAATTATAGCAACATCCGCATTGTATTGTAACTCTTCCTTTCCCTGGCATCCATTTCTGGGGTTCCGAATAAGTCTTTTCTCTCAGACGGCCTGCTCGACCCATCTTCTGAAGTTCTAAAATGCAATCCACAATCTGCTATTGCTCGTACTCTGAGAATACACCTGTGTGTAACTCGAGGCCTTCCAAAATGTTGATTCTTTTGCCTCTAATCCTTTCAAAGTATTCGAAAGTCTTCTTCTCAACATTTTGCATTCTTTCTAGTTCATATTCTCGGGATGATCTCGCAAGTGGCGAGGCCTAGTAACGTATCGCGGGATGTATGGCTCAATCCCGTCACGTTCTCCTGCATACCTTGGCTCCTCGGGGATCGTCTCTGTCGGGACATCCTCCGGGGTTGCTTCCACAACAAGGTTCTTCAGATATGGTATCTCCGTCTGGTGTCGAGGCACTGATTTTATTTCTGTTCTTCTTGGCACTTTTTCAATCTGTTCTGATTTCCTCGGCGTTGACTTTCTTCTTTCTGGTTCCTGACGAACTGGTATCTTTGAAATGTGTGTGTTGGCGAAGGTGGTTGTTTCCTCGTGCTGATCTGCTGCTAGTTTAGTTAAAATCTTGCGGATACGGTGATTCTTATTCCTTCTTTGAGTGGCAGTGAGAGTAGCTCTCCTTACCCCTTGAATCTCTGCGGGCGCGGCGCTGACGAGCTCGCCCTCTGCCGTGGCAACTACGGACTTGATTTTCTTGCTTTTCTCGGTGTTTGTCTTTCTTTTCTTGTTGCTGGATTGGTGGCTTGGGCCACCCATCTTCATCACCGTCTGGCTATGAAGCTCTTCTCGGTCCACTGGGACCCAATCATTTTCCTCGTACCGTAGGCCGGGTCGGTGTGAAATCAGAATCAATTTCTATCACTGCTCCATCCTTCACCCTCTTTTCATCGAGTGCGAGACTCATGCCATTTTTAAAGTTTAGGACCAACCGCCCGTTCGACATTTCCCTGCAAAGAAGACAAGGAAAGGATCAGGGGCTGTACTAAGAACAAGAACATTAAGAAAATATTTACCACTGAAGATTCTTATTCTCTTATTTTAATTTTAATTTTTAAGGAAAGTAGGAAAAGATGAAGAAAGATCAGGAACAGGATTTGATTTGAAAGGAAGGGTAAAACTTTATTATTATGATTTCACATATTTTATTTTTAGCACATATATATATATATATATATTTTTAATCCATTTTTATGTTTTTTGGGTTCGGACCCAGTCACAAAGTGATTGCTTCACCCGTGTTTCTAGGGATAAGACTCTATTTTAGAGGCCACCCTTCGAAACATCAGGTTGCATAATACTTCTTCAAATACCGTCCATTGATTGGAAGCATTTGTCGTTCTCCTTGGAAATTCACAAGTTGGTAAGAGCCTCCTGAGTAGACTACCTCGACCACAAACGGCCCTTCCCAAGTCGGTTCAAATTTGCCCCCTATCTTACGATGTGCAAGAATAGGTCTTCTGAGAACAAGAACTAAGTCACCAACCTTGAAAGTTCTTGGGCGGACCAGTTTATCATGGGCCTGGATCATCTTAGCTTGGTACAGTTCCAAATTTTGCTGCGCTGCAAGTCTCTTCCCTTCCAAGCTTTCCAATTCTTCTGGTCGCAATATGGTATTTTCTTCCGTAGTAATTTTACTTGCAACTGCAATCCTGAGAGATGGAAGCTGGACCTCCAAAGGTAAAACGGCCTCGGACCCGTACACTAAAGCGTAAGGCGTAGACTGAGTAGGAGTTCTGAAAGTTGTCCTGTAGGCCCATAAGGCTTCTAACAACTTCTCGTGCCAATTTTTCTTGTTGTCATCCAAGATTTTCTTTATAAACTGAACGAGAGTTTTATTAAAAGCCTCGGCCAAGCCATTTGCTCTTGAGTAATAAATTGTTGAGTATCGCCAATCGATTCCGTGTCTTCTGACAAAATTTTTGATCTTTGTACTTTTGAATGCAGACCCATTATCTGAAATGATTCTGCGCGGTACTCCGAAACGGTAGACAACTTGATTTTTGAAAAACTGTAGCACGTGGTGTGCCTTTACTTCTCTGAGTAGAACTACTTCTGCCCATTTAGAAAAGTAGTCTTTAGCTGCAAGGATGAAGCGATGTCCTCTTGAAGAAGGCGGTTCTATCGGACCCACTATATCTGTGCCCCAACACTCAAATGGCCACGACGCAATTGTCGGATGTAGCACATTTGGAGGTTGGTGTAGAACCACTCCGTGCACTTGGCACTGGTGACAGCTCTTGGCGAGTTTCATACAGTCGGTCATCATTGAGGGCCAGTAGTACCCTAGTCTTTTAATTTTCATTTTCATTTTCGGACCCGACTGATGAGCGCCACAAAGTCCTGAGTGTACCTCTTTGACAATTTCACGAGCCTCGAACCCGTTCGAGCATCTTAACCACATCGATCAAAAGACCTTCTGTATAATGTATTGTTTATTAATGCATAAGATAAAGTTTTTTCTTGATTTGTTGGGCTAATGACTTATCGTCCGGTAATTTACATGTTTGCAAGTAGTCTATTAGCGGTTGACGCCAATCTTCTGTGTTTTCCATCACTACTGCAACTGATTCCTCTGCTTTTTCTAATTTCTGTATCATATCCATGTCGAGCTGTGATAGGACCTGTCGTCCTTGAACTGACACTTCAACTAACTCATCTTGTAAGCAGGCAAATTCTTTTGCAAGGCGAGCTAGCGCATCTGCGAGGGCATTTTCTCTTATGAGGATCTTGTAGATTGTTACATTCGGAATTTGTTCCAACAGTTTCATGGCATACTGAAAGTATTGCTCGAGTCTTGGCTTTAAGATTCTGTATTGTCCTGCGACTCGTTGAATGATCAACCGAGAATCTCCGTAGATGTTGATATCCGTTATTCCCATTTGAATGGTCGGCTCTAGTCTCGCTATGAGGGCCTCGTATTCTCGCCTCGTTGTTTGTGCACGGCTCGTTAAGTGGTAGGAGTATCTTAACATCCCCCGCTCCGGTGTTATAAAGATTAGTCCGATTCCCGCTTTACCGGCGCTATCGTTTGCGATTCTTTGTCTTTACGTGCCGAGGACGCTCCGTCGAAGTATAGTTCCCAACGTTGATCATCGGTGTCTTCTAGGCTTATTATCTGCTCGTCAGGCAAATCATCGTCGAGAGACGAATCTGCCGAGAAGGATGTGCTGCAAGGAAGTCAGCTGGTACTTGTCCCTTTACGGCGCGAAGAGGAACGAAAGTTATGTCAAATTGCAATAGTATCATCGACCACCTGGCAAGTCTGCCAGAAAGTGTCGGTCGGGTCATCAAATATTGCAACGAATTAACTTTCGAAATGAGGTTCATCTTATGAGAAAGCATGTAGTGCCCGAGCTTTTGAGCGGCGAAGATCAGGGCCAGACAATGCTTCTCAATCGGACGATACTTTACTTCCGTCAGCAATAGACGACGGCTTAAGTAATAAAGAGCATTTTCTTTTCCCTCATCATTGACCTGGGCTAGCAGGGCTCCGAGAGAGTCGTCTAAAACCGCGGTATAAAGTATTAACGGTCTACCCGAGACTGGGGCTGCTAAGACAGGAGGTGTCATTAAGTATTGCTTAATGTCCTCGAAGGCTCGTTGGCATTTCTCTTCCCAAACGAATTTGGCGTCCTTTTTAACTAATGCCGAGAAGGGCTGACACCTACCTGACAAGTTCGAGATAAAGCGTCGAAGATATGCCAGCTTCCTTGAAAGGATCGTAGCCGTTTTAAGGTTTTGGGAGGCTGCATCTCTAAGATAGCTTTAATCTTTTCCGGATCAATTTCGATTACGCGATGTCGAATAACAAATCCTAGGAATTTCCCGGAGGTGACGCCGAAGGCGCATTTTAAGGGATTCATCTTAAGGTTGTATTGCCTCAGTCGCTCGAAAACAATTCTCAAATCATACAGGTGGTCTTCCTTCAGTTTACTTTTGATGACCACATCGTCCACGTAGCACTCGACTTGGTTGTGAATGAGATCATCGAAAATCTTTGTCATTGCTCTTTGATATGTTGCTCCTGCGTTCTTTAGTTCGAATGGCATTACTGTGTAGCAATACACTCCGTTCGGCGTTCTGAAAGTTGTGAGCTTTTCGTCTTCTGGTGCCATCTTTATTTGGTTGTATCCTGATGATCCATCCATGAATGAAAATATTTCATGTGTTGAAGCAATGTCGATCATCGGTTCCGGATTGGCAGTGGAAATTCATCCTTTGGACATGCTTTATTTAAATCCTCGAAGTCTACACGGATTCCGATCCGACCATTTTTCTTTCGATCGGTACCACGTTGGCTAACAAAGTAGGGTATTGTTCTTCACGGACAAATTTAGCGTCGATTAGCTTCTTAACTTCGGCTATTACTTGTTGCTCAATTTCTAGACGCATTCTTCTGGGAGCTTGTCTGACTGGAACAGAAGTAGGATCTACTCCTAACTTGTGAACTGCGACTTCAGGAGCTAATCCTGGCATTTCGTCGTAACTCCAAGCAAAACAGTCCTTGAATTCCATTAATAGCTTGATCATTTCCTTGGAATCTTCTTTATTGAGTAAGAAGCTAACAAAGGTTGGTCTAGGCTTTTCGCTAGTACCTAAGTTAACTTCCATTAACTCGTCTATTGTAGATTTGATTTCTTCTTCAAATTCTGGTGGAGCATCTCCGATTGGTAAATCTTCGAGGTCCTCTGAAGCTTCCAAGCAGTCTTTATTAGGCTTGCAAGTGACAACCAAGCAAAATTCCGTATCGTCAACTGAACCTACTGTGCCGAATCCGAGACCATGTTTTGAATTGGGAGGCCCACCGACATTGTTCCATAGTCTTTCAAAATGTTGTGATTGACCCTTTATCCATTGTCGAGGCAAGACACCACGTTGAATTAAACTTTGAAAACAGGGAGAGTACCACTCAAAAGGTAATTCCATTAATTCGGAAGAAGTGACATCTTCAAATTGTACATCTTTTTCATTATTGAAAGAAGGAGTACCACGGTAAAATTTGATTGGTTTAACACCACCGCCGTGCACTTCCTTGACCACCATACCCTCGATCCTATTAGACTGGATTGGGGTCAGAGCCATAGTGTGTACATGGTAGTTAATCTTCTCGTACATTGATTTATATTCTTCATTCTTTTCATCTTCGAGGGAGATCTTGAATTGTGGTTCCTTCTGGTTTATTGTAGCTGCTTCTTTCTTGATGTCTTCTTCTTCTTCAGAGCTGTTCTCCCAATTCACGTTGATTACCGGCTTTTTCTGTCCAACTGTCCCAACGTCTCTGCCATGACCTCGTTCCCGGCCTCGACCTCGGGTGCAAGTTGTGAAGAAACCTTCACCATCTCGCCGTAAGGGAGTGGTGAGTGACTGTTGAACTAGAACTTCAGGTTCTTCGTCATCTTGAACTTCTTTTGCTTCATTTGGCATGGTATTTCTGGAGAAGATTGTTTTCTTTGGAGGCGCGTAGTAGGTCGCATCTTCATGAATTCCAATTTCATGTATGGAGAAAGGTTGCAAGTCACCTTTAATGCACTGTTCTCCTCCATCGTAGTATTTTATGCACTGATGCAGAGACGACGGTACCATCCAGTTCTCATGTATTCACGGTCAGCCCAGTAGTGCGTTGAACGATGTTTCAGAATCAATTATATGGAATTTTGCGGTCGTCTTTGTTAAATCACCGGTCTTCATCAACAGCGTTATTGATCCGAGGGCTCTTTCTCCTTTCTGGTTGAATCCTCTTAGTAACATCTTGTCCGCTTCAAGCTCGCAAGCATCAATTTCCAAGTATGCTAACGTCCGAAGATTCATTATGTTGATTGATGCTCCTGTATCCACCAATACTCTGGAGAGCGTAAACTTTCCGATCGTGATCGAAATGTACAACGGTCGGTTGTGATTGGTCGTCCCAAGTAGTAGATCACTCGTCCGTGAAGGTAACACCTCGTTGTTCCTTTAACGAGCAAACCTCGTCTAAGGAATCTCCGGCCATCCGAGCTAAACAAATCTCCGGATCAAGTAAGGCCTTGATCGAGCTTCCCTCATCTCTTTTGATAAGATGAGAGCGTCGTAGATGCTCGGCTTGGTCGGTAGTTTCCTAAGATGGGCTAGCACGTTATAGTCCACTTTGTTACCATGTGTTTCGGTTTCTTCTCGAATGGGCAATTCTTCCGCTCGGGGTTGATTCTTCTTGAACAACCACCTGCTTTCCTTTGTCTTTTGGACCCATTCTCGGAGGTAGAACCCTTCGGTTCCTTAAATTGACTTCGTGATTTCTTCGAATCCGGTACTAAGTTTATCGGTGTCTCCTTTTGAATTGGTATGACAGGTTCTTCTGGAGTCGCTTCGGAATCCGAAAGCTCTAACTCTATTGTGATTGGGGTTCCTCGAAATTCACAAATAGATTCATTGCTTGTTGAACTTTCATAGCCTTCTTGGTGAATGTCTTCTTCGTCATCGTGATTGTCAAGGTTGTGTATGATTTAAGAATTGTTATTTGTATCAGAATCGAGATCCGGACTAGGTTGGTTGTCGTCAGTTGCGTAATCGTTAGAAACAGTCAAAACGTAGCCAACGCCATAACTCTTATCATTATAAGATCCCGCCAGAGCGAGCAAATAATCATACAGAGTCAAAGGTTCGAGGAATTTTTCCTCCGAATCGGAAACAAACATCATAGGATAAGTAGCCCCTAGTCTAGCCTTAAGAGCCTCGGTCTTTTCTTCTTCTACGATCTCCTTCTTTTCTACGATCTTTTCTTCCTGGGGTGGTTCTTCAATCGCAAGCGATAGCGCCGGCTTGACAGGTTTCAAACTTTGAATTGAAGCACGCACCGAAGCGGTTTGGATGCGATCTAAAATTTCTTTCGATGACTTCATCCAAGCGGTACTCCATCAATCATTCGCCGTGTAGGGATCTGTAGGAACAATAGGATCCGTTGAAATAACATTGACGGAACCGCCTTTCTGGGGTTCCCTCATGGCTTCCTTCGGAATCGTTATGTTCCCTTTTCGGAGATTGTCGTAGAGCCAAGTCTTAAAGGTAATGCAATCCTCTATCTTGTGTCCGAGCATCCGGTGGTAAGGGCAATAGATGGGATGGTCTTTCTTATTGACTTCTTCTGGCTTCTCGGGTTCGCGCAGTTGAAAATCCGGAGTCTTCATCAAACTGCGGAACATCTTTGGCACTGCCTCATTCTTGAACGGATATTCTCTATTTATAAGTTCTTTTAATGTGCGCTGCGGGCGAGGCGGTTGCTCATACTGTTGAGTTGGCTGATAACCGGGTCGAGGTTGTTGGTAGCTTCTGCCGAGGTTGCTTGATACTGGGCTCGCGTCTGCTCCGGCTGTATTTGCATTGGCTGCTTGCCCTTATCGACTGCCACGACGATCCCGGATTTCTTTTCAAATGTCTTCACAGGCTTCTGTTTGTCTATCTTGTCAACGAAACTTAGTTGTTTCGCTTCCTCTTGCAAGCTTCCGGCCTTGCTTAACAACTTCTCAATAGTCTTAATCGTAAATCCCTTAAGGAGAAGTGCTATCGGGCCGTGAATGCTTTTAAGCAAGATACCGACTGCATGCTGCTCTTGTAGCTGTGGCACACACTTCATGCTTAGATTCCTCCATCGAAGTATGTACTCCACTAAAGTTTCGTTTGGTTTCTGTTTCTCCACCACTAGATCACCGATGGTGATATGGTGTTGAGCTCTGGCAAACCGTTTCACAAAGAGGTTCTCTAATTCTGAAAATGTCTTTACCGAACCGTTCGGTAACTCTGCGTACCAATCGAAGGGGATCCCTGACAGGCTGCTGACGAACTGTCGGAAGAGTAATGCGTCACTTCCACCGACGTTGCAACAGCTAGCGCGAAAATGTGCAACATGCTGTCAAGGGTTTCCGGTACCATCAAAAGTCTTGAACAGAGGTGGTACGAAGCCTTTTGGGTATTGTACTGCATCAAATTCTTCGGGGTAAGGTCTACCCGTCTGAATAGATGCTCCGCTCTTAGACTGTGCTAAGGCTTCTCGCACCTGCTGTTCTACCATATTCTTGATGTCTTTCTCTGGAATCATATTTTGGGTAGAATCCTTCTTCGGCTGATCGTCTCCGTTAACGGATGTAATCTCTTTTCCTCCGTCTGTAATATGAATAACTTCTGGAGGCGTTTCTCTTGGGGGTTGAACCTGACTCTGAAGAGTGGCTAGGGCTGCAGCCATCTCTTCCATCCATTTTGCCATTTGAGAGATTGTATCATCTTTTTCTCGAAGTTGTGCTCTTAATGCTTCCGGTTCATCTCTCTCCGCAGCTGCCGGAGCACCTTGCGAAGCTGACGATGCTCGTGTCTCAACCATGTTGATCTCCACATATTCGTCATCCATGAATTCCGACGAATCGACTTCATCTCCAAACTCTTCTTCTCTTTCTCTTGCTAATCGTTGAATGTCGGTCCTTAGCTTTTCCATAGCATCCTCCAGTGGTCTTTTTCGTACGGTTTCGCAGCTTATCATGCGATGGCCGTTGGATTTCCTTCTTGGGAGTCCCCTTCATCGCAGTGGCGCTCTCTTCGGACTCGAGTCTCCTGACGAGACTTTCCTTTTTCAGGTCGTTGTTTCGGTCTTAATTGGCCAATAGTAGGACGCCATACCATCCTTCTAACAGCAGAAGGCCTAGGACCGAATGGTCTGTCGGCTGAATGCTGGAAGGTGGTATCCTCCCTGATCTGTAAACCTGAAACAACAACAGGTGGACTAGCTTTCATCTCCTTATTCGGCTTTTCTATGGCGCTAACGGGTTCTACTCGCGGCCCAAGGCGGGATTTGGCTGGCACCCACCCTATCCTTCTTAAAATTTCTGATACAGGACATTTCTCTTTCTTTGCTAACTTCTCTATCACAGTCTGCAGTTGAGCAAATGGTGTAATCCTAGCCCTTTTCTTTCGACTGTTGCTATAGTATGCAGGTTGAGGTAATGTAGAAGCAATCTTACAGACATTTTCCTCGTCAGTTGCTGCGGAGAGGGGATGGAATCTACTTCCTTCCAAAAGCGGTGTATACTCAGGCAATGGTATGTACTCAGGGATCTCTTCTAAGAAAGCGACTTCAGCAGCTCTGGCTTTTCTGGCAATCTTTCTACTTCTGTTTCTCCTCTGAGTCCGTGTTAGGGGTTGAACCCTTGAGCTGGACCTAATTTCGAAAACAGAAGGTCTAGCAGGGAGATCTGTACCCTCCATGGTAACAGGCTCATTACAAACTTGGACTTCCTTCCCCTTTAGTTTAGCGAGAGCCGGGGTAGGTGCAGAGACGACTAGACCGGTGGGGGTAGAGACAATAGTCCTCCTACGAACAGTAGTATTCCTTTCAGCTGGAACCCTTTGCAGGGGAGGGAACTCTTGAGCTGACCTTAGGTTGAATTCAATCACGGGTTCTTCAGTTTCTGACATTTTGTCCATTAGTGTGAAGAGAGTGACGTCAGCGATCTTGACATCTGTGTTGCCAAATCCTTGTCCAAAACGGATGATCCCACTTTCGGGCAGCTCATCCTTGTAAACAGTGAAGTCCAGTCCGTTGGTGAAGGAGAAGATTAACTTTGGGGAATCCATTTTCTGCAGGGCACATTCCGAATATCAGTCCCGAATTATACTTCCTTTCGTCGTAAAGTTTAGGACTAAAAAGAAAGAGTCCGAGCACATTTTCGTTTATGTTAGTGCATTTGTGATTTATAAAAGAGGTTGTTTATTACGTAGTTTGTTTGTTAGAAACAGAACGATTAAAGGAAAAAGTTTATAGAAAAGGTAAAGGGCCCGATTTAGAATTGGAAAGGAAGAGAGAGTCTTATGTAAGACCTCTCAACTTGAAGGATCGCTCCTAAGCTAACACCTATTGGGGGTCCACCCCACCTCAGAAAAGAGGTAAAAGGATCTCAGAACCTCTCTGTTTAGGGTTGTCTAAACAGTGGCTCCTAAATCCAAGAGAGTTGACTATACCCGTTCAAGACAGAAATGAACGTGGTATTTCAACGGAAGAATGGTAGCTTGGTCCACTAGGGACATGGACTTGCTACAGATTTATGAAAGCAAAACCATCTGATCAAAATGGAAAGAGGAACTTGTCCCCAGCGGAGTCGCCAGAAGTTGTCGGCATATTTTTAGGTTATGTGTTTTGAAAAGGGGGTCGCCTACAGAAATTGTCGGCGAATTTTAGATTTTAAATTTAATTTAAATATATATATAATTTAGAAATTAGTATTTGATTTTGAAAATGATTTTGAGTTTGAAAATTTTAAGATATGAAATATCAAACAGATCTCATATCCCAAATAGTTTATATAAACGAGCACCGCATCAAAAACCGTGTATCTATCCCGAAGAATAGACACACTGCTTGACGATGGGGCTCGATTAAGTAAACTAGAAGGTTTGTGACATCCGTTTGGTCTGCGAACCAATTTTATAAGCCGACAAGTTCTCCTGCTTAATATAAAGGAATTAAGCAGGGTTTATATTACCTGGGTTCTTAAAGTTCCCTATAAGGGCAAGCCCCTATAGTTAATTACATCTTAAATGTCTGGAGACACTTAAGAAAACCCTCGATAATGATCAGTGGTTTTGCTCTCAAGAATTTCAAAGTTTAAGGTTTTCAAACTATTGGATTTTGGAAATTTCAATTGGGAATGGATCAAATTTGGAACAGTTTATTTTAGGAGTCCAAAGGAAGAGATGTAGGAGAAGCTGAGGATCCAAGAGGAATCTTGGCAACTTCACGACTATCCTATTGTTTGGCTTCAATTTAGGGAGAATTATTTAGTATTTCAGTTCTGCCAATTAATTATAGGAATTACATTTACATAATCACCTGATTATACAAATAACCTGAAAGGTAGGAGGATTTACATCATATCGGACGACGACCTTGGAATCCTAAGCGAGTTAGGGCTTATATTGCACAGCAAGGCTGTACAAAGGCCTAAAAGAACAGGTGAGGATTTATGTCGCACTAGGCGGACTACCTCGAATCCTATGGCTTGTTGTTTAAACTAAAGAATGGTTTTGCTGATGTCGACGCAGGTTTTGTTAATGACGATGGCCGAGCTGCCCACCATGCTCCGAGCTCCTTGTTGTTGCAGAGGTTTAGTTTTAGAAGTCATAAATCAGGAGATGAGAGAAGTGTTTTGGTTTAGAGAGAATCTTAAAATCCAAGTGTTTTTAATATTTTAATTAAAACAAATCTTAAAGTTGTTTAAACAGAACCGATTAAGATCCCACGGTTCCGTCATCCCGGCACCGTTATTTTCATTGAATTCACTTAGTCCAGATGAACTTGCTAAACTAAACTGAATGAGTTCCACACTTTCATTTAGACCGTGGGAAATCTCATTAGCAACACGTGGGTTACATCATCCGAGGTATTCCCGATCATTCAACGAGACGTTTTAATTTAGTTGCAATTGTGGTTTTGGTTGTTCTGTTTGTGATTAAATTTTGAGTTGTTTTATATTTTGAAATGTTGTGGCGGTAATTTTTATCTTGTAATGACTTTTAATTTGGTTTTGGTTTCAGTTCAAGGACTATCCTAAAGGTTTTGGTTTTCATGCAACAGTTGTTTATCATGCAAGAAAAGTAAAGTGCATTGCAATAAAGTAAATTACAATAAAATAAAAGCGTACCTGGAGGGTCTTCCCGTCATCCCAAGCTGCACTTAAAACACATGTTAAGGCATTTAAATATTTCAACAAGTACCTAGGTAAAGCTAAGGGAAAGGTTTTAATTGGAATGGATGATGAAGTGTAGTGTCATGTGGGCATTAGAGTCAAATTTGGACCTTTGAAATTATTTTAGGAGTGGGCTTTTTTAGGAAGGCTTAAGGAAGTGGGCCTTAGGTTTGAAAATAGAATTATGGATGGGAATTTTGTGAAGGATTGGGCCAAACAAATGTTGGGTTTATCTCAGGGATGTGCCATGATTGATTTGAAGCAAGTTTGAGGTGGTTTGGGTTTGAATTGGGTTGGATTTGAGCTTCTTTGGTAAAGGGGCCAACATAGGTCAAATTGGGCTAATTTGGGCCAATGTTGGGCTAGGGTTGAAATTGATGTAAAATTAATGTTGGGAAATGTTTCTGGGGGCGTTACAAATAGGTTTCAACTTTGGTTGGGTTTTAATTTTGGGATTTGGGCCCATTTGGGTTAGGTTTGGGTGTAGGCCCATTTAGGGAATTTTGGATTTGGGTTGAATTTGAGTAAGGTTTGGGTCCAAATTTTGGGCAAATCATGTTAGTGTTTTGTTTGTGGGGATGCTAGGAAGGTTTTAGAAAAGATTTGGGTCAAATTGGGATTGAATTGGGTTGGTTTGAGGTAGGTTTAGGTCATGGGTCAAAATTGGGCCTTAAGCTTAAAAATGAAATTGGATTCAAATGTCATTCAAATTGGGCTTAAATTTGGTCTAGATTGATATTGGGGATATTTCATTGAAGTTTAGAATTGAATTGGACCAAAATTGAGGTCAATTCGGGTGATTTGGTTTGACATTGGGTTCATTTTGGTTTAAAATGGGCTAAATTGGGGGTTTTGGTAAAAGTAGGGTAAATTGACAAAATTGGCCCATGGTGTAGTTGGCCAAAATGATATTGGGAATATTTGGGATTTTCTGGAATTTTCTGGGAATTTTTGGAATTTTTGGATTTTTGGGTTAAAAAGGGTATTTTGGGTATTTGGAGTGTATTTTTGGAAATTTTGGTATATTTGGCTATGGATGATCAATTTGAGTGCTGTGGCAATGTTTGGGATTGGTTTTGAGGAATTTTGGGTAATTTGGAGATTTTGGAAAATTTGGGCAATTTCAAGGGCTTTTTTGGTAGGTTTGATGGGTGTAGGGTCCCCGGGGTCAAAAATTGAAATTTTGGAAGAATGAAGATTGATCAAATGTTAGTGAAATGGAATCACTTTGATTGAGCCATGAAGCCATATTAAGCCCATATGAGCCATGAGAGGACTCATTGGAGGCATTCTCTATGTTGTTCCTAACCCTCTTAACCAGGGGCTTAGGGGTTAAGGTCCATCCATATGAATTACCTACATGAGTCAGGGAGTCGAGTTGGGTATAGGTGTGGTTTTAGGATTTGGATTGTGTGTGTGAGAGTGTAGAGTGTGAGTGTAGTGAGTGTGTAAGTCAACCCTCACCAGACCAGGCCACCCAGGGTAGTCCCAAGGCCAAAGAGTCCTATAGGGAACTCATCCTTTAAACCTCCACATTTGATCTCAACCCTCTAGGTGATTAGGGGTCTACAATCAAGCTTGTGGGGTTTGCAGGGAGTCAAGAAGTGGTTTAAATTACTAAGGGATGGGTCCCAATTGTAGTCCTCTAAGATAGTCAAAGGAAAAGCCTAAGGCTAGATCCTAAACACTAAAGAGGGAAGAGAAGACCTCATCAAAAATGAGGTCAACAGATATTTATCTTTCTATGGATCATAATATCAACCAATTCCATTAGTTTACCATTGAGAGTACCTATATTCCAGGATCCTATCCTAATACTAGTATCATGGACTAACTTCTTTACCCGCATCCGTCCGTAATGTGGGAACCCTTGCTTACTTGACACTACACCCGGGCGCCGGTGTAGCGGCCCTTGCACACTTTCCACTGTATTCAGGTCATACAGCGCGTCGCTTCTAGGGGACGCCCTAGCACTTACACAATGATCAAAAGGATTCATGTCATGATTTTTTTTCGACAAGTTTTACGCTGGCTGTCGACTACCTAACGCAACCCTCCACTTATCACATTCGGGCTTGGGACCGGCAACGATAGTGCTAAAATTAGGATGATGTAACCCACGTGTTGTATGGCCTGAATTGCAACTAAATTAAAACGTCTCTTTGAATGATCGGGAATACATCGGATGATGTAACCCACGTGTTGCTAGCGGGATTTCCCACGGTCTAAATGAAAGTGTGGAACTCATTCAGTTGAGTTTAGCAAATTCGTCTGGACTAAGTGAATTCGATGAAAATAACGGTGCCGGGATGACGGAACTGTGGGATCTTAATCGGTTCTGTTTAATCAACTTTAAGATTTGTTTTAATTAAAACAATAAAGACATTTGGACTTTAAGATTTCTCTAAACCAAGACACTTTTCTCTTCCACTGATTTTCACTTTCCAAAACCAAACCTCTGCAACAACAAGGAACTTGGAGCATAGTGGGCAGCACGACCATCTTCGTCAGCAAAACTTGTGTCTTCTTCAGCAAAACATTTCTTAGAATTAAATAACAAAACCATAGGATTTTGAGGTAGTTTTCCTAGTGCAACAAAAATCCTCAACTTTTCATTAGGAATTTGCATAATCATGTTATACAAATTAAGCCCTAACTGGTCTTAGGACTCCGAGGTAGTCGTTCGGTATGACATAAACCCTCACATATTCGAGGCTATTTGTATGATTATGTCATACAAATACAAGTCCTAATTAATTAAAATTGGCAAGATTGAAACATTAAGTAAATTCCCAAATCTAAGCCAAACAATAGGATAGTTTGGGAAGTTGCCAAGATTCTTCTTGGATCCTCAGCTTCTCCTACTTCTCTTCCTTTGGACTCTTAAAATAAACTTGTTCCAAATTTGAGCTGATCCCTATTGAAATTTCCAAAATCCAATCCTTTGAAAACCTTAAACTTTGAAATTCTTGAGAGGAAAACCACTGATCATTATGGAGAGTTTTCTTTAATGATTCCTGTCATTTAAGATGTAATTAACTATAGGGGCTTGCCCTTATAGGGAACTTTAAGAACCCGAGTAATATAAACCTCGCTTAATTTCTTTATATTAAGCGGGGAACTTGTCGGCTTATAAAATTGGTTCACGGACCAAACGGATGTCAAAAATCTTCTAGTTTATTTAATCGAGCCCCATCATCAAGCAGTGTGTCTATTCTTCGGGATAGATACACGGTTTGTGGTGCGATGCTCGTTTATATAAACTATTTGGGATGTGAGATCGGTTTGATTTCATTTCTTAAAATTTTTAAATTCAAAATTATTTTCGAAATCAAATGCTACTTTCTAAATTTTATATATATTTAAATTAAATTTAAAATTTAAAGTTCACCGACAATTTCTGTTGGCGACCCCCTTTTCAAAACACACTCAACCTAAAAATATGCCGACAATTTCTGGCGACTCCGCTGGGGAACAGTTCCTCTCTCCATTTTGATCAGATGGTTTTGCTTTTATAAATCAGTAGTGAGTCAATGTCCCTAGTGGACCAGGCTACCATTCTGCCGTTGGCATAGCTCGCTCATTTCTGTCTTGAGAGAGTATAGTCAACTCCTTTTTGGATTTTGGAGCCACTGTTTGGACATCTCTAAACAGAGAGGTTCCGGAATCCTCCCACCTCCCCATAGAGGCGAAGTAGACCCCCAATAGGTGTGTTAGAATAGGAGCGATCTATTGTTGTGATTTCAATGTGAATTCAACCTTCTCTAAATCTTGGATCGGGTCCGATTCTTCATTCCTATTTGGGTTTGACTTGTTGCTAATAGGTCAAACTCAGATTTCACTCTAACAACCTTTCAATAAATCATAAATAAAATAAAACTTTGTCAAAATTTCAAACGAAAATAAAAATTCTCAAGACACAACAAGTATACAATAATAATAATAATAAAAGAAACATAAAAAAATTTGTATGCTTAAAGGATGCCCAGTACAAAGCAAGTTAACTTGAGTACTTTCGTTGAAACTGCAAAGCGAGGGATGTCACCGACTTTCAGAAATTCTTTTAATGACAGGAGACAATGTCTTCACCCAAGCTGGTCTTTTCTTTCGCCTCTAGAGTGGAGTTTGCCGTCAATAGGGAGGAACAGCTGACCTGGCAGTCATCAAATTTGGACAAGGATTCAACAGTGTTGAAACTAAGTTCGGGAATTTGTCTGTTGAAATGATGAATCCCGAAATGAGAAAGTCTGTTGAGCCTATTGTAGAGTTCAACTTGAAAATTATTGAAGAGCTCCCTATGCCAAAGAAGGAGTAGATTGAAAAAGACTCTTCTATTGTTGTGAAGTATGCCATTAGAAGCACTGGGACTTCTCTGAGGACTGCTTCAGCTCCTACTATTAGAGCCACCGTCACCACACCAACTGTTTTGTTAGATAAAGGAAAAGAGATTTTACATAAGGAAGAGTCAGTCGAAGCTTACACCCTACCTTTTTCCGGACTCGAAATTGGGTCCAATTCAAAGACCGCACAACTAATGAAAGCACAAAAAATGAAGCACGACTGGAAAAGTTTAAACGTCGACCAGCCACGACAGCCCCGCCTGCCACAATGCATCCAGCAGATTCAGCAGCTATCTCAGCAGAAACCACACGGACCGACAAGCAGACTGAAGGAGCTTTTGAGTAAGGAATATCCCTTTAAGGATGGAGCAGTGGCCAAAATGTTCTGCAGCTTGAGTAAGATGGTTGATTTTCAATCGCCGAGCCGAAAAAGCCGAAGAGATCGCCGAGAAAGATCACCCGATGTACTGCCCTTACCACCAGATGATTGGACACAAGATAGAAGACTGCTTCACTTTCAAGGATTGGCTCGAAAAGAATTTTGAAAGTGGGAACATAGCAATCCCGAAAGAATATTTAAAAGAACCTGAAAAAGTTTCAGTGAATATGATTTCGGATGTTTCGCTTAGCTTCTATACAATGACGCCAGTGCTCGAGGGGATAAGTGATGTTCCTCAAAAGTCCCCGGTTGACCTAAAAATTCTCAAAGGAAGTTCGATTGAGTCATCCATAGGGAGAAGCTCAGGGTTGACATTGCACAATTATTTGAAGACCAGAAAGAAGATGTCGAAAATGGAAATTACAGCCTACTAGATTACATGGAAGGTGGTTTTGCAGAAATCAACGTCATCGAGACGGAGTCCACACCATCCTCATGTGACGGTCCTTTAACCACTAAGGAGAACACTGCGGATGAGTTTCAAATGGTCATTCAACAGCGGGATGAGCAGATAGGTCAAATGAAGAAACAACTAGAGGAAATAATGATCGTCATGGCTACAATTCAAGGGCAGTCGCAGTCGTTACCAATAGTAACTTTGGAAGCAAACAACCAGAAATTGTTCATGTTACGGATGAAAGAAAGGAGTCCACCTTCGACAAACAATCGAAGAAGGATCTAGTTCAGGGTCCGATGCTGGAGAGTGACATTAAACAGATAGTAGAACAACAGGTGAGAGAAACCCTGGTCCAATCAGTAATGGAGGAATCAATTTCAAAGGGTAGACCTTACCCAGAAGAGTTTGATACCGTTCAGTACCCCAGAGGTTTCGTATCACCGTTGTTCAAAACTTTTGATGGAACTGGAAATCACCGACAGCATCTTGCACACTTCCGAGCAAGCTGCTGCAATGCGGGGGGTAGCGAAGGACTTTTGTTCCGCCAATTTGTGAACAGCCTTACTGGAGCTGCCTTTGATTGGTATGCAGAGTTACCAAATGGTTCGCTAAGAACATTTACAGAAATGGAAAATCTTTTTGTCAAACGGTTTACTAGAGCTCAGCACCACATCACCGTCGGTGATCTTATGGTAGAGAAATAGAAACCATATGAAACCTTGGTGGAATACATCCTGCGTTGGAGAAATTTTAGCATGAGATGCAAGCCACAGTTACAAGAGCAACACACAGTCGAAATTATTCTAAAGAGCATTCACGGACCAGTTGGTCTCTTGCTCAAGGGATTCACCATTGAAACATTCGAGAAGTTACTTAATAAAGCTAGAAGACTTCAGGAAGAAGCTAAACAACTTGGTTTTCTTGGAAAAGCCAACGATCTAGAGCCAACAAAGATATTCTAGAAGGAATCTGAGACAGTTGCTTTGGTTAACAGGGGAAAGCGACAATTGCAAGTACAGGCCGAACAACACCAGCAGACCTTCCAACGTCCCAGGCAGAACACTCAGCAATCCTTTCAACAAAGACTCTACCGGATAAATGAAAGACAAGTTCCAATAATGGTTGCTCGAACAAATAAGGTGTACTCTTTTAAAGACGAAGCAGCAAGAAAGATGTTCCGCAGTCTAATCAAGAACCTTGAATTCTGGTTACCTGAGCCAAAAAGACCGGATGAAATCAACAAGAAAGGACATCCAAGATACTGTCCGTACCACAAGTTCGTTGGACACACCATAGAAGAGTGTTGCAATTTTAAAGACTGGCTTGAAGAGAATTTCAAGAATGGGAACGTAACAATCCCGGAAGAATATTTGAAAGGAACCTGAAAAAGGTTCTATCAATATGATTTCGGTCGATTTGTTTGTTCTAATATATTCCTACGCAACTGCTAATGAATGAAATTTTACTACTTTTGTTGCTAAAAGAAGATATTAGTATGATCAGTATTGGTATGTACCATCTTTCTTGCTACAATGAATGAAAGACAAGAAGTTCGTTTTTGTCCAGAATTGTTATATATTTGGAAAGCTCAAAGTTGAGTATTTTGATAAGACAGTAACTTCAGGAAAGAATGAAATTTATGCCCTAATGACTGGGTCCTTCACTTTAAGAAATTTTAGACTGAGTCCTAAGTAAATTTTGGAATGAAGCATTGTGGTTGAAATACGAGTAATTTATCTGGGATATCAAGGGTCTTTTAAATTTCTGCCATGTGACTGGGTCCAAACTTTTGGATGAGTTATAATATCCCAGGATTCATGTTAAGAAACATTTCAGATTTATTAATTAAGGGAGTTTCGACATTCAAAATCTTTAACAGAAATATGTCTTACTAGATACAGTAATTCTCAGAAAATAAAAAGAGCAAAAAAAAAAGAAGGAAAATGTTTCTTCGTGAAGATCCAACTGAGGAGAAGCTTGAGGTGAGCACAAAATCAAAAATTGGTGTCCCAATCTAGACATTAAAAATCTTTAACATGTGCTCCACTAGATATAGCAATCCTCAATAAAAAAAAAGAAGAAAAGAGAAAAGCTCAAAAAAAAAGGAAAAGGAAATAAAAGGCTCCCAGAGAAGAAGCTTGAGGCAAGCATATAATCAAAAATTGGTGTCTTAATCCTCCCCTGATTAATAAACCTTGAAAGTCTACCTTAAGAAGTTTCCTCTGATATTATGCTTTGAAAAGAGTCAAGTGATTTTATGTCTTTTGGTCGGTCATTAGATGACTCAGAAATATCTTTGACCAATGAAAAATATTTCTATCATATGAGCATAAATTTTGAATCTACTTAGGCTCAGAGAGAAAGAATTGAAGTAAAAGGGCCCAGTTATTAAAAATTAATAGAAATTCGAACCAGAAGTCATGTCTTCAATGCCCAACAAATACTTATCCAATGTCAGATCAAAAAGCATCAACTGTACCTAGCAGATACAACTCCAACATCAATTCGAAGGGCGTCAGGCAACTTCGCAAAGACGACCTAAACAATCCTCCTAAATCAACAGTAAAGAGTGACGACTGTTACAGACAAAGCTACGAAGTTCCTGTCCCTTCAGTTGTGGTGTCTGTAGAAATAACACATCTTTGTAGGTACTTGAAAGGATATAATTTCAATAGTACCTCGAAGAATAGGTCATTTTCTACAAACGTCTTCGGTCAGTGGACGATACCTCAAGAAGTCTGAGCATCGTGATGTTTCAAAGACAGCCTCGTTCTACGAAGCACAGATGCCGCACTTGCTTATGACTGGGTCCAAACCTTAACTAAAAAAAAATAATAATAAAAAATAAAAAATTTATGAAACATAAATGAATAAAATAAAACTTCAAAAAAAGAAACCAACAATAAATCCCTTAACAAATGACAACAAATAAATAAACAATGAAAAATGAAAACTTTTCTTTAAAAAAAATCGAATAAGATAACGAAACAAACCTTAAGTCAAAACGAAACTTTAAATCAAAATTAAATCCAAAATCAAATTGAAATCTAAATCAAAACAAACTTAAATCATCGAAACAAAAAAAAGAAGAATCTCAATATTAAAAATAAACCTCAAATCTGAATCTCCAATCTATACATTCAAATACAATTTCAATTTGAATCTCAAATCAAATCCCAATCGAATTCAAATTAAAACTTCCAATCCCTTCAATTCTCTTCCTTGGTTGAGATAGGAGCAGTCGATTACGTTGACACGGAGCCACGAGGTTTTCGATTTGGTTCTCATGGCGAGGAATCGTATCCAATCCAAACCAGTAACTTTTCGATCAACTCATTTGAATGGGATATGTGACATCCTCATATTCCCTCCTAATCTGTTTCTTTCCACAAAAATCTCTTACAACTTTCATGAAATTCTCAAACATCAAAATTATATACTTCGCAAAATCAACACTACCAATCTTTGCAAATCAATCGCGACATCGAAAATCAAACTTTAGAGGTTGAGGATTTTACATCTGATGCTGCATTGCTTTAGGATCTTTCCCTATTGCAATGGTTCAAATCAAAAATCAAACTTTAGAGGTTGAGGATTTTACATCTGATACCACAGTGCTTTAGGATCTTTCCCTATTGCAATGGTTCAAATCAAAATCAAATTTTAGAGGTAGAGGATTTTACATCCGATACCGCATTGCTTTAGGATCTTTCCCTATTGCAATGGTTCAAAATCAAAATCAATTTTAGAGGTTGAGGATTTTACATCCGATACCGCATTGCTTTAGGTTCTTTCCCTATCGCAATGGTTCAAATCAAAATCAAATTTTAGAGGTTGAGGATTTTACATCCGATACCGTATTGCTTTAGGTTCTTTCCCTATCGCAATGGTTCAAATCAAAATCAAATTTTATAGGTTGAGGATTTTACATCCGATACCGCATTGCTTTAGGATCTTTCCCTATCACAATGGTTCAAATCTAAAAATCAAATTTTAGAGGTTGAGGATTTTACATCCGATACCGCATTGCTTTAGGATCTTTCCCTATCGCAATGGTTCAAATCAAAAATCAAATTTTAGGGGTTGAGGACTTTACATCCGATACCGCATTGCTTTAGGATCTTTCCCTATGGCAATGGTTCAAATCAAAATCAAATTTTAGGGGTTGAGGATTTTACATCCGATACCGCATTGCTTTAGGTTCTTTCCCTATTGCAATGGTTCAAATCAAAATTAAATTTTAGAGGTTGCGGATTTTACATCTGATACCGCATTGCTTTAGGTTCTTTCCCTGTCGCAATGGTTCAAATCATAATCAAATTTTAGAGGTTGAGGATTTTATATCTGATACTGCATTACTTTAGGTTATTTTCCTATCGCAATGGTTCAAATCAAAAATCAAATTTTAGAGGTTGAAGATTTTACATCCGATACCGCATTGCTTTAGGATCTTTCCCTATCGCAATGGTTCAAATCAAAAATCAAATTTTAGAGGTTGCAGATTTTACATCCGGTACCGCATTGCTTTAGGTTCTTTCCCTATCACAATGGTTCAAATCAAAATCAAATTTTAGAGGTTGAGGATTTTACATCTGATACCACATTGCTTTAGGTTTATTCCCTATTGCAATGGTTCTAATCAAATATCAAATTTTAGAGGTTGAGGATTTTACATCCGATACCGCATTGCTTTAGGTTCTTTCCCTATCGTAATGGTTCAAATTCAAAATTTCAAATTTCAGAGGTTGAAGATCCCAGCATCCGATACCGCATTGCTTTGCAATGGTTCCTGTTAAATTTTAGAGGTTGAGGATCACAACATCTGACACCACATTGCTTTAAGATCCTTTCCTATCGGAATGGTTCAAGTTAAAGTTCTCATCGTAGAACATCAATTCTCAAGGCTGGAGCTAAACCTCCAGTTCTCATTTCAATTCGGAGGCTGGAGCCGAGCTTCCATCTCTCATTCAAATTCGATCAATTCATCTAACCAAATTGAAACTTTTCTCACGAACTTTCACAGAATGGAATTATTTGAAAACCTCAAATTCAGATTCAAAATCAACATTTTCAACATAAATGAAATCACACATAAACTAAACCAAAATTCCAAACTTCAAATTCAAAACAAATTTCAAACTTCAAATTTCAAACTCCAAATCTTCAACTCAAATCTTGAAATTTTCAATCTTAAGCTCTAAATCAAATCTGATTGTGTCCCCCTTTGTAATGTGGAATTTTAAATTCTTTTGCTTCATTTTGAAGGATTTCACATTTCATCCCCAGCGAGAGCCCGGTATTCTTCCATGGTGAAAATCCACCAGATACTCCCCAGCGGAAACTTTCTTCGCTCCCTCCGTTTATTCTGAGAGAGTTGTTTTTGACGTATGTGTTGGTTCAGTTGATCTCTTCGGTCAACGCCAATACGCGTGGTGTGCTCCTTCAGCACACCACACCTATTGGGGGTCCATTTGTTGACCTCATTTTTGGTGAGGTCTTTTATCTCCTTAGTGCTTAGGATCTAGCCATAGGACTTCTCCTTGACTATCCTAGAGGACTAGAAATGGAACCCACCACTTAGAAATTCAGACACCTCTTAACTCTTCTTGAACCCCACAGATGACCATAAACCTCCAAACCCCTTTGGAAGATTGAAAGTCAAGTGTGCAGATGTAAGGATGAGTTCCTATGGGGTGGTCGAGCCTTAGAACAACCACAGGTGGCTCGGTCCTGGTGATAGTTAGCCGGCACACACCACACTCTCACACACATCCCAAACCCTAAAACCACTCTTACCCAACTTGGCTTCCTGACTCATGCAGGAAATTCATATGGATGGACCTCAACCTCTAAGCCCCTAGCTAAGAGGGTTAGGAACAACATATTGAGTGCCTAAAACGAGTCCTCTCATGGCTCTTATGATCTTAACATGGCTTTATGGCTCAACAAAAATGGTTTCAATTTACTCACATCTAATCAATCTTCATTTTTGCCAAAATTTCAATTTTTGACTCCCGGCCCCTGAACTTTCCCAAAATTACCAAATTCCCCCTGAAAAGGGCCCTGAAATTCAAAACTTCACGGTCACCCGGGCTCTAAAAAAAATCATTCCAGAGTGTTCCACTCATCAAACTGGGAAGTTTGACTGTAAACATGCCATACTTCTGAGCTACCTTTGGGCCCCTTGCGGCTAAAATAGCCGATACTTAAAAAACGCTCCGGGATTCATAAAACCTTCCACATAAATCAAAAATGACCCCGAACACTTTTGTTTGGCTCCAAATTTCTTTCTAAACCACCTTGAGCCTTTAATTCAGCCTTTTGACCACTTACCCCCAAACTCCCCAAAATTACCAAAATGCCCTTCATAGCTAAAAATTTCGAAAAATCCAAAAAATCCCAAAAAATCCCAAAAATTCCAAATTATTATCCAAATCGTTTTCTTTAACTGCCACATACCCCAATTTTGTCAATTTAACCCAATCTGATCAAGAATTCCAAGATTGCCCCTAAGGCCCAAAATTGACCAAGTAACCCAACCCATCCCAAATTGAACCCAAATGTCATCCAACTTTCCCCAAATTTGTTTTGAAACCTTCCTAACAACCCTAAAAACAAAACTCTACATTAATTTGCCCCCAATTTGATCCCTAAATCCACCGAAGTCCAACCAAACCCAATTCACCCAAAATTGACCCTATGTCCAAATCCATCAAATTGATCATCCAATTTAATTCAAAATCACTCCAAATCTTTTCCAAACTCTTCATAACACCTTCCTAAGCCAAACTCAACATTCACTTAGCCCAAATTTTGACCCGAACCTAACCCAAACTCAAGCCCAAGTTCACCCCAAATTTAAAGGCCCAAAATCAAGCCCATGAGCTAAATCACTTCAATTAGCCTAAATCCACTCAAAAGCCCACATTCCAATTATCATTTTGTCATCCCTTTAATCAAATTCACTCCCTAAGTTCCAAATCAATCATCAAATAATTCCAAATGGAGTATCATGCCAAATCATCTCAAAATAACCAAAGAATTCAAAAATACCTTTCTCATGCAAATTGACCAAGCCTAGCTAAGCCAAATGTGAGCCATAGAACTTTGTTCCAAGCTAAATTACAAGCCATACTTGAGCCGCATGAAGCCATGAGGGCCTTTCCCATGTCACCAAACCATTAATGGCAAATGAAGGGGCCACTTTCCAATCTCTTTAAAAAAGATTTTAACCACTCTAATGACATACTCTAACCAAGCTTAACAAAAATCCCTTGGATGGGGGACTTCTCCACCTAAAGGGGGTTGACCTAATTGATCTCCCATCAGCCCAAATCAAGCCTTGGTGAGTGCAATAAGCCAAATCCATGCTTTGACCCAAATTTACCCAAAAATTGCTCTTACACCCATACCACTTAAATCCATGCCTTTACACATGGCATAACCCAATTGATTGCGCCAAAATCAAACTCTGACCTCCCCTCCACCTAAGCACACATTTTAAACCCACTAATCAACCCCCATGGCCACCCAAGCTCCACCATAACCTTCCTTATTTAAACCCCACCTCTCATGGCCAAAAGAGAGGAGATGAAAGATTACCTTGGGGAGACCATGCCAAATTGTTCCCAAAGCTTCTCCAAGCATTTCTAAGCTCAATCAAACCATTTCCAATTGAGGCCTCACCTCTTGGACGAAGGTATCGAATTTTTTTCCCTCCAACCGAGCATGTTTTAATTTTCTGTAAATATTTACATGCTTTAAGTATATCATCACCATATAGATGTGTGCTACTCGATTATACGATCATTTTAAAAAAAATTCACTCAATTTCATTGAGAAACGAGTGAGATATCAAGGTTTGAAGGTGGACGGTTTTGGGTGAATAACAGTAGGAGAGAGGAGCAGTAGCCGTCCGATCACGTGTGTATCGCACGGACGGCCAAGATGCAGTTGGACAGGAGCTTCATCCATAAACAGAAACGTGCCAGCCAATAATGGAGCGACACGAGGTCCCCTTGATAGCGATAGTTTGAGAGGGAAATTGGATTTTTGATTTATTTTCGAACATAAACTTCAAAAAATCATAACTTTTCATAGAAAACTCCAAAAAATAAAATAAAATTACCCTCTTGCTCAATGAAATGAGGAGAATAATGTGGAAGTAATTTCATATTTATTTGATGTATATTTTATTTTTAATTAATTAAATAGTGTTTTCAATCTTTCAATTCTTCATGCATGTAGGAGCTTCACCATAACTTGAAATTTTGATATGTTATTCTATGCATAATGGTAGATCATTCCTGATTTTTCCAAAGTCATGGAAGATTTCCATGATGAGATATCTATTTTTCAATATTATGCATCAGTTTTTCTATAATAATTATAAAAATTATCATGTTGCTTTGAAAAATCTAGAAAAAATAGAGTGTGTTCCCTTAGACCAGAGAAACATTAGAAAATTATCTCATGATTTATTTCAATAAAACAAACACTAATTTGGCCAAAATGTCAAACTAAGTTTTAATTGATTAGGTATAACCACACATCAAAATCACTTGAAAACAATTCTCTACAGTCACTTAGAATGTAGAGAAACTCACATAAAAATTTCAAGTCAATTCAAAATAATTTAACCCATTAAATGAATTATTTAAGTTGTATGGCCATTTTTAAAATTAAAAAATTCTTAAAACATAAAATACATTTCAAAAATTCACCAAATTGGTTTTGTGGGCTCTCTGATATCAGAGGAGTCTCGGAAAATTAAAATTGGAATTTTATAAAAATTTTCATTTTAATCATATTTTTAATAATTTAATAATTAAAAAATCATAAAAATCACAAAAATATTAAAAATCATAAAAATGTCATATTTCACCTCCTAATCACTTAGGAACAAACCAAATATTTTTCCTAAGCCTCAAAGTAAGGATATTGAATTTTAAAACCTTAAGACAATTTTTAATATTAATAATGGATTTTTCAACCTTTTTACTAAATTAATTCTAGTAAATCAAAGAAAAACTATAAAAATATAAAATTTATTTTTATGAACTCCTTGATGTCATAGAGACTTAAGAAAAATATAAAATTCATTTTTTAACTTTAATTTTATTTTATAATAAATTAATACCCCAAAACTTAAAATAATTATAATAAATAAAATATATTTAAAAAAATCACCAAAATTGGTCCAAGTGGTCCTCTGGTCAGTAGGAACATCCCATGATTTTCCTAAGGACATAAACCTTACCTTGGTCATGTTTTTTGAAATTTCATTGAAACCGCTTATTTTTCAAAAAAATAATTATATAAATTAAATTAAATTCAGAAAAATCACATTTTCCCCTCTAATGTCTTAATTGACATATGAGTGAAGTGACATAAAAATTTTAAGTTCATTTGAGCTTAATTTGATGAGTTATGAAATAAATAAGCCTAAAGGGGCATAAAGGTAATTAAAGGATTTTAACCCTAATTAATATTTAGGTCTAATCAAAGAGAGGATAAAATATCTGATCTTAACTTTTCTCATAGATGATTGAAACCTAGAGAATTAAGGGGTAGAAACCCACTAATTATCTTGAAAATATTTAAAGTAAACCTTAATTAATTAAATAATTTAAATTTTTGAAGAATAAATTAAAATTTGGATTATTAAGGTTAGGGATATGAGCTAAGAAGATATCAATTCTTTAATTTAAAATTCCTAAAATAATTACTTTAATAATATTTACCTCTTAATTAAACATAAGATGATAATTAAAAGAAAGTAACCTTTAATTAAATTAAGCTTGAAACATTAAGTAATTTAATAATCAAATTGAAATAAATTTAAAACATTAAAATTAATTTCAAAATCACTTGAAAGCAAATCTAAAATAAATTTGAAACATTAAAATCAATCTAAAAAATAATTCATTATTAAAAATCAAACCAATTAAAAGTTTACCTAAAATATTGCAATTAAATTAAATTAAAATTAAATCATAAAAATTTAATCAAATTGAATAATCTAAACACCTTTTTCAACCCTAGTAGACTTAAAACATTAAAAATCAATTTAAAAATATAAAGATGTAATTGAATTAAAATAACTTGAACACTATTCCAAACTTAAAATTATTAATCAAAATTTTTTAACTAAACCAAATAATCTTAAATCATCAATCCAATCGAAACAGTTAAATTCTTTAACAAACTAATTTTCCCCTAAAAGCTTCAATTATTATAACTCCTAAATAAAGTATTAAGTGAAATGTCACTTCACTCGTAGGATAATCAAACATCTTGGTTCACTGAGCAAGAAACAAAATTTAACTAGAACCTTGGATGATTAATTCATCTGTCAATAAAATTCATTTGGACTCGAAATGATCCCAAAAGTATTGAAAAGATGTTTAGGACCCGTCCTAAACACTTCCTCAATAAGATGGGATATTTTAGAAGAACAATTGAACTTAATTGTTCTTTCATAAAGAAAATCATCCACAAAACACAAGAACCTAGACGTCATAGGAATTGACTAGCAATAGGATTAGGATTTTGGTAGACAACCAAAACATTACCTTAGCTTTACCTAGGTACTTGTTGCAAAATATTTAAATACTCTGACATGTGTTTTAAGTGCAGCTTGGAATTACAGGAAGACCCTCCAGGTATGCTTTTATTTTATTATTATTTATATACCTGCACTGTACTTTACTTCTCATGCATGTTAAACAAAAATGTCACCCTGCATGAAAACTGAAACCTTTAGGATAGCCACAAAACTGAAACCCAAAACTAAATTAAAAATCACAACAAGATAAAATTCACCGCCACAACATTCAAAATATAAAATAACTCAGAATTTAATCACAAAAAGAACAACAAAACTAAAATTGCAACTAAATTAAAACGTCTCGTTGAATGATCGGGAATACCTCGGATGACGTAACCCACGTGTTGCTAGCGGGATTTTCCACGGTCTAAATGAAAGTGTGGAACTCATTCAGTTGAGTTTAGCAAATTCGTCTGGACTAAGTGAATTCGATGAAAATAACGGCGCCGGGATGACGGAACTGTGGATCTTAATCGGTTCTTTTTAATCAACTTTAAGATTTGTTTTAATTAAAACACTAAAGACATTTGGACTTTAAGATTTCTCTAAACCAAGACACTTTTCTCTTCCACTGATTTTCACTTTCCAAAACCAAACGTCTGCAACAACAAGGAACTTGGAGCATAGTGGGCAGTACGACCATCTTCGTCAGCAAAACTTGTGTCTACTTCAACAAAACATTTCTTAGAATTAAATAACAAAGCCATTGGATTTCGAGGTAGTTTGCCTAGTGAAACATAAATCCTTAACTTTTCATTAGGCATTTGCATAATCATGTTATGCAGATTAAGCCCTAACTGGTCTTAGGACTCCGAGGTAGTCGTTCGGTAGGACATAAGCCCTCACATATTCGAGGCTATTTCTATGAGTATGTCATACAAATACAAGTCCTAATTAATTAAAATTGGCAAGATTGAAACATTAAGTAAATTCCCAAATCTAAGCCAAACAATAGGATAGTTTGGGAAGTTTCCAAGATTCTTCTTGGATCCTCAGCTTCTCCTACTTCTCTTCCTTTGGACTCTTAAAATAAACATGTTCCAAATTTGAGCTGATCCCTATTGAAATTTCCAAAATCTAATCCTTTGAAAACCTTAAACTTTGAAATTCTTGAGAGCAAAACCACGGATCATTATCGAGAGTTTTCTTAAATGTTTCTAGTCATTTAAGATGTAATTAACTATAGGGGATTGCCCTTATAGGGAACTTTAAGAACCCATGTAATATAAACCCTGCTTAATTTCTTTATATTAAGTAGGGGAACTTGTCGGCTTATAAAATTGGTTCACAGACCAAACGGATGTCAAAAATTTTCTAGTTTATTTAATCGAGCCCCATCATCAAGCAGTGTGTCTATTCTTCGGGATAGATACAAGGTTTGTGGTGCGTTGCTCGTTTATATAAACTATTTGGCATGTGAGATCGGTTTGATTTCATATCTTAAAATTTTCAAACTTAAAATTATTTTTGAAATCAAATGCTACTTTCTAAATTATATATATATTTAAATTAAATTTAAAATTTAAAGTTCGCCGACAATTTTTGTTGGCGACCCCCTTTTTAAAACACACTTAACCTAAAAATATGCCGACAGAGGAATCTTATAGATATCCATTTCTTATAAATTTCAAGGAAGATATTAATATGAAAATTGAGAAAATCATTATAAGAATATTGGATCTACAGAGAAATATATGGAACAATGATACAAATCAATCCAAAAAGGAAGAGCTGAAAGAAAAATTACAATTTGAGGATGTTGCGGGAATCTCTGGATCTGAAAAAGATTGGACGATTGATCAAAGATTACTTAAATGGAATTTTGATCTTAGAAGAATCATTTGTCAGACTGATGACGTTAAACTTAGCGCTTTATGGGAGGCAACCCATAATTATCTGTGTGGTTTGATTTAGTGTGCTTGAGGGTTATGATTGTTAGTGTTGTATTGTGTTTTCTTTAGTATGGATTGATCAGATTGATTGATCATTGTTGTTATGTTGGATTGGATAATAGTGAGATGTTGGATTTTGATCCTTGTTTGATGTGTAAAAGTGTTTTGGGTTAATGTTGTGAGGTTATGCCTTGGTCTTGACTAAATTTTTATATAACTTCTGGTAGTAGCAGGCTGACGAGTCTGTTACGACTTAGTTTTCGGAGTTGAGCATTACCTTGAAGCATGTAGATTTTGGACTTGGACCACTCCATTTCAACTCTATTACTTCCTTTATCTGACTTTGTCTTTACTGAGTAAGGTTATGAACTTACTTAGTGAACAACATCTGAATGAACTGCACTACTTTTATTTACCAGATTGTGTATAACTTAGACTTAGACTAAACCTGATATTGGAAACACATGATTTTTTATAATAGGAGAATTCTGGTCCAAGGGTGATCACCATATAAAAATTTTTATAATATACACACATTATTAGTGTAGTTTCTTTTGTCAGAAAATTGAAAGTAAGGAGGGGAAATGTGAGTAAAAGGGAGATCAAATTAACCTCAGTTGTTGTTTGCTTATGAAATCTGTGAATGTTTGTATTGATGTTTGTGTGTCTATGTTTGTGAGTCAAGTAAAATGAGTCTTTGGAGACAACAAAACTTATCTTAATATTTTAAACTTGTTAGCATTTAGCAATTCCTTTATAAAGTTTAAAATGTGTTCTTATTTAATTTTCAGTTTGTACTTGTTCTGCTATTTAAAATTCCTCTATAGTGTTATGTCAAGCATGTTTAGGATAAATATACTTTATACTGCAATATTCTACGATGTGCTTTTTATTGATATTTTTGTAGGATGTGTAGTAAATAGTAAATGTGATCTTCCCCACCTCATATTTTTGTACTTCATTGTTACACATGTTTGAGCTTAAGTTTGGGGGGGAAAGAAAAATGTTTCAAATTTAAACCTTACTTGTTTTCAAAAGTTCTACAAATAAATTTGTATTTTATTTCTAATGACTTTTGTTATGTGGAGTCATCTTAAGAATGTTAAAATTTTAAGTATAAAAATGGAGTAGGACAACTTAGTTGATATTTTTAGTGAAAAGGATGAACCTAGAGTTAAGGATATTTATTGGAGAACATAGGAAAATGAATAACTATTTTTATTTAAGAAGAAATGTATTTTTTGAAAATTAAGGATTCTTAGAATTTTTATTTTCAAACATTTAAGGCTCTTTTAGAAAGTATTTAAAAAAATATATGTATATCTTTTTAAGTAAAGGAAAGTAATAAGTTTTAACTTTAGAGGAGGATAGTGGAATTCAAAATCATTTAAGAACTTCTCAAAATATAGTAATCCTCACATATGAAAATTAAAAAACAAAGAAAAAAAAAAGAAAAGAAAAAAAATGGATCAAAAAGATCCTTAAAAAATGTGAGGAGAAGCTTGAGGAGAGGTCCTAATCAAAAATTGGTTTCACTTGAGTCTTTCTAAAGTAAAGAAATTAGAACAATCCTAAGCTTGCTTTTTATACATATATTAATTAAATTATTTTTAAGAGAGTTCTTAAGTCGAGAAAGTAAAGTTCATAGGATCCGAAATTTGAAAAATCTGCATATTTTTCTAAACTAGATAGGAAAAAAAATTCATAAGTTTGATGATAAATATTTTAGACTCTAGGCTAGTCTAATTCAATATAAATACTTATAAGTTGAACTATCACATTTTTAGAACAAAACTTTAGCAACTTTAAAGGATGACCCATTAACTCTAATCTACAAAAATTATTTTAAAAGTGTAGTATTACTTGAGGACAAGTAATATTTATGATTTGGGAATTTTGATACACCTAAAATATATAGTATTTTTATGCACATTTTTATACCTATTTTTAATGATATTGTACTTTAAAAGTATGTTTTTTTGTGTTTTTGGTTGCAGGTGCATAAAATTGAAGAATTTGAAGTAATTTGAGCAAAAGAAATAAAAAGGGACCAAAATGGAGCATACTGGAGCAAAACGGGTCAAACTGGAGCATACCGGGCTAAAACAGGTTGAATTGGACACTTATGTACCTGTGTCTGGTGCTTAAGAGCCAAATTTGGCACTTAGCCTCCAGACATTGGCGCTTAAGTGCCAAATCGATGGCGCTTGGGCGCAAGTGATGGTTTTGGGCATAATTTCTTCAATATAACTCAGATTTTGACGATTTCCAATGCGTTTCAAAGCTTATTTCGAGGGGAATTCATTGGAAATAATAAAATGAACATTCTGGAAGAGTTGGGGTGGTTATGAGGAGTTATTATTGAAGAGATGTGTCTCGTGGAGTGAAAAGACACTTAAGGCATCCCTTTGGAAGATTCATTGAATGTGGACTCTTTTGGAGATACACTTAAGCATCTCTTAGGAAATTATAATTAAGGCTTGGAAACTATTAAGGAAGAAGATTCAAAAAAGGTATAGGAACTATTAGAAGAGGAGAAGAAGGCCAAGAAGAAGAAGACTTGGGGCGTGAGCCCTGAGTGGAGCGCCAAAGTGAGAGAGAAAGAGAGAGTGTGAGAGATTTTCTTTTCCTTTTCTTTTCACTTTGTCTTTGGAGAGGATTGAAGGAGATTGCTTTTGCTATACAAGGAGAGTTTGATTTTCCTTAGAGATAAGTATTTTCATTGTATTTTTATTTTGATTTAGTAGTTTGTTTATGTTGTTTTAAAGACTTTTTCAATGAAAAGTTCTTATTGTTTCTCCATGTGTAGTGAGTAGTTTTCTTTACTCCTCCCTCTTACAATGAATTAGTATGCATGTGTAGGATATATAATTGAGTAGAGTGAGAATATATTATGATGATTTTACCTTGTTCTTCATTTACATGTAAACTTGATCAACTTGCATGTTAAAATCTTTTGTGAGAACATGTAAGAACCAATGCGGTATTGTCTCAGTCAACTATTGGTAAGAATCACATGAGATTATATGGGTGAGAATGTAGTCCATATAATTGAGTTCAAATAAATAGGGAGATATGCTTTTTAATGGGGAGTAAAATTAGAGGACTTTAGGGTGACAGGCTAAAGCCCCCTAATTTGGTTTGAAGTTTTGAATTTTGTTATGAGAAGTTAGCCCCCAGGTGGAGGGATTTGAGGGAACTCTAGAGTGAGACCTGGTATCTTCTCTTCCTAGCCATGTTCAAAATGATAAAATTTCAAATTAACTAATGTTCTTTATAGAACCAAGGTTAAAGAATATAATTGCTCCTATTTGTCACAATTCTCTCATTACTTGTTTTACTTTTACACATGTCACTAATTTCATTGCATGAGGAAGAGTACTTCTAATATATTAAACTCTACTTTTCTGATTTTCATTAAGTATTTTAGTTTAGAAGTAGTATTGTAGTAATAATTTTAGGATTTAATTAAAACCAAACCTTTATCGACTTTCCAGGTTTGGGCGTGTTATTGTAGACTAGAACTTCTCTTGAAAGCTGCTGTGATTAACCGCGATCTCCATAGGATTAATATTTGGGGCTTAATCAGAAAGCTCTATATTACTTGATAACGATACGTATACTTGCGTAAAATCCCATTTTATAATAATATCAATTAAACTCTCATTTGCATCGGCATTAAGTTTTTGGCGTCGTTGTAAAGAAAGAGATATATTTAAAAGGAAATAAAACGTAAGCATAAATATTTAGGGATCATTCGCCGACTGATGAAGAGAAAATTTTACGTGTCATAAAAGCGCTCAAGACTTTGGGCAAGAGAGGCTGTCTGAGGCCAAGGACTTACATAACACCGATGAAATGGATGAGAGGTAAAGGACGAGTCACTATTCAATGTGGCTGTTGTTATAACATTGCCAGGGACAAGCAAGGTAATCCTCCAGGGATCCTACAACACAATGAGGTGGACGAAATACCGCCATAGATTAGAAGATGATCAAGAGGCTGGTTGAGAGGCACATACGACCAGCAACTTGCAACCCGAATAGCTGCACCATTAATATCTACAAGGATGGGGATTGCATACCGCTGCATATCGACCATTACGACTCCCTGAGGTCCTTCTGCACGGTCTCGCTTGTATGTGATAGTGACATCCTATTTGGACCAGAGATACGGATCGTCGGAGATTGAGAGTTCAAAGGAACAACAAAGATCACTCTACCAGTAGGATCAGTGTTAGTGCTCAAAGGAAATGGAGTGAACTTAGCTAAACATTGCATCCTCGAGTTAAAGGCAAAAGGATCTTGGTCACACTCAGAAGGATGGATGAAGACAAAGCGCCATTCTACTACGAACCTGATTCTGTATTGAAAGCTACAGACCACTACCGTGGATAGGTCATACCTTTGGGTTATGGCAAGGGGACTTCTGTCCCGGAGAATAGCCTTTGGGAGGTTGGCCAGACTACATGGTAGCTGCAGACAGCAGCATGCACTACTTCCAGTATCAGCTCTCGATAGAATTCTGCTACCTTCACTACCAGCTTCGGACAGCAGGCATTACTTCTACACCAGTCTGTCAGACATTTCAACTACCTCTTTTTGGATACATGTATCAGATCCGCTTTTGGATGCATGTAGGCACGAGATCAGTTGTATCAATGTTCTTAGTGAATTAATGAAGATCTCTGTTTCTTTTAGGGTTTTCCCTATTGCGCAATGATCAATAAGCCGCGTGACCATAGGTCCTACATTGAAATGAACAAAGAACAATACAAAACAAAAGAGATTGAAAAATAAATCGTAATAAAAAAATATAAGAAAAAAATTGATAAATCCACAAACAAATCAAATAAATCAACAAATTAAACGAAATGAAGAGAACTACATCATAAAGAAAGCTAAAAAATTTTTTTTGAAAGAAAACATAAACCAATATGAAATCAAAATTCTTTTTGAACTTCGAATATCTCACTCTTTCTAAAGAAACTCTACGTTCCCGAAGAGCGCTTCACGAATTTTTGCACTATACATAACGACACTTCCCACAAATGTCATAATCTCACACATCAGATTTTACAGGATCACATATGACCACAAGTCTTCAAATTCTCATCTGCCTTTTGAAGTTGACCGTTACCCGTCGATCCTCATCCGGTTGACCGCCACATACAACTTTACGTCTCCCAAACATTTCCATACATTTACATACAACTTTACATCTCCCTACATTTCCATACATTTACATACGACTCTACATTTTTTTACATTCCCATACAATCTACATAATATCCTTCCTTACTAAACTTTCCATACCTTTTTCATACCCTGCACACATGTCACACATTCTAGGATAGACGTAGAGACGTCTGATTTCTTACTTTTTCCATACAATTGACTTGGGGTCGGGAGGCAGCAGGATTTATATGATTGCGGAGCTTTATATTATATATTTTATAAATGATTATCAGAGTAAAATTAGCAATTGTGTCCCCCCTTTTATCAACGCAAGTATACGTATCGTTCAAGTAATAAATGGCTCTAATGCAGACCTAGATATAGATCCCACAAGGAATTTTAGAGATTAAGAACTAATTTCAGCAGATACAATTACTATCTAGTGTACGGAAATAAAGAACATTTATACTAAACTCTATTACTTAATTTTTAAATAGAAGACTGCAATTTAGAAAAAGTATCTTTCTCCTTGTTAAGAGAATTAAGTGAATGAATAATTAAATTAGTTAGAATTTTATTGTGTCAAATAGGAACATTCCAATTCTTTACCCTTTGGTCCAGGCATGAAGAACATTGACTAATCCTATGCTTGGTTACTGAATCTGCGGCTAGGCTGGGAGGATACCGGCTGCCACTTCGGAGCTCCGATGTTCCCCTCGCTCGAGGGCTAACATCTACACTTCGACTCCCAAATGATAGGACCGAATTGAAGATTTTAGTCTGTCACACTAAAATATCCAATTCTACGCCCGATAAATAATATTTCCCTATTTATTTGCACCCTCTTTCCAAGGCTTTTGACTTCCCTGAATCTTAGATGTAATCTTTACTATAGTTGATAATTCAACATATTTTAACAATTCAATTGGCCAAATTTAAAATGAATTAAGATTTAAGTAAAAAGATTATCACAATTTATATTTAATATTTTTAGGAACAACTAAATCAATTCTTCATTTCACAAAATCTCAACAACAAGGAGAAAGACAGAGAAAACTACTCAGAATGCATAGGAAAAAATAAAACAAAACTTAGATTTGATTTAAAGTTATAAAAAAATAAATAAAAACTTATCTCGAAACTTCTCCCCAAGCAGACTCCTTGAAGTTCCTCTAACTCTTCCTTCTTGTACAACACACTTAATTATACTTACTAATATACTCTAGAACACACTAATGCACACACAATAGACTCACCACACACTATTGACTTCGACAAGACACACACTTTTCAGCCTTAATTTTTCTATATTTAAAGAATAAGGAATATATCCAAAGGTTGCTTAAGCACCTCTTCAAGAAGCGTCCAGATTCAATGTATCTGGCTTGAACCGACATTTTCACCGCCGGCGGGCTCGGTCTCGCTGTCGGTGGGCTTCTAGAACTTTAGCTAACCTCGATCTCACCGTCAGTGGGCTCCTTTATAATTTATTCAAAAATTTCAGGAAAATCAGGCCGTCGGCGACCTATTCCTCGCCATCGGCGGGATAGTTTAATTTCCATCTCTTTTTAGTCCTTCTCATTCCATATTTGCCTCTTTTTGATCTTTTTGCTTCCAATATACCTATAAATCTTCATACCAGTAATAAAACATAAAAAATACCTTCTTTAAAGTGCAATTTCATATAAAAGTGGTATAAATTTCTTAAATATTTTCCTGTTGTCAAAATCCCCCAAACTTAGCTATTACTTATCCTTAAGTAATTTTGATACTATATAAAAGTAATGATTATTTGTAATAGAATCTTAATTCGGAAATACTATGAATTTGATTTAAATAAAATATTAAAGTAAATTTTTTTAGAAAGATTTTTAGATAATTAAATTAACTCTATAGATGTAAGGCTATTTAGTTTGATTTAAATAAAATATTATAGTAAAGTTTTTTAGAAAGATTTTTAGATAATTAAATTAACTCTATAGATGTAAGGCTATTTAGTCATCAAGTTTAAGATTTCTACTCTTCTATTTATTTCAAGAATGACTATATTTTGCAATATTAAATTACTTAAGATATTCAGATGATAGGATTTTCATGAAAGCACTACTTAGTAAAATACTAATCCAGATAAATAAGTTTATAAATGTAACTGAGTTTACCCTTTAGGTTGATTCAAATGAAGCCAATTTTTTATAAGGCATCTCCTCAAGCTTCTCCTCACATACTTTTTATTTTCTTTTCATTTGGATTAATTTTTCAATCCTTCTTTCTTTTTCAAGTGAGGATTATTGTATCTGAATAGCCTGTTAATAATTTTGAACTTCACCTTCCTCTTCCTGAATTTAAAACTTTAAACTTTAACTTACCTTATATGTATTTCAAAGTTTTTACTTCATTGAGTTTCAATCTTTTCTTTCTCAACTAAATACTTAAGAATTTCATATTTTGAAATATATTTTTCCTTACTTTAGATAGTTAACTATATTCTTATCCTCTTATACCAAATATCTTAATCTACAAAATTAGTTTAATCACTAGAAATATTTCTTTTAACTTTGTATAATAATTAAATAAATTAATTCTAGTTTACTGAATTAAATTCATTGCAGAAAATCATTTTATAATAATTTTTTGAAAATATAAATTGATAACAATTAAATAATTAAATTTTTATTTCTTTCCTCCCCCAAACTTAAATTTTTATATCTATTTATATAGGGTGAAAAGAAAATAAACTGTAAATTTAAATCATACCTTCATGCTTTAGGTATTTCTCTTTTTTGAAGTTCTGCAGGTTGTTTTCATCACTTGATTAACCTGTACTGTTAATAACTTTCTATACATATATAATATCAAAGAAATTGTTGGGTAAAGAAGTTTTGAAAAAAGTACAACTACTAACACAATTTATACCACAACATGACACAACATCCACATATATTTCACAAATCCAGTTTCAGAGTTACAATCACAAATTGAAATATTAAAATTTAAAAGCCATAAAAATTTAACTTATACAACAATATTAAAACGTCTTACACAATATAATAATCAAAGTTCATAAACTAAACATCAATAAAGAATCTAAGAAAACAAACAAACAATCACATAACAGAAATACCTAACCATAGAATCTAATCATCAACATTAAAATCCCAAACTATTCCTCGTCTCCTTGTTCAGCAGGTGGAGTAGGCTGGTAGTGAGTATAACGGGGGCACTCAGGAAATATAACATCAGGCTCTCCTCTCCGATAGCGATTCTCAGCATCATAGTAGACTATCTCAAATTCAGAATGTCTCTGGAGATAATTGCTATCATAATTATGCCTCCGTTATAATCCTCCAATTCTCTGATCAATATGCTCTAATTTTTCTTCAATCTTTTCAAAACTTTTTTGTTGTAGGGTCATTTTATTCATCAAATCATAAAGGGTAGGAGAACTATAGGTCGGAGGGTCATAACTGGTAGAGGGAATATCCCTACTAGTTGAAGGTGCATAGCTCTTAGTCCCAGATCTCCATCCTTCGTGGGATTCATAAGTTTTTATATTAGCCTGGGTAATGGGTTTCATAGGTTTCCTCATCATCTCTAGCCTCTACTCCAAACAATTGGTAGAGTGCATAAATTAGAATAAAGATATCCTAGTCCTCCTCCACTTTCACTTCTTGCAGTGGCTAATATATTTTTGTAAATAATACTTCCCATATTAATACTTCTATGGTTCTGAATACAAAAATTCAGAACCGCTCTACCACTTGTTACTTCACTATGGTGATAGGTGGGTAAAAAAGTAGAAAAAAAATAATGCCAAGCTTTAGAGATTGCATTTAACATAGACAAATGGAAGTTTACCCGATCACACTGCTTAATTTTCCAAGTCCCTTTCCCATCAGTGAGAAAGTTAATCACCTCCTCCAGCACTCCTTCCATTGTTCCGAATGTATCGTACTCACTGGTATGCAGATCTTGTACTTCGTAGAAAGAATTTATTCTTGCAACTTTAATATCAACTAAAAATCCTCTAACCTTTATTGGTGCATCTTCTATCTCAGTGACGATTTCAACTGCAGCTCTATTTGTTGTAAAATAGAAATTTTCCCATCTTCTATCTTTTATCGTTCATTCCACTTCTCCTCCTGGATTCTTAAAAACTCTATCTTGAATGCATTTTCTTGCTTTGATATTAAAGTTGTATCTTGTATGAGCTCTAACATTCACGAATCATGTCTCGTCATAATCTAGTAACATCTTCTGTCGTAGAGCCATTTCTCGATCTATCAAATTTACAAAAATGTTGACTAAACTTCAAAATAACTCTAGAATGGCTTCCAAAGGTGACTTAAAATAATCTAAAATGAATTCCATGGATTTCTTCCAACTATTTTTTCTATATTTCAATTTTTTTGAAAATCCCCAAATATGGAAGAAATACTCGGTGAAAATCAAAAATTTTTGCATAGGAGTGAAGCTCTTACCAAGGGAAGATAAAATCCAGTGTCAAAATGTGTTGATATTGCTCCAAATCAACGATCTCTCAAGGTCTAAGTCGGTTTTTCAAAGTATTGAGGAAGGGGACGATGAATAGCGACGGTTGACCGGTCAAAATAAAGTGTTTTTCGGGATCTCACCATCAGCGGGAAAACTCTCTCGGTCGGCGGGCTAATTAATTCAAATAGGCTTAATGTTTCTGGAAAATCTCGCAGTCGGCGGCATCGTTCTCGCTAACGGCGGGATTTCTATGGAATTAATATTTTTTATATTTATAATGTTTTCAATTTATTTTAAGCCTTGATAATGTCGTATCAATCAATTAAATATATTTTACTGTGATTAGATACTATTTTAACTCACATAAATTCCCACAACACAAAACATAACAATTTTATATATGAAATCCAAGGTTTTACAATATGCATACACCACATTTACTTAACACATAAAATTCAATGTCGCAATCCAAACCACAGTACTCAAAACGCTGAGACTAAACAAACAACACATAATCTCATATATACTGAGATCAATTCTTAAAATCTAAAATATCAAAAGTGCAAATTTCATAAAAATTAAGTTCAAACTAACTCAACACATAAAAAAATACGAATGTCTTCTACTCATGAGTGTCTGTACTAAATTCATCTCTGATATCTCCGATAGAACGTAGATGAATGAATAGATTGTAGAAAGGCCTGTATGGAAATTCTTCTGTAGAATCTTCTTCAATCCATACTTTCTTTCTCAAAAGCCGTATGAAACTAGTCTCAAGATGTCCAGAATAATTGAAGTGTTCCTTCATCCTCCAATCAATATGATCAAATAAATTAGAGATATTATTAATGGAAGTCATCACATTTTGTACCTCTTTTTCCAATCCTTTGAGTTTTCATAAGATCAGATTAGTTTTATCAGTAAAAGACCTGATTAAAAGAGAGTTTTGAGATGCTTGATCCACAGTAATGGCTGTCTCATTATTGTTATTCAGAGTAGAAAACATATCAGTTGGATCTAAAGGCTTCCAAGGAAAAAGTACCTTTTCCCAGGTTTCATAAGAAACTTGGTACATATTGCATTATGCAAAAATTATTGAAGGATGTCCAAGCCCATAAATCTATCCATGCACAATCAGGCCTAAAGCAGACTTCACAATAATTGAACCAACATCAATAGGTAATCTCACTTGAATACAATAATTCAAAATTGCACACTCCTTAGAAACTTTGTTTACCCTCATAATGGGTAATAATGTTGAAGAAATAAAGAAGTGCCAGTGTTTAGAGATGAGGTTTAGAAGTGATGCAGAAAAGCTAACATACCCATCTTCTCTTGTTTCCCAATCTTCTGATTCATCAGTCAAATATCGATATATTTCATTCATATTATTTCATGTAGGAACAAAATTGGAATAGTGGCAAACAGGTGTATATTCAATTGAATATAACTCATTTGTTCTAGAAGGAGTGAAAGTTACCCATCTGCCTCGCACATAAACGCTTCTGTTTTTGATTCCTTAAAGATTGTAGTAGAATTCTTTTACTACGGGGATGACTACTGCAGAAGTTGTAAGCATAATACCTCTCAACATCGTGTTGACCTCATTTTTGATGAGGTCTGATCTCTCTCTTTAGTACTTAGGATCTAGCCTTAAGCTTTTCCTTTGACTATCCTAGAGGACTAGAAATGGGACCCATCACTTAGAAATTCAAAACACTTATTGACTCCCTTCCAACCTCACAAGTTTGATTGTAAACCCCTAAGCCACTTGGAGGGTTAAGATCAAATGTGGAGGTTTAAAGGATGAGTTTCCTATAGGACTCTTTGGCCTTAGGATTACCACAGGTGGCTCGGTCCGGTGAGCGTAAGCTTGCACACACCACACTCCCACACACACACTCCAAACCCTAAAACTACCTTTAACCAATTTGACTCCCTGACTCATGTAGGTAACTTATATGGGTGAACCTTAACCCCTAAGCCCCTGGCTAAGAGGGTTAGGAACAACATATTGAGTGCCTAAAATGAGTCCTCTCATGGCTTTTGTGAGCTTAATATGGCTTCATGGCTCAACCAAAATGATTTCATCTCACTCACACTTGATCAATCTTCACTTTTCCAAAATTTCAATTTTTGACCCCCGGGACCTTAAACCTACCAAGCATACCAAATGCCCTTGAAATTGCCCAAATTTTGCAAAATTACCTAAATTACCCAAAATTCCTCAAAATCAATACCAAACACCTTCCCCCACTCAATTTGATCATCCATGACCAAATATATCAAAAATTCCAAAAATACCCCCCAATACCCTCCAAATACCCAAAATACCCTTTTAACCCAAAAATTCCAAAAATTCAGAAAACTTCCAGAAAATTCTAGAAAATCTCAAATATTCCAAATTTCATTTTGTTCAACTACACCATAAGACAATTTTGTCAATTTAACACACTTTTACCAAAACCCCCAATTTGACCTATTTTTAACCTAAGTGGACCCAATGTCCCACCAAACCAACCCAACTCAACCCCAATTAGCCCCAAATCTTTTCTAAAACCTTCCTAACATCCCCAAAAACAAAACACTAACTTGATTTTCCCCAAATTTGAACCTAAACTCCACCCAAACCTAACTCAAAACCAAAATCCCCTAAATTGGCCTAAACCCAAACCTAACCCAAATAGGCCCAAATCCCAAAATCAAAGCCTAACCAAAGTTGAAAAATCTTTGTCACGCCCCCATAAACATTTTTCAACATGAATTTTACATCAAACCCAACATTGGCCCAAATTTAACCCAAGTTGGCCCAAATTGATCCATTTTAAACCCATTATCAAAAAGGCCTAAATTGAACCCATTTTAACTCCAAATGACACCAAACCTTTTCCAAATCACTCATGATACATCCCTAAACTAAACCCAACATTTATTTGGCATGGTCCTTCACAAAAATTTCATCCAAAAGCCCATTTTAAAATCTAAGAGCCCACTTCCATAAAGCCTTTAAAAGCCCATTTTTACCAAAGTTCAAAAAGCCCAAAATTGACCCTAAAGCCCACATAGAATTTCTTTCACCATCCATTTCAATTGAAGCCATCCCAAAGTTTTAAATCAATGGTTAAATAATTCCAAATCAAGCCTCATGCCAATTTCCCTTAAATCCATCAAAAATCCTAAAATCCATTTCCATGAAATTGAGCCAAGCCATGGGCGAGCCATAGGCTAGCCATGAAGCCATCCTTAAGCCCCATGCAAGCCATGTGAGTGGTGTTCATGTGACCATACCATATTGGGTAAAAGGAGGGGGGGCCTTTAATGATTCCCTTAAGAGTGATTAAACCTTTTCATGCTTCCCCTAAACCATGCTTAAACTTAAATATGCCAAAATGGTGACTTCTCCCCCCTAAGCTAGCTGATTTACCTGATTCCCTTCAGCCCAAATCAGACCTTGGTGGGTGCACCAAGCCCATTTCCATGGGTTGACCAAACTAAGTCCAAAAGAGCCCCTTCCCAATTCCATTTTGAATCAAGCTCTTTACACATGGCTAACCCCCACTGATTACACAAAACTCAACCCCTGGACTCACTAACCATGAAGGTGACCCATGCCTAGTCGGCCAGCCACCACAGTCACCGGAAAACACCATGGCCGAGAGCTTTATTTGGATCCAAAAATTTAAATTCACCTGGCTGAGTTGTCCCAACTCAATTGAACTCCATGGCTGTTCTTCCCTTGCATAGAGCAGCTGATCCCAAGCCCTAACTCCCCCTGGGAGGTTCTCCAGCCATGCCTATTTAAACCCACCACCTTCTCGGCCAAACAAGGTGATGAACCAGAGCTTAACAAAACTCTGCCAAAATTGCTCCAGGACCTTCTCCTAACCTAGAGCAATTGATTCCTAGTGTCCCTTTGCCCTAATCCCCATTAACAGAGCTCAATTTCTCAGTCAAAAATCCACCCAAAAACCAGGACAACTTTGAAACCTCCACCAAAATCAAATTAAACTCACCCACACCTGCACAAGACCAAGAGAAGGAGTTCCCCAGTGAAAGCCCCCTCACCAGGCCAGCCATCCTCTCTATCGACCAAGCTTTGAAATCGGCCTTGGTCACTTTCATACCTAGGCAATTCCCCAAAGCTAGAGACTTCATCTGGAGCTTCCTTGGGTGCAATCGAAGGTGCCTCAACTCTCTGATTAAAGCTTCACTTCTCAGAGCCAAGGTATGAACCCCTTCTTCCTCCCGAGCTTCTAGTGATTCTCTATTTTGCTTGGCTTAATTTCATAGCATATATACCGTATCGATACGAATCCATAGAGCATAAGAACACAAAAATTCATTGAGAAATGAGAGAGATCTTAGGGTTTGAGTGTCGACGGCTCTCGGGACACACCAGGTGGAGACGATGATCGGCCGCCGTTGGATCGAGCGTGTATCGAATGGACGGTGCAGATCGCGTCGGATGAGTGAACGGAACATGAACCGCGGGCCCCCGGAGCACTGAGTTAGATGGCGGCGTCGAATAGGGAGGCGATACGTGGACTTTCGGAGCTGCCGAGGATGAGTCGGCGCCGCGTGGATAAGTAGATAAATAGGGTATTTTTGATTTATTTAATTACTCGAAACTTCAAAAATCCATAACTTTGCATAGAAAAATCATAAAAATAAACTAAAAATACCCACTTGCTCAGAGAATAGAGGAGAATAATGTGGAAGAAGAATTGAGTTAATTTGATGAATATTTTATTTTTAATTAATTATTTACTGATTTTAATGTTTTAATTCTCCATTTGCATAGACAATTTACCATGGAATGAGACCATAGGGCTTTTGTAGCCTTTGATCTTGGGAACATTCCCTGAATTTTCCAAGGTCAGAGGCCATCTCTATGGTAAGTTATTGATTTTCTAAATTTTTGTGCCTGTTTTGATATTTTAATTCCAGTAATTAGTATGTTACTTAGAAAATTCTAGGAAAATTTAGGGAAATATCTTAGGACCAGAGGACCCTAGAAAAATTATGGTTTGAGTTAATTTATTAAGAATAACCCTAATTGGCCTAAATACTCAAAATTGAATTTTAATTAATTAGGAATAACCACACATCAAAATCACTTGAAAACAATTCTTCACTAATCTTTAGGGTCAGGGGAGTCCCACATAAAAATTTGAAATCGATTGGAAATGATTTAACCCACTAAATGGAATAATTAAGTCACATGACCAAAATTAAACTCTAAAAATTGATAACTCCAAAAATACATTTAAAAATTCACCAAAATGGTTTTGGGGCTTCTCTGATGTTAGGGGAGTCTAAAAAAATTAAAATTAAAATTTTTAAAAGACTTCATTTTTAATCATATTTTAATATTTTAATAATAATAAAAATAATAATAATAAAAAAAATATTAAAAATCACAAAAATATCACATTTTGCCTCCTAATCACTTAGGAACAAACCAAATATTTTTCTCAAGTCTCTAGGTTAAGATATTGAATTTTAAAGGCTTAAGACAATTTTTAATATTAAAAATGAAATTCCTTACATTTTCACTAAATTAATTATAATAAATCAAAGAAAAATAAAAAAATATATAAAATTTGTTTCTCTGAACTCCTTGAGGTCAGAGAGATTTATGTAAAATACAAAATCCAATTTTGAACTTTCAATTTATTTTATAATTAATTAACACTCCAAAACTCAAAATAACTATAATAAATAAAATATAATTTGAAAAATCACCAAAAATGGTCCAAATGGTCCTCTGGTTAATAAGGACTTCCCATAATTTTCCTAGGGTTAGAAACCTTACCTTGGTCATGTTGTTGAATTTTTGTTGAAAACTCATATTTTTCATAAAAAAAAATATATAAATTAAATTAAATTCAGGAAAATCACATTTTTCTCCTCTAATGTCTTAATTGACATATGAGTGAAGAGACATAAAAAATTTCAAGCTCATTTGAGCTCAATTTGATGAGTTATGAAATAATTAGGCTTAAAAAGGCATAATAGTAATTAATAATTTTAACCCTTAATTAAAACTTTAGGTTTAATCAAAATGGAGGGTAAAATATTTAATCTTAATTTTCATTAGATGATTGAACCTAGGGAATTAAGGGGTAGAAACCCATTAATCATCTTGAAAATATTTAAAGTAAATTTTAATTAATTAAATAATTTAAATTTTGGAAGATTAATTGAAGTTTAAATTATTAAAATGAGGAGTATAACTTAGGAAGATTATAACCCTTTAATTTAAAATCCCTAAATGAATCACTTTAATAATATTCAACTCTTAATCAAACTCAAAGATGATAATTGAAATTAATAATTAAATAATTAAAAGGAAAATAAACCTTAATTAAATTAAAAACTTAAAACATTGAATAACTTGATAAGCAAATTGAAATAAATTTAAAACATTAAAAGCTAATCTCAAAGATCACTTTAAAAGAAAATCTAAAACAAACTTGAAACATCAAAATCAACCTAAAAAATAATTCATAATTCATTAAAAACATAAAAAAATCAAACCAATTAAAAATTAACCTAAAATATTTTAGTTAAATTAAAATTAAATAATTAAAATTTAAATTGAATAACCTAAACACCTCTTTCAACCCAAATTAATCTAGTACATTGAGGTCATTTAAAATGTAAAGATTTAATTAATTTAAAACAACTTGAACACTATTCCAAACTTAAAATTATTAAAATATTATAACTAAATTAAACCATTTTAAATCATCAATGCCAATTTTAAGTTATTAAAATCTTTAATAAACTGATTTGCCCCCCTAAAGGCTTTCATTATTATAACTCTTAAATGGAGCATTAAGTGAAACGTCACTTTACTCATAGGATAATCAAACATCCTAATTCACTGAGCAAGAAGCAAAATTTAATTGAATTCTTGGATGATTAATTCACCAGTAGAATAAAATTCATTGGGACTCAAAATAACTTCAAAAGTATTGAAAAGATGTTTAGGACTCGTCCTAAGCACTTTCTCAATATGATGAGATATTTTAGAAGAACAAATGAACTTAATTGTTCTTTGATGACGAAAATCATCCTTAACAAAACACAAAAGAATCTTGACGTCAAAGGGATTGACTAGCTATAGGATTAGGACTTTGGTAGACAACTAAAACCTTCCCTTAGCTTTACCTAGGTGTTTTCTTGCAAATTATATAAATGCCTTAACATGTGCTTCAAGTGTATCTTGGGATGAAGGGAAGACCCTCCTGGTACGCTTTTATTTTATTGCAAGTTACTTACATGTACTGCGCTTTACTTTTCTTGCATGTTAAACAAGATTGTTGCATGAAAACTGAAACCTTTAGGATAGCCACAAAACTGAAACCCAAAACTAAATTAAATGTCAGTACAAGATAAAATTCACCGCCACAATATTTCAAAATATAAAATAACTCAAAATTTAATCGCAAATAGAACACAAAACTACAACTATAACTAAATTAAAACAACTTGTTGGATGATGAGGAATACCTCGGATGATGTAACCTACGAGTTTCTAATGGGATTTCCCACAGTCTAAATGAAAGAGTGGAACTCATTCGGTTGAGTTTAGCAAATTCATCTGGACTAAGTGAATCCGATAAAAATAACGGTGCCGGAATGATGGAACCGTGGGATCTTAACCGGTGTTGTTATAATTAACTTTAAGATTCCCCTAATAAAACATTAAAAAACTATTTGGACATTAAAAATTTTCTAAACCAAAACACTTCTCTCATCTCCTGATTTTCACCTTCTAAAACTAGACCTCTGCAACAATAAGGAGCTTGGAGCATGGTGGGCAGCACGGCCATCGTTGTCAGCAAAACTCGGGTCTACTTCAACAAAACATTTCTTAGTTTTAAATAATTAAGCCATAGGACTTCGAGGTAGTTTGCCTAGTGCAACATAATTCTTCAACTTTTTGTTAGGCATTTGCATAATCATGTTATGCAAATTAAGCCCTAACCGGTCTTAGGACTCCGAGGTAGTTGTTCGATATGGCACAAACCCTCGCATCTTCCAGGCTATCTGTATGATCATATCCTATGAATATAAGTCCTAATTAATTAAAATTGGTAGGATAACAACATGAAATAAACTCCTAAATTGAAACCAAACAATTGGATAGTTTGGGAAGTCGCCAAGATTCTACTTGGATCCTCAGCTTCTCCTACTTTTCTTCCATTGGATTCCTAAAATAACAATTCCAAATTTGATCCATTCCCAATCGAAATTTCTAAAATCCAATTGTTTGAAAACCTTAAACTTTGAAATTTTTGAGAGCAAAACCACTGATCATTATCGAGAGTTTTCTTAAGTGTCTTCAGACATTTAAGATGTAATTAACTATAGGGGCTTGCCCTTATAAGGAACTTTAAGAACCCAGGTAATATAAACCCTACTTAATTTATTTATTATAAGTAGGGGAACTTGTCGGCTTATAAAATTGGTTCACAGACCAAACAGATGTCACAAATCTTCTAGTTTATTTAATCAAGCCTCATCATCAAGCAGTGTGTCTATTCTTCTGGATAGATACACGATTTGTGGTGCGGTGCTCGTTTATATAAACTATTTGGGATGTGAGATCGCTTTAATTTCACATCTTATAATTTTTCAAATTTAAAATTATTTTCAAAATCAAATGCTACTTTCCAAATTATTTATATATTTAAATTAAAACTTAAAAAAATATGCCGACAACTTCTGGCGACTCCGATGGGGAGTAGTTCCTCTCTCCATATTGATCAGATGGTTTTTCTTTCATAAATTAGTAGTGAGTCCATACCCCTTTTGGAACAAACTACCATTCTTTCCGTTGGCATACCACGTTCATTTCTGTGTTGAACGGGTATAGTCAAGTCCTTTTGGATTTTGGAGCCACTGTTTAGACACCCCTAAACGCAGAGGTTCCGAGATCCTTTCGCCTCTTTCCGAGGTGGGGTGGACCCCCAATAGGTGTTAGCTTAGGAGCGGTCCTTCGGGTTGAGAAGTCTTACGAGACTTTCTCTTCCCTTCCAATTCTGAATCGGGTCCTTTACCTTTTCTTTAACCTTCCTCCTTTAATCATTTTTGTTCCTAACAAACAAATCCTCTGATAAGCAACCTTTTAATAAATGAACTCTTTTAAATCGCAAATAAACTAAGATGTGTTCGGACTCATTCTTTTCCGTCTTAAGTTTTGCGACAAAAGGAAGCAGAATTCAGGACTGACGTTCGGAATTTACCCTGCAGAAAATGACTGTAACAATGTTAATTTTCTCATTCACCAATGGAATGGACTTTGGCGTCTATAAGGATGAACTGCCCGACAATGGAATCATCCATTTTGGACAAGGATTTGACAATACAAATATTAAGTTCACTGACGTCACCCTCTTCACACTAATGGACAAAGTACCTGAAACTGAGGAACCCATGATTGAGTTCAATCTGAAGTCGACTCAAGATTTCCCTCCTCCACAAAAAATCCCAGCTGAAAGAGATACCACTGTTCGTAGGAGGACTGTGATCTCTACCCCCACCGGTCTGGTCATCTCTGCGCCTACCCCGGCTCCTGCCAAATTGAAGGGAAGGAAATTCAAGTCTATGATGAGCCTACCACCGTGGAGGGTACAGATTTTGCTGCAATACCTTCTGTCTTCTAGATTGGGTCCAGTTCAAGAGTTGCACCCCTGACTTGGATTCAGAGAAGAAATAGGAGCAGAAAGATCGACAGGATCGAGAAGGCCAAGGCTGCTGAAGTTGCTTTTCTGGAAGAGATTCTTGAGGAAGAAGAAGAACTACCTGAAATTTCACCCTTGTTGGAAGGAAGTAGGTTTCACCCTCTCTCTGCTGCATCAGATGAGGAAGATGTCCGGAGGATCACCGCTGTATTACCCCGACCTGCATACTATAGTGACTGTAAGAGGAGAGGGCCAAGATTACGTCGCTTACCAGATTGCGAGCCGTAGTAGAGAAACTAGCTAAAAAAGAAAGATGCCCTGTATTAGAAATCTTAAGAAGGATGAGGCGAGTGCTAGTCAAATCCCGCCTTGGACCGCAAGTGCACAGTGTTCTGGAAAGAAGAGTCTCGTTAGAAAGCCAGAATCTAAAGAAAGTGCTACTGCATTAAAAGAAACTCCTGAGAAAGAAGCCCAACAGTCATCACATGACAACCGTGAAACCGTTTGGAAGAGGCCACTAGAGGATGCCATAGGTAAGCTAAGAACCGACATCCAATGGTTGTGAAAGGAAAGAGGAGAAAAATTAGAAACTGAAGTAGATTCATTAGAGTTTATGGATGAAGATTATGCTGAGATCAACATGGTTGAGACACGAGCATCGTCAGCTTCGCAAGGTGCTCCGGCAGCAGCGGAAAGAGATGAACCGGGAGTGATGAGAGCACAACTTAAAGAGAAGGATAATAAAATTTCACAAATGGCAAAGAGGATGGAAGAGATGGCTGCCGCTTTAGCTACTCTCCAGAGTCAGGTACAACCTAAAAAAGAAACACCCCCAGAGATTATTCACATCGCGGACGGAGGAAAGGAGATCACATCTATTAACGGAGATGAACAACCGAAGAAAGATTCTACGCAAAGCATGATTCCCTAAAAGGATATCAAAAACATGGTAAAACAGCAGGTGCGAGAAGCCTTAGCACAATCTAAGAGCGGAGCTTCTATTCAGACGGGTAGACCAAAACCCAAAAGGCTTCGTACCACCTCTGTTCAAGACTTTTGATGGAACGGGAAACCCCCGGCAGCATGTCGCACATTTTCGTGTTAGTTGCTGCAATGCCGGTGGGAGCGATGCTTTACTCTTTCGATAGTTTGTCAGCAGCCTGTCAGGGATTGCCTTCGATTGGTATACAGAATTGCCAAATGACTCAGTTAAGACCTTTTCAGAATTGGAAAACCTCTTCGTTAAGCGGTTTGCCGGGGCTCGGCACCACATCACTATCAGTGATTTAGTGGTGGAGCAACAGAAACCGAACGAAACTTTGGTGGATTACATACTTCGATGGAGTAACTTAAGAATGAAGTGTGAACCACAACTTCAGGAACAACATGCGATCGGTATTTTGTTGAAAAGTTTCCATGGCCCGATAGCACTTCTCCTTAAAGGATTTACAATTAAGACTTTCGAGAAGTTGCTCAGTAAGACCGGGAGGTTGCAAGAGGAAGCAAAACAGCTAAGTTTCGTAGACAAGACCGATAAGCAGAAGCCTGTAAAAGCATTTGAAAAGAAATTCGGAATCATCGCGACAGTAGATAAAGGCAAGCAGCCAGTGCAGATACAGCCAGAGCAACCAGAGTCCAGTTATCAACCACCGCAACGGACTTACCAACAACCATAACAGATTTATCAGTAACCTCAGCAGGACTATCAACGACCTCGACTAAGCTATCAGTCATCTCAGTATTATGAGCAACCGCCTCGTCCGCAACGTACCCTGAAAGAATTTCTGAATAAGGAATATCCATTCAAGACTAAAGCAGTAGCAAAGATGTTCCGCAGTTTAATGAAAAGACCAGATTTTCAGCTACCAGAGCCCAAGAGGCCAGAAGAATCCAACAAGAAAGATCATCCAAACTATTACCCTTACCACCGGATGTTTGGGCACAAGATAGAGGATTGTATCACTTTCAAGAGTTGGCTTGACGACAATCTCTAGAAAGGGAACATAACGATCCCGAAGGAATACATGAAGGAACCCAAAAAAGGAGGTTCCATCAATGTCATTTCAACGGATCCTATTGTTCCGATAAACCCATACACGGCCGATGATGGATGGAATTCCGTCTAGACAAAGTCTTCAAAGAGAATCTTGGATCATATCCAGAACGCTTCGGTGCGCGCGTCAACTCAAAGTCTGAAACCAGCCGAGCCAGCACTATCGCTTGCGATTGAAGAACCGCCCCAGAAGGTGGAGAAGATCGTGGAAGAAAAGAAGACCGAGGCTCCAAAGGGGAGACCAGGGGTTGTTTATCCTCGGATGGTTGTTTCTGATTCGGGGGAGAAATCCCTTGGACCTCTGACTCTGTATGATTATTTGCTTGCCCCGGCGGGATCTTATAATGATAAGAGTTTTGGTGTTGGCTACATTTTGACTGTTTCTAACAATTACGTAACTAACGACAAACAACCTAATCCGAATCTCGATTTCGATACGATAAACGATTCTCAAATCATACTAAACCTCGATGCCACGGCGAAGGAGAAGACGCTCACAAAGATGGCTATGAAAGCTCAACAAGCAACGAGTCTATTTGTAAATTCTGAGGAACTCCAATCACGATAGAACTGGAGCTATCAGATTCCAAAGCAATTCCAGAAAAGCCAGTCGTTCCGATTCAAGAGGAGACACCGGCGGATTCAGCACCAGATGTAGAAGAAATAACTGAAGTTAACCTAAGAAGTGGGAAAGTTCTACCTCCGAGAATGGGTCCAAAGGATAAAGGAAAGCAGGTGGTTGCTCAGGAGGAGCCAACCCCAGCAGAAGAATTGCCCGTTCGGGAAGAAATCGAGGAACATGGTAATAAAGTGGATTAAAACGTGCGAGACCATCTTAGAAAGCTACTGGTCGAACTGAGCATCTACAACACTCTGATCCTGTCAAAGTAGATGAGAGAAACTCTGATCAAGACTCTCCTTGATCCAAAAATTTGCTTAGCTCAAATAAACCGGTAATTCCTTCGACGAGGTTTGCTCGTTAAAGGAACAGCGAGGTGTTACCTTCACGTATAATGATCTACTCATTGGAACAGCTGATCACGACCGACCGTTGTACATTTCAGTCACTTTTGGAAAGTTTACGCTCTCCATGGTGTTGGTTGATCCAGGAGCATCAATCAACATAATGAATCTTCGGACGTTGGAATATTTGGAAATTGACGCTCGCGTCCTCGAAGCAGATAAGATGTTATTAAGAGGGTTCAATCAGAAAGGAGAAAGAGCTCTTGGATCGATAACACTATTAACGAAGACCGGTGATTTAGCAAAGAAAACCACAAAATTCCATATAATTGATTCTGAGACATCGTTCAACGCTCTACTGGGTCAGCCATGGATCCATGAAAACTGGATGGTACTGTCGTCTCTGCACTAGTGCATAAAGTATTACGAAGGAGGAGAACGATGTATTAAAGGTAACTTGCAACCATTCTCCGTACACGAGATTGGAATTCACGAAGATGCAGCCTATTACGCACCTCCAAAGAAAACAATCTTCTCCAGAAATACCGTACTAAATGAAGCAAAAGAAGTTCGGGACGATGAAGAACCTGAAATTCTAGTCCAACAGTTACTCACCACTCCCTTACACCGAGATGGTGAAGGTATCTCCAGAACTCACACCCGAGGTCGAGGCCGGGGATGAGGTCGAGGAAGAGACGTTGGAACAGTTGGACAGAAGAAACCGGTCATCGACGTTGATTAGGAGAACAGTTCCGAAGAAGAAGAAATCAAGAAAGAAGCAGCAACAGTGAATCAAAAGAAACCCCAGTTCAAGATCTCTCTTGAAGATGAAAAAATAAAGAATACAAATCAATGTACGAGAAGATTAACCACTATGTGCATACTATGACCCTGACCCCGATCCATTCTAATAAGATCGAGGATATGGTGGTCAAGGAAGTGCATGGTGGTGGTGCTAAGCCGATCAAATTCTACCGTGGTGCTTCTTCTTCCAAAACTGAAAATGATGTACAATTTGAAGATGTTACTTCTTCTGAATTAATGTAATTACCTTTTGAGTGGTATTCTCCCTGTGTCCAGAATTTAATTCAACGTGGTGTCTTACCTAAACAATGGACAAAAGGTCAATCACAACACTTTGAAATATTATGGAATAATGTCGGTCGGCCTCCCAATTCAAAACATGGTCTCGGATTTGGCACAGTAGGATCAGTTGATGATACAAGATTTTGCTTGGTTGTCCCTTGCGAGCCTAATGAAAACTGCATGGAAACCTCAGATGATCTCGAAGATCTGCAAATCAGAGATGCTCCACCGGAATTTGAAGAAGAAATTAAATCTACAATAGACGAGTTAATGGAAGTTAACTTAAGTACCAGCGAAGAGCTTAGGCCGACCTTTGTTAGCTCCTTACTCAATAAAGAAGACTCCGAAGAAATGATCAAGCTACTGATGGAATTTAGGGACTGTTTTTCTTGGAGTTACGATGAAATGCCAGGATTAGCTCGAGAGGTTGCAGTTCACAAGATAGGAGTGGATCACACTGTTGTTCCAATCAGACAAGCTCCGAGAAGAATGCGTCTAGAAATGGAACAACAAGTTATAGCTAAAGTTAAGAAGCTAATAGACGCTAAATTCGTCCGTGAAGAATAATATCCGACTTGGTTAGCCAATGTGGTACCAGTCAGAAAGAAGAATGGACAGATCAGAATCTGTGTGGACTTCAGAGATTTGAACAAAACATGTCTAAAGGATGAATCCCACTACCAATCCCAGAATTAATGATCGACATCGCCTCAACGCACGAAATCTTCACTTTCATGGATGGATCTTCAGGATACAACCAGATAAAGATGGCACCGGAAGACGAAAAGCTCACAGCCTTCTGAACGCCAATCGGAATATACTGCTACACAGTGATGCCTTTCGGGGTGAAGAACGCAGGAGCAAAATACCAATAAGCTATGACGAGAATTTTTGACGATCTCATTCACAATCAAGTAGAGTGCTACGTGGATGATGTGGTCATCAAAAGCAAACTGAAGGAAGATCATTTGTATGATTTGAGAATTGTTTTTGAGCGATTCAGACAATATAACATTAAGATGAATCCCTTAAAATGCACCTTCGGCGTCGCCTCTGGGAAATTCTTAGGATTTGTTGTCCGACATCGTGGAATTGAAATCGATCCGAAAAAGATTAAAGCTATCTTAGAAATGCCGCCACCCAAAACCTTGAAACAATTACGATCCTTTGAAGGGAAATTGGCATATCTTCGATGCTTTATTTCGAATTTGTCAGGAAGGTGTCAGGCTTTTTCTGCTTTGGTTAAGAAGGATGCCAAGTTTACTTGGGACTCCAAATGTCAACATGCCTTCGATGACATCAAACATAACACAAAACTACAACTATAACTAAATTAAAACTTCTTGTTGGATGATCGGGAATACCTCGGATGATGTAACCTACATGTTGCTAATGGGATTTCCCACAGTCTAAATGAAAGTGTGGAACTCATTCAGTTGAGTTTAGCAAATTCATGTGGACTAAGTGAATCCGATAAAAACAACGGTGCCGGAATGATGGAACCGTGGGATCTTAACCGGTGTTGTTATAATCAACTTTATGATTCCCTTAATAAAACATTAAAAAACTATTTGGACTTTAAAAATTTTCTAAACCAAAACACTTCTCTCATCTCCTGATATTCACCTTCTAAAACTAGACCTCTGCAACAACAAGGAGCTTGGAGCATGGTGGGCAGCACGGCCATCGTCGTCAGCAAAACTCGGATCTACTTCAGCAAAACATTTCTTAGTTTTAAATAACCAAGCCATAGGATTTTGAGGTAGTTTGACTAATGCAACATAAATCCTCAACTTTTCGTTAGGTATTTGCATAATCATGTTATTCAAATTAAGCCCTAACCGGTCATAGGACTCTGAGGTAGTCGTTCAATACGGCACAAACCCTCACATCTTCCAGGATATCCGTATGATCATATCATACAAATATAAGTCCTAATTAATTAAAATTGGCAGGATTGCAAAATGAAATAAACTCTTAAATTGAAACCAAACAATAGGATAGTTTGGGAAGTCGCCAAGATTCTACTTGGATCCTCAGCTTCTCCTACTATTCTTCCATTGGATTCCTCAAATAACTATTTCAAATTTGATACATTCCCAATTGAAATTTCCAAAATCCAATTGTTTGAAAACCTTAAACTTTGAAATTCTTGAGAGCAAAACCACTGATCATTATCGAGAGTTTTCTTAAGTGTCTTCGGACATTTAAGATGTAATTAACTATAGGGGCTTGCCCTTATAGGGAACTTTAAGAACCCAGGTAATATAAACCCTGCTTAATTCCTTTATATTAAGTAGGGGAACTTATCGGCTTATAAAATTGGTTTGCAGACCAAACGGATGTCACAAATCTTCTAGTTTATTTAACCGAGCCTCATCATCAAGTAGTGTGTCTATTCTTCGGGATAGATACACGGTTTGTGGTGCGGTGCTCGTTTATATAAACTCTTTGGTATGTAAGATCGGTTTAATTTCACATCTTATAATTTTTCAAATTTAAAATTATTTTCAAAATCAAATGCTACTTTCTAAATTATTTATATATTTAAATTAAAACCTAAAAAAATCTGCCAACACGTCGTTGCATAATCATCTCCTCGATAGACATTATTGATTTCTCCACTCCTCTATTCACGAATCCTCTTTCTTTGATTAATCTCTTCTTCATCATAACTTTGTTGAAGATTCACTGGGCCTCATAACTGACAAACTTTCTTTGATTGAACACTCAGGATCTAGTGATTTCAAGTGGATTGGATAACATAATGATGAGTTTTTGTGGAGTTTCAAATCATTTTTATGAAGTAAATGATTTAGATTTTGATTTTTAGGCGTTCTTAAAGAGTTAAAACACTTAAAATCAACAAAACCAGTCAGAATAACTCCATAAACAGCTCATTCACCGATCTCGTCATCGGCGGCAACGATCTCGCCGTCGGCGGGATTCTTAAAAATATGAACTGAATTTGGCAGGCAAAACTCGCCGTCGGCAGCATCGATCTCTTCGTCGGTGGCGTCGATCTCGCCGTCGGCGGGCTAAGGCAAAATTGCCCAGTTTCGCTCTGGTCCGAATGCTTTCCAATTTTTTCTATGTATCCAATATCGTGATGATTATAAATATAAATTTGAGTAGTAGAATTCATTTTATACCAAAAATAGTAATAAATCAAATAAATATACAATTATTACACCTAAATAAAGATCACTATGGGTTGCCTTCCATAAAGCGCTTGGTTTAACGGTGTCAGTGCGACCTATTTTGGTTATTAATTAGGTTGACTGAGCATTAAAACTTTTTTAAAATTTGATCTTTTCCTTCAAAATATGGTTTTAATCTGTGTCAATTTACTTTAAATATGTGTCCAGTCTTTTGATCTTCAATTTCTACAACTCCGTATGTAAATATTTGAGTTATAGTGAAAGGTCCTAACCATCGAGATTTTAGTTTCCCAGGAAATAGTTTCAATCTTGTATTATAAAGTAAAACTTCTTATCCTGGTTCAAAATTTTTTTTGTTAATCTTCCAATCATGCCATAATTTCATTTTCTCTTTATAAATTCTATCGTTATTATAGGATTAATTTCATTATTCTTCTAATTCATTCATCTGCAACAATCTCTTGTCTCTAGCATCTTTTAAATTATAATTGAATTCTTTAATCACCCAATACACTTTGTGCTCTAATTCAACTGGTAAGTGACAATTTTTTCCATAAATAAGCCTGTAAGGAGTCATTCCACTCGGGGTTTTATAAGCAGTCCTGTATGCCCATAATGTAGTGTCTAGTCTTGTAGACCAGTTTAATCTAATAGGGTTTACAGTTTTTTCTAAAATTCGTTTAATTTCTTGATTATAAACTTCAGCTAATCCACTGGTTTATGGATGATAAGCAGTAAATGTTTTATGAATAATGTTAAATTTTTCTACCAATTTCTGAATATATTTATTCCTGAAATGGGATCCTCCGTCAGTGGTAATCACTCTCGGCAATCCATATCTTGTGAAAATATTTTTCATTAAAAATTTTGAAACACTCTTAGCATCACAACGAGGTAAGGCTTGTGCTTCAATCCATTTAGAAACATAATCAACAGCAACTAATATATATGAGTTTCCAAATGAAGGAATAAATGGTCCCTTGAAATCTAATTCCCAAACATAAAAAATTTCAACTTCTAATATAAAATTCAAAGGCATTTCATATCTTCTAGATATATTACCTACTCGTTGGCATTTATTACAAGTTTTGATATATCTATAAACATCTTTAAAAGAGTAGGCCAATAAAATCTAAATTGTAAAATTTTATAAGCAGTTTTATCAGTCCCAAAATGTCCTCCAAATTCAGAATCGTGGCATTTTTCAATAATCTGTTCAGTTTCTTCATAAGGCACGCATCTTTTAATAATTAGATCCTTACATTTTTTATATAAATATGATTCATCCCAAAAATACGTTTTAGCATCGTAAATGAATTTTTTGTGTTGTTGCTGAGTTAGCATGGGTGGTAAAATATCACTTACAATATAATTAACTATATCAGCATACCAAGGTATTTTACACTCATTTATATTATAATGTTGTTCATCAGGAAAACTATCTGTAATTTCATGTCAGTGTCAGATAATTCACAATATTCTAATCTTGACAAATGATCTGCAATTTGATTATCAGTTCCCTTTCTATTAATTATTTCAAAATCAAATTCTTGCATCAGTAATATCCATCTGATTAATCTTGGTTTGGTATCTTTCTTTTGCATTAAATATTTAATAGCAGAGTGACCAGTATGCACAATACATTTAGTTCCAATTAAATATGGTCTAAATTTATCAAAAGCATATATAATTACTAATAATTCATTTTCTGTAATTGTATAATTGATTTCAACACCATTGAGAGTTTTACTAGCATAGTATATAACTTTAAAAATTTTATCATACCTTTGTCCAAGAACAGCTCCTATAGCATAATCACTAACATCACACATAAGTTCAAATGGTTTCTCCCAATCAGGTGAAACTATTATAGGTGTTGTGATTAATTTATCTTTTAATAATTCAAAAGCATTTAAGCATTCTGTAGTGAATTCAAATTTCTTGTCTTTTCCTAAAAGTTGGCATAAAGGTTTAGTAATTTTTGAAAATCTTTTATATAGCGTCTGTAAAATCTGGCATGTCCAAGAAAACTTCTTAGCCCTCTCACTGTAGTAGGAGGTGGTAATTTAGCTATAACTTTAATTTTTGCAGGGTCTACTTCCATGTCATTTTCTGAAATTTTATGCCCTAATACAATTCATCCTGCAACCATAAATTGACATTTCTCCCAATTTAGAACTAAGTTAGTTTGTTCGCATCTCTCTAAGACTTTTTCAAGATGATCCAAGCATGTGTCAAATGATGTTCCAAATACAGAGAAATCATCCATAAATACTTCTATTCCATCATCAATTAATTTACTAAATATAGACATCATACATCTATGGAATATTGCAGGTGCATTACATAATCTAACGGGCATCCTTTGGAAAGCAAATGTTCCATAAGGACTAGTAAATGTAGTTTTCTCCTGATCCTCAGGAGCAATAGGTATTTGATGATAGTGTCGGCGTATTTTTTAGGTTTTGGTGTTTTATTTAGAAAAGGGGGTCGCCTACAGAAATTATCGGTGAATTTTAATTTAATTTAAATAAATAATTTTAAAAGTAATATTTGATTTTGAAAATAATTTTAAATTTGAAAATTTTAAGATATGAAATCAAACTGATCTCACATCCCGAATAGCTTATATAAACGAGCACCACATCACAAACCATGTATCTATCCCGAAGAATAGACACATTGCTTGATGATGGGGCTCGATTAAATAAATTAGAAGATCTGTGACATCCGTTTGGTCTGCGAACCAATTTTATAAGCCGACAAATTCCCCGTTTAATATGAAAACATTAAACAGGGTTTATATTACCTGGGTTCTTGAAATTCCTTATAAGGGCAAGCCCCTATAGTTAATTACATCTTAAGTGACGGGCATCACCTAAGAAAACTCTCGATAATAATCAGTAGTTCTGCTCTCAAGAATTTCAAAGTTTAAGTTTTCAAGGGATTGAATTTTAGAATTTCAATAGGGAATGGATCAAATTTAGAGTATTATATTTTGGGAATCCGAAGGAAGAAAGGTAGGAGAAATCACAGATTCGAAGCGAACTTCGGTAATTTCCCGACTATCCTATTGTTTGGCTTGAATTTAGGAAGGTCCTAATGTTTATTTAATGTTTTGATCTTGCCAATTTTAATTAATTCGGACTTATATTTGTATGATAAAATCATACAAATAGCCTCGAAGATGTGAGGGTTTATGTCGCATCAGACGACTACCTCGGAGTCCTAAGACCGGTTAGGGCTTAATTTACATGACATGATCATACAAATGCCTAACGAAGGTTTGAGGATTTATGTTGCACTAGGCAAACCACCTCGAAGTCCTATGGCTTGGTTATTTAATTCTAAGAAAGTTTTGTTGAAGTAGATCCGAGTTTTGTTGATGACGATGGCCGAGCTGCCCACCATGCTCCAAGCTCCTTGTTGTTGCAGAGGTTTAGTTTTAGAAGTCATAAATCAGGAGATGAGAGAAGTGTTTTGGTTTAGAGAAAATCTTAAAATCCAGGTGTTTTTTTTTTAATATTTTAATTAAACAAATCTTAAAGTTGATTATAACAACACCGGTTAAGATCCCACGGTTCCATCCTTCCGACATCGTTATTTTTATCGGATTCACTTAGTCCAAATGAATCCGCTAAACTCAACCGAATGAGTTCCACACTTTCATTTAGACCGTGGGAAATCCCGTTAGCAACACGTAGGTTACATCATCCGAGGTATTCCCGATCATCCAACAAGACATTTTAATTTAGTTGTAGTTGTAGTTTTGTTGTTCTGTTTGTGATTAAATTTTGAGTTGTCTTATATTTTGAAATGTTGTGGCGGTGAATTTTATCTTGTAATGACTTTTAATTTAGTTTTGGTTTCAGTTTTAGGGACTATCCTAAAGGTGTGGGTTTTCATGCAACAGTTGTTTATCATGCAAGAAAAGTAAGTGCGATGCGATTAAATAAATTGCAATAAAGTAAAAGCATACCTGGAGGGTCTTCCCGTCATCCCAAGCTGCACATAAAACACAGTTAAAATATTTAAGCATTTAAAGTAAGTTCCTAGGTAAAGCTAAGGGAAGGGTTATGGTTTTCTACCAAGTTCCTAATCCTATAGCTAGTCATTTCCTATGACGTCTAGGTTCTTGTATTTTAGTTTGAGGACGATTTTCTTCATCAAAGAACAACTAAGTTCAATTGTTCTTATAAATATCCTATCATATTGAGGAAGTGCTTAAGACGAATTTTAAACAACTTTTCAATATTTCTAGGATTATTTTAAGTCCAAATGAATTTAATTATACAAATGAATTAGTTGTCCGAGAGTTTAAGTTTTGTTGTCTTGCTCAGTGAACTAGGACGTTTGAATATCGTATAAGTGAAGTAACACTTCTTTTAACACTCCTTTTTAAGAGTTATGACATCACAAGCTTTCGAGGGCAAATGGATATTCAAGTGAGTTGTGATTTAATTTTAGTTAATGGATTTATGTTTGGAACAGTGTTCAAGTTGTTTTAGATTTATTTTGAATTCTTCATGTCTTAGGTGATGTTATAGTTAATTTAATTTAATTTAATTTAACTTAATTTAATTTAATTTAATGTGGTTTAATTTAATTTAATTTAATTTAATTTAATTTAATATAATACGCTTTAGCTTAATTTAATTCAATTTGATTTAATTTAATTTGATTTAGTTTTAATTTAATTTAATTTAATTTAATTTAATTTAATTTAATTTAATTTAATTTAATTTAATTTAATTTAATTTAATTTAATGTAATTTAATTTAATTTTAATTTAATTTAATTTAATTTAATTTGATTTAATTTAATATGTTTTAATTTAATTTAATTTAATTTAATTTGATTTAATTTAATTTGTTTTAATTTAATTTAATTTAATTTAATTTAATTTAATTTAATTTAATTTAATTTAATTTAATATTTTATTTTAAAAGGGTTTGCTTTAAATAATTTAACCTTAACTTAATTTAATGATTAAGTCTTTTAGCATTTTAAATCTTAAATTTGGATTATCATTTTAATTAGGAATTAAAAATTATTGGGATGATTAATTTAGGGATTCTTAAATTAAAGAGCAAACTTCTTCCTAATAAAATCCCTATTTTAATAATTCCAATTTTATTATTCTTCCAAATTTAATTAATTATTTTAATTTAAGTTCATTTCAATTATTGTTGAATTGTTTAATAGGTTTCTACCCTTTAATTATTTAAATTTCAATCATCCAAATCAAATTAAGATCAAATATTTTACCTTCTCATTTTATTAAGCCTAAAGTTTTAATTAAGGGTTAAAATTTTAATTACCATTTTGCCCTTCAAGCTTAATAATTTCATAACTCACTAAATTGAGCTCAAATAAATTTGAAATTTTTATGTGACTTCACTCATATGTCAATAAAGACATTAGAGGAGAAAATGTGATTTTTCTGTATTTAATTTATTTATTATTTTTGGTGAAAAATAGAGATTTCCAAGGAAAATTTAATAATATGACCAAGGGAAAGTTTCTGTCCTTAAGAAAATTATGGGACATTCCTAATGACCAGAGGACCACTTGGACCAATTTTGGTGATTTTTTGAATTATTTTTCTTTTATTATAATTATTTTGAGTTTTGGAGTATTAATTAATTTAAAAATAAAATACAGGTTGAAAAATGAATTTTATATTTTTCAAAAATCTATCTGTTATCAAGGAAATCAGAGAATCAATTTTTATAATTTTTTGATTTTTCTTTGATTTATTAGAATTATTTTAGTGGAAATGCTAGAAAATACATTTTCTTTAATTTTAAAATTACCTTATGGCTTTAAAATTTAATAACTTATCATAGAGACCTAGGAAAAATATGGAATTTGTTCCTAAGTGATTAAAATTCAAAATGTGACATTTTGGTGAATTTTATTATTTTTGTGATTTTTATTATTTTATTAATTATTAAAATATTAAAATAATACAAAAAATCAACTTTTTTAGAAAATTGAAATTTTAATTTTCTTAAATTCCCCTGATATCAGAGAGGCTCCAAAACCAATTTGGTGACTTTTTGAAAAGTATTTTGAAAGTTTTGAATTTTTAAAGTTTAAATTGGCTAAATGGCTTAATCAACCCATTTGATAGGGCTAACCAAACCCAATTGACTTCAAACTTTTATGGTGGGTTCCTCTGATCCTAAAGGTCGAGTGGAGAATTGATTTCAAGTCAATTTGATGCATGATTAGCTCTAATTAATTAAAGACCTATTTAGGGTGTTTAAGCCAATTAGGGTTATTCCAAGTGAATTAATTCAAAACCTATTTTTCCTAGGGTCCTCTGGTCATAAGAAACATCACCAAATTTTCCTAGAATTTATTTCACAACATGCTAATTATTGGATTTAAAATACCCAAAACAGTAACATGAATTTGAAAAATCAATAACTTCTCATAGGGATGGCCCCTGACTTTGGAAAATTCAGGGAATGTTCCCAAATTCAGAGGCTTCAAAAGCCCTATGGTCTCATGCCATGGTAAATTTCCTATATGCATGGAGAATTAAAACAATGCAGAGGGTAAATAAATCATTAAAAATAAAATACTGGATGAAACTAAATGATTTCTTTTCCACATTATTCTCCTCTGTTCACTGAGCAAGAGGGTATTTTTATTTTATTTTTCTGATTTTTCTACACAAAGTTATGAATTTTTGAAGTTTAGGGAATTAAATAAATTAGAAAATCCCTATTTTTCTACTTATCCACGCGGCGCCGTGTCAACCTCGGCAGCTCCGAAGGGGGTACGTGTCGCGCTGTGATTGGGCGCCACCATCTGAGTCAGCCGTCCCGGGACCCGCGGTTCACGTAACATTCCCTGGTCCAGCGCAATCTGAACCATCCGCTCGATACACGCGCGATCCAACGACTCCTGGTCATCGTCTACAACTGGTGTGCACCCGTGACCGTCAACCTTCTAACCCTAATTTCTCACTCGATTCTCAACGGATTTTCGTGTTCTTATGCTCTATGGATTCGTCTTGAAGAGACGAATACATCCATACGGTAAACATGCATTGAAATTGATTCAAATTAAATGGAGAATCTCTGTAAGCTCGGGAAGAAGAATGAGTTCATACCTTTGCTCAGAGAAGTGAAGCTTCGATCTGAGAGTTGTGTCACCTTCGATTGGGTCCAAGTAAGCTCCAGATGAAGTCCCTTGGCCGATCACAAAGCTTGGAGGCTGGAACAACTGGGTGGCCTAGGGATGGGGCTTTCAGTGGGAAACTTCTCCTCTTGGTCTAGTGAAGGTGTAGGACCAGTCAATTTGAAGATTGATCCACTGTGAAGAAGTGTCCCGGTTTTTGGGCTAAAGTTCGAGCTCAAAATCGAGCTCACTGGAGGAATCGGGTCGGAATTCGGTGGGGATCAAATGCTCTATGTGTGGAGAGTGATCCGGAATGATTTTGGCGGAGTTTCCTTAAGGTTTGGTTCAAGCACCTCTCATGGCCGAGAGGGGGTGGTGTTTAAATAGGCATGGCCGGAGGCTCTCCCGTGAGGTGGCCAAGGGTTGGGATCAGCTGCTCTTGGCATGTGAAGAACAGCCATGGTGGCCATTGGGCATGGGGCAGCTCAGCAAGGGAGAATTCCAAAGTTTGGCTTCTCCCCATGTCTCGGCCATGGAGTTTTCCGGTGACCCAGGCGGCTGGCCGGCAGGCATGGGTCACCCTCAGGTCCAGGTGGGTCAAGGTTGGAGGTTTGTGCAATCAATTGGCCATGGACATGTGTAAAGGGTTTGGATTAAAATGGTATGGGGAGAGACTCATTTTGGGTCCAAATGGGTCAACCCACCATTTTGGGTTTGGTGCACCCTTCCATGGATGATTTGGAGCTGAGGGAGGATCACGCGAATCGGCTAGAAAAGGGTGGAGAGGTCACCATCCATGAATATTTTGATTAATCATGGATTAAGGTGAAGCATTAAAAGGGTTAAAACCTTTTTAAGGGGGCTTAAAAGAGGCTCCTCCTTTTGCCATTAATGGCTTGATCACATGTCAAGCCTCCCATGATTTCATGTGACTTGTCCATGGCTTGCATGTGGCTTCATGGCTTGTCTTTGGCTTGGGGAAAAGCTTGGTCAATTTCATGAAAATGGAATTTGGAAATTTTGGTAATTTAGGAGTGATTTGATGGGATTTGGCACATGGCTTAATTTGGATTTATTTTATCATGGGTTTAGAATTTAGGAGATGGTTCCATCCAATGGATGATGATATAAGGTTGTCATGTGGGCTTTGGGCCTTTGAAATTTAGTGAGGGTGGGCTTTTAAAGTGATTTAGGGAAGTGGGTTTTTTTTTTTTGATTTTAGGATGAGAATTTTGCAAAGGATTGGAACCAATAAGTGTTTAATTTAGTTTAGGAATGTTTCATGAATGATTTGGAATAAATTTGAAGTGTTTGGGCTAGGTTTGGGTTGGATTTGGACCTCTTTGGTGAATGGGCCAATATTGGTCAAATTGGGCTAACTTGGGCCAATGTTGGGCTAGGGTTGAAATTGATGTAAAATAAATGTTGGGAAATGTTTATGGGAGTGTTTCAAAGAGGTTTTGGCTTTGGTTGGGTTTTGATTTTGAGGTTTGGGCCTATTTGGGTTAGGTTTGGGTTTAGGTCAAAATTGGGCTTTTTGATTTTGGGTTGAATTTGAGTGGGGTTTGGGTCTAAATTTTGGGCAAATCATGTTAGTGTTTTGTTTATGGGGATGTTAAGGAAGGTTTAGAAAAGATTTGGGGTTAATTGGAGTTGAATTTGGATGAGTTTGGGCTAAGTTTGGGTCATGGGTCCAAATTGGGCTTTAAGGCCAAAAGTGAAATTGGATCCAAATGTCAATCAAATTGAACTTGGATTTGGTCTAGATTGGTGTTGGGGATGTTGAATTGAAGTTTAGAATTGAATTGGACCAGAATTTAGGTCAATTGGGTAGGTTTGGTTTGACATTGGGTTCATTTTGGGTTAAAATGGGTCAAATTAGGGGTTTTGATAAAAGTGGGGTAAATTGACAAAATTGGCCCATGGTGTAGTTGAACAAAATGAAATTGGGAATATTTGGGATTTTCTGGAATTTTCTGGGAATTTTTTGAATTTTTGGATTTTTTGGCTAAGAGGGGTATTTTGGGTATTTGGAGGGTATTGGGAGGTATTTTTGGAATTTTTGGTGTTTTTGGGTATGGATGATCAATTTGATTGGTGAGGCAATGTTTAGGATTGATGTTGGAGAATTTTGGGTAATTTAGGTGATTTTGCAAATTTTGGGTGGTTTCAAGGGTTTTGGGTAGGCTAGGCGGGTGTAGGGTTTCGGGGGTCAAAAATTGAAAATTTGGAAAATTGAAAATTGGGTGAATGTAAGTGGAATGAAATCATTTTGGTTGAGCCATGAAGCCATATCAAGCCCACATGAGCCATGAAGGGACTCATTTGAGGCATCCACTATGTTGTTCCTAACCCTGCTTAGCAAGGGCTTAGTGGGTTAAAGACCATCCATGTGAATCACCTTCATGAGTTAGGAGGTCAAATTGGGTATGGGTGTGGTTTTAAGAGGTGTGTGAAAGTGTAGTGTATAGGTGTAGTGTGTGTGTAAGTCAGCCCCTTCACCAGACCAGGCCACCCAGGGCAGTCCTAAGGCCAAAGAATCCTATGGGAACTCATCCTTTAGACTTCCACATTTAATTTCAACCCTCTAGGTGATTAGGGGTCTACAATCAAGTTTGTGGAGTTTGCAGGGAGTTAGGAAGTGGTTTGAATTTCTAAGTGGTGGGTCCCAATTCTAATCCTCTAGGATAGTCAAAGGAAAAGCCTAAGGCTAGATCCTAATTACTAAAAAGAAGGAGAGAAGACCTCACCAAAAATGAGGTCAACAGATAGCCGGTATATCCATCTAAAAAATAAAAATATTTGTGTCCGGCTAGTCTATCTAACATTTGGTCTAGGAATGGTAAAGGGAAGTGATCTTTCCTGGTGGCTGCATTTAATTTTCTATAATCAATACATATACGACATCCAGTAACTTGTCTTATAGGTATTAAATCATTAGTTTTATTAGCTTCAACAGTCACTCCTCCTTTCTTAGGAACACAGTGAAGTGGGTATACCCAAGCACTGTCCGAAATAGGATATATAATACCATTGTCTAACCATTTCAATATTTCTTTCTTGAGTACATCTTTCATTATTGGGTTTAATCTCCTTTGGGGATCAACTCTTGGTTTATGTTCATTATCCAAAATAATTCTGTGCATACAGATCGAAGGGCTAATTCCCTTAATATCTGCTAAGGTCCAACCAAAAACTTTCTTATACTTTTTTAATGTGTCCAGAAGTTTTTGCTCTTATGATTCATTTAATTCTACTGATATAATAACCGATAAAGTTAAAGAATTTCCCAAAAATGCGTACTTCAAATGAGTAGGTAAAACTTTTAACTCAAGTTTAGAAGGTTTAATAATTGACGGAGCTAAATTCTTTTCAGCGTTTTCAGTAATATCCAACATCTCAAATCTTTCTTGTATATAATCTAATTATTCATTGTCTGTTACTTCAATTAATTATGTATTTCCTATTTCTGGTTTATCTTCAAAGTATTCTTTAAAATTTTCACTTCGTAGATGTTCAAGAGTATTCATTCGAAAACATTCATCTTCTTTTTCTATAGCAGGATATTTCATTGATTTCGCAATGTTAAAAGTTACTTCTTGATCGTTTACTCTCATAGTTAGTTCTCCTTTTTGAACGTCAATCATAGCTCTTCTAGTAGCTAAGAAGGGTCTTCCTAAAATTATGTGTATTTCTTTATCTTCCTCCATATCTAAGACAATAAAATCCACTGAGAAGATAAATTTATCAACTTTTACTAACACATCTTCAATAACTTCTTTAGGATATGTCACTGAATGATCTGCTAACTGAAGAGTTACTGAAGTAGGTGAGACTTCTTTCAATCCTAATCTTTTAAAAACTGATAGAAGCATAAGATTTATGCTGGCTCCCAAGTCACATAAAGCTTTTCTATAAAAATTTTCTGCAATAGCACACGGTATAGTGAAACTACCAGGATCTTTTAATTTCTCAGGAAGCTTTTTCTGAATAAATACACTACACTCTTTAATAAGTGCAACCATTTCATTATCTGTGAACTTTCTTTTCTTGTTTAAAATATCTTTCATAAACTTCACATAATTGGCCATTTTTTCTAATGCTTCTACAAAAGGAATGTTTACCGTTAATTTTTTCAGGATTTAAAGAAATTTAGAAAATTGCTTATCCTTTTTATGTTGCTTTAATCGCTGAGGAAATGGTGGAGGTGGTCCCTCAACAGAAATTTTCATAGGAATTAGTGGATATTCTAAATTTTGATCTTGCTGATCCTGTTTTTTTTCAGTTTCGACTTTCTCTTTTTCACTTTCAGTTTCTTTTTGTATTCTTGTTTCTAATTCTTTTCAACTTCGTAACTGTATCGCTTTGATTTGTTCTTTTCCTTGATCTTTAGGATTTGTTTCCACATTAATAGGAAAAGTGTCAGGAATTCTATTATTAAGTGCAGTAGCGATATGTCCAAGTTGAGTTTCAATAATTTTAATTGCAGTTCCATGATTTTGTAATTGGTTCCCTTGAATTTGTAGCTGATTTCCTTGATTCTGCAAAACCTGACCCATATTTAATATTAATTCTACCATAGATAACTTCTTTTCCTTAAATTGAGAGTTATTATTAAATCCAGGTGGATACGAAGGTTTATAATTTGAATTTCCTTAGTTAGATGAATTTCCAAATGGGTTTACTGAGTTGTTCATCCATTGTTGATTAACAGAGTTGTTATTCCAATTAAAATTTAAATGGTTCTTCCAACCAGGGTTGTAATAATTTTCATAAGGATTATTGGGTCTATTATTAATAGCATTTAAAGTTTCATATGAAGATTGAGCTTCTATAAGTTGTCTAGATGAATTTTCTTCTATTATATTAGGAGAATATTTCATTCTAAAATGATCTAATTTCTTGGATATAGCAGCAATCTGAGAAGGTAACATACATATTGCATCAGAGTCATGTATACTAGCTATTTTCTTAGGATTCAACCTTTCAAAAGGCCATTAAAAATTGTTGGTAGCCATTTCTTCAATTAATGAATAAGCCTCATTAAATGGTTTTGACATTAATGAACCTCAAGCAGCAGCATCTATAATAGATCTAAGAGATCCTACTAATCCATTATAAAATGTTTGTATAATTAACCAATCTTGTAACGTATGATGTGGGCATTTCCTAAGAAGATCTTTAAATCTCTCCCAAGCTCTTATATCGATTCTCTATCAAACTGACTAAAAGATGTTATGTCATTTCTATGCTTAGCAGTTTTTGAAGGAGGAAAATATTTGGATAGAAATTTTTGAGATAGTTCTCCCCAAGTTCTAATAGATGCAGGTGCTACAAATTTAACCACATCTTAGCCTTATCCCTTAAAGAAAAATAAAAAAGCCTAAGTCTAACAGCATCATTAGATAGTCCGTCATATTTAAAAGTAGCACAAAGTTCTAAAAAATTAGCAAGATGTAAATTAGGATATTCATTTGGTGAACCACTAAATTGATTATTCTGTACCATTTAGATAATTACAGGTTTAAGCTCAAATGAATTAGCCGCTACATCAGGATTTGGATTGTTAAATGAACTTAATCTAATCTAGGGTTAGCATAATCTCTTAAAGGTATGGGTTGATTTATATTTTCAATTGTTGGATTATTTTCCATTTGAGTTAAATTTATAGTTTCTTTTCTCTGTTTTCTAATTCTTTTAATAGTGCGCTCAAATTCTGAATCGTAAGGTATTAAACTTTCGGTTCCAAATTTACGCATAAACAAATTAAGTAGATTTTTTTTAAAAAAAATAGTCTGTTACTCTAATAATTATCTTTAATAATTATTTTATTAATTACCTTAATAATTACTTTACATCCCCGGCAACGGTGCCAAAACTTGACCTGAGGTCGAGAGGCAGGAGAGTTTATATGATTGCGGAGCTTTATATTATATATTTTATAAATGATTATCAGAGCTAAATTAGCAATTGTGTCCCCCCTTTTATCAACGCAAGTATATGTATCGTTCAATTAATAAAGGGCTCTAATGGAGTCCTAGATATCAATCTCACACGGAAGTTTAGAGATTAAGAACTAATTTCAGTAGATGCAATTACTATCTAGTGTACGGAAATAAAGAACGCTTATACTAAACTCTATTACTTAATTTTTAAATAGAAGATTGCAATTTAGAAAAAAGTATTTTTCTCCTTGTTAAGAGAATTAAGTGAATGAATAGTTAAATTAGTTAGAATTATATTGTGCAAAATAGGAGCATTCCTATTCTTTACCCTTTGGTCCAGGCAAAAAGAACATTGACTAATCCTATGCTTGGTTACTAAATCTGCGGCTGGACTGAGAGGATACCGGCTTCCACTTCAGAGCTCCCACATTCCCCTCTCCTGAGGGCTAACATCTACACTCCAGCTCCCAAACAATAGGACCAAATTGAAGATTTTAGTCTGCCACGCTAAAATATTCAATTCTACGCCCAATAAATAATATTTTCCTATTTATTTGCACCCTCCTTCCAAGGCTTTTGACTTCCCTGAATCTTAGATGTAATTTTTACTATAGTTGATAATTCAACATATTTTAACAATTCAATTGGCCAAATTGGAAGTAAATTAAGATTTAAGTAAAAAGATTATCACAAATTTTATTTAATATTTTTAGGCACAACTAATTCAATTCTTCATTTCACAAAATCTCAACAACAAGGAGAAAGACAAATAAAACTACTCAGAATGCATAGAAAAAAATAACACAAAACTTGAATTTCATTTGAAGTTATAAAACAATAAATAAAAACTTATCTCGAATCTTCTCCCCAAACAGACTCTCTGAAGTTCTTCTAACTCTTCCTTCTTGTACAACGCACTTAATTATACTTATTAATATACTCTAAAACACACTAATAGACACACAATAAACTCACCACACACTACTGACTTCCACAAGACATAGACTTTTTAGCCTAAATTCGTCTATATTTAAAGAAGAAGGAATATATCCAATGGTTGCTTAAGCACCTCTTCAAAAAGAGTCCAGGTTCAATGTATTTGGCTTGAACCGACATTTTTGCCGTCGGCGGGCTCCATCTCACCGTCGGCGGGCTTCTAGAACTTTTGTTAACCGCTAAGGCTCGCTGTCGGCGTGCTCGATCTCACCATCGGCGGGCTCCTTTATAATATATTCAAAACTTTCGGGAAAATCACATCGTCGGCGGCCTATTCCTCGCCGTCGGCGGGATAGTTCAATTTCCATCTCTTTTTAGTCCTTTTCATTCCAGATTTGCTTCTTTTCGATCTTTTTGCTTCCAATACCAATAAATATTCTTATCTGCAATAAAGCTTAGAAAATACCTTTCTTTAAAGTGCAATTTCATATAAAATTTGTATGAATTTCTTAATACATTTTCCTATGGTCAACAATCCCTACATGTCACACATTCTAGGATCGGTACGTGATCGTCCGATTCCTTGCTTTACTTTTCCACATTTTCTACAAGTCATATATTTCCATACAATTTCCTGCATTTCTTACAAGTCACACATTCTAGGATCAATACACGATCGTCCGATTACTTACTTTACTTTTCCACATTTCCTACAAGTTATACATTTCCATACAATTTTCACATCTTCCTACAAGTGACACATTCTAGGATCGGTAAGTGATCGTCCGATTCCTTATTTTACAATTCTCGCATTTCCTATAAGTCACACATTCTAGGATCAGTACGCAATCATCCGATTAATTAATCTACTTTTCCACATTTTCTAAAAGTCATACATTTCCATAAAATTTCCACATTTCCTACAAGTCACACATTCTAGGATCGGTACGCGATTGTCCAATTCCCTACTCTACTTTTCCACATTTCTTACAAGTCATACATTTCCCAATAATTTCCACATTTCCTACAAGTCACACAGTCTAGGATCGGTATGCGATTGTCTGATTCCTTACTCTACTTCTCCATATTTCCTACAAGTCACACATTCTAGGATCGGTACATGATCGTCAAATTCCTTACTCTACTTTCCCTCACTTCCTACAAGTCATACATTTCACTATAATTCTCACATTTCCTATAAGTCTCACATTCTAGGATTGGTACGCAATCGCCCGATTCCTTACTCTACTTTCCACAATTCCTACAAGTCACACATTCTAAGATCGGTACATGATTGTCTGATTCCTTACTCTAGTTTCCCGCACTTCCTACAAGTCATACATTTCCATACAATTTTCGCATTTTCTTACAAGTCACACGTTCTAGGATCAATACGAGAACGTCCGATTCCTTACAATTTCAATACTTTCCTACATGTCATACATTCCAGGATCAGCTTGGGATCGATCGATTCCTTACATTTACTCTTTATTCTCTCTCACTTTCCTTACAATTTCCACAAATCTTCTACACCACACACTCTTCAGGAGCAATGTAAGATCGCTCAGTTACCTTTAACCTTCAAAATCAAAATTTCAAAAAATTAACAAGTTAAAACTTCAAAAATCGAAATCTGAAAATTCCAAAATCAACTAGTTAAAACTTCAAAAATTGAAATCTCAAATTAACTTCAAATAAGAATTCAAATTTCGAATTCAAAATTTTCATCAAATTCTAAACCGTCACTTTGACTGGGTCCTCTTCAGGATGTGGAGTTATGAACTCACATATGTATTTTAGAGGATCTCCACCCACCTTTCCCACTGGAAGTAAAATCCCCAATGGATACTCCCTCACTGGATACTTCTTTCTATATGTAGTTTACACTCATGTAGTCGTGTTAGTTTGGTTGATCTCGTCAGTTAACTCCAATACGTGCGGTGTGCTCTTCCCGCACACCACACCTATTGGGGTCCATTTATTGATCTCACTTTCGGTTGAGGTCTAGTTTCTCTTTAGATTGCCCAAAGAAATTCAAACTTTTCTTACTTCACTTGAACTTTCATATGTTAAGGCCTAACCTCCAGCTTTAGGAGGAAGAGACCAAGCATAAGGAAGTCTAAGTGAAATCCTAATAGGTGACTAAGCCTTAGAATTAGCCCTTGGGAAGCCTGTGTCACACACTGACATTCACATTTACACATTACGTTGTAAACTCACATCCTAAATCGAATACATTTCACTTCGATTTTCGGATCCTTTGGAAACTCATGTGAGTGGTCCCACTAGCCTTAAGCATATGGCCAAAAGAGCTAAGATCACCACATAGAGGACCAAAGGAGGCTTTCCTTAGCCTGTAACCCATCCAAAATGATCTCATTCTTCATGGTCTGACAATACCTCACTTTTCCCAAAATTTTAAATTTTTACCCCAAAATTACCAAATTGCCCTTGAAAAAGGGACCAAAAACCCAAAATTCCACAGAGTCACCCGGGGTTCCCGAAAATTGTTCCAGAGTATTCCTCTCATCCAACTGAAAAGTTTGACTGTAAACATTCCATACTTTTGAGCTACCGGTGGACCCCTCGCGACTTAAATAGTCGCTACTTAAACGACATTCCGGGTCCCAAAAAACCGTCCGCAGTGGTCAGAAACACTTCCGAACACTACCGTTTAACTCCAAATTCAATTTTGAACCAGTTTGGACCTTTAAATCACACTTTTGACCAAGTTCTCGAAAAATCCCCGAAATTACCAAAATGCCCCTACATGGCCAAAAAATTCAAAAAATTTCAAAATTTCCCATTTCTTAAAATCTCCAAAAAATTCGAAATTTCTTTTTCTCCAACTACACCATAGCCCAATTTTATCAAGTTAAGCCAATTTCATCAAAAGCCCCAATTTTGACTTAAGCCCGACCTAGGCTCCAGTTTGACCCAATTGGACAAAATGTTAGCCAATTTCTTCTCTATTTGAGTTTTTGACACCTCAACACATCCCCATAAACTAAATGTAACATTCAATCCCTACCAATTTGGCTTTGAATTTCACCAAAATTTGATTTAACCGTAAAATCCCTAAATTTGACCAATTTTTTGACCCGTTTCGACGAAGAGGTTGGCCAAAAGACCTCGGATTAGCAAACAGACTTCTATGTTGTGTCTGGAACGTTGAAATTACTAGGAAAGCATATATAACTTGCTATATTTTGACGCACGACAAAATCGGCTCGAAATCGACGTGATTTTACTTAAAATTCTCTTTTTCAGCACTTAAATCAAATTACGGCTCAAACACACACCTAATCTAACCTGGCCGAAACCCCCTCCTCCCTAGATCTCAGGATTTTTTCCTAGGTGTCGTACCTCCATAGCTGAATCTCCTCCATGAGCCTCTTCCTCCATGGCTAGGTCATTTCTCCTCTTCTTCTTGTGCTTGGTGAGGTGGCCTCTTCCCCTCCTTGCAATGTCTGCCATGGGAACATCTTCTAGCCCTAGGTCACATCCTTGACAGCCCTCTTTTCACTTCCATGGTGCTTGGTCACCTCTCCTTGCCTTTTCTTTTCATTCCATAATCTCAAAGATGGGTAAGAGGCTTCACCTTCTTTAAACCATTTGGTCTTGTCCATGGGGGATTTTCTGGCTTCTTCTTCCTTCTCCCATGGCTATAAAATAGCTTTCTTTCTCCTTTTTTTTTTGGCTGAACATTGCAAAAATAAGAGGAAGTGCTGCCTTTTTTTGCTCTAATCCAAGGCTTAGGTATGAATTTACATTTTAGGGCTATGCATCTTCATCTCCTTTCATTTTCCAAGGGTTTGGATGGTTTGTTTTAAGCATTTGGGAGAGGTTTCCCCTCCCATAGTTTCACTTTTAATTGCTTTATGTTGGTGAATTTCATGGTAAGATTTGGAGTTCATGCTTGAATCCTATTAATTTTTCATAAGACAAAATTCTAAATTTTTCCTACATGTCAAAGCTTTGAATCTATGCTTTTATGGCCACTTTCCTTACGCCTAAACTTGGAATTGCACATTTGTTTTTGAAAGTCACTCTTGCATACAAAGAAACTTAAAATTTATGGCATTTTTCATATGCAAGATGTGGGGCTTTATGTAAGTTTTCATGTTTAAAGTTACATGCTTAAGATTAGGATTTTATACTTATGTCTAAAGCTTGCGTTTACATGTGTAAATTTTGAAACTTGGGTTTCCATATGAGACCCACTCTCACATGTCATAATTTAGGTTTTTATGAGCCTCTTTCACATGCTTAGAAAGTAGATTTTCATGTCTCCACATGTGGATTCTTTTTTTTTTTTTGAGGTGTTTTACACACTTCTCCATTGTGGTTAGGTTGCTTTGATTATTGGAGCGTGAAATCATCACTTATTTGGAGGTCTACAGTCCTCTTTTTTTTATGGTTGATTCACTTTACTTACCAAAGCATGAAAGTTCTTTTTGGAAAGGTCCACATGCCTCTTTATTATGATTAGCTTGTTTTTTTTAGAAAGAGAGCATGAGAATTTCATTACATGTGAAGGTTTAAAAATTTACATACACATTGGGGCCTTTTCCTTTACATGTAAAAGCCTAGAAATTTTTCATGTACATGGGAGTTCACTTTACATGCTATGACTTTGGAATTTACATATACTTGAGGCTTCTCTTTACTTGCTAAAGCCTTAGTAATTTACTCATACATTTGGAGATTTCTCTTTACTTACTAAAGACTTAGCAATTTTCATATACTTAGAGTATTTTTCTTTACATGCAAAGATTTAGAGGTTTTCACATGTATTGGAGTTTTTGTGAGGTTTTGGAGTAGCCTTCACATGGTAAGTTCTCTTTGAAGCTTATGGTGGAATTTTTGAGGTAAGGATATGCTCTATATTTCTTTACATAAAATCTTGAAATAGTAGTCTTACATAACATTCTTTAGTGAATTTATACCTCTTTATGTTCAAAGAGATGTGTTTGAAAAAGTAAACACACATTTGTTACATGTGGTTTGCTCCTTTTAAGAAATTTTCTCATTCCTTGATGAAGGAATATGGCTAGCATTTCATGATTCTCCTTCTCTTTTCTCTACTTTCATCAAATGCTCCTTTAATAATCATTGCATGAAAGAGGCACCAAATGCATGTGGCCTCTATTGTGAGTTGTGAAATGAGGATTTTTAAAAGGTAAGCTTTATCTGGCATTTACTAGCTAGTTTGCTTATTTCTCTTTATGTTTAATAAGAAACATTTGTGGAAGTACATGTGCTTAGTCTCTTCTTAAGCATGCTTTAAACTTTGGAACTTCACATTTGGAAGCATGAAAATATTTGTGTTTCTCATGCAATTTTCGGATTCCTAGATGAACCTACATTTGGCACCTCAAATATGAAAGTATATGTGCCCTTTTTTGGCTTATTTCATTAGCCTTTTGCATACATAACACATGGGCCCTACTTTCTCACACATCTCACTTTACCACATGCATAAAATGATATTTTGGTTGGCAATCATGTGCAAGTTGTATACACTCACTACTTGTTTCCTTCGAGTGCCTTTATGGTTGAAAGTGTTACAAAGTATTTGTGACTTTAAAGTCACTTGCCTTAATGCACCATATGTGAATGTGTTACCCTCTTTTAGATTTGTAACATGAAATTGTGAGTATTCAATGGTGTCTTGCACTCATGAGCACACTTTGTGAAACACTTGGTGAAAATTTTGCAATTTTCGGATTCCAAATAGGTCACTTTTGAAACACTCATGAATGAGCCCATACATGCTTGTTTTACATCCATTTCATCAAGTCTTCATTTATATGACACTTGGACTTTGAAATTACACAAACTCCACCTTATTCCATGCATCTAAAGTGCTTTCCAATGGCACACACAAGATCACATCCCTAAAATTTTCTACACACTTACACATTCACAAAGTCCATAAATTCCCTACATCCATCAACATCACACAAATTCCCTACATACATCAATTTTTACAAGCTCAACACATCACTTACATGAAGATTTCCATATACACAGTCACCTTCCCAAATTTTAATATACCTACATGTCACACTCACAAAATTTCCCCCCACATGCATTCACTTCACCAAGTTTTAGGACTCCTACATGTTACATACATGACCCATACACTTAATACATTCACTCCACATCATCCCCACATGCCACCAACATCAAATTTAAACTCATACACTAATTTTGGAGTGATTCACATCATTCCTACTCTGGCTAAAATTAAAATATGCACTTATCCCTTTGCCCCAGAGTTGATTTACATTGACCCTACACTTGCCAAACTGTAAAATCAGCACTTATACATTAGTGTAGAGAGGTTTTACATCATTCCCATGCATTCCCAAAATAAAAATCAGCATTGGTATGTTATTTTAGGATTGTCTTTGGACATGTGCTTGCTGCCCTTGTGTTGAATTTGCATGGTTGAGTACCAAATGAGTTGCTTTTAAGTAAGAAAAGAAAAAAAAAGAAAAGTGGAATTGTTTAGCGCTTTAAAGAGAAGGTTCTAGCATGTTTGGGAGCTTTAAAATAATTGGTGAGAAGTTCTTTCTCCTTTTCATTCTTTAGCTTGCTTGATATGCTTGGAATGTTGTCATATGCTCTCTTTCTCTCATTATCTTGTTATTTCGAACATGTTGATGCTTGGGATTTGATGTAAATGTTGAATGTTGTTACATATATACATGCTTGTTGTACGTCTGGGCAAAATTGTAGGTGTGAAAAATCACTTTTTATGTTGTTGTGTTGCCCAATTTTTCTTGGTTGGATCTGAGATATGATATACACCCTACATGACATACATCCTACATGACACACATCCTACATGACATATTCCCTATATGATACACATCCTACATGATACATTCCCTACATGATACATTCCTATATGAAATTTTCCCTACATGATATACACCTCATATGATACATCCCCTCCATTTTACCTTACCCCACATACTATTTCACCTCATTTGTAACATTGTCTTTGTCACCCTACATTACATATCTGAAAAAATTTGAGTCTTTATATCGTCCTCGATTTTTATCCACCTTTGGGCTCGCACTTGTTACATTTCATAGTCACCCAGTGCACCATGTTGGAGGGTTTTTTTTATTTACTTGTTTACATGTGTTATGATCTCTCCTCCGTACATGTCTTTGACGTTTGTCTTGAGGAGTGACCCATCTCCTTTAAGTTGTTGTGTTATATTGGTCACTTCCTCCTCTTTCTCTTCCTTGACCTCAGTTTTTTGATTTTCACCTTGTTTCATGGCTCAATTCATGTACTTATGCAGGACACATAAATGCTAACGTATAGTTTTCCGCTATATGTGGGGCCATCAAACAAGGCTGTAAGTTTGATGGGGATGATAATAGAATTGCAACAGAGAACTGACCCAAGAGAATCATAGAATAGTATCTCCTGACTCAGAGACCCTGGAGAGGGTAGAGAAAGAAACTTACTGATACTATTCACTCGTCCTTTGGATTTCTACCGCCGACGGTCTTAAGACATTAGCAGTCCTAATTCGATTAGGGTAGTCAACCTATAGATCAAATCACTTTATAAAAAATACACATACATATTTTTCAAAAAAATAAAAAAATAAAAAATAAAATACAAAATTACATCCACCACAAAACAGCCTACTTACCTACAGCTTTTACTTGCATGACATCCAAATTGAAATGAATGAAATATTTAAAAAGGTCCACGGTTGGCTACTCGAGTCGAGTTAGGGCTGCCTTCTGAAGAAATTCAGTCTAGTAATCAGTACCTAAGGTGGGACATACAACACAGCTTTGAGTCCTTTGCACCATTGCACTTACGGGCCTTTTGGACTTGTAGTCTTTTGTTTTCTGTGGTTTTGCTCAAGTTCTTTTCTACGAATTTCCTACGTATTTTCTTTACGGATTTGTTTCTCTGGATTTCTTACGAGACATTACCTCTTGCAGACTTTTGGTTTTTTTCTTTTGATTCCCTTTTAAGTCTACTACATGGGTTTTACACTTAGTCTTTCTTTCACACACTGTGGCACATACACACACCTATTTGTTAGGCTTTCGTGCTCTACTTTTAGTACATGTTCTTGACTTTCTTATTTTCCTTTTTGGTACACATATACTTCCTTCTCTTAGTTTGCCTACCTTACATTATTGTACATATACCTGCTCGGGACAGTTTCCTGCTTTACTTTTCAGTACTTTACATTATTGCACATATAGCTACTTAGAACAGTTTCCTGCCTTGCTTTTTAGTACTTTACATTACTGCATATATAACTGCTTGGGATGAAATAAATCACTTCACAACATTTCAAAATATAAGAAAACTCATGCATTAATCAAAAACAAAATAAAATCTCAACTTCAACTAAATTAAATCACCCCTTTGGATGAACGAGACTTCCTTGGACGACGCAACCTACGTGTTGCTGATAAGGTCTCCCACGGTTTAAATGAAAGTACAGAATCCATTAAGTTAGAATTAGTAAATTCATTCGGACTATGGGAATCCGATGAAATAATGTAACCGGAATGAGGGAGCCGTGGGGTCCTAACCTGTAGCGTTATAATCAACTTTAATATTTGTTTAAATAAAACACTAAGCCACCTCAATTTTCAACGTTTTAAAACACACTACTTCTCTCACCCCCCTACATTTGTCACCTCTAAAACTAAAACTTCAGTAACAACAACAAGGAGCTTGAGGCAACACACCGAGGGCAGCAAGATCAAGGATGTGGAAGGACATGTGCGAGAGAGCAAACAACGAGTCTACAACAGTAACCTTCTTTCCTTAGTAATAACAAAAAGACATAGGACTTTGAGGTAATTGCCCAAAGGCAATATAAAAGCTCACTTCATCTTTTAGGCCTTTGTACCTGGTGCACTATAAGCCCTAACTCGTCTAGGTTTCCGAGGTTGTCATTCAGATACGACATAAATCCTCACATCTTCCAGGCTATTCACATGATCGACATCAAGTGAATGTAAGTCCTACTTAATTAAAATTGGCAGGATGAAACATAAATTAAATCTTTCTCTAAATCGAGCCAAATAATAGGATAGTTTGAGAAGTCACCAAGAATCTTTTCGAATTTGTGCCTTCTCCTAGTTCTTCCTCCTTTGGATTCCACAAAATACTCTTTCTATTGGATTCCGACTATCACATCTCGTTGAAGAAAACCTTAGCCTTTTGAAGTCGTAAAAATATATTTCCTGATTTGTATCGAAAGTTTTCTTAGGTAATCCTAATTATCTAAGATGTAATTAAATATAGGGGCTTGCACTTATAGGAAACTTTTTCCAAACCCAACTTAATAAAAACCCTATTTAATCCTTCATATTAAATAAGGGAACTTATCGACAAATAAAACGATTTTGCAGACCAAACAAATGTCATTCACTTCTTTAGTTATTTTGATCGAGCCTCATCCTCAAATTTTGTGTTTATCCTTCAGGATATATACAAGGTTTGAGGTATAGTGCTCTTTCATTTGAACTTCAGAAAGATATGTGATCATTTTGACTTCATATTTTTCTAAAATAAATTTATAATTAAACAAAAACTGTCCTTCCGAAGCGGGCGACGAGATTTCGATTCCTGCGGCCGACAGCTTCTAATAGGCAACCCCAACCAAAACTCACATTAAAACTTTCACTTTTCACGCGCCGACAACAGCCGTTCTGATATTGTCGGACCCTGTCGTCCATCTGTCTTTTATAACCTCTGCTTCTGACTAGACTGACTGCTCTACTGTTGATGCTCGACTTTATATTTTGCAAGAATTTATGAACTCATATTTACAGATTTATAATAATTTTGTTAAGTCCAAGCATTCAACGTAAGTATATGTATCATATCAAGTAATACTGGGCTCTAATGGAGTCCTGGATATCGAATTCACAGGGAAATATTGAAGTTTTAAGAAATCGTTACACAATGTGTAATAAGCACTAAAGATAAAGTTTACTACTTACTACTACTATGCAGGAAACATTAAGAACAATGAAACAGTAACAATTAACTAACTACAATTACTTCTAACAAGTTTAAGAACAAGATTAACTAACAGACACACTAAACTAAGTATTTGAAAGGTTTTTGATATATGAGAAAAGTATCTTTCCTCTTGTAATGAGAATATGATGTGTGGATTGATATGGAATAATTATCTATTTTATTGTGCCAAATAGTAGCATAGATGATTATTCACCCTTAAAAGAGTACCTCCTTTTCTAAGTAAGAAGAAAACATTGAAATATTCTATGTTTAGTCACTAACTCTAAGGCTAGGCTGGGAGGATACCGGCTCTCACTTTGGAGCTCCCACTCACCCTTCTCCCGAAAGATAACCTTTGATATTAATTACTAATTTTAGAACCAATTTGGGGATTTCAGCTTGTCACCCTGAAATCTCCACATTGAAGTCCATCAAAACATATTTCTCTATTTATTTGCACTCAATTCCCATGAACTACACAATTCATCAATAGAAATTGAATGGATCTTTCATTATTGTTGTAGGACATTAAATCCTTTCAAACTTAATGTTCAACAACATATTTTAACATTTAAGTTAGCCAAATCGAAAGTAAATTAAGTTCTAAATGAAAAATCATCACAATTTCTTCATTACATTAAAAGCACATCAAATCCACATCAAATCATCATCACATCTCTATGCAAGATTAAAGACAAGGGAGACTACTCGGAATTCAGGGAGAAGATACAATAAAACATGGATTTTATATATGAAAGAAAAGTTATACAAACCACAAAAGAAAATACAACTTATCTCTTTCTCTTCCCCAATGCAATTCCTTTGAAGTTCCTTTGAATCCTCTTCTCTCTTCTTTACAACACTTGATTCTCTCTTTAGAATGGAAAGGAAGAAGCAATCTCTCATTTTACCTCTTCTCCTCCCCTCCATAGAGAAGAATTCCCCTCAAATGCTCACTCTACACTCACTTCTCCTAAACCCTAACACACTAAGACACTAAGAGAAAACAAAAAGAAATCAAGAGACACCACCAAAACTCTCTTCTTTTCGCCCAAAAACAATTAATTATAAGATAGGGATGAAATAACAAGAGTTTCCATAGGCATCCTTTCAAAAAGTCACCAAAACTCTTCAAATTTTAACTCCACCGACTTTGGGCACCAGCGGCGCTCTATCGTGCCATTTAATTGTTGTGCTCTCTGGATTTGGGCACCGGCAGCGCCAGAACACTTTTTCACAATTTTGCTTCTTTTTACTCCTTTTTGCTCTGGATTCGTTCCATTTTGCTTCTGTTCACTCCAATCACCTAAAATCATCATAGCTACAGCAAATCATGAAAAATACCTTTATTTAAAGTGCAATATCACCAAAAATGGGTAAAATTAGATAGCAAAAACCGTATATATTTTCAGTGCATCAGAATCCCCAAACTTTATCTATTACTTGTCCTCAAGTAATCTTTTTACTACATAAAATATAACTCTAGGAATTGTACTTTTCAACTGTAAGACATTAAAATTTTTCATTCAAAAGAGTATATTGGTTAGATTTTAGAAATAAATTTAGTAACTCAGGTCAACACTACAGGTATAAGAATATTTAGCAATCTAGTCTTAGAGTTCTAGTCTTCTATTTATTTCAAGATGAACCATAATTTATCACATTAAGAGTGTCTCAAAAAATTATGTGAAAAAGGAGTTCATGTAAACTTCATTAGAATGTAGGCAAGTACTTAAAACATAAATTCAGAAATGAAATCTAGCTCTCCCTTTAAGGTGATTCAAGTGAAGCCAATTTTTTATTAGGCATCTTCTCAAGCTTCTTCTCATAAACATTTTTCTTCATTTTTCTTTTCTTATCTTTTTCTCTTTTTTTTAGGGATTTTTTTTCAATCCTTCTTTTATTTTCTTTTCTTTTCTTTTTATTGAGGATTACTATATCTGGACAGCCCTTTAATGATTTTGAATTTCACTCTCCTCTTTCTAAAGTTCAAACTTGAAACATCTCCTTACTTTATAGTTAAGTATAAGCTTTATTATTCATCGCAAAGACAATCTCTTCTTAACACACAAAACTTTAAGTCCCTTAACATTTCAAAAATACATTTTTCTTTAATTTAAATAGTTAACTATAATCAAATCCTTTCATACCAAATATCTTACTTCTATAAAATCAACCTTTATCACTAAAAATTTTCATCCTATCCTTCCTTAATATTCAATTAAAATAAAAAGTTTTAATTATCTTATAATGAGGTTCAACTACCAGAAGTTATGCTAATAATTTTTGAAAATATAATAATTGAGAATTCTCTACCCTCCCCCAAACTTAAATTTTTCAGTAAATTTGAAATAGTTCAGAGTAGAAGAAAACTAACATTTCTGTGCTGGGATCTTAAATTCTTCAACAGCTATCTGGTATTAATCAAAATTTACAACTAGCAGGCATGAAATAAATAGTAGCAGTGATATAAAAATTATTTAAATATTTTCATGGGCAAAGAGAAATTAACATTAAACATCTAAACATCCAACAGAACACTATAACATGAAACAAACTATCACACTACTAACAGTACAACTAATAGTTTTAATTTTTCAGTACAACATAACAGTACAACAAGAAAAGTAAATAACACTTCATCACAACAGTACAACACAGGGTTACACATCACATGAAAAGTAAATATCCACTACATCACATCAGTACAACACAACAGACTAAGAACAACAGAAATAAAACAAACAATCTACCAGTCTCCATCACCAGGATAAGCAGCAGGGTCATCAGCAGGGTCAGGTCTATATGGTGTATAGCTAGGTCACCCGACCCGCAATTATGCAGTAAATTAACTTCCAAAAGATGGAAAAAAACTTGACCCCATTTATAAATAGCATCTAGTGTGAAAAATCTTAAATGATATAAAAATTGAAAAATATTTTACACACTAGGCGTAGTACACAAGTATACGTATCGCTTCAAGTAATATAAAGTCTTCTTTAAAAACCCAAGTATCGATCCCATAAGGAAGAGAAGTAAGAGGTCTTTAGTCAAATTCTAGTCTACTACTAATATTCCTTAGTTTGGAATGTCGATTAAAATTATGTTTTATCTAGAAACTACTCCTAAATGCAAATTTTAAATGTAAATATAGTAACTACAACTATGTGCCAATAATAATTCTAAAGATAACCCTTTTTGGATGAATTGGTATGGAGAATTTTGAGATACTAAAAACTACAAGTCTTATGTAATGAAATGGATAATGTATAGGAATTAGATGCATTAAATATTGTATGTGTCAAATAGGAGTAATCCTATTCCTTACCCTTTGGTCCAGGCATAAAGAACAATGATTAATCATATGCTTGGTTACTGAATCTACGGCTAGGCTGGGAGGATACCAGCTCTCACTTCAGAGCTCCCACGTTCCCCTCGTCAAAGGGTTAATAATCTATACTTCAGTACCCAAACGATAGGATTGAATTGAGGATTTTATCCTGTCACTCTAAAATCTCCAACTTTACCCCGATTAATCTTATTTCCCTATTTAATTGCACTTCTCCTTTCAAGGATTTACCTAGCTACCTTTCAAAGAGAAATGTGATACATACTAGTTAAGAATCCTTAGCCCACAGTTAGATCTTAAGAATTCTTAACAGATTTTAACAATACAAATGGCCAATTTGTATAGTAAAGTATGTTTAGGTATAGTATCATCACATTTATATATAAAACTTCTTCTAGCATACATCTCAACATCCTACACATGAATTCTACTCATTACAAAAGAAAAATAAAAGGAAAAGAATGGCATAATCTTCTCATGCCACTATTTCTAAATAAGAAGAAAGTGTAAGAGAGATACGTCACAAAGCACGAAGAAAACACAACGGAAACTTCAGTTAACTAAAGTAAATCCACTAGGTAAGTGTTTACAAAATCATAAGATAATGAAGAACAATACTCTTTTTTCCTTTGAAAGAAAGATGAAGATCTCTCCCACAAAGTCTCCCGTCTATCCATGCAATGCTAGTGCCATCCCTTACAAATTTTCTCAAAATCTTCTCTCAAATCTCTTTAAAAGGGAAGAAATCTACATTTTTACTCCTAATCTAAGAATCCTTAACATTCTCTAAGTTTTTCCGAACATTCCTATCTTTATTCTCCTTTTTTCTGTTCAATTTTCTATCCTAAATTCACCATTTTAAAGAGTATGGATGAATTCCTAAGAGTTCTCTTAAGCACCCCTTTCGAAAAAGCATTCAAATACGTTGAATTTCGGCCTAAAACCACCAAAAGTCAGTCCATAGTCGTTCGGGGCGCTGTCGGCGGGTTCGAGAGCTCTATCGGTGAGCTTTTCGATCATTTTTCGCCCTTCTTAGGAAAATCCCGGCGTCGGTGCCCTCGAGGGCGCCGTCGGCGAGCAGATTGCTATGCAACTCCACCATTTCGCTCTATTTGGCTCCGTTTTAGCTTTGTTTCGCCCCATTTCAGTTGCGTTGAGTTCCTATAAGATAGCCCTACAAAATAAGCATAAAAATAAACTTTCTTTAAAGTATAATCTCATTAATATGCAAGAAGTGTAAAAGGGATTAAGCATCAAAAGACTTATCAAAAGGTGTCAGGGCAAAATTTCATTTCTTGCTCGTTTTTGCTCCAAATTGCACTATTTTTGCTTCTTTTTCTCCAAAAGTCATTTCTTGTACCTAAAACCAAAAGCACATACAAATTAACTTCCTTTTAAAGTGTAATATCACAAAAAATGAGTAAAAATATATAGAAAAAAGCATATATTTTTTCCTTGGGTCAAAATCCCTCAAACTTAACTGTTACTTGTCCTCAATTAACACTATAACTTTAAAAATAAAATATGTTGATTTGTGGTTGTGTGTTTTAATAGAGTTTTCTATAATTTCTTCTTAGAAATATTATAGTATAACATAGGAGAAATTCTAGCAAATAAACCTAGGACTAGAGTGTAAGAATATCTCATATTTAACTTAGGAATCCTGATTTTTTTATTTAATTCAAAAGTTATTGAAAATTGTCAAACTTAAGATTCATAGATAGTATTAAAATGGAATTTAAGCTCCTTATCTATACCAATTTAACTAATACCTTTTGAAATAAGAATAAATGTAGGATTATTTTTAAGTATTTTCATTTAAAAAGATTCAAGTGAAACTAATTTTTTATTAGGCTTCTCCTCAAACTTCTCCTCACTTATTTTCTTTTCTTTTTTTTTATTTTCTTTCAGGATCCTTTTCAATCCCCTTTTTTTCATTTTTTTTTTGGGATCATTTTTAATCCCTTTTTTTACTCTTTTTATATGTGAGGATTACTATATCAAGACAGGCCTTTAATAATTTTGAATTTCACTATCCTCTCTTTCAAATTCAAAACTCAAAACTTTCTCTCACTTTTTGTAAGTGTAAGTATTAGTTCGAAAAAGGTTTTCAATAAAAGCTCAATTCTCATTAAGTATAAATCTAATAATTTTAGCTTTTCAAATATTCAACTCCTTTCTACCATAAATAACAAAATCATTTTCTCAATGTTTCCTACAAAATATCTTAACTCTAGAACAGTTTCTTCGCTAAGGATTTCAACTAGATTATTTTTCTAAAATTCCTAAAATCGAGATTATAAAAACCTAAAGGTAACACCACATACCGCAAGTCGTTTTAAAAGTGATATCAAATTAAATAGAAGCTATTGAGGACAAATAAAGTTACATTTTAAAAATTTTTCTTCCCCCAAAACTTAAATTTTAAAATATTTTGCAATTAATTCCATAAAATGTAGCAAGAAGAAAAAGTAAAGGTTGAATCTACTAACTACTACAACATCCTATCAAGTTCTTATACATGCATAATTAGGATAGAAAGACTGCAGGAGAAAGTAAATGTAGCATCAAACATGCTTGTAATAAAATTACAGTAAAAGGAAGTATTTTCACATTAAAATTTTATTTTTCTTCCTACCCCCAAACTTAATCTTTTAACATATATATTATTCACTATAGAAAATATAAGCAGGAAGAAAAACAATTTAGAAATTCTATCTACCAAAAATATCTCTCAAAAACATTTACAAGTATTCAGTAGGACAGAACAATATGCAGCAGAAAGTAAATCTAAAATAATCATGCCAGAATGAAATTCATTAAATAAAAGTCTAATTAGCAAAGCAGGTATTAGCAAGGGAATACAAAAATGTTCTTCAAGACCTAAATAAAGTTGTAACACAAACATAAACACACAATCCAAATACAAACACTCATATAAATGAGGTCAATTTTTCCATAAACTCATCAAATCTTGCTCACTTCCAATTTCTATCAAAATCACTACACTAATAAATTAGGTACTTTCAAATGATTTTATAGAATATAATACCAAAGATAAGATTATACCTGATAAATTGGTTTATGGACACCAATCTCAGGCATCATCTAATCCCTTAAATTAAGCACCTCTAACAGTTATAAAGATAGTGTAAGATCATCCACAAGGTATTCATGAAATAGGTTCGTGACTCCTATTAAATGAAAATAAAATTATAGAAAGGAAGTAACAAATTAAGATGGAACTATCAATGTTCGAAATTTATGATTTCTCTTGTAAAACTCAAGTCTAGGTGAGACCCAAGTCATAGTGGACTTGTTAATCCAACTACTACAAGAGATCAAGTCCAGCCATAATAAGAAATTTAGGAATCACCTCCCTCATGACACACAAAGATCAAAATAGTAAGAATCCAAACAGCTATCAATCATCAATCAAACTGATCAATCCACTATAAAGCAAATACAATAGATCACAAACAATCATGACTCTCAAGCACATTAAATCAAAGCACACTGATAACTATGGGTTGCCTCCCATAAAGCGCGTAGTTTTAACCTCGCAGGGCCAACAAATGATTCCACCTGGATCAAAATTCCAATAAAGTAATCCTCGATCAATCGCCCAACATTTCCAGATCTAGGGATTCCTATAAAATCCTCAAATTTTAATTTTTCATTCAGCTCTTCATTTTCAGTTTGATTTATATCATAATTCCTCATATTTCTTTCTAGATCCAATATTCTTCTATTGATTTTCTCAATCCTCATATTAATATCATCCTTGAAATTTATAAGAAATGAATTCTTATAAGATACTTCAATATCTCTCAAATATTGGATCAGATTCTATTTAGATAATTCAGATTCAGGATTAAATTCTTCTTTGTCACTCTTCTGTTTCAAATTATCTTCCAATTCTTCCCCTTTATAATTATTAAATGATGGAGGATCTATCTTAGTTGAGGAAATAGGTTTTTCTAATTCCATAGGAATTTCTTCCAATGATCTTCCAATATCTTTATCCTCTTTTCTCAGCTCAAAGTTCTTTTGAAATATATTCTCAAATTCTCTTCCAAGTCCTAGTTCAATAATTTTATCTTGTTCATCATTCAATTCAGGTTTTTCTTGTGATTGAGTCGCATCTAAAGATATAAAGACTGGTTATGTAGATGAATTCCCTAAATAGATAGGCTTTAAAATTGTATGAGGTACATCCATCTTAAGCTCATGAGATTTTTCAACAGATGGAATTAAAAGTTTACTATTTTTGGTAGCGCCCATCATTTCAAACCTCTCCTGAACATACATACAGTCATCTTTAAATAACATTTTCAACTCATCATGAAAGTCTATTTCAATCTCATATGTTAACTTACTCTCAAAACTTTCTTGGAAATGATCTTTAATTAGATAATCAATTTCATCTATCAAAAAACAAACATCATCTTTTCTCTCAGCTGGATATTTCATAGTCTTTAATAAATCAAAAGTGACTTCATGGTCATTAATATTCATAGTCAACTCTCCTTTTTGCACATCTATCATAACTTGTCCAGTAACAAGGAAAGGTCTCCCTAAAATAATTGAAATTTCTATATCTTCCTCCATATCTAATACAATAAAGTCCAAAGGAAAGATAAATTTATCCACTTTAACAAGCACATTTTCTATAACTCGTTTTGGATAAATGATAGATCGATCAGCTAACAGAAGGGTTACAGTAGTGGGAGAAATATCGACTAAACCTAACCTTCTAAATATATATAGAGGAATCACATTAATGCTCACTCCTAAATCACATAAAGCTTTTCAACATAATCTTTTTCCAATTGCACAAGGAATTGTAAAGCTACAAGGATCTTTAAATTTCCGAGGAAAATTTTTCTGAAGTATAGCGCTGCACTCCTCACTTAGTGCAACTATCTCATAATCCCCAAATTTCCTTTTCTTGTTTAATATCTCCTTCATAAACTTTTTATAAATTGACATCTGTTCCAAAGCTTTAGTGAAAGAAATATTTATCGTTAACTTCTTAAGTACTTTCAAAAACTTTGAAAATTTTTTATTCAACTCATGCTGTCTAAGTCTTTGAGGAAATGGAGATGGTGATCTTTCGAAACTGATTTTAGTTGGAGATATTAATTTTTTCAGATCCTTAGAAACATGTTCTTCAAGTCTTTTAATTTTCTTTTTTTCTCTCACATATTTCTCTTTTCTAACCCATCCTCTATCTCTCTTCCACTTTTTAGTTGGACAGCTTCTACTTGTTCATTAGTGTTCTCTTTAGGGTTGATCTAAATGTTGCTAGGAAGTGTTCCTTGGGGTCTATTTATAAGTGAATTAGCAATTTGTCCCAGTTGATTTTCTATGTTTTTAATCACAGCATTTTGACTTTGCAACTGGTTTCCCATTTGCAATACCACTTCTTCCATAGACATCTTCTTATCCTCAAATTCTTGATCATTGTTAGAGTCCAGTGGATATGAAGGTCTATAGTTTGTATTCCCCTGATTATTCCAACTTCCATTAGGATTTGCATAATTATTTTCCCATTTTTGGTTTCCACCATCAATAGAATGATTCTAGTTAAATTTAGGATGGATCTCCCAACCTGGGTTGTAAAAGTTAGAGTACGGGTTGTTTATGGTATTTAAAGTCTCATATGATAATTTAGAATCAATCATAGGACCTAATGAACTTTCCTCACCTACAGGAGTAAATTGAGATTGGTTCATTCCAAATTGGTCCAACTTCATTGATATAACAGCAACCAGTGATGCAAAAATTGAAATCACGTTTGAATCATGAACACTAGCTACATTTTTATGATTTACCATTGCAGAAGGCCATTAAAATTCATTTGTAACCATTTATTCAAATAACTCATACGATTCATCAAATGGTTTTGACATTAATGATCCACCAACAGCAGCATCAATTATAGACCTAAGGGATCCTACTAACCCATTATAAAAAATTTGAATGAATAACCAATCGGGCAGAGCATGGTGTGGACACTTTCTTAGGAGTTCCTTAAATCTTTCCCAGACTTCGTATATTGATTCTCATTCATATTGACAAAATGAGATAATATCGTTTCTAAGTTTAGTAGTCCTTAAAGGTGGAAAATACTTAGCTAGGAATTTCTGAGTTAACTCCACCCAATTTTTAATAGAACCAGGTGCTAACAAGTATAACCACATTTTAGCCTTATCCCTTAGTGAGAAAGGAAAAATTCCTAGTCTAACAGCATCGTCTGACATACCGTTATAACAAAATATAGCACAAAGTTCTATAAAATTTGATAAGTATAAATAGGGATCCTACAAAGGAGTTCCCCCAAACTGATTATTCTGCACTAGTTGGATAATCTCAGGATTTATTTCAAATGAGTAAGCTTCTACAACAGGGTTTTGTATACTGGAGTGAATTTTATCTGTCGTAGGATTTACGTAATCCCTCAATGAAGTATGATGATTTTCTAAGTTATCATCTTGATAGTTTTCCATTTCCATTTCTAGTTTTTTGTGTCCTTTCTGTATTTTTATTTTTTTATTTTTTTCAAACTCTGGATCATAAGGCACAAGTCCTACAGATCCTTTGTTTCGCATATGTAACACAACAGACAATACATTAACAATTAAACAAATAACAGATGAAATATATTCAACATAAAAAAACATTTTCACAAACACCTTATTTTTCATATAAACTATTTTTTTCTTTTTTTTCAACACTATTTCATATAAAAACACTTTTTACTCAAAAATAGTTTTTACGACACTACAGTTTTCCAAGTCTAAGCATAATTATTTCAACTAAGATTCTCCTAAAGTTCTTATCGAAGCTTCCCCGGAAAAACTCCTAAAAACTTGACCCGACCTGGAATTACGCAGTAAATTAACTTCCAATAGATGGCAAAAAACTTGACCCGATTTATAAATAGCGAAAAGTGTGCAAACTCTTAAATGTAAAAATTGGAAAATATTTTACACACTAAGGGTACTACGCAAGTATACGTATCGCTTCAAGTAATATAGAGTTTTCTTTAAAAACCCCAGTATCGATCGCACGAGGAAGTGAAATAAGAGGTCTTTAGTCAAATTATAGTCTACTACTAATATTCCTTAGTTTGTAATGTCGATTAAAATTGTGTTTTATCTAGCAACAACTCCTAAATGCAAGTGTTAAATGTAAAGATAGTAATTACAACTAAGTGCAAATATTAATTCTAAAGATAACCCTTTTTGGATGAATTGGTTTAGAGAATTTTGAGATACTAAAAACTACAATTCTTATGTAATGAAATGGATAATGTATAGGAATAAGATGCATTAAAAATTGTATGTGTCAAATAGGAGCAATCATATTCTTTACCCTTTGGTCCAGGCATAAAAAACATTGACTAATCCTATGCTTGGTTACTGAATTTACGGCTAGGCTGGGAGGATACCGGCTCTCACTTCGGAGCTCCCACGTTCCCCTCGTCTGAAGGCTAACAATCCACACTTCAGCACCCAAACGATAGGACTTAATTGAGGATTTTAGCCTGTCACTCTAAAATCTCCAATTATACGCCCGATTAATATTATTTCCCTATTTATTTGCACTTCTCCTTTCAAGGATTTACCCGTCTACCTTTCAAAGAGAAATGTGATACATACTAATTAAGAATCCTTAGCCCACGACTATATCTTAAGAATTCTTCACAGATTTTAACAATACAAATGGCCAATTCGTATAGTAAAGTGAGTTTAGGTATAGTATCATCACATTTATATATAAAACTTCTTCTAGCATGCATCTCAACATCCTACACATGAGTTCTACTCATTACAAAAGAAAAAATAAAAGTAGAAGAATGGCATAATCTTCTCATGCCACTATTTCCAAAGAAGAAGAAAGAGTAAGAGAGATACGTCACAAAGCACGAAGAAAACACAACGAAAACTTCATTTAACCAAAGCAAATCCACTAGGTAAGTGTTTACAAGATCATAAGATAATGAAGAACAATACTTAGCTTTTTTCTTTTGAAAGAAAGATGAAGATCTCTCCCATAAAGTCTCCCATCAATCCATGCAATGGTAGTGCAATCCCTTACAAATTCTCTCAAAATCTCCTCTCCAATCTCTCCAAAAGTGTAGAAATCTACATTTCTACTCCTAATCTAAGAATCCTAAACATTCTCCATATTTTTCCTAGCATTCCTCTCTTTTTTTTCCTCGTTTCTCTTCACTTTTCTAACCTAAATTCACCATTTTAAAGAGTATGGATGAATTCTTAAGAGTTCCCTTAAGCACCACTTTGAAAAACTGTCTAAATACGTTGAATTTTGGCCCAAAGCTGCCAAAAGTCGGTCCATAGTCGTCCGGGGCACTGTCGGTGGTTTCGAGGGCGCTGTCAGCGAGCTTTTCGGTCATTTTTCGGCCTTCTTGGGAAAATCCCACCGTCGGTGCCCTCAAGGGCGCCATCAGCGAGCAGATTGCTATGTAGCTCTACCGTTTTGCTCCGTTTAAGCTCTGTTTCACCCCATTTCAGTTGCGTTGAGTTCCTAACAGATAGCCCTACAAAATAAGCATAAAAAAAACCTTTCTTTAATGTGTAAGTTCATTCTAAAATAAGAAATAAGTGTAAAAGAGATTAAGCATCGAAAGACTTATCGAAAGGTGTCAGGGCAAAATTTCATTTCTTGTTCGTTTTTGCTCCAAATTGCACTATTTTGCTTCTTTTTCTCCAAAAGTCATTTTTTGTACCTAAAACCAAAAAACATACAAAATATCTTCCTTCTAAAGTGTAATATCACTAAAAATGAGTAAAATCATATAGCAAAAAGCATATATTTTTTCCTTGGGTCACTAGGGCAAGTAGGAAATATCACATCGGACTCCCCCTTCACAAATTTGGCCTGAGCATCATAATAAGCAATATCGAACTCAACTCTCCTCTATAGATAATCTTCATTCACATCACTCCTCTCCTTAAATATATCCATCCGACCGTGGAGTCTATCCATACTAGAAATCTACAGTCTCAAATGTTCCATAATATCAGTTAAGGTAGGCGGCTCAGAAGTAGATGTAACATCTCAACTAGTAGTAGGAATATTAGCACTCCTACGCTCAGCTCTGGCTCCAACATGAGACTAATAAGTACGGATAATATTCTTTGTAATAGGTCTCAAAGGTATAGCCTCTTCCTCAGAACTACTGAACTCCACTCCAGACTAAACACAGAGGGCATGAAATAAAGCAGGATGTCCTAATCCTCTAGTGGTCTCGCCTCTAGCAATTGTCTAAATATTCTTGTAAATAATAGATCCAATATCAATCTTTTTTATCTTCTGAATACAGTAGTTCAGAATCGCTCTATCTCTAGTAACTTTGTTGTGGTGATAAGATGGTGATAGTCTTGCAGAAATGAAATAATACCAAACTTTTGAAGCAACAGTCAAAGTGGAGGCGGGGAAATTTATCAACTGTTTTTTACTTACTTTCCATTCTCCTCGCCCGTCAGTCAGAAAAGCAATAACTTCTCTCATATTCTCCCTCCCAGTGTCAAAGTTTTCCTATTCACACACGAATAGTTCCCGAGTCTGATAAAAAGCATTGATACGCTGAGGAGTAAACTCAACCATCTTTCTTCTAACAAGCACATACTCAGTCTCATTCCAGGGTATGTTAGAATAGAATTCTCTAACAACTCCCATAACAGCATTCGCAGTGAAATAACAAAATCACTCCCAGTTTCGCTCTACAATTAATTGTTATACAGATATGCCAAGACTATCAAAAGCTCGATCCTGGATACACTTCTTGTTTTGAAGGATAAAGTTATAGCGAAATTGGCTTTGACGTTAACAAAACTCTCCTCATCAAAATCCAATTTCCTCTACCCTCTTGGAGCCATGTGAATTTCGAAAATTTGCAAGAAAATTCCAATAAATCCCAAATTCACAAAGTAACAGACTCCAAACACTATTCTAAACAAGTAAGAGCAAATTTCATCATGGAAATCTCAAAATCTCTTTAAAACTCCAAAGATTCCACCATAGGCAATGTGAGAGATTTCCATGGTGAAAATCCAAAATTTTTAACTTAAAGTGAATCCCTTACCAAGAGAAGTGCAAATCTGGTGTCAAAAAGCCTTGAAATCTCCTAAAATCTGAGATCTAGCATGCTCTAGATCTTTCAAATCGTGAAAATGGAGGAAGACGAAGGGAATAGAAAAACTTGCAGGTCCCAGGGCAAAAATCACAAAATTGAGGGTTTTAGGCCTTTTTCTAAGTTCGGGCGCTGGCGGCGCTCTATTTAAAAATATTAACCAACTCTCTATATTTGGTCGCTGGGGGCGCCAGTCTAAATTTTTTTCTGGATCCCAAAATGTTTTCATAATTTCGATCGTTTTGAAGTCCACAATGATTTTTAAGACTTCAATAGGCATTTACATCATCTCATAAGCAATAATTAACACAATTTTTCACACAAACAATAGACAATAATCTTATAGATATAAAATCCAAGTTACATCATATACACTAAATATGTTCATTATAACTAACTATTCTTAGATGTTTAGTGCAGCAAGTACTCTACGATAGACAAGCACTAAGATCTAAGCACACGATGAAAGTAAACACATCCAAATCCAAGTTCAAATCTCAAAGAAAATACTACACAAATCAAACATAACTAAGCAAAGCAAACTAAACACGTAACAAACATAAGTAGAATCCATCAATTACTCAACATGAGTTTCAGAACTATCCTCTCCTCTAATGTCTCCAATTGATTGTTGATGCACAAAAAAGTTATATAATTAACGAAATGGAAATTTTTCAGATGAATCTTCAGCAATCAACACGTTCTTCTTCATAAGATTGATTAAGCTCATCTCAATTCGACCAGTGTGATCGAATTGATCTTTCATTCTCCAATCTATATGATCAAATAAATCAGAAATGTTATTGATCACATTCATAATGTTTCGTACGTCTTTTTCCAATAGTATCATCCTCTTCAATATCATTCTCGAACCTTCAGGAAAATAGGGTTGAATCGGCTGTGAAGTCTGTGTTTGTTGATCAACAAGCAAATTCATGTCATCTTCATCTCCAACTATCTGGTAGTCGTAGGGATTAGTTGGATCAATAGGCCACCATGAAAGAAGAACATTTTCCCAACTTTCATAAGGAACCTGTGACTGACTACATAACAGAAATATGGTGGACGGGTATCCAAGCCCATATTTAGAGCCATGCACAAGTAATCCAAGTTCTAATTTCACAATAATATTACTATTATCAACCGGCCTCCCAGTTTGAATACAGAAATTCAAAATGACGCTTTGCTTGGTTACCTTGCTAATCTTTAATGTCGGAAATAACTTTTCCAAAATAAAGTAATGCCACTGCTTTGATACTGGGTTGAGAGATGCAGAAGGGAAACTCATGTATCCATTCTCTCTAACTTCCCATTCTTCATTCTCATTCGTCAGATATCGATATACATCATTCATATTATCCATCGTGGCATTGAAATTAGAATAATGGTGAATAGGTACATTCTCGATCATAAAGAGATCGTTAATTCATGCAGGAGTGAATTGAACAAATCTACCACGCACAAATATGAACCCTTGGTTGACCCCGTAAAGATTTGCATAAAACTCTTTCACAACGGGAACAATAACGGTAGCGGTAGTGTAGCAAAAGACTTCCCAGCGTCTCTCTTCAATACTTTCTTCAATTCTAGTAGTAGGATTATCCATAGCTCAATTTATGAAGCCTCTTTCCTTGATAATCCTTCTTTTCATCATCACTTTGTTAAACAAACATTTTGCTTCAAAACTTATGAACTTCCTTTGGTTGAAAACACGAAATCGAGGGGTTTCATTGGGAAAGGAATCCATAGGATACGAAATAGAATAGGTGGTTTTTATTTTTCTGAAGTTAAGAAGTCAAAAAATGAAGTTTAGGGAGTTATAAGGAAGAAGATCCCGCCAAAAACTGCCAAAACTCGCATTTTGAAGCTTAAAAATTGTCAAGAAGATTTTGGGCGCCGACGGCGCTCAAACAATCAAGTTCAAGGTAGGAAAACAATAAGGCGTCGGCGGCGCCAGTGGTAAAAAATTCTCACTGAACTTCGTTTGGTCCAAAATATTCCAATATCTCGATTCGATCCAACATTTATCAATTTTTAAAGTATTTAAGAGTAATTAGGATTCAAAAACAACTATCTAAAAAACACAACTACAGCAAACAAGCAAACAAACCACAAAGATACATATGGGTTGCCTACCATAAAGCGCTTAGTTTAACATAGTCAGCCCGACAAACCATTCAGATAATCGAGGTGACTCAACATTGAAACCCATCAAAATAAGGCTTTAATCGATGCCCATTAACTTTAAAAATATTTCCAGTATCAGGATCTTTAATGTCAACAGCTCCAAAAGAATGAACTTTTACAACTGTAAAAGGTCCTAACCATCTAGACTTGAGCTTTCCAGGAAATAACTTCAATCTTGCGTTGTATAATAAAACTTTTTGTCCATTTTCAAAGTTATTTTTCAATATCTTCCGATCATGCCATAATTATTTTTTTCTCTTTATAGATCCTATCATTGTGATAAGATGCATTTCTAATCTCTTCCAATTCATTCAATTGCATAAATCTTTTCTCTCCAGCATTTTTCAAATTAAAATTTAACTCTTTTATCGCCCAATTTGCTTTATGCTCTAATTTAACTGGTAAATGGAAAGTCTTACCAAACACTAGTCTATAAGGCGATATTCCATAGGGGTTTTAAAACCAGTTCTTTAAGCCCATAAAGCATCATCTAATAAAGTAGACCAATCTAATTTATGATTATCCACAGTTTTCTCCAAAATTCTTTTAATTTCACGATTAGACACTTCCGCTAAACCACTTATCTGGGGATGATAAGCAGTAGAGATTCTATGAATGATATTATATTTCTCAATTAAACTCTTAATTCGATTATTCCTGAAATGGGATCCACCATCAGTTATAATTACTCTCGGCATTCCATATCTTGTAAATATGTTTTTCTTTAATAATTTTGAAACACTCTGAGCATCACATCTGGATAAAGCAACAACTTCAATCCAATTTGAGACATAATCAATAGCAACAAAAATATATAGATTTCCAAATGAAGGAGTAAATGGTCCCATAAAATCTAATCCCATACCTCAAAAATTTTAACTTCCAAATTATAATTTAGAGGCATTACATTTCTTCTAGAGATATTACCTACACTCTGACACCGATCACATGATTTAAAATATCTATATACATCTCTAAAAAGGGTAGGCCAATAAAATATAGATTGAAAAATCTTAAAAGCAGTTTTATCAACACAAAAATGACCTCCAAATTAAGAATCGTGACATCATTGAATAATCAAATTTGTTTCTTCTTGTGGCACACATTTCCTAATTATCAGATCCTTACACTGCTTATATAGATAGGGCACATCACAAAAATAGAATTTTGCATCATATTTAAACTTCTTTTGTTGTTGCCTTGTTAAATCAGGTGGTACAATATCACTTACAATATAATTCACAATATCAACATACTAAGGCAAATTATTTCCCATAATAATATAGAGTTACTCATCAGGGAAAATTTCAATAATTTCTTTTTCAAATTCAGATAATTTATCATAGTATATTCTGGATAGATGATCAACTATTTGATTATCAGCTACCTTCCTATCAACTATCATAAAATCAAATTCATGCAGAAGAAGTATCCATCTAATGAGTCTAGGTTTCGCATCCTTCTTTTGCATTAGATATTTATTAGGCGAATGGACTGTATGCACAATACTTTTAGCTCCAATTAAATAAGGTCTAAATTTTTTAAAAGCAAACATTATAGCTAATAATTCTCTTTCAGTTGTGGTATAATTAATTTGAGCCTCATTAAGAGTTTTACTAGCATAGTAAATGACTTTGAATACTTTATCATGCCTTTGCCCCAATGCTACTCTGATTGCATAATCACTAGCATCACACATAAGTTCAAATGGTTTCTCCCAATCGGCTGAAACAATTATAGGTGCAGTAATTAATTTTTCTTTTAATAATTCAAAAGCTCTTAAGCTCTCGTCATTAAAATCAAACTTTCTATTATTTTCTAAAGTCGGCACAAAGGTTTGGTAATTTTAGAAAAATCTTTAATATAGCGCCTGTAAAATCCAAAGGTGTCCTAAGAAACCTTACCTCTCTCACAGTAGTGGGTGGCGGTAATCTCTCAATCATTCTAATTTTAGCAGGGTCGACCTCCGTACCATGTTCAGAAATTTTATGCCCAAGCACAATTCCTCCTGCAAACATAAATTGACATTTCTCCCAATTCAGAACTAGATTTGTTTTCTCACAAAGCTCCAAAACTTTTTCTAAGTTTTCTAGGAAAATTTCAAATGAAGTCCTGAATACAGAGAAATCATCAATAAAAACTTTTATTTCATTATCTATCATACTATTGATGATAGACATCATACATCTCTGAAATATTGCAGGTGCATTACACAGTCCAAAATGCATTCTTGGAAAAAAAAGGTTCCATAAGGGCTAGTAAATGTTGTCTTTTCTTGATCCTCAGGAGCAATAGGTATTTGATGTTAACCAGTATATCCAACCAGAAAATAGTAGTACTTGTGTCCAACAAGTCTATTTAGCATTTGATCTAGAAAAGGAAAAGAAAAGTGATCTTTTATGGTGGTGGCATTTAATTTCCTATATTCAATACAAATTCGCCATCCATTAGTTAGTCTCGTGGATATAATTTCATTACATTCATTCACTTCAACAGTCACTCCTCCCTTTTTCGGTACACAATTTATTGGACTTACCTAAGCACTATCCGAAATAGGATAAATAATACCGGCATCCAGTCATTTTAAAATCTCTTTCTTATCTACTTCTTTCATTATAGGATTCAGTCTCCTTTGCGGACCAACTCTCGGTTTATGTTCTTCATCTAATAAAATTTTGTGCATACAAATTGAAGGGCTAATTCCTTTAATATCTGCCAAAGTCCATTTAAAAGCTTTCTTGTATCTTTTTAAAGTTTCCAAGAACTTCCGTTCTTGGTATTTGTTTAGCTTCGAAGATACAATAACAGGTAGAGTAGATGATTCTCCTAAAAACATATACTTTAAATGATTAGGGAGAATTTTCATTTTAAGTTTGGGAGGTTTTATAATAGATGGAATTAAGCTTTTATCTCCACCTTCCATAGTGTCTAATATTTTGAATCTCTCCTGAACATAGTCAAAATCTTCATTCTTCTCATTATCTGAATTTTCTTCATCTTCACTTTATTTTTCAAACATATTTTTTATATTCTTCTTCTTTTTCAAATATATCTTCAAAATGATCGTTTCTCAAGTAGTCACAGACCTCCATTCTAAAACATTCATTATCTTTTTCTATTGAGGGATACTTCATAGATTTTAAAATATTAATGGTTACCTCTTTATCATTAACTCTCATAGTTAATTCTCCTTTTTGAACATCAATTACTGCTCTTCCATTTGCAAGGAATGGTCTTCCAAAAATAATTGGAATTTCTTTATCTTCCTCCATATCAAGTATAATAAAATCCACAGGAAAGATAAATTTATCCACTTTCATTAACACATCTTCCACCACTCCTTTAGGATAAGTAATGGAACGATCGATCAACTGAAGAGTCACAGATGTAGGAGAAATTTCTCCAATTCCCAACCTTTTGAAAGTTGATAAAGGAATAAGATTAATACTCGCTCCCAGATCACATAAAGCTTTTCCGAAAGAATTTTCACCTATAACACACGGAATAGTGAAACTACTAGGATCTTTACATTTTTCCGGAAGCTTTTTCTAAATAATTGCACTACACTCTCTGCTAAGTGTAACATTTTCATGGTCTGTAAACTTACCTTTCTTTCTCAGAATATCCTTCATAAACTTAGCATAGTCAGGCATCTGTTCTAATGCTTCAACAAAAGGAATGTTAATCGTTAATTTCTTAAGGATCTCCAAAAATTTTTCAAATATGTTATCCATGTTTTGTTTCTTTAATATTTGAGGAAATGAAGGTAGTGGCTTTTAAAAAGTTATCTTCATTGGTTTAAGAGGATAATCTAAGTCTGGATAAATCTTGTTTGAACCTTTTTCAATTTCCACCTTTTCCTTTTCTATTTCAACTTCTTTTTGCACTCTAGTTTTCAATTCTTTTCCACTCCTTAATTGCATAACCTTAAGTTGTTCCTTGTTTTGATCTTTTGGATTGATCTCCACATTACTTGGAAGTGTTACCAAAGGTCTATTATTAAGTGCAGAGAAAAAAGGTCCTAATTGATTTTCAATATTCTTCATAGCAACACCTTGAGCTTGTAATTGATTTCCCATATTCAGAATCATTTCTTCAGTTGACAACTTCTTATCCATAAATTGTGGGTTACTATTAAATCCAGGGGGATAAGATGGTCTAAAATTAGAATTTCCTTAATTGTTCAAATTTCTAATTGGATTCATAGAATTGTTAGCCCAATGCGGGTTAACATTAGCATTACTATTATTCCAATTGAAGTTTGGGTGATTCTTCCAACCAGGATTATAATAATTTGAATAAGGATTGTTAGTTCTATTAATAGCATTTAAGGACTCGTAAGGTGTTTGAGATTCTGTTATCTGTCCAAATGAATTTTCCTCTAACACTGGAGGTAGTTGAGAGTAATTCATTCCATATTGATCTATTTTCTTTGAAATGGATGCAATTTGAGAAACTATCATAGTCATCATATCTGAATCATGACACTAGCTACTCTCTTAGGATTTACCCGTTCAGAGGGCCATTGAAAATTATTAGTAGCCATTTCTTCAATTAACGCATAAGCTTCATCAAAAGGTTTTGACATTAATGATCCACCAGCAGCAGCATCTATTTTAGATCTCAATGATTCCACTAATCCATTATAAAATGTTTGAATTATTAACAAATCTGGTAAAGCGTGATGTTGGCACTTCCTAAGAAGATCTTTAAATCTCTCCTAAGCTTCACATATTGACTCTACTTCAAACTGACAAAAAGATGTAATATCATTTCTTAATTTAGCAGTCTTCGATGGAGGAAAATATTTTGATAGAAATTTTTGAGAGAATTCTCCCCAAGTTCTAATAGATCCAGGTGCTAACGAATTTAACCACGCCTTAGCCTTATCCCTTAATGAAAAAGGAAAAAGTCTAAGTATGACAGCATCACTAGACACTCCATCATATTTAAAAGTAGCACACAGTTCTAAAAAACTAGCAAGATGTAAGTTTGGATCCTCATTAGGTATTCCAGTAATGATTATTTTGTACCATTTGGATAATAGCAGGTTTATGTTCAAATGAATTTGCAACAACATCAGAGTTTTGAATAGTTATATGAATTTCATCTGTTGTTGGGTTAACATAATCTCTTAAAGGTCTTGGCAAATTTCCAATTTCATTTGTTTGATTATTTTGAATACTTGCCATTTTGCAAGGATTTTCAATTTGTTTTTGTTATTTTCTAATTTTTCTGACAACACGCTCTAACTCCGAATCATAAGGCACTAAACCTATAGATTCGCTGCTATGCATATACAAATATGAATACTTTAATAAAGGTAAACAAACACAATTACACACTACAAAATAAATGTTTTTTTTATATTATTAATAAATGCCTTCCTACTTATTTTCTTAACTCCGTTAATTTCCCCGGCAACGGCGCCAAAAACTTAATGCTCGACTTTATATTTTGCAAGAATTTATGAACTCAGTTTTATAGATTTATTATAATTTTGTTAAGTCCAAGCATTCAACGCAAGTATATGTATCGAATCAAGTAATACAAAGCTCTAATGGAGTCCTGGATATCGATCCCACAGGGAAATATTGAAGTTTTAAGAAATCGTTACACAATGTGTAATAAACACTAAAGTTAAAGTTTACTACTTACAACTACTATGCAGGAAACAGTAAGAACAACAAAACAGTAACAATTAACTAACTACAATTACTTCTAATAACTTTAAGAACAAGATTAACTAACAGACACACTAAACTAAGTATTTGAAAGGTTTTTGATATATGAGAAAAGTATCTTTCCTCTTGCAATGAGAATATGATGTGTGGATTGATATGGAATAATTATCTATTTTATTGTGCCAAATAGGAGCATATACGATTCTTTACCCTTAAAAGAGTACCCCCTCTTCTAAGTAAGAAAAGAACATTGACATATTCTAAGTTTAGTCACTAACTCTAAGGCTAGGGTGGGAGGATACCGGCTCTCACATCGAGGCTCCCACTCACCCTTCACCCGAAAGCAAACCTTTGATAATAATTACTAATCTTAGAACCAATTTGGGGATTTCAGTCTGCCTTGAAATCTCTACATTGAATTCCATCAAAACATATTGCCCTATTTATTTGCACTCAATTATCATGAACTATGCAATTCATCCATGAAAATTGAATGAATCTTTCATTATTATTATAGGACATTAACTCCTTTCAAACTTAATGTTCAACAGCATATTTTAACATTTTAATTGGCCAAATCGAAAGTAAATTAAGTTCAAAATGAAAAACCATCACAATTTCTTCATTACATTAAAAGCACATTAAGTCCACATCAATTCATGATCACAACTCTATGCAAGAAGAAAGACAAGGGAGACTACTCAAAATTCATGGAGAAGATACAATAAAACATGAATTTTATATATAAAAGAAAAGTCATACAAACCACAAAAGAAAATACAACTTATCTATTTCCCTTCCCCAACGCAATTCCCTTGATGTTCCTTTAAATCCTCTTCTCTCTTCTTTACAACACTTGATTCACTCTTTAGAATGGAAAGGAGGAAGCAATCTCTCACTTTACCTCTTCTCCTCCCCTTCTTAGAGAAGAATTCCCCTCAAATGCTCACTCTACACTCACTTCTCCTAAACCCTAACACACTAAGACACTAAGAGAAAAAAAAAGAAAGTAAGAGACACCACCAAAACTCTCTTCTTTTCATCAAAAAATATTTATTTATGATAGGGATGAAACATCAAGAGTTTCCATAGGCATCATTTCAAAAAGTCACCAAAACTCTTCAAATTTGAACTCCGCCAACTTCGGCCGGTGGCGGCGCCTGATAGGACACCAACGAAGCTCTATCGTGCCATTTAATTGTTGTGCTCTCTGGATTCTGGCACCGGTGGCGTGATACACCTAAAATATTTAGTATTTTTATGCACATTTTTATACCTATTTTTAATGATATTGTACTTTAATGGAAGGTATTTTGTGTTTTTCTTGCAGGTATGATGAAAATGGATGGTCATGATGAAAGGAGCAAAATTGGATCAAATTTGGAGCAAAAAAATGAAAAATAAAAAATTTGGCACTAGCGCTAAGCGCCGCTGGGCCGGCGCTTAGCCGCCACAGTTAAAAATCAAGATTCAAATGGATTTGACGCCAATTTCAAAGGGGATGGCATGTAACTCTTGGTGGAAACGTCCATAACTTCCTTTGGGCGGTAAGTTTGAATGAAGGGGTGCGTTCCTTGGTAGATACATCAAATCTGGACACATTTTGAAGAGACACCAAGACACCTTTTGGTTTACTATTTAAAGAGAGTCTTAGGAAAGATTTAGGGGAGGCAATTTGAGGAGACCCTTCCACTGCATTTTGAAGAGTACTTCCATTGTTCTTCTACTGCATTTTTAAAAGTTTTTATTTAGAGTAGGAGTAGAGAGTAGAAAGGAGAAAAGGGTCGGAGTGAAGTATTCTTCTTCCCACTTCTTTTCTTTCTTTTAGATTAGTTTTTTATTGAAGTCTGATGTCTGTATTCTGAGTCAACGGAGTTGGGAGACTTGCTCTGAGAAGTAGTTTAGCGAAGAGTCAAAGTTTCAGAGGAACTTCCTTAGTCTTGTGGAGAGGAATTTCAGATAAGTGTTTACTTTTATTTAGTTTGTTAATACTTGTTTTAATTTATTATTTTTCTTATCGTTGTTTTTAATTTCAAATCAATGTGTTTTTATATTTTCTCAATGCATTCTGAGTAGCTTATTTGTCTTTTTCTTTCTTAAATGGAGAAGTAATTAACTTAAACAGAATTGTTGTGGAAAGTATAAGTTTTTAAAAGTTGGAAGAAGTTGTGAAGATTGATTCTAAAAACTTTGTTTACTTCTTAATTGGGCCTCTTAAGTTGTAAAATTTCTTGATATTATGTAAGATCCAACGCATAATTGTCTCATAAAAGTTAGTAAGAATCACCGAAAATTATATGGGTGAGAACTGTAGTCCATATAATTGAATGTAATATTAGAAGATATTCTTATAAAAGGGAGTAAAATTAGAGGATTCTAGAGTGACAGGCTAAAACCCCCTAATTTGGTTTGAAGTTTTGAGTTTTATTATGAGAAGTTAGCCCCAGGTGGTGGGAATCGAGGGAACTCTGGAGTGAGAGACTGGTATCTTCCCTGCCTAACCATGTTCAAAATAATATAAATTTCAAATTAACTTATGTTCTTTATAAAACCAAGTAAGGGTAAAGAACACATTTGCTTCTATCTGTCACAAAAAAAATTTGAATACTTCCACAACAATACTTTAAGAATTATTACTACTTCATGAAAGGAAAAAAAAATATTCTAGTTAATAGTATTTTGCATCCAGTGTTATTAGTTAATGTAATTTTAATTTCTTGTTTAGCATTTTATTAAGAAAATTTCAAAAGACTGTCGGCATATTTTTAGGTTATGTGTTGTATTTTGAAAAGGAGGTCGCCTACAGAAATTGTCGGCGAATTTTAACTTTTAAATTTAATTTAAATATATATATAATTTAGAAATTAGTATTTGATTTTGAAAATAATTTTAAATTTGAAAATTTTAAGATATGAAATAAAACCGATCTCACATCCCAAATAGTTTATATAAACGAGCACCGCATCACAAACCGTGTATCTATCCCGAAGAATAGACACACTACTTGATAATGGGGCTCAATAAAATAAACTAGAAGATTTGTGACATATGTTTGGCCTGCGAACCAGTCTTATAAGCCGACAAGTTCCCCTGCTTAATATAAATGAATTAAGCAGGGTTTATATTACCTGGGTTCTTAAAGTTCCCTATAAGGGCAAGCCCCAATAGTTAATTACATCTCAAATGATAGGAATCATTTAAGAAAACTCTCAATAATGTTCAGTTGATTTGCTCTCAAGAATTTCAAAGTTTAAGGTTTTCAAACAATTGGAGTTTGGAAAGTTCAATAGGGAATAGCTCAAATTTGGAACAGTTTATTTTAAGAATCTAAAGGAAGAGAAGTAGGGTATGTTACGGACCCGAAGTGGACTTCGGTGACTTCCCAACTATCCTATGGTTTGGCTTCAATTTGAGAGTTTATTTCATGTTGTAATCCTGTCAATTTTAATTATTTAGGACTTATATTTGTATGACATGATCATACAAATAGCCTCGAAAATGTGAGTGTTTATGTCGTACCAAACAACTACCTCAGAGTCCTAAGACCGGTTAGGGCTTAATTTGCATAACAGGATTATGCAAATGCCTAACGAAAATTTGAGGATTTATGTTGCACTAGACAAACTACCTCGAAGTCCTATGGCATAGTTATTTAATTCTAAGAATGGTTTTGTTGAAGTAAACCCGAGTTTTGCTGATGATGATGGCTGTGCTGCCCACTATGCTCCAAGCTCCTTGTTGTTGCAGAGGTTTGGTTTTAGAAGTCATAAATCAGGAGATGAGACAAGTGTTTTAGTTTAGAGAGAATCTTAAAATCCAAGTGTTTTTAATATTTCAATTAAAACAAATCTTAAAGTTGTTTAAACAGAACCGATTAAGATCCCACGGTTCTATGATCCCGACACCGTTATTTTCATTGAATTCACATAGTCCAGATGAATTTACTAAACTCAACTGAATGATTTCCACACTTTCATTTAGACCGTAGGAAATCCCGTTAGCAACACGTGGGTTACATCATCCGAGGTATTCCCGATCATTCAATTAGACGTTTTAATTTAGTTGTGATTGTAGTTTTGTTGTTCTGTTTGTGATTAAATTTTGAGTTGTTTTATATTTTGGAATGTTGTGGCTGTCAATTTTATCTTGTGATGACTTTTAATTTAGTTTTGGTTTCAGTTTTGTGACTATCCTAAAGGTTTTAGTTTTCATGCAACAATCTTGTTTAACATGCAATAAAAAGTAAAGTGCAGTGCATGTAAGTAAATTGCAACAAAGTAAATTGCAATTAAATAAAAGCGTACCTGGAGGGTCTTCCCGTCATCCCAAGCTGCACTTAAAACACATGTTAAGGCATTTAAATATTTCAACAGATACCTAGGTAAAGCTAAGGGAAGGGTTTTGGTTGTCTACCAAATTCCTAATCCTATAACTAGTCATCTCCTATGACGTCTAGGTTCTTGGTTTGATTTTAAGGATGATTTTCTTCATCAAAGAACAATTAAATTCAGTTGTTATTCTAAAACATCCCGTCATATTGTGGAAGTGCTTAGGACGAGTCCTAAACATCTTTTCAATATTTATGGGATTGTTTTGAGTCCAAGTAAATTTAGTTGCACATGTGAATTAATCATCCAGGAGTTTAGTTAAACTTTGTTTCTTGCTCAGTGAACTTAGGTATTTGATTACCTGATGAATGAAGTGACATCTCACTTAATACTCTAATTAAGAGTTATAATAATTAAAGCCTTTAGGGGCAAGTTGGTTTATTGAGAATTTTAATCAAATTTGAGTTAATGATTTAAAGTGTTTTAGCTTGATTATGAGGTTTTAATTAATAATTTTAAGTTTGGAATAGTTTTCAAATTATTTTAGATTTAATTCTTAATGATTTCATTTAGGTTTATTGTTAAATGATTTTTTTTTAATTTAATTTAATTCAATTTGATTTTAATTTAATTTAATTTTATTTAATTTCATTTAATTTTAATTTGATTTTAAATTTGATTTACTTTAATTTTAATTTTAATTTTTAATTCAATTTATTTTTAATTTATTTTAATTTTTATTTAATTTAATTTAATTTAATTTAATTAAATTTAATTTAATTTAATTAAATTTAATTTAATTTAATTTAATTTTAATTTAATTTTAATTGAATTGAATTTAATTTAATTTTAATTTTATTTTATTTTAGTTTAAATTTTAATTTAATTTTATTTTATTTTAATTTAATTTTTATTTTATTTTATTTTAATTTAATTTTAAATTTTCATTTTTTAATTTTATTTTTAATTGTTAGTTTTAGTTTAACTTTAATTTTAATTTGATTTTAAATTTAATTTAATTTTAATTTTATTTTTAATTATTAATTTAGATTATTATTTTAATTAATTTTTTTTTTAATTAAGGATTAAATATTGTTAAAGTGACTCATTTAGGGATTTTTAAATTAAAGAATAAATGTCGTCTTAATAATATCTCTATTTTAATAATCCAAGTTTTAAATATATTCTTTCCAAAAATTAAATTATTTAATTAATTAAAGTTTCATTTTTGGTATTTTCAAAGTGTTTAATGGGTTTCTACCCCTTAATTTCCCTAAGTTTCACTCATCCAAGAGAAAATTAAAATAAAATATTTTACCCCCCATTTTGATTAAACCTAAAGTTTTAATAAAGGGGTTAAAATTTTTAATTACCTTTATGCCCTTTTAAGCTTATTTATTTCATAACTCACTAAACTGAGCTCAAATAAATTTGAAATTTTTATTTCACCTCACTCACATATCAATTAAGACATTGGAGGAGAAAATGTGATTTTTTTGAATTTAATTTATTTATATAATTATTTTTAATGAAAAATAGGGATTTTCAAGGAAAATTCAACAACATGACCAAGGTAAAGTTTCTGTCCTTTAGAAAATTATGGGATGTTCCTAATGACCAGAAGACCACTTGCACTAATTTTGGTGATTTTTTGAATTATATTTTAGTTATTGTAATTATTTTGAATTTTAGAGTATTAATTAATTGTAAAATGAAATTAAAGTTGAAAAATAGATTTTATATTTTTCTTAAATCTCTCTAACCTCAAGGAGTCTAAAGTAACAAATTTTATAATTTTTTGATTTTTCTTTGATTTATTAGAATTATTTTAGTGAAAAAGGTTAAACCTCATTTTTTTAATATTAAAAATTACATTAAGCCTTTAAAATTCAATATCTTATCCTAGAGACTTAGGAAAAATATTTGGTTTCTTCCTAAGTGATTTGGAGTCAAAATGTGATATATTTATGATTTTTAATATTTTTGTGATTTTTATTATTTTTTTAATTATTAAAATATTAAAATATGGTGGAAAATCAACTTCTTTAGAAAATTCCAATTTTAATTTTCCCGAACTACCCTGATATCAGAGAAGCTCGAAAACCATTTTTGTGAATTTTTGAAATGTATTTTTGGAGTTATGAATTTTTAATGTTCCATTTTAGTTATGTGACTTAATTAATCCATTTAGTGGGGTTAAACATTTCCAATTGATTCCAAATTTTTATGTGAGGTCTCCCTAATCTTAAAGATTAGTGGAGAATTATTTTTAAGTTCTTCTGATGTGTGGTTAACCTTAAATAATTAAAGTTCAGTTTTAGGGGTTTAGGCCAATTAAGGTTATTATGAATGAATTAACTAAAAATATATTTTTCATAGGGTCCACTGGTCCTAATAAACTTCACAAAATTTTCCTAGAATTTATTTCACAAAATGCTAATTATTGGAATTAAAATACCTAAAACAGTGATATGAGCTTGAAAATTCAATAACTTTTCACAGAGATGGCCTCTGACCTTGAAAAATTTAGCGAATATTCCCAAGTTCAGAGGCTTCAAAAGCCTTATGGTCTCATGTCATCGTGAATTGTCTATGCAAATGAAGAATCAAAATACTGAAAATAGTAAATAAATTATTAAAAAGAAAATACTCATCCAATTAACTTAATTTCTTTTCCACATTATTCTCCTCTGTTCACTGAGCAAAAGAGTATTTTTATTTTATTTTTGTGATTTTTCTATGCAAAGATATGAATTTTTGAAGTTCTGGGCATTTAAATAATTCAAAAAAAAATCCTATTTATCTACTTATCCACACGGTGCCAGTGCAACATAGGCAGCTCCGAAAGCCCACGAGGCGCATTTCCATTCAACGCCGCCATCCAACTCAGTGCTCCGGAGGCCCGCGGTTCACGTAACTTTCCCTGCTCCTGCGCAATCTGAACCGTCTGCTCGATACACGCGCGATCCAACGGCTCCCGGTCATCGTCTACAACTGGTGTGCACCCGTGACCGTCCACACTAAAACCCTAAGATCTTACTCGATTCTCAATGGATTTTCGTGTTCTTATGCTCTATGGATTCGTCTTGAAGAGACGAACACATCCATACAGTTTATAGGCTATGAAATTAACTTAAAAAAATGGAGAATCACTGGAAGCTCGGGAGGAAGAGTGAGTTCATACCTTTGCTCAGAGAAGTGAAGCTTCGATCTGAGAGTTGTGTCACCTTCGATTGGGTCCAGACAAGCTCCAGATGAAGTCTCTGGCTTTGGGGAATTGTCTAGGTATGAAAGTGACCAAGCCCGATCACAAAGCTTGGAGGCTAGAAGCAATGGCTGGCCTCGGTGAGGGGCTTTTGCTTTGAGGAACTTCTCCTGTTGGTCTAGTGAAGGTGTAGGACCAATCGATTTGGAGATTGACTCACTCGTGGTGAAGTGTCCTGTTTTTGGGTTGATTTTCGACTCGAGAGTTGAGCTACGTTAATGGAGATTAGGGCGAAGGAACATTGGGGATCAAGCTGCTGCAGGTCGGGGAGAAGGTCTGGAGCAATTTTGGCGAGTTTCCTTAAGGTGCGGTTCAACTCTCTTGTTTGGCCGAGAGGTGGTGGTGTTTAAATAGGCATGGCTGGAGGGCTTCCCAGGGGGGTTTTAAGGCTTGGATCAGCTGTTCAGGGGAGGAGAAGAACAGCTCCAGTGGCCATTTGGGTTGGGACAGCTCAGCCAGGGAGAATTGAAAATTTTAGCTCACATAGAGCTCTCGGCCATGGTGTTTTTCGGCTGCTGCGGTGGCTGGCCGGCCAGGCATGGGTCACCCTCAGGGTCAGGGAGGTCAGTCTTTAATTTTGGTGCCAACCATTGGCTTTGGACATGTGTAAAGGAGTTGGATTGAAATAGCATGGGGAGAAGGTCATTTTGGGTTCAAGTGGGTCAGCCAGATGGTTTTGGGCGGGGTGCACCACCCGAGGCTCGGATTTAGGGCTGAAAAGGTTCATTTGGGTCAGCCAAGAGGAAATGGTATAGTCTCCATCAAGGATTAGGTGGCTAACTTGGTTTAGTGTGTATCATGATTGGGGTTAAAAAGGCTTAAGGAAGGCTTAAAAAAGGGGTTCCTCCATTTGCCATTTATGGGATGGTCACATGTCAAACCTCTCATGACTCTACATGGGGCTTAAGGATGGCTTCATGGGTTCATGTGGCCTGGGAATGGCTTAGCCAAGTTTCATGAATATGGGTTTTAGGGATTTTTGGCATTTAGGGGTAATTTGGCATGTGGCTTGATTTGGATTTATTTGATGATGGATTTAGAACTTAGGGAATGATTTTAATTGAATGGATGATGTAGAGAAATGTCATGTGGGCTTAGGTTTAAAAAATTGGGCTTTTAGATTTATATAAATGGGCTTTTGGAATGGCTTAAGGAAGTGGGCTTTTAGGTTTTTTTAATGAATTTTTGGAAAAAAATTTGGTGAAAGGTTGGGCCAAATAAATGTTTGGATTGGTTTAGGGATGTATCATGAGTGATTTGGAACAAGTGTGAAGTGATTTTGAATTGAATTGGATTTAATGGGGGTCTTTTAATAAAGGGGCCAAGGTGGGCCAAATTGGGCTAACTTGGGTTAAGGTTGGGCTAAAGTTGGATTTGATGTAAAATTAATGTTGAGAAATGTTCATGGGAGTGTCATAAAGAGTTTTCAACTTGGGTTAGGCTTTGATTTTGGGATTTGGGCCCATTTGGGTTAGGTTTGGGCTTAGGTCAATTTAAGAGGTTTTGGTTTTGGGTTAGGTTTGGGTGGAGTTTAGGTTCAAATTTTGGGCAAATAAAGTTAGTGTTTTGTTCATGGTGGTGTTAGGAAGGCTTTAGAAAAGATTTGGGGCCAATTGGAGTTGAATTGGACTAGGTTTGGGCTAGGTTTAGGTCATGGGCCAAAATTGGGCCTTAGGCTTCAAATTGAAATTGGGCCCAAATGTCAATCAAATTTGACTTGGATTTGGTCTAAATTGATATTGGGGATGTTGAATTGATGTTTAGAATTGAATTGGACCAAAATTGAGGTCAATTGAGGTGGTTTGGTTTGACATTAGGTTCATTTAGGTTTAAAATGGGCCAAATTGGGGGTTTTTGTAAAAGTGGGGTAAATTGGCAAAATTGACCCATGGTGTAGTTGAACAAAATGAAATTAGGAATATTTAAGATGTTCTGGAATTTTTTGGGAATTTTCTGAAATTTTGGATTTTTGGGCTAAGAAGGGGATTTTTGGTATTTTGAGGGTATTGGGGGGTACTTTTGGAATTTTTTGTATTTTTGGCCAAAGATGGTCAATTTGAGTGGGGAGAAATGTTTAGGATTGATTTTGAGGAATTTTGGGTAATTTAGGTGATTTTGCAAATTTTAGGTAGTTCCAAGGGCTTTCGGTAGGTTTGGTGGGTCCGGGGCCCGGGGGACAAAAATTGAAATTTTAGAAAAATGAAGATTGATAAAATTTGAGCAAAACGGAATCACTTTGGTCGAGTCATGAGGCCATATTAAGCCCATATGAGCCTTGAGAGGACTCATTTGAGGCATTCACTATGTTGTTCCTAACCCTCTTAGCCAGGGGCTTAGAGGTTAAGGACCATCCATATGAATTACCATATGAGTCGGGGAGGTCGAGTTGGGTGATAGTGTGGTTTTAGGACTTGGAATGTGTGTAGAGTGTAGTGTATGTGCAAGTCGACCCTCACCGGACCGGGCCGCCGGGGGTATTCCTAAGGCCAGAAGTCATATAGGGAACTCATCCTTTAAACCTCCACATTTGATTTCAACCCTCTAGGTGATTAGGGGTCTACAATCAAGCTTGTGGGGTTTGAAGGGAGTCAAGAGGTGTTTGAGTTTCTAAAGGGTGGGTTCCACTTCTAGTCCTCTAAGATTAGTCGAAGGAAAAGCATAAGGCTGAGATCTCAAGAACTAAAGAGAGAAGCAAAAGACCTCATCAAAAATGAGGTCAACAAATGGACCCCCAATAGGTGCGGTGTGCTGACGGAGCACACCGCACGTATTGGCGTTGACCGAAGATATCAACAAAACCAACACAGATGTCCAAGTGACAAACTTAGGACGAAGTAGAAGAATCTCCGCTGGGGAGTATCAGGTATATTTCCAAGACTGGAGATTCCTGTACTCTCGTTGGGGAATGGAAAAGGAGGTGAATTTCAAATCACAAGATTTGGAGAGGGATAAATTGGATTTAGATCCGTTTTATTTTTTATTTCAAGTTTCAATTTCGTGTTTCAAATTGATTTGAGTTTCAATTCTAGTTAAAGTTCGGTTTAAGATTGATTTTAAGGTGGATTTCGTTAAGATTCATAATTTGGAATGAGAATCAGAACATAGGTTCTGACCTCGAAATTTGAAAGAGAACTAGGATTTGGGCTCTAGTCTAGACGAAGAGAGTTGGAATTTAGGCTCCAATCCTCAGAAAGAAGATCATAATTTAGGTATTGATCGAAAGGAATGAGGACCGGAATTTAAGTACCAGCCTTGGAGAGAGAATCGGAAATTAGGTACCGACCTCACAAATGATGAGAATCAGAATTTAGGTACTGATCTTGAGAGAGTGAGATTTGAAATTTAAGTATCAAACCTGAAAGAGAATAGAAATTTAGGTATCAATCTCGGATGAGAGTCGGAATTTAGGTACCGACCTTGAAGGAAGAGAACTGCAATTTAGGTACCAGTCTCAGAAATTTAGAATTGAAATTTAGGTATCAATTCGAAAGAGAATCGAAATTTAGGTATCGATCTCAAATGAGAGTCGGAATTTAGGTACCGACCTCGAAGGAAGAGAACTGGAATTTAGGTACCAGTCTCGGAAATTTGAGAATTGAAATTTAGGTATCAATTCGAAAGAGAATCGAAATTTAGGTATCGATCTCGAATGAGAATCGGAATTTAGAATTAAAATTTAGGTATCAATTCGAAAGAGAATCGAAATTTAGGTATCGATCTCGAATGAGAGTCGGAATTTAGGTATCGACCTCGAAAAGGATGAGAATCAGAATTTAAGTACTGAGCTCGGAATGAGAACTAGAATTTAGGTACTAGTCTCGGAAGAGAGTCGAAATTTAGGTATCGACCTCGAAAAGGATGAGAATCAGAATTTAGGTACTGATCTTGGAATGAGAACTATAATTTAGGTACTAGTCTCGGAAGAGAGTCAAAATTTAGGTATCAACCTCGAAAAGGATGAGAATCAGAATTTAGGTACTGAACTCGGAATGAGAACTAGAATTTAAGTACTATTCTCGGAAGAGAGTCGAAATTTAGGTATCGACCTCGAAAAGGATGAGAATCAGAATTTAGGTACTGATCTCGGAATGAGAAGTAGAATTTAGGTACTAGTCGCGGAAGAGAGTCAAAATTTAGGTATCGACCTCGAAAGGATGAGAATCAGAATTTAGGTACTTATCTCGGAATGTGAACTAGAATTTAGGTACTAGTCTCAGAAGAGAGTCGAAATTTAGGTATCGACCTCGAAAAGAATGAGAATCAGAATTTAGGTACCGATCTCGGAATGAGAACTAGAATTTAGGTACTAGTCTCGGAAGAGAGTCTAAATTTAGGTATCGACCTCGAAAAGGAGAGTCGGAATTTAGGTACCGACCTCGAAGTGAGAGCTGGAATTTAGGTACCAGTCTCAGAAGTTTAGAATTGAAATTTAGGTATCAATTCGAAAGAGAATCGAAATTTAGGTATCGATCTCGAAAAGAGAGTCGGAATTTAGGTACCGACATCGAAGTAAGAGAACTGGAATTTAGGTAACAGTCTCAGAAATTTAGAGTTGAAATTTAATGAGAAATGGAAACTGGTTCCAATCTCAAAGATTTATCTGTATGAAGAGGGACCCAATACCATGCCATCAGAACCAAATCGAACAAAATTCGTGGCTTCATGTCAATAGAATTAGTCGATCCTCTAAGACACAGAAGAAAGAGAATTGAAAGGAGCTGGTAAATGTACCAAGCTGGAAAGACTCGACTTAATGATAAGTCGAAGAGAATATTCAAATTTCAAAAGAGTTTCAAACAGATTTTGATTGAGGAAAGAATTGAAAAGTTTGAATCGAAGGATTCAGATCGGAATTCAATTTGAGATTTAGATTCATTTTGTTTTTCCTTTAACGATCCCATTTTTTTTATTTTTCTTGTTTATTTAGTGTTCATGTGAATTTGAAGTTCATTTTAATATTTAGATTTTCAGGAAAAATTTTCTTTTATTTTCTTTTCCTTTCTGTTCTTTTTTCAAAGTTCATTTAACTCTAATGGTGTTTCCCAGTCAATTTGCACAAAAAGAGGTGAAGGCAAAATATGACGTAGCTGTTTTCATTCCAACTTGCTGAAAGTACATCATACAACTTGATCTAGTCATGATGACATTTTCCTCAGAAATTTAATGTCTCATATAATCCACGTAAATCCAAAACGGACTGTATAAACTTCTTGTTGATCCATCCAAAAGTGTCTGTCAAAAATCCATGTCTGAATAGTAAGAAACATGGGCAATAAGATCACCTTCCAAACCACCCTTGGCAGGAATGCCGCGTGGATGTGCGTTGGAGGTGTGCTATTTCCCATGCAACTCACAGCTCGTAGGGCCGGAGACTCTCCAATTCTGGATCTGTTGAAAGCGGTAAGGCATTTTTCGTCGTCCATTCTTCTAAAAGTAAGCGAGATCCGCTCCACGGGCACTCCCGGAATGCAATGCTTCGCAACGTCTGCTCCGTTTCCTTTTAAAACCAGGACGGAACCTACCAGTAGTGGTATCTCCACCGGCCCTCGGAACTCACTGGGGCCTGCAATCCGGAGGTCAGATCCGAACATGATGTTGCACTAGCTGAGGAATGACACTGTGCAAAATGGTCTAACAAAGTCATAATGGTCTATATGCGGCGGTATGAAGTCGTCTTCCTTGTTGATGTTGATAATGCAGCTGTTGGGTATGCAATCTGCATGCAGTACCCTCCATGTTATCATGCTTTTCACCATTCTCTTGATGACTCTTGGCATTGGATCCACCTAACCGCGACGGAGTATCCCTGGTGGATTTCCTTTTCTGTCTGTGGCAAAGTTGTAGCAACATCCGCATTAGATTGTAAATCTTCCCTTTCCCGGCATCCATCTTCAGGGTTCTGAATATATCTTTTCTCTCAGGCGGCCAGCTCGGCCCATTTTCTGCAATTCAAGGATTCAGTCTACAATTTGTTGTTGCTCATAATCTGAGAAAACATCTGTATGCAGCTCGAGGCCTTCCAAGATGTTGACCCTCTTGTTTCCAATTCTTTCAAAGTACTCGAAGGTTTTCTTCTCGACTAGCTGCATTTTCTCCAGCTCATATTCCGGGATAATCTGAAGTCCTCGGTGTCTAGTAACATACTGCGGGATGTATGGCTCAACCCCAGCACGTTCTTCTACATGTCACGGCTCCTCGGGGATAGTCTCTGTAGGGACATCCTCCGAGGTTGCTTTCGCAACAAGACTCTTTGAATCTGGTACATATGCTCGGCGTCGAGGTACTGACTCTATTTCTGCTTTTCTTGGTATTTCTTTCATCTGTTCCGACCTTCTTGGAATTGACTTTCTTCTTTCTGGTTCATGACGAACCGCTCTCCTTAGAGCATTTGCACTAACAGTATCCATTGTTTGTTCATGTTGATCCTCTGATAACTTGGTCAACATTTTGCGAATGCGACGATTCTTATTTCTTCGCTGGGTAGCAGTGAGAGTAGCTCTCCTTACCCCTTGAATTTCTGCGGGTGCGGCGCTGGCGAGCCTACCCTCTGCTGTGGCAACCACGGACTTAACTTTCTTATCTTTTCCGGCTGCATGAGAGGCATTTGCTTTTCTTTTCTTGTTGCTGGATTGGTGGCTCGGGCCACCCATTTTCATCACTGTCTAGCTCTGAAGTTCTTCTCGATCAATTGGGATCCAATCATTTTCTTAGTATTGTAAGCCGGCTGGTGTGATGTACGAGTCGATCTCTATCATCTGCTCCATCCCTCACCCTCTTTTCATCAAGTGCTAGACTCACGCCATTTCTAAAGTTTAGAACCAACCCCCGTTCGACATTTCCTGTGAAATAATAAGGAAAGGACCGAGAGTCGTGCTAAGAACAAGAACAATAAGAAAAACACTTAAAAAATTCTTATTCACTTCTTTTAAATTTAAAGGAAGTATGAAGAGAAAATATCAGGAATGAATGGATTTAAAAGGAAAGATTGACATTTTATTATTATGATTTCTCATGTTATCTTTTTAACATTTTCGTTGATGAGAGATTTTTTTTTTATCATCCATTTTATTTTGTTTTGGGTTCGGACCCAGTCACAAAGTGATTACTTCACCCGTGTTTCTAGGGGTAAGATTTTTCAATAGAGGCCACCCTTTGAAACACCAGGTTGCATAATACTTCTTTAAATACCGTCCATTGATTGGAAGCATAGGTCATTCTCCACGGCAATTCACCGGTTGGTAGGAACCTCTGAGTGGATTGTCTCGACCACGAATGGCCCTTCCCATGTTGGTTCAATTTACCACCTATCTTGCGATGTGCAAGAATAGGTCTTCTGAGAACAAGAACTAAGTCACCGACTTTGAAAGTTCTTGGGCGGACCAGTTTATCATGGGCCTGGATCATCTTGGCTTGATACAGTTCCAAATTCTACTGTGCGGAAAGTCTTTTCCCTTCCAAGCTTTCCAATTCTTCCAGTCGTAGTCTGGCATTTTCTTTTGTGGTGATCTTTTCTGCAACTGCAATTCGGAGTGACGGAAGCTGAACTTCCAGGGGCAAGTCGGCCTCGGACCCGTACACTAAAGCGTAAGGCGTAGACTGAGTAGGAGTCCTAAAAGTCGTCCTGTAGGCCCATAAGGCTTCTAACAAGTTTTCTTTATAACTTGAACGAGAGTTTTATTAAAAGCCTCGGCCAAGCCGTTTGCTCTTGGGTAGTAGATCGTTGAGTATCGCCAATCGAAATTGTGTCTTCTGACAAAATTATTAATCTTTGTACTTTTGAATGCAGAACCATTATCTGAAATGATCCTGCGTGGTACCCCGAAATGGTAGACAACTTGGTTCTTGAAAAACTGTAGCACGTGGCGTGCCTTCACTTCTCTGAGTGGTATAGCTTCTGCCCACTTAGAAAAGTAGTCTGTAGCTGCAAGAATGAAGCGATGTCCTCTTGAAGAAGGCGGTTCTATCGGACTCACTATATCTGTGCCCCAACATTCAAACGGCCACGACGAGATTGTCGGATGTAGCACATTTGGAGGTTGGTGTAGAACCACTCCGTGCACTTGGCACTGGTGACAACTTTTGGCAACTTTCATACAGTCGGTCATCATTGAGGGCCAGTAGTACCCTAGTCTTTTAATCTTCATTTTCATTTTCGGACCCGACTGATGAGCGCCACAAAGTCCTGAAAGCACTTCTTTAATGATTTCGCGAGCCTCGGACCCGCTCAGTCATCTTAGCCACATCTGATCAAAAGACCTTCTGTTTAACGTATTGTTTATTAATGTGTAAGACATTTCTTTTCTTGATTTGATGGGCTAATGACTTATCGTCCGGTAGGTTTCCTGTCTGCAAGTAATCTATTAATGGCTGCCGCCAATCTTCTGTATTTTTTGTCACTGCAGCAATTGTTTCTTCTGCTTTTCTTTCTGATTTGTGTATTGTATCCATGTCAAGCTGTGATAGGACCTGTCGTCCTTGAATTGACACTTCACCTGACTCACCCTGTAAGCAGGCAAACTCCTTTGTAAGGCGGGCTAGCGCATCGGCGAGAACATTTTCTTTTCTGGGAATCTTGTAGATTGTCACATTTGGAATTTGTTCCAACAATTTCATGGCGTACTGAAATTACTGCTCGAGTCTTGGCTTTAAAATTTTGTACTGTCCGGCGACCTGTTGAATGATCAACTGAGAATCTCCGTAGATGTTGATGTCCATTATTCCCATCTGAATTGTTAATTCTAATCGGTTTATAAGGGCTTCGAATTCTGCCTCGTTGTTTGTACACTGTTCTGTTAAGTGGTAGGAGTATCGTAACATCCCCCGTTCCGGTGTTATAAAGATTAGTCTGATTCCTGCCTTACCGGGCACTATCGTTTGCAATTCTTTATTCTTATCATGCCGAGGACGCACCGTCGAAGTATAGTTCCCAACGTTGATCATCAGGGTTTTCTAGGTTCATTATCTGCTCGTCAGGCAAATCATCGTCGAGAGGCGAATCTGCCGGTAAAGGGTGTGCTGCAAGGAAGTCTGCTAGGACTTGTCCCTTTACGGTGCGAAGAGGAACGAAAGTTATTTCAAATTGTAATAGTATCATCGGCCACCTGGCAAGTCTGCCAGAAAGCGTCGGTCGGGTCATCAAGTATTGCAACGGATTAACTCTCGAAATAAGGTTGACCTTATGAGAAAGCATGTAATGACTGAGCTTTTGAGCGGCGAAGATCTGGGCCAAGCAATGCTTCTCAATCAGAGGATACTTTACTTCCGTTGGAATTAGACGACGGCTTAAGTAGTAGAGAGCATTTTCTTTTCCCTCATCATTGACTCCAGGCTAGCAGGGCTCCAAGGATTCGTCTAAAGCCAGCGGTATAAAGTATCAACGGTCTACCTAAGACTGGGGCTGCTAAGACAGGAGGTGTCATTAAGTATTGTTTGATGTCATCGAAGGCATGTTGACATTTGGAGTCCCAAGTAGACTTGGCATCCTTCTTAACCAAAGCAAAAAAAGGCTGACACCTTCCTGACAAATTCGATATAAAGCGTCGAAGATATGCCAACTTTCCTTGAAAGGATCGTAGTTGTTTCAAAGTTTTGGGAGGTGGCATTTCTAAGATAGCTTTAATCGTCTCTGGATCGATTTCAATCCCGCGATGTCGGACAACAAATCCTAAGAATTTCCCGGAGGTGACGCTGAAGGAGCATTTTAAGGGATTCATCTTAAGGTTGTATCGTCTTAGTCGCTCGAAAACAATTCTCAAATCATACGGGTAATCTTCTTTCAGTTTGCTTTTGATGACCACATCATCCACGTAGCACTCAACTTGGTTGTGAATGAGATCATCAAAAATCTTCGTCATCGCTTTTTGGTATGTTGCTCCTGTGTTCTTTAGTCCGAATGGCATTACTGTGTAGCAATACACTCCGATCGGCGTTCTGAATGCCGTGAGCTTTTCGTCTTCTGGTGCCATCTTTATCTGGTTGTATCCTGATGATCCATCCATGTATGAAAATATTTCATGTGTTGAAGCAATGTTGATCATCAGTTCTGGGATTTGTAGTGGAAATTCATCCTTTGGACATGCTTTATTTACATCTCTGAAGTCTACGCAGATTCTGATCTGACCATTCTTCTTTCTGACTGGTACCACGTTGGCTAACCAAGTTGGGTATTGTTCTTCACGGTTAAATTTAGTGTCTATTAGCTTCTTAACTTCGGCTATTACTTGTTGCTCAATTTCTAGACGCATTCTTCTGGGAGCTTGTCTGACTGACACAGAAGTAGGACCACTCCTAGCCTGTGAACTGCGACTTCTGGAGCTAATCTTGGCATTTCGTCGTAGCTCCAAGCAAAACAGTCCTTGAATTCCATTAATAGCTTGATTATTTCCTCGGAGTCTTCTTTATTGAGTAAGGAGCTAACAAAGGTTGGCCTAGGCTCTTCGCTAATACCTATGTTAACTTTCATTAACTCGTCTATTGTAGAATTGATTTCTTCCTCGAATTATGGTGAAGCATTTCCGATTGGTAGATCTTCGAGATCTTCTGAAGCTTCCAAGCAGTCTTCATTAGGTTCGCAAGTGACAACCAAGCAAAATCCTATATCATCAGCTGATCCTACTGTGCCGAATCCAAGACCATGTTTTGAATTGGGAGGCCGACCGGCATTATTCCATAATTTTTTAAAGTGTTGTGATCGGCCTTTTGTCCATTGTCGAGGTAAGACACCACATTGAATTAAATTTTGAACACAGGGAGAGTACCACTCAAGTGGTAGTTCCATTAATTCGGAAGAAGTAACATCTTCAAATTGTACATCTTTTTCATTATTGGAAGAAGAAGCACCACGGTAAAACTTGATTGGTTTAGTACCACCACCATGTACCTCCTTGACCACCATACCCTCGATCTTATTAGAATGGATCGGGGTCAGGGTCATAGTATGCACATGATGGTTAATCTTCTCGTACATTGATTTATATTCTTCATTCTTTTCATCTTCGAGAGAGATCTTGAACTGGGGTTTCTTTTGACTTATTGTCGCTGCTTCTTTCTTGATTTCTTCTTCTTCTTCGGAAGTGTTCTCCCAATCAAAATCGATGACCGGTTTCTTCTGTCCAACTGTTCCAACACTTCTTCCACGTCCTCGTCCCCGGCCTCGACCTCGGGTGCGAGTCCTGGAAAAATCTTCACCATCTTGCCGTAAGGGAGTGGTGAGTAACTGTTGGACTAGAACTTCAGGTTCTTCATCGTCTTAAATTTCTTTCGCTTCATTCGATATAGTATTTCTGGAAAAGATTGTTTTCTTTTGGGGCGCGTAGTAGGCTGCATCTTCATGAATTCCAATTTCATGCACGGAGAATGGTTGTAAGTCACCTTTGATGCACTGTTCTCCTCCGTCGTAATATTTTATGCACTGGTGCAGAGACGACAGTACCATCCGGTTTTCATGGATCCATGGCAGACCCATTAGAGCGTTGAACGATGTCTCATACTAAATTATGTGGAATTTTGCGGTTGTCTTTGCTAAATCGCCGGTCTTCATTAGTAGTGTTATCGATCCAATAGCTCTTTCTCCTTTTTGATTGAAGCCTCTTAATAGCATCTTGTCTGGTTCAAGCTCGAGAGCATCAATTTCCAGATATGCTAGCGTCCGAAGATTCATTATGTTGATTGATGCTCCTGGATCAACCAACACTCTGGAGAGCGTAAACTTTCTAATAGTGGTCGAAATGTATAACGGTCGGTTGTGATCGATTTGTTCCCAGTAATAGATCATTGTCCGTGAAGGTAACACCTCACTATTCTCTTAACGAGAAAACCTCGTCGAAGGAATCGCTGGCCATTTGAGCTAAACAAATATCTGGATCAAGTAGAGCCTTGATCATAGCCTCCCTCATCTCTTTCGACAGGATCAGAGCGTCGTATATGCTTAGTTTGGCTGGTAGCTTCCTAAGATGGGCTATCACTTTGTAGTCCACTTTATTACCAAGTTCCTCGGTTTCTTCCCGAATGGGAAATTCTTCTGCTGGGGTTGGTTCTTTCTGAGCAACCAACTGCTTCCCTTTATCCTTTTCCACTTCTTAAATTTAGTTCAGTTATCTCTTCTAAATTCGGTGTTGAATCTTCCAGTGTATCCTCTTGAATTGGAACCACTGGCTCTTCTGAAGTTGCTTCGGTGTCTGAGGGTTCTAATTCTATCGTGATCTGAGCCCCTCGGAATTCATAAATGGACTCATTGCCTGTCGAGCTTTCATAGCCTCCTTTATGAACATCTTCTTCATCGTGGTCGTCGAGGTTGTGTATGATTTGAGAATCGTTATTTATATTGGAATCGAGATCCGGATTAAGCCGGTTGTCGTTAGTTACGTAATCGTTAGAAACAGTCAAAACGTAGCCAACGCCATAACCCTTATCATTATAAGATCCCGCCGGAGCGAGCAGATAATCATACAGAGTCAGGAGTTCGAGGGATTTCTCCCCGAATCGAAACAACCATCCTAGGATAAGCGGCCCCTAGTCTACCCTTCGGAGCCTCGGTCTTCTTTTCTTCCATGATCTTCTCTTCCTTCCGGGGCGGTTCTTCAATCGCGAGTGATAGTGCGGCTCGACGGGTTTCAAACTCCGAGTTGAAGCACGTACCGAAGCGGCCTGGATGTGATCCAAAATTTTCTTCGATGATCTTATCCAGACAGTACTCCATCCATCATCAGTAGTGTACGGGTTTATCGGAACAATGGGATTCGTTGAAATAACATTGACAGAACCTCCTTTCTTGGGTTCCTTTATGTATTCCTTTGGGATCGTTATGTTCCCTTTTCGGAGATTGTCATCAAGCAAACTCTTGAAAGTGATGCAATCCTCTATCTTGTGTCCGAGCATCTGATGGTAAGGGCAATAGTTCGGATGATTTTTCTTATTGACTTCCTTCGGCTTCTTGGGCTCTGGCAGCTGAAAATTCGGTGTCTTCATTAAGTTGTGGAACATCTTTGCTACTGCTTCAGTTTTGAATGGATATTCTCCATTTAGAAGTTCTCTGAAAGTACGTGACGAACGAGGAGGTTGTTCATAATGCTGAGGAGACTGATAGCTCAGACAAGGTTGCTGATAACCCCGCTGAGGTTGCTGATGGCCCTGCTGAGGTTGTTGGTATGTTCATTGCGGTGGTTGGTAACTAGGATGCGGTCGCTCTGGCGTTATCTGCATTGGCTGCTTGCCTTTATCTATTGCCGCGAAGATTCCAGATTTCTTCTCGAATGTTTTCACAAGCTTCTGCTTATCATTCTTGTCCGCGAAACTTAGCTGTTTTGCCTCTTCTTGCAAGCTCCCGACCTTGCTAAGCAACTTCTCGAAAGTCTTGATTGTAAATCCTTTAAGGAGAAGTGCTATCGGGCCATGGATACTCTTGAGCAAGATGCCGACTACATGTTGTTCTTGAAGCTGTGGTTCACACTTCATGCTTAAGTTTCTCCATCGAAGTATGTAGTCCAATAAAGTCTCGTTCAGCTTTTGTTGCTCCACCACTAGATCACCGATAGTGATGTGGTGCTGAGCCCCGACAAATCATTTAATGAAGAGATTCTCCAGTTCTGAAAAGGTCTTTACTGAACCGTTTGGCAATTCTGCGTACCAGTCGAAGGGAATCCCTGACAAACTGCTGACGAACTGGCGGAAGAGTAAAGCGTTGCACCCACCGGCATTGCAGCAACTAGCACAAAAATGTGCGACATGTTTCCGAGGGTTTCCTGTTCCATCAAAAGTCTTAAACAGAGGTGGTACGAAGCCTTTCAGGTATTGGACTGCATCGAACTCTTCGGGGTAAGGTCTACCCGTCTAAATAGATGCTCCACTCTTGGATTGTGCTAAAGCTTCTCGCACCTGCTGTTATACCATATTTTTAATATCTTTTTCTGGAATCATGCTTTGTGTAGAATCCTTCTTTGGTGGTTCGTCTCCATTGACGGATGTGATCTCCTTTCCTCCATCCGCAATGTGGATAATTTACGGGGTGTCTCTTTCTGAGGCTGGGCCTGACTCTGGAGAGTCGTTAAGGTAGCAGCCATCTCTTCCATCCTCTTTTCCATCTTAGAAATTGTATCATCTCTTTCCCGAAGTTGTGCTCTCAACACTTCCGGTTCATCTCCTTCCGTAGCTGCCGGAGCACCTTGCGAAGCTGACGATGCTCTTGTCTCAACCATGTTAATCTTGGCATACTCCTCATCCATGAATTCTGATGAGTCGATTTCATCTCCTAATTCTTCTTCTCTTTCTTTTGCTAACCGTCGGATGTCGGTCCTTAACTTGTCCATGGCATCCTCTAGTGGCCCTTTTCGCACGGTCTCGCAGTTGTCTCGTGACGGTTGTTGAACTTCCTTCCCGGGAGTCCCCTTTATTGCGGTAGCACTTTCTTCTGATTCAAGTTTCCTGACGAGGCTTTTCTTCTCAGGACACCGTTTTGGTCTCGGTTGTCGGTAGTAGGTCGCCATACCATCCTTCTCGCGACTGGAAGCCTAGGACCGGATGATCCGTCGGCTATATGCTTGGAAGGTGGTATCCTCCCTAATTTGCAAACCCGATACAACAACGAGTGGATCGGCTTTTCTCTTCTTCTTTGGTTTCTGCGTGGCGACAACGAGCTCTATTCGCGGTCTGAGGCGGGATTTAGCTGGCACTCGTCCTATCCTTCTTAAAATTTCTGACACAGGGCATCTTTCTTTCTTTGTCAATCTTTCTATCACAGCTTGCAGTCGGGCAAATGGCATAGCCTTATCCCTTTTTCTTTTGTAATTGTTGTAGACAGACATCCTCTTCATCTGATGCGGCAGAGAGGGGGTGAAACCTGCTCCCTTCCAATAGAGGTATATACTCAGGCAGTTCTTCTATTTCCTCAGGAATTTCCTCTAGAAAAGCCACTTCAGCAGCTCTAGCTTTCTTGGCGATCTTCCTGCTTCTATTTCTCCTTTGAGTCCGAGTTAGGGGTGTAACTCTTGAACTGGACCCAATTTCAAAAACAGATGGTATTGTAGCGAAATCGTACCCTCCACGAGTGACGGGCTCATCACGGACTTGGATCTCCTTCCCCTTCAATTTGGCAGAAGTCGGGGTAGGTGCAGAGATGACTAGACCGGTGGGGGTAGAGACAATAGTCCTCCTACGAACAGTAGTACTCCTTTTAGCTGGAACCCTTTGCAGGGGAGGGAATTTTTGAGTTGATTTCAAGTTGAACTCAATCACGGGCTCTTCAGTTTTTGACACTTTGTCCATCAGTGTGAAGAGAGTGACGTCAGCGAACTTGACCTCTGTGTTGCTGAATCCTTGTCCGAAACGGATGATTCCATTGTCGGGCAGCTTATCCTTGTAAACGGCGAAGTCCATTCCATTGGTGAAGGAAAAGATTAACTTTGGGGCAGTCATTTTCTGCAGGGAAGATTCCGAATGTCAGTCCCGAATTATGCTTCTTTTCATCGTAAAGTTTAGGACGAAAAAGAGAGAGTCCGAACACATTTTCGTTTATCTTAGTGTATTTGTGATTTTTAAAAGAGATTGTTTATTAGGAGGTTGCTTATTAGCAGGTTCGTTTGTTAGAAACAAAACGATTAAAGGAAAAAAGGTTATAGAAAAGGTAAAGGGCCCGATTTAGAATTGGAAAGGAAGACAAAGTCTTATGCAAGACTTCTCGACTCGAAGGACCGCTCCTAAACTAACACATATTAGGGGTCCACCCCACCTCAGAAAAAGAGGTAAAAGGATCTCGGAACCTCTCTGTTTAGGGGTGTCTAAACAGTGGCTCCTAAATCCGAGAGGAGTTGGTTATACTTGTTCAAGACAGAAATGAACGAGGTATCCCAATGGAAAGAATAGTAGTTTGGTCCACTAGGGGCATGGACTCACTACCGATTTATGAAAGCAAAACCATCTAGTCAAAAATGGAGAGAGGAAACAGTCCCCAACGGAGTCACCAGAAATTGTCGGCATATTTTTAGGTTATGTGTTGTATTTTGAAAAGGAGGTCACCTACAGAAATTGTCAGCGAATTTTAAATTTTAAATTTAATTTAAATATATATATAATTTAGAAATTATTATTTAATTTTGAAAATAATTTTAAATTTGAAAATTTTAAGATATGAAATCAAACCGATCTCACATCCCAAATATTTTATATAAACGAGCACCGCATCACAAACCGTGTATCTATCCCGAAGAATAGACACACTGCTTGATAATGGGGCTCAATTAAATAAACTAGAAGATTTGTGACATCCGTTTGGTCTGCGAACCAATCTTATAAGCCGACAAGTTCCCCGCTTAATATAAATGAATTAGGCAGGGTTTATATTACCTGGGTTCTTAAAGTTCCCTATAAGGGCAAGCCCCTATAGTTAATTACATCTCAAATGATAGGAATCATTTAAGAAAACTCTCGATAATGATCAGTGGTTTTGCTCTCAAGAATTTCAAAGTTTAAGGTTTTCAAACAATTGGAGTTTGGAAATTTGAATAGGGAATAACTCAAATTTGGAACAGTTTATTTTAAGAATCCAAAGGAAAAGAAGTAGGGGATGTCACGGACCCGAAGTGGACTTCGGTGACTTACCAATTATCCTATGGTTTGGCTTCAATTTGAGAGTTTATTTAATGTTGTAATCCTGTCAATTTTAATTATTTAGGACTTATATTTGTATGACATGATCATACAAATAGCCTCGAAGATGTCAGGGTTTATGTCGTACCAAACAACTACCTCAGAGTCCTAAGACCGGTTATGGCTTAATTTGCATAACAGGATTATGCAAATGCCTAACGAAAAGTTGAGGATTTATGTTGCACTAGACAAACTACCTCAAAGTCCTATGGCTTAGTTATTTAATTCTAAGAATGGTTTTGCTGAAGTAGACCCGAGTTTTGCTGATGATGATGGCCGTGCTGCCCACTATGCTCCAAGCTCCTTATTGTTGCAGAGGTTTGGTTTTAGAAGTCATAAATCAGGAGTTGAGAGAAGGGTTTTGGTTTAGAGAGAATCTTAAAATCCAAGTGTTTTTAATATTTTAATTAAAATAAATCTTAAAGTTGTTTAAACGTAACGTATTAAGATCCCACTGTTCGTCATCCCGACACCGTTATTTTCATCGAATTCACTTAGTCCGTATGAATTTGCTAAACTCAACCGAATGAGTTCCACACTATCATTTAGATCGTGGGAAATCCCGTTAGCAACACATGGGTTACATCATCCGAGGTATTCCCGATCATTCAATGAGACGTTTTAATTTAGTTGTGATTGTACTTTTGTTGTTCTGTTTGTGATTAAATTTTGAGTTGTTTTATATTTTGGAATGTTGTGGCGGTGAATTTTATCTTGTGATGACTTTTAATTTAGTTTTGGTTTCAATTTTGTAACTATCCTAAAGGTTTTAGTTTTCATGCAATAATCTTGTTTAACATGCAAGAAAAAGTAAAGTGGAGTGCATGTAAGTAAATTGCAATAATGTAAATTGCAATTAAATAAAAGCGTACCTGGAGGGTCTTCCCGTCATCCAAAGCTGCACTTAAAACACATGTTAAGGCATTTAAATATTTCAACAGATACATAGGTAAAGCTAAAGGAAGGGTTTTGGTTGTCTACCAAATTCCTAATCCTATAACTAGTCATCTCCTATGACGTCTAGGTTCTTGGTTTGATTTTAAGGATGATTTCTTCATCAAAGAACAATTAAATTCAGTTGTTCTTCTAAAACATCCCGTCATGTTAAGGAAGTGCTTAGGATGAGTCCTAAACATCTTTTCAATATTTCTGGGATTGTTTTGAGTCCAAGTAAATTTAGTTGCACAGGTGAATTAATCATCCAGGAGTTTAGTTAAACTTTGTTTCTTGCTCGGTGAACTTAGGTATTTGATTACCTGATGAATGAAGTGACATCTCACTTAATAATCTATTTAAGAGTTATAATAATTAAAGCCTTTAAGGGCTAGTTGGTTTATTGAGAATTTTAATCAAATTTGAGTTAATGATTTAAAGTGTTTTAGCTTGATTATGAGGTTTTAATTAATAAATTTAAGTTTGGAATAGTGTTCAAATTATTTTAGATTTAATTCTTAATGATTTCATTTAGGTTCGTTGTTAAATGATTTTTTTAATTTAATTTAATTCAATTTGTTTTAATTTAATTTAATTTTATTTAATTTCATTTAATTTTAATTTGATTTTAAATTTGATTTACTTTAATTTTAATTTTAATTTTTAATTCAATTTAATTTTAATTTAATTTAATTTTAATTTAATTTAATTTAATTTAATTTAATTTAATTTAATTTAATTTAATTTAAATTTAATTTTATTTTAATTGAATTTAATTTAATTTAATTTTAATTGAATTTTATTTTAATTTAAATTTAAATTTAATTTAATTTAATTTTAATTTAATTTTAAATTAATTTTATTTTAATTTAATTTTAAATTTTGATTTTTTAATTTTAATTTTAATTGTTAGTTTTAGTTTAACTTTAATTTTAATTTGATTTTAAATTTAGTTTAATTTTAATTTTAGTTTTAATTATTAATTTAGTTTATTATTTTAATTAATTTTTTTTTAATTAAGGATTAAATATTGTTAAAGTGACTCATTTAGGGATTTTTAAATTAAAGAATAAATGTCGTCTTAATAATATCCCTATTTTAATAATTCAAGTTTTAAATATATTCTTTCCAAAAATTAAATTATTTAATTAATTAAAGTTTCATTTTTGATATTTTCAAAGTGTTTAATGGGTTTCTACCCCTTAGTTTCCCTGAGTTTCACCCATCCAAGAGAAAATTAAAATCAAATATTTTACCCCCCATTTTGATTAAACCTAAAGTTTTAATAAAGGGGTTAAAATTTTTAATTACCTTTATGCCCTTTTAAGCTTATTTATTTCATAACTCACTAAATTGAGCTCAAATGAATTTGAAATTTTTATGTCACCTCACTCACATGTCAATTAAGACATTGGAGGAGAAAATGTGATTTTTCTGAATTTAATTTATTTATATAATTATTTTTAATGAAAAGTAGGGATTTTCAAGGAAAATTCAACAACATGACCAAGGTAAAGTTTCTGTCCTTAAGACAATTATGGGATGTTCCTAATAACCAGAAGACCACTTGGACCAATTTTGGTGATTTTTTGAATTATTTTGAATTTTAGAGTATTAATTAATTATAAAATGAAATTAAAGTTGAAAAATAGATTTTATATTTTTCTTAAATCTCTATGACCTCAAGGAGTCCAAAGAAACAAATTTTATAATTTTTTTATTTTTCTTTGATTTATTAGAATTATTTTAGTGAAAAAGCTTAAAAACTCATTTTTTTAATATTAAAAATTACATTAAGCCTTTAAAATTCAATATCTTATCCTAGAGACTTAGGAAAAATATTTGGTTTGTTCCTAAGTGATTAGGAGTCAAATGTGATATTTTTATGATTTTTAATATTTTTGTGATTTTTATTATTTTTTTAATTATTAAAATATTAAAATATGGTGGAAAATCATCTTTTTTAGAAAATTCCTATTTTAATTTTCCTAAACTCCCCTGATATCAGAGAAGCTCCAAAACCATTTTTGTGAATTTTTGAAATGTATTTTTGGAGTTATGAATTTTTAAAGTTCCATTTTAGTTATGTGACTTAATTAATCCATTTAGTGGGGTTAAACATTTCCAATTGATTCCAAATTTTTATGTGAGGTCTCCCTGATCCTAAAGATCAGTGGAGAATTGTTTTCAAGTTCTTTTGATGTGTGGTTAACCCTAATTAAATAAAGTTCAGTTTTAGGGGTTTAGGCCAATTAAGGTTATTATGAATGAATTAACTCAAAATATATTTTTCATAGGGTCCTCTGGTCCTAAGAAACATCACCAAATTTCCTAGAATTTATTTCACAAAATGCTAATTATTGGAATTAAAATACCTAAAACAATGACATGAACTTGAAAATTCAATAACTTTTCACAGAGATGGCCTCTGACCTTGAAATATTCAGGAAATATTCCCAAGATCAGAGGCTTCAAAAGCCCTATGGTCTCATGCCATGGTGAATTTTCTATGCAAACAAAGAATCAAAATACTGAAAATAGTAAATAAATTATTAAAAATAAAATACTCATCCAATTAACTTGATTTTTTTTCCACATTATTCTCCTCTGTTCACTGAGCAAGAGGGTATTTTTATTTTATTTTTGTGATTTTTCTATGCAACGATATGAATTTTTGAAGTTATGGGCATTTAAATAATTCAAAAAAAACCCTATTTATCTACTTATCCACGTGGCGCCAGCGCAACATAGGCAGCTCCGAAAGCCCAAGCGGCACATTCCCATTCGACGCCGCCATCTGACTCAGTGCTCCGGGGGCCCGCGGTTCACGTAATAATCACTGGTCCGGCGCAATCTGAACAGTCTGCTCGATACACGCGCGATCCAACGGCTCCCGGTCATCGTCTACAACTGGTGTGCACCTGTGACCGTCCACACTAAAACCCTAAGATCTCACTCGATTCTTAATTGATTTTCGTGTTCTTATGCTCTATGGATTCGTCTTGAAGAGACGAACACATCCATACGGTTTATAGGATATGAAATTAACTTAAACAAAATGGAGAATCACTGGAAGCTCGGGAGGAAGAGTGAGTTCATACCTTTGCTCAGAGAAGTGAAGCTTCGATCTGAGAGTTGTGTCACCTTCGATTGGGTCCAGGCAAGCTCCAGATGAAGTCTCTGGCTCTGGGGAATTGTCTAGGTATGAAAGTGACCAAGCCCGATCACAAAGCTTGGAGGCTAGAAGCAATGGCTAGCCTGGTGAGGGGGCTTTTGCTGGGGAACTTCTCATCTTGGTCTGGTGAAGGTGTAGGACAAATCAATTTAGAGATTGACTCACTGTGGTGAAGTGTCCTGTTTTTGGGTGGATTTTCAACTCAAAAATTGAGCTTTGTTAATGGAGATTAGGGCAAAGGAACACTGGGGATCAACTGCTCTGGGTTAGGAGAAGGTCCTGGAGCAATTTTGGCAGAGTTTCCTTAAGGTCTGGTTCAACTCTCTTGTTTGGCCGAGAGGTGGTGGTGTTTAAATAAGCATGGCTGGAGGGCTTCGCAGGGGGGTTTTAAGGCTGGGATCGGCGGCTCAGGGGAGGAGAAGAACAGCTCCAGTGGCCATTTGGCTTGGGACAGCTCAGTCAGGGAGAATTGAAAATTTTAGCTCACATGGAGCTCTCGGTCATGGTGTTTTCCGGCGGCTGTGGTGGCTGGCCGGCCAGGCATGGTTCACCCTCAGGGTCAGAGAGGTCAGTGCTTGAGTTTCGTGCCAATAATTGGCTTTGGACATGTGTAATGGAGTTGGATTGAAATAGCATGGTGAGAAGGTCATTTTGGGTTCAAATGGGTCAACCCATGGTTTTGGGCTAGGTGCACCACCCAAGGCCTGGATTTAGGCTGAAAAGGTTCATTTGGGTCAGCCAAGAGGAAATGGTATCGTCTCCATCAAGGATTAGGTGGCTAACTTGGTTTAGTGTGTATCATGGATGGGGTTAAAAAGTCTTAAGGAAGGCTTAAAAAAGGGGCTCCTCCATTTGCCATTTATGGGATGGTCACATGTGAAACCTCTCATGGCTCTACATGGGGCTTAAGGATGGCTTCATGGGTTCATGTGGCTTCGGAATGGCTTAGCCAAGTTTCATGAAAATGGGTTTTAGGGATTTTTGGCATTTAGGGGTAATTTGGCATGTGGCTTGATTTGGATTTATTTGATGATGGTTTTAGAACTTAGGGAATGATTTTAATTGAATGGATGATGTAGAGAAATGTCATGTGGGCTTAGGTTTAAAAAATTGGGCTTTTGGATTTATATAAATGGGCTTTTGGAAAGGCTTAAGGAAGTGAGCTTTTAGGTTTTTTAAATGAATTTTTGGATAAAAATTTGGTGAAAGGTTGGGCCAAATAAATATTGGGATTGGTTTAGGGATGTATCATGAGTGATTTGGAACAAGTGTGAAGTGATTTTGAATTGAATTGGATTTAATGTGGGTCTTTTAATAAAGGGGCCAAGGTGGGCCAAATTGGGCTAACTTGGGTTAAGGTTGGGCTAAAGTTGGATTTGATGTAAAATTAATATTGAGAAATGTTCATGGGAGTGTCACAAAGAGTTTTCAACTTGGGTTGGGCTTTGATTTTGGGATTTGGGCCCATTTGGGTTAGGTTTAGGCTTAGGTCAATTTAAGAGGTTTTGGTTTTGGGTTAGGTTTGGGTGGAGTTTAGGTTCAAATTTTGGGCAAATCAAGTTATTTTTTTGTTCATGGGGGTGTTAGGAAGGCTTTAGAAAATGTTTGGGGCCAATTGGAGTTGAATTGGACTAGGTTTGGGCTAGGTTTAGGTCATGGGCCAAAATTGGGCCTTAGGCTTCAATATGAAATTGGGCCCAAATGTCAATCAAATTGGACTTGGATTTGATCTAAATTGATATTGGGGATGCTTAATTGTACTTTAGAATTGAATTGGACCAAAATTGAGGTCAATTGAGGTGGTTTGGTTTGACATTGGGTTCATTTGGGTTTAAAATGGGCCAAATTGGGGGTTTTGGTAAAAGTGGGGTAAATTGGAAAAATTAGCCCATGGTGTAGTTGAACAAAATGAAATTGGGAATATTTGGGATTTTTTGGAATTTTTTAGGAATTTTCTGAATTTTTGGAGTTTTGGGCTAAGAAGGGCATTTTTTGTATTTGGAGGGTATTGGGGGGTACTTTTGGAATTTTTGGTATTTTTGGCCAAAGATGGTCAATTTGAGTGGGGGGAAATGTTTAGGATTGATTTTGAGGAATTTTGGGTAATTTAGGTGATTTTGCAAATTTTGGGTAGTTCCAAGGGCTTTCGGTAGGTTTGGTGGGTCCGGGGCCCCAGGGGTCAAAAATTGAAATTTTATAAAAATGAAGATTGATCAAATTTGAGCAAAATGGAATCACTTTGGTCGAGCCATGAGGCCATATTAAGCCCATATGAGCCTTGAGATGACTCATTTGAGGCATTCACTATGTTGTTCCTAACCCTCTTAGCCAGGGGCTTAGGGGTTAAGGACCATCCATATGAATTACCTATATGAGTCAGGAGGTCAAGTTGGGTGAGAGTTTGGTTTTAGGACTTGGAATGTGTGTGAGAGTGTAGTGTATGTGCAAGTCAACCCTCACCGCACTAGTGCCACCTGTGGTATTCCTAAGGCCAAGAAGTCCTATAGGGAACTCATCCTTTAAACCTCCACATTTGATTTCAACCCTCTAGGTGATTAGGGGTCTACAATCAAGCTTGTGGGGTTTAAAGGGAGTCAAGAGGTGTTTGAGTTTCTAAAGGGTGGGTTCCACTTCTAATCCTCTAAGATTAGTCAAAGGAAAAGCCTAAGGCTAGATCCTAAGTACTAAAGAGAGAAGCAAAATACCTCATCAAAAATGAGGTCAACAAAGACATATCAACCTTCAAAAATTTTCAAAATCAAGACATAATTTTTCAAAAATAATTAAAGAAAGTAAAAAGATAATTTCTCTGATTCCTTTATAGATTTCACATTTTCCCTGTGGGTTCGATATCTCGGGGCTTAATCAGAAAGTTCTATATTACTTGATAAACGACACGTATACTTGCGTAGTATCCCATATTATAAAATCATTATTTTCATATCTTAAATCATGAGTGCACTTATATCTGACGGTACCAAGTTTTTTGTGTCGTTGCACTTATATCTATCGGGGATCAAGCTTTTGGCACCGTTGCACTTATATCTATCGGGGATCAAGTTTTCGGAACTGTTGCAGGGGAAAATTAATTTAAATTGCAATTTAAAGAGAATTAAGAAATTATAAATTTTTACTTTTCTTTGTTTTTGTTAGTGTGTTGTATTTTGTTTTGTTTTTTTATTGTATGTGTAGTTCAGGTTCTGAAGAACTTGTGCCTTACGATTCTGAATTAGAAAGAACTATCTGAAAAATCAAAAAAATTAAAAATACAGAATAAAAATATTCAAGAAATGACAAATCATCAAAATTAAAATGTTGGCATCCATCAAGAATTAAGAACTTTAAGAGATTATTTTAACCGTACAGTAGTTGAACTTCGTGATAGTATTCAAAACCCTGCTGTAGCTGCTAATTCTTTTGAGCTTAAACCTGCTATTATCCAAATGGTGTCAAAAAATCAGTTTGGGGGAGAAACAACTGAAGATCCTAATTTGCATCTTGCTAATTTTCTAGAGTTGTGTGCTACTTTTAAATATGACGGTGTTTCGGATGATGCTATTAGATTTAGACTTTTTCCTTTCTCACTTAGGGATAAAGCTAAAATGTGGTTAAATTCGTTAGCACCTGGATCAATTAGAACTTGGGGTGAACTGTCACAAAAATTCCTTGCTAAATATTTTCCACCATCTAAGACTGCTAAGTTGAGAAATTATATAACATCTTTTTGTCAGTTTGAAGAAGAATCAATATATGAAGCATGGGAAAGATTTATAGATCACCTCAAGAAATTTCCACATCATGCGATACCAGATTGGTTAATAATTCAAACTTTTTATAATGGATTAGTTGTATCTCTTAGATCAATCATCGATACTGCTGCTCGTGGATCATTAATGTCTAAACCATTTTCTGATGCTTATGCTTTTATTGAAGAAATGGCTGCTAATAATTTTCAATGGCCTTCTGAAAGGTTAAATCCTAAAATGGTATCCAGTGTTTATGAAAATGATGCTTTTACAATGTTAGCAAATCAAGTTGCTGTTGTATCAAGGAAGATATACCAATTTGGGATGAATTTTTCTCAGCCAAATCTTATGATTGAAGAAAATTCATTAAGCCAAATGATTGATTCTTATTCTTCACCAGAAACTGTGAATGCTATAATCAAACCTAACAACCTATATTCCAATTATTATAACCCAGGTTGGAAGAATCATCCAAATTTTAACTGGAATAACAATAATTAGGGTGGTGTTAATCAACAATGGAGGAACACCTAAATAAACCCATTGGGGAATTAGAACAACCAAGGTAATAATAATAATAGATTAACTTATCCTTCAGGTTACAACAATGCTTTACAAAATAAGGAGAAGAAGTTGTCTTTGGAAGAAGTAGTATCACACATGGGAAATCAATTACAAAATCAAGAAGCAACCATCAGAAATATTGAAAACCAATTGGGACAAATTGCAAATGCCTTAAGTAATAGATCCCAAGGAATGCTTCCAAGTAATACTGAAGTGAATCCAAAAGAAAAGAATAAAGAACAAGTGAAAGCAATTCAACTGAGAAGTGGAAAAGAATTGGAAGGTAGAGTTCAAAAAGAAACTGAAGTAGAGAAAGAAGAGATTGAAAGACCTAAAGAGGACACTCCAAAAGGTTTTGAAAGACCTATTTCTCCACCTAAGGTTGATTTAGAAAAACCACCACCTCCATTTCCTCAGAGACTTCGTCAACAAAAGTTGGATAAACAATTTTCAAAATTCTTGGAGATATTAAAGAAGCTTACCATCAATATTCCATTTGCTGAAGCACTAGAACAAATGTCAGGCTATGCGAAATTTATGAAGGATATTCTTAATAAAAAGAGGAATTTTTAAGAAAATGAGACTGTTGCACTTAGTGAGGAGTGCAGTGCGATAATTCAGACAAAGCTTCCTGAAAAACTTAAAGATCCTGATAGTTTCACAATTCCATGTGCAATCGGAGAAAGATTATGTGGAAAAGCTTTATGTGATTTAGGTGCAAGTATTAACCTAATGCCTCTATCAAAATTCAAAAGACTGGGACTAGGAGAAATAACCCCGACTACTGTAACTCTGCAATTAGCAAATCGTTCGATCACATATCCTAAAGGAGTTATAGAAGATGTTTTGGTAAAAGTGGATCAATTTATTTTTCTTGTGGATTTCATTGTGTTAGATATGGAGGAAGATAAAGAGATACCCATAATTTTGGGGAGACCATTTCTAGCTACAGGAAGAGCCACGATAGATGTGCAAAAAGGGAAATTAACGATGAGGGTTAATAATCAGACTGTTACATTTAATATTTCAAATCCGATGAAATATCCTGCAAGAGGTAAAGAAGATGAGTGTTATAGGATGGATGTTATCGAATATTTAAGTGAATGTCATTTCAAATTAACTTATGAAGAGAAAGCTGAAAGAGAAGAATTTGAATATAAGCAAGAAGAGGAGTTATTTGATTCTGAAGATTTTTAGGAAAACGATTTAAAGTATGTTCATGAAAGTTTTGAATTGTTGGATATGACTGAAAAAAATAAATCTTATGGTCCATTAATTGAAAAACCTCCTGAACTTGAGTTAAAAATGCTTCCTGATCAGTTGAAGTATGTTTTCCTAGGTGAATCCTCAACCTTGCCTGTTATAATTTCCTCTCAATTAACTGAAAAATAAGAAGAGAGTTTGCTTGAAATTCTGAAGAAGCACAAGAAAGCCTTTAGATGGATAAATGCTGATATTAAAGGAATCAGTCCTTCAATTTGTATGCACAGAATTCTTATGGAAGATCATTGCAAACTGCGGGCTGATCCCCAAAGGAGATTAAATTCTATCATGAAAGAAGTTGATAAGAAAGACATTTTAAAGTGGTTGGATGCTGGAATTATCTACCCTATTTCAGATAGTGCATGGGTTAGTCCTATTCACTGTGTTCCTAAGAAAGGAGGAATAACTGTGATTGTTAATAAAAAGAATGAAATGATACCAACAAGACAAGTTAGAGGGTGGCGAATATGCATTGATTATAGAAAATTAAACCTTGCCACAAGGAAAGATCATTTTCCACTCTCTTTTCTAGATCAAATGTTGGATAGACTGGTTGGGCATAAATACTTTTGTTTTCTGGATGGATATACTGGTTACCACCAAATTCAAATTGCTCCTGAGGATCAAGAGAAAACTATGTTTACCAGTCCTTATGGTATGTTTGTTTTTAGAAGAATGCTCTTTGGTTTATGTAATGCCCCTGCTACATTTTAGAGATGTATGATGGCTATTTTTTGTGATTTTAATTGAAAAAGAGATTGATTTTTTTATGGATGACTTTTCATTGTTTGGAATTTCACTTGAATCATGTTTAGAACACTATCTAAAGTTCTAAAACGATGTGAAGAAACTAATTTGGTCCTTAATTGGGAAAAATGCCAATTTATGGTAGCAAGAGGAATTGTTTTGGGACAACGGATTTCAGAAAAAATTTTAGAGGTAGATCCTGAAAAAATTCAAGTTATATTTAATTTACCTTACCCAACCAATGTAAGGGGAATTAGATGTTTTTTATGACATGCTGTATTCTACAGGCGTTACTTCAAAGATTTTTCAAAGATTACAAAACCTCTATGCCATTTACTAGAAAAGGATGCAATTTTTAATTTTGATGATGATTTCCATAAAGCCTTTGAAACATTAAAAGAAAAATTAATCACTGCACCTGTAATAATGTCACGAAATGAGGAAAAACCTTTTGAATTAATGTTTGATGCTAGTGATTACGCTATTGGTGTTGTTTTGGGTCAGAAATATGATAAAATTTTCAGAGTAATTTATTATGCTAGTAAAACTGTTAATAAAGCTCAAATTAATTATATCACTACTGAGAAAGAGTTATTAGCTATAGTATTTGCCTTTGATAAATTTCGATCATATTTAATTGGAACTAAATGTGTTGTGCATACTGATCATTCTGCTATCAAATACTTAATGAAGAAAAATGATGAAAAACCGAGACTTATAAGGTGAATTCTTCTTTTGCAAGAATTTGATTTTAAAATAATAGATAAGAAGGGTTCTGATAATCAAATTGCTGATCATTTGTCCAGGCTTGAAATTGAAAAATCTTTATGTGATATTGAAGAAATTAATGAACATTTTCCTGATGAAAAACTGTTCACTGTTAAAGAATGGAGTGTTCCGTGGTATGCAGACATAGTAAACTTTATTGTTAGTAATATTAGACCCTATGGTTTGACATATCATGAAAAGAAGAAATTTCTGTCTGATGCTAAGACTTATTTTTGGGATGACCCATTTTTATATAAACAAGGAAAGGATCTTATAATTTGAAGATGTGTACCTTTGGAAGAGACTTATGAAATTATTCAAAAATGTCATTATTCTGATTATGGGGGACATTTTGGAAGTGATAAAACTGCATAAAAAGTATTACAATCAGGATTTTATCGGCCTACAATTTTTAAGGATGTGAATGTTTATATTAAAAATTGTGATAGATGTCAGCGTGTAGGCAATATTTCTTGAAGAAATGAGATGCCTCTCAATTATATGTTGGTAGTTGAAATATTTGATGTTTGGGGATTAGATTTTATGGGACCATTTACACCATCTTTCGGACATATTTATATTTTAATAACAGTAGACTATGTTTCCAAATAGATTGAAGCTATTGCTTTACCTCGATGTGATGCTCAAAGTGTTGCAAAGTTCTTAGAAAGGAATATATTTTGTAGATTTGGAATACCAAGAGTAATCATAACTGATGGAGGAAGTCTTTTTAGAAATGCGATTATTAGGAAGTTAGCAAAGAAATATCATATTAATCATCGCATTGCTACTGCTTATCATCCGCAAACAAGTGGTTTGGTTGACTTATCCAATCATGAAATTAAAAGAATATTGGAAAAAATTATTAATCCAAATAGAAATGATTGGTCAATTAAACTGGATTATGCTTTGTGGGCCTACAGGACTGCTTATTGAACATCTATAGGAATGTCCCCATATAGGCTGATTTTTGGAAAAGCTTTTCATTTACCTTTTGAACTTGAGCATAAGGCTTATTGGGCTATTAAAGAGTTCAATTATAATTTGAAAGATGCTGATGAAAAAAGATTATTGCAATTGAATGAGCTTGAAGAAATAAGGAATGAATCTTATGAAAATGTTAAGATTTATAAGGAAAAGATGAAGTTATGGCATGATCGGAAGATTCTTACCAAAAATCTTGTACCAAGACAACAAGTTTTGTTGTATAATACTAGATTAAGAATATTTTCTGGAAAACTTAAGTCCAGGTGGATGGGTCCACTTATTGTGATAAAAGTTTATTCTTATGGACCTGTAGATATTCAAGATCCTAAGACTGGAAAATTATTTAAAGTTAACGGACATAGACTTAAACCATATTTTTCAGTCAATAAATCTAAATCTGATGATAATTTAATGTTGGGTCACTCAGAATGAGTTCTGGGTATGTCAGCCTGAAGTCATTAAAACAAGCTCTTCGTGGGAGGCAACCCATATTTATCAGTGTGTTTGCTTTATGTTTGTTTTGTGTGTTTCGTTTGATTTGTTTGGTTTTTTTTTATGTTTATAGTGGTAGTAATGTGGACTTTTTATACTTAAGTGGAGTTTATTTGACCTTAATTGTTGATTTGGAAAAGTCAAAATGAGAATTTGGACACTTAGCACCTGTGCTAAATTGTGCACTGGCGGCTAAGCACCGACTAGTTGGCGCTTAGGAGCCACATATATAAAAAAACGTGAAAAAATGTGAATTTAGAGCCTAGATCATGGGGGAGAAGTTGTGGGAGTTATTTAGGAGATTCTAAATGTGTTGGAGAATATTCTAGCATCTCCCAAGTCTATAAAAAGGTCCTGACTTAAGGAAAACACATACCCTAAGTCCTATTTTCATTTCTGAAGTCTAAGAAGAGAATTTTGAGCACCATGTCTTCCTGGGAGAATGAGATGAAGAAGAAGCAAGATTCTGATAAAAGTAAGTTCATTAGTGATAGTGCTAAGGAATTATTTAATGGATATCTGGCTGTTAGCATTCAAGGTATTGCAGAGATGATTGCAAAAATTGAAGCCCGAGTGACTTCAATGGAAGCAAAGATCAATGATATTACGTTACATCTGGAACACATGGGATGGCAACTCAAGATGCAATTCAATCATTCAAGGTATGTGGAAGAAATAAATAAGGCGATGTTTGTGAAGAACAAATGGATTGAAGAAGATGATATAAGAATGAACAATGATCGCCCGTTCTATCAAATTTATATTCCTGAAGGGTCAAATGAGAATAATAGTGGTCCTGGTTATGTTCCGCATAATGGAGAGTGGAATTAAAAGTGTTTTGTTTATATTTTTTTAGTTTCATATGTGTTATGCTAGTGTTCTTGTGAGTTCATGTTTGGTGTATTTAATGTTTTTATATATGCATGATGATGTGATGGGTACATCTTAGAGATGTACACTTATCAGTTTAAGATTATAGTGTCTTGTATTTTGAGAATTTTATCCTTTATGTTTGTTTTAATATAAGTTTGTGTTTTTGTGAAATTTGTATGGAATCAATGGATATTAAATTTTGATTTGGAGTATTAGAAGATTTGTGGGGAGAAATAATTATTTTGGTGTAATTAAGGGTAATTAACAGTGATTTAGTGCTTATACATTAATTATAAAAATTTGTGTATTGGCAGCTAAGCGCCAAAGTGCTGGCGCTTATGTGCCAGATTTCGCGGCTAAGTGCCGATAGTTCGCGCTTAGGCGCCAGTTCGCGAAAATTGATTCCTGAATGTAAAAAAACTGAAAATTGACATTGTCAACCACCCCATTTTCTTCAACATTTACTTTGCCATGAAAGAGGAGCCTAGGGTATCATATTGTGGATCATTTAAGTGCTGATCTCAAAAAAAATTGTTAGATTTGGATTCCTTGAGGTAAGAGCACTACTCATAAGTAAAAGTTTTTGATTTTCACCATGTATTTTGAGTACATTTTGGAAGATCTTAAAATCACTATTCATGGTGAAAATTTGAGGAAAAGTTTGATAAATTGCTTGGATTTATTGAAAATATCTTTTGGAAGATAATTTAGCAATTTTAGTTTGATTTTGGAATTTATGGTGAATTTTTTGTGAATTTTTAGAGATGGCTCCAATGTCAAAGCGTGCACGAGAGAAGACAAGGTTTGATTCTGACAAATTTGTTAGTTTAAGGGCTGAGGAACGATACGTCGATGCATTGCAATCACGTAAGTTGATTCCTGAGCGAGTGTTTAGTGAGCCAGGAGAGGTGATTGATGATATGATTGCAAGAAGAAACTAACAAAATTACTGTTGCTTCTCGGCTGTTTCTGTTGTTTCTGTGGTAAGAGAATTTTATGCAAATTTACCTGCTGCAGAGGAAAATCAGGTGATGGTTAGGAGGCATGAAGTAAACTTTTCTTCTGGTGCAATCAATACTTTTTATGGACTACCTCCTGACATGTTCTGTTTTTATTCTAACTATCAACCTTCGCAAGGAGAATTAGATGAGATTATGGAGTTTCTGACTGATGTAAGAGGATTATGGAAAATTACAAATGATAAAAGAGTGAACTTTCTTGCTTCCAAATTGAATGCCATTTCTAAGGCATAACATTATTTTATCTCATCTAAGTTGTGACCTTCAAGTCATACCAGTGAAGTGATGAGAGAAAGAGTGATGTTGAACCATTGTATTCAGCATGGGAAGCCAATTGATATTGGAAGCATAATTTTTTATTATGTTTTGAACTGTGTGAGACTAACCACGACTGCAGGTATGGGATTTCCTTCCTTGATTCATTCACTTTGTGAAAGATCTGGAGTGAAATTTGAAACCTAGGAAGAGGTACTTCAGCCATTGAGACAAATTACCAGTGTAAACGTTGGTGCTTACACTGTACATTTAGAGTTTGGTTGGAGAGGAGGATTTGGTAGGGCTTCTACTGCTTTTTCTTCTACTGCTTATGCTTCTCGTGCTACTACTTCACGTGCTTCGTCATCTACTGATTCACAGACTGGTTTATTAAGAAAGATTTTTAAAAAAGTGAGTCTTACTCGAGAGCATGTGAGAGATATGGATGGTAAGTTGGATAATGTTGAAAGATATATTGTAAAAAATGATGAATATGAGGAGAATTATCAACAATATTTGGATAGACTGATTAGAGGAGATCAGAGTGCTGAGATGCCACCACATCCATTTTATATACCTTATGTGCCATCCAGAGATTGGAACGAGCAAGATGATGATGATGATTAGGATGAAGAGTAGATGTATATTATTTGTTTTAGTTGTTGTATTGATGTGTTGTGTCACTGTGTACTTTATCTAGTATTTTGTTTGATGATTATGTTGTGATGTGAACCTTGATAGTATGCAGATTGTAGTTGTACTGTTTATCTGTTATGCATATTCAGGTATTGTTGTTGTTTTATTGTTGATTTATATGTTGCTGTGTGGTAGTGTGTAATAGTAAATGTTTTTATGTGTATATTATGTCAAAGTTTTTAGTAGTATGTATTTTTAATTTCAAAAACTGTTCGGAAAATATAAACCACTATTAGAAACTTCTACTTAGGAAAACTACATGTTTAAAATTCTTCAAATTCCACTATCATCTATTATCTGTATCAGTGTGTTATTTTAGTTGGTGTGTATTTGCTTTGAAACCCTCCACTACTGTAGAAGTCCTCTGAAATTTTTACTTTTCTTATTATTATAAAAAAAAGAAAAATGTTTTGAAAAACTAAATTTGATTTCATTTTACTCCTGCATTTAAATTGTTATACTTGCATATTAGGATATTAAAAATTCCTGCAAGCATGATATGTTAGTTTTTATTTCTCACCCATCTATCATTTCTTATGCTTAAATATTTTATCTTAATTAAAAATTTAAAGATTGGGGGGGATTTTAAAAATAAAGATTTTCAAAAACCTAAAATTTTATTTGATTCTCAAGAATACTTAAAAATAAATCTTATTTTTTATTGAGAACAATTATGTACATAAAGTTATATTAGGGGAACAAAATTTTGAATATAGAAAGGAATAAAAGAATTTAGTTAAAATTTATAGTAATCATGAAGAACATAAAGTTAAAATTTTCTTAATGAAGAAGTGTTAAATAAAGTTAAACTATCTTTACTAAGAAGTTTTGTATTTTTGGATAAATAGAAGATTTGACTTTTATTCTTCAAAGCTTAAATTTCTTTTATTGAAGAGTAATTTTTAGATACTATTATTATGATTTTTAAGTGAAAGATGTATATCTGATCATTATTTTAAATGGAAGGATGGAATTTAAAATCATTAAAGGTCTATCCAGATATAGTAATCCTTGTCTTATAAAAAAAAAGTGAAAAATATAGTATATGAAAAGGGAGGAGAAGCTTGAGGATTTAATGGCTTAATCAAAAATTTGTTTCATACCTAAAGTTTAAGATATAAGTTCAAAGAAAATCTAAAGCTTAAAGTTGTAATATAATAAGTAAAATTATTTTTCAAAAAAAGATTTTTATGTGAGAAAAATAAATGTTTGAGTCCTATAATTTGAAAATTCTACAAATATTTCTGAAATAGATAGAGACTTATATTTATCATTTTCTTTTACTTAAGTACTTTCTAATCTTTAAGTTGGTTTTAATTACTGAAATATTTCCTAAATTGGACTATTCCATTTCTAGAACAAAATTTTGTTATCTTCCTAAGAAACTCATTACATAATTTGCATGCTAAAATGTTTTATGAGATTAACTGTCACTTGAGGACAAATAACATTTTAAGTTTGGGGGATTTTGATACACCTAAAATATTTAGTATTTTTATGCACATTTTTATACCTATTTTTAATGATATTGCACTTTAATGGAAGGTATTTTGTGTTTTTCTTGCAGGTATGATGAAAATGGATGGTCATGATGAAAGGAGCAAAATTAGATCAAATTTGGAGCAAAGAAAAATGAAAAATAAAATATTTGGCACTGGCGGCTAAGCACCGCTGGGCCGGCGCTTAGCAGCCACAGTTTAAAATCGAGATTCAAATGGATTTGGTTCCAATTTCAAAGGGGATGGGATGCAACTCTTGGTGGAAACGTCCATAACTTCCTCTGGGCGGAAAGTTTGAATGAAGGGGTGCGTTCCTTGGTAGATACATCGAATCTGGAAACATTTTGAAGAGACACCAAGGAACCTTTTTGTTTACTATTTAAAGAGAGTCTTAGGAAAGATTTAGGGGAGGTAATTTGAGGAGACTCTTCCACTGCATTTTGAAGAGTACTTCCATTGTTCTTCAATTGCATTTTTAAAAGTTTTTATTTAGAGTAGGAGTAGAGAGTAGAAAGGAGAAAAGGGTTGGAGTGAAGTATTCTTCTTCCCACTTCTTTTCTTTCTTTTAGATTAGTTTTTATTGAAGTCTGAAGTCTGTATTCTGAGTCAACGGAGTTGTGAGACTTGCTCTGAGAAGTAGTTTAGCGAAGAGTCAAAGTTTCAGAGGAACTTCCTTAGTCTTGTGGAGATGATTTTCAGATAAGTGTTTACTTTTATTTAGTTTATTAATACTTATTTTCGTTAATAATTTTTCTTATCATTGTTTTTAATTTCAAATCAATGTGTTTTTATATTTTCTCAATGCATTCTGAGTAGTTTACTTTATCTTTTTCTTTCTTTAATGGAGAAGTAATTAATCTAAAGAGATTTGTTGTGGAAAGTATAAGTGTTTAAAAGTGGGAAGAAGTTATGAAAATTGATTCTAAAAACTTTGTTTACTTCTTAATTAGGCCTGTTAAGTTGTAAAATTTCTTAAGATTATGTAAGATCCAATGCGGCATTGTCTCAAAAAGTTAGTAAGAATCACAAAAAATTATATGGGTAAGAACTGTAGTCCATATAATTGAATGTAATATTAGAAGATACTTTTATAAAAGGGAGTAGAATTAGAGGATTCTAGAGTGACAGGCTAAAACCCCCTAATTTGGTTTGAAGTTTTGAGTTTTGTTATGAGAAGTTAGCCCCAGGTGGTGGGAATCGAGGGAACACTAGAGTGAGAGACAGGTATCTTCCCTGCCTAACCATGTTCAAAATAATATAAATTTCAAATTAACATATGTTCTTTATAGAACCAAGTAAGAGTAAAGAACACATTTGCTTTTATCTGTCACAACAAAAATTTGAATACTTCCACAAGAATACTTTAAAAATTATTACTACTTCATGAAAGGAAAGAAAAAGATATTCTAGTTAATAGTATTTTATATCCAGTGTTATTAGTTATTGTAATTTTAATTTCTTGTTTAGCATTTTATTAAGAAAATTTCAAAAGACATATCAACCTTCAAAACTTTTCAAAATCAAGACATACTTTTTTGAAAACAATTAAAGAAAGTAAGAAGATAATTTCTCTGATTCCTTTAAAGATTTCACATTTTCCCTGTGGGTTCGATATCTCGGGGCTTAATCAGAAAGTCCTACATTACTTGATAAACGATACGAATAGTTGTGTAGTATCCCATATTATAAAATCATTATTTTCATATCTTAAATCATCAGCGAACTTATATATAACGGTACCAAGTTTTTGGCGCCGTTGCACTTATATCTATCGGGGATCAAGTTTTTGGTGCCATTGCACTTATATCTATCGGGGATCATGGCGCCATAATTTTTTTTCACAATTTTGCTCCATTTTGCTCCTTTTTGCTCCGTATTCGTTCCTTTTTGCTTCTTTTCACTCTAGTCATCTAAAATCATCATACCTGCAGCAAATCATGAAAATTCCTTTCTTTAAAGTGCAATATCACCAAAAATGGGTAAAATTAGATAGCAAAAACTGTATATATTTTCAGTGCATCAGCTGTACCCGAGGCTGACCATACTGCTGAGGCTGACTGTACTATGGCGACTAACTGTTTTGCTACTCAGGCTGAATCCTCATTGGCTGTTTTCCTTTGTTGACCGTTTCCACTATGTCGGACCTCTTCTCGTAGGCTTTAGTCGATTTTATTTTTTCTGTCTATTCTGCAGGCTCCATATGCTTGACTTCTTTTTGTAAGTTGTTGTCTTTACTGAGTAGCTTTTCAAAGGACTTGATGGTGAGACCCTTAAGCATGAAGACTATTGAATCGTGGATACTCAAGAGCTGTATCTCGATCGTGTGCTGTTCTTGTAGCTGAGGCTCACATTTCATGCTTAAGTTTCTCCATCCTAGAATGTAGTCGACCAAATTCTCGTCGGACTTCTGCCGCTCAACTACGAGATCTCCTACAGTAACATGATGTCGGCCACCGGTGAATCTTTTCACAAATAGGTTTTCTATTTCTGCAAAGGTCTTTATTGACCCATTGGGAAGCTCAGCATACCATTTAAAAGCTGTTCCTGAGAGACTGCTGACAAACTAACGGAACAACAGAACTTCACTTCCTCCTGAGTTGCAGCAACTAGCTCTAAAATGTGCTATGTGCTGGTGAGGATTTTATGTTCTGTCAAACATCTTGAAAGTCGAGGGAACGAAGCCTTTAAGCTAAGGAACAACATCAAATTCCTCCGGGTAGGGTCTACCCTTTGAAACTTATGCACCACCTTTAGTCTGAGCTAAGGCCTCCAGAACTTTTTGTTCGACCATCTGTTTAATGACTTTTTCTGGAGGTTTCAGAGTCAAATTTCTTCATGGCGGTTCGTCTTCATTGGCTGAAGCAACCTCCCTTTTTTCATTGGCGATGTGTATAATCTCAGGCTGGTTGCCCACTGGAGAGTTGTTGGTCGTGGTCACGTAACTGTCCGCGGAGTGTAGCCATGGCTAATCTATTTGTCTCTTGTCAAGAAGATCCTCCGCAGCTCATCCGCAGTGTTCTCCTCACTAGGAGCTTCGCGCACAGATGTCGTGGACAGAGTTTCGATCATATTGAATTCTATTAATTCTTTGTCCAGGTAATCCGTTAGAAAATAATCTACGTCATTGATATCCAACCCTTGCTGTTTGGCTAACTTGAAAATTTCTGCCTAGAGCTTTCAAACTCTATCATCAACTGTTTTCTTCTTAGTTAGCTTTATATTTGTAGGTTTTCCTGTGCTATCACACTTTTCTGCAACTGATTCAGAAGCAATGGCGGCAATGACAATTGAAGGATCAGACTCATTATCCATTTTGCGGTCAGTAGACCTTCAAGAATGTACAAGTACAACACCTCTCGGTAATCACACTTTTCTTTTAAATGTCAATGTCTCTAGAGGAGGTGTCTTGGCGAGGACATCAGGTTGATGAGGGGAAGTGTGCTCCCTAGTGTGTACACCATGTACGAAGGAGAATACTCCACTCTTATTCTTTCTCTTTCGGGATTTCTAATGATCAGCGGTGGTTGGTACTCTTGGACCCAGCCGGGACTTGACTGACTTGCTTATAGAAGCATCATTTGTAGCATCTGTATCAACACGCTTTCCCAAACTCACTTAGATGGAAACTCAAATGGGTCTTTCCATTTCTAGAATTTTATCCTTGATTTCAGGGAATATTGCACATCCCATCCTTTTGAGAAGCTTGGCGATGGTACAACCCTCTATTTCAGACAACCTTCGTAGAAGGGTGTGGGCACGGGTGATAGATGTGGGCCTTCCTCTCACCTTATCATGACTATGTGAAGCTGGAAGCGTAGCAGTAATCCTGTGGAGGCTTTCGTCTCTAGTAGTGCCAACTGACGGGTGGAACATGATACCTCAAAGAAGAGGAGAGGTATCCGGTAAACTGAGTTCATCCTGTTGAGGAATCTCATCAAAAAACTGGCAGATCTGTGACCCGTGTTCTGGCAGCCCTGCGAATCCTGCGGTTACGATTTCTTCTTTGAGATTTGGTTAGTAGGGGACATCTAGAACTTGAGCCAAATTTGAAGATTGGCGGCGGAGCAAGGAAGGTGTCTTTAGAATTATCTTCTCGCAGAATCTCTTTCTCTTTGGTAGACGGGAAAGTAGGTGTAGTGACGGCGAAGCCGGTAACAGTAGAGGTGACAACTCTCCTCGGTACGGAGATGGTCAACCTAACGGGAGCGGTAGTTATCTTCACTTTCTTAGTAGAAGGGAAGTCTTTGTGGGAGTTTAGATTGAACTTAGCAGATGGTTCTTGAATTTCAGGAGTGGTAACTTTCATGACCACAAACAGAGCTTTTTCAAGTACGACTTCAAACTCACTGAAGTCGGCCCCAAATTGAATCATCGGCATTGCAAGACAGTCTTCGCGGGATGAAGGCAAGTTGCAGGAGAAAGTTAGTGTAGGGGCTGACATCCTTAACTGTCAGGTGAAGCATTCTGAAAGTTAGTGAGGGCCAAAAACCTTGTCATCACAGTGCAAACACTACGAAAAAAGTTGTTCTGTGGACTGGGAAAAACTTCATTTTATTTTATTATCTTTTAATTTTATTTTTTTTAGATTTTCATGTGTTGGTAAAAAGGAGTTTTAAGGTTTAAAGGAGAGTGGGTCAATCTTCTGAAGAAAGGATTAAACCCAAGAGGTACAGAAAGGAGGTGAAGCATGGGACCCCATCGGAGGTCCCTTTCAAAGTGCAGATTTCCCTAGCGAGATTTTTTCACTGACACACCTATTGGGGTTCCAAACCCACAAGATCAAAAGGAAAACCTTGGGACTCCTGAACCGTTCTGTTTAGGAGTGACTAAACAGACGGTCCTGAAATCCAGAGGAGTTGATCACACTTTCCCAAAGAAGAAATGGGTGATGTATGTCAACAGAAGTATGGTAAATTGGCCAAATTGGGTCATGTGGTAGTTGAGAGAAATGAAATTGTGACTATTTGGGATGTTTTGGAATTTATGGGAATTTTTCAAATTTTTGGAATTTTGGGCTAAGAGGGGCATTTTGGTCATTTTAAGGATTTTTTTTGGGAAATTTGGCAATTTTGGTTAATTTTGGTCAATTTAAGAGGTAGGGGGTATTTTGGAGTGATTTTTGGAGAAATATGGGTTTTTTGAGTGATTTTGGAAATTTTGGGGGATTTTAGGGTTTTGGCATTTTAAGTATTTTGGGAATTTTGGGTATTTTGGGGTAAAGGGGCTAGAAATTTGGAATGTTTAGGCAAATTGGGATTGGTTGAAGGTGAGTAGTATGGAATTGTTTAGATTGAGCCATGGAACAAGGCTCACCCTCTTTTTGTCCTCTATGTGTTGGTACTAGCCAAACCCTAGCCTGAGGCTAAAGGCTTGGGAAAACCACTTACATGAGTTTCCAAAGAGTTAGGGGATCAAAATGTGATGTGCTTTGTTTAGAGTTGTGAGTGTAGTGTAAGCTCCAAGCCTCTCGGGGTAGATCCTATGGCCTAACCACCTATAGGAGACTTCCCCTGGGCTTCCTTATGCTTGGTCTCTTCCTCCCAAAACTAGAGGTTAGGCCTTAAGCATATGGAAACTCCCAGTGTAGTGAGAAAAGTTCTAATTTCTATGGGGAGGGGTGCCATGACTAGTTTTCTAAGAAAAGTCACTGGGAAGACTAGATGTTAACCAAAAGTGAGGTCAACATCTGGTCAGCAGCAGAGGTCATACAGGACAGATGCACGACAGGGTCCAACAATGTTGGAAAGGCTATGAAGGAACTACTCCTTCAAGGACAACGCAGTAGGAAAGATGTCTAGGAATTTGATGAAGAAGCTTGAGTTCAGATTGCCAAAGCCGAAGAAGCCGGAAGAAGTGGACAAGAATGATCAGCCAAATGTTTACCCCTACCACAGGATGCCCGGACACACCATAAAAAGTTGCTTCAGTTTCAAGGATTGGCTCGAGCGGAATTACATAGAAGGAAATATGATAATACCGAAGGAATACTTAAAATTACCTGAAAGAGGTTTTTTAAAATTGATTTCAGCCGAGCCAATCTCTCCGATTGATCCTTATATTAGCAAAGGCAAATGGAGCATGTCGATCAAGTTTTTTCGATTCATATATATATATAGTTTTAAATAATTTTGAAAGTAGTGTTTTGATTTTTGAAAATACGAGACCAAAAAGATCCCATATCTTTAATAGTTTAAATAATCGAGCGCCGCACCATAAGCTATGCATCTATCTTGAGGAATAGACGCATTGCTTAAGAATGGGGCTCGATTAAATAAACTAGTATATTTATGACATCCGTTTGGTCTGCAAACCATTTTTTTATGTTGACTGGCAAGTTCCCCTATCAAATAGAAAAGATTAGATAGGGTTTATATTATCTGGGTTCTAAAGTTCCCTAAAGAGGCAAGCCCCTATAGTTAATTACATCCTAAATGACCGAAGTCACTTAAGAAAAATCTTGATAAAGATCAGTGGTTTCACTTTCAAGAATTTCAATGTTTAGGATTCAAACGGTTGGATTTTAGAAATTCAAAAAGGGAATGGATCAAATTTGGAATAGTTCTTTCGGGAATCTAAAGGAATAAGAGTAGGGGACATCATAGATTCGAAGCGAGCTTTGATGATCTCCCAACTAACCTATTGTTTGGCTTCAATTTGAGAGGATTATTAAAGGTTATAATCTTGCCAATTTTAATTAATTAGGACTTACACTTGTATGATATAATCACAAAAGTAGCCTAGAAGTTATGAGGGTTTAGGTCGTAATGAACAACAACCGCAGTTTCTTAAATGGGTTAGGGCTTAAATTGCATAATATGATTATGCAAATGCCTAAAGGGTGAAGTGAGACTTTATGTTGCCCTAGGAAAACTACCTTGAAGTCTTATGGCTTGGTTATTTATTAATTTAAGGTGACGAAGCTTTATTTTACAGTTGAAGATGTCCGTGCTGCCACCGCGCTTGCTCCAAGCTCCTTGTTGTTGCAAAAGGTTTAGTATAAGAAGTGAGAATCAAGAGATGATAGAAGTGTCATGGTTCAGAGGTCAAGTTTTCTAGTGTGTCAAATCTAATGTCTTAAGTTTTATTTGAGGAAATATTAAAGTTGATTAAGCGGAATCAGTTAAGATCCCACAGTTCCATTATCCCTGCACCACTATTTTCATAAGATTCACTTAGTCCAAATGAATTTGCTAAACTCAACTGAATGAGTTCTACACTTTCATCCAGACTGTGGGAAATCTCATTAGCAACACATAGGTTAACTCATATGAGGGATTCCCGATCATCCAATGAGACAATTTCATTTAGTTTTGATTTCAGTTTTATTTTGTTTGTGATTAAATTTTGAGGTGTTTAAACGTATTGGGTTCAATAACTTTCACAAGTCTATAAAATGGTGAGAAGTAAAGCATTTAATAAGTTGCAGAATGTAAATTGCATTAAACTTAAATGTGCACCTGAAGGTCTTCACATCATTTCCAACTGCACTTAAAATGCATATTAGGACATTTAAATATTTGAAAGAAACCCCTGGGTAAAGCTAAGGGAAGGTTCCGGTTGTCTAACAAATCCTAATCCTATCACTACTGAATTCGTAAGGTGTGTTGGGGATGATTTTCTTCATCAAAGAACAATGAAATTCAATTGTTCTTCTAAAACATCCCATTGGATTGAGAAAATGATTGGGACGGGTCCTGAACATCTTTTCAATGCTTCTGTTATTGTTTTGAGTCCAAATGAATTTTGTTATGTAGATAAATTGATCATCTAGGGTTTAGTTCAGTTTTGGTTCTTACTCAGCGAACATGAATGTTTGATTATCTGATGATTAAAGTGACATTTCATTTGACACTTCATTTAGGAGTTATAAGGATGGTGGCCTTTAGGGGAAAGTTAGTCTATTGAAGAACTTAACCATTCTTATTTGAAGTTGAATTAATGATTTAGAATGATTCAATTTAGTTATAAAGTTTTAGTTGATTTTCAATTATTTTAAATTATCTTGGAAAAAAGTGTTTAAATTATTTTAGTTCAATTAAATTAATTTTAATGTTTTAAATTGTTTTAACTTAATTATAATATTTCAGATTAAATTTAATATTTTAAATTGTTTTAATTTAATCATGATGTTTTAAATTGATTTTAATATTTTGGATTTTCTTTTTTTTTTTTAATTTTAATCATAACTTATTTCAAATTAATCTTAGTATTTTAAATTTGTTTTAGTTTAGTTTTAAATTATTTCAAATTAATTTTAATATTTTAAATTTGTTTTAATTAAATTTTAAATTATTTCAAATTAATTTTAATGTTTTAAATTGTTGTAATTTAACCATAAGATTTCAAGATTATCCTTTTTAGTTCTTAATTTCAATCATCATTTTATGGCTTCATTAGTAAAACTTAGATAGTATTGGATCAATTTATTAGTTAGGGGTTCAATTTAGAGAATTAAAATCTTTCCATGTCACACCCCCTAACCTTAACAACTTATGCTTTAGTTAACTTCCAAAGCTTAATGATTTAATTAATTTAAATTTCTTATTTAACATTAAAGGTGATTAATGGGTTTCTACCCCTTAATTCCTTATGTTTAAATCATCCTAGGGGAAAATTAAGATCAAACATTTTGCCTTCCCCTTTGGTTAAGCCTAAATATTAGTTAAGGTTAAGGTTCCTTAAATACCCTTATGCCCTCTTAAGTTATTCATATCATAATTTACTAAATTAAGCCCAAATGAATTTGAAATTTTTATGTCACCTCTCCCATATATTAATTAAGACATCTGAGGAGAAAAATGTGATTTTTTTATTTTTAATTAAATTTGTATAATTATTTTGATGGAAAAGAGGGATTTTCAATGAAAATTTAACAACATGACCAAGGTGAAATTTATACCCCTAATAAAATTATGGAAGGATTCTACTGACTAGAGGACCATTTGGACCAATTTTGGTGATTTTTTGAATTTTAATTTATTTAATATAATTATTTTAATTTTTTTAGTATTAAATAATTATAAAATAAAATTAAAGGGAAAATTAGATTTTATATTTTTCCTAAATCTATCTAAGCTCAAGGAACTCAGAAAAATACATTTTATATTTTTTTATGTTTTTCTTTGATTTGATAAAATTATTTTAGTGAAATGTTTGAAAAATCCATTTATAAATATTAAATGTTACCTTAAGCCTTCAAAATTTAATATCTCTACTTAGAGACTTAGGCAAAATATTTTGTTGGTTCCCAAGTGATTAGGAGGCCAAATGTGACATTTTAGTGAATTTTAATATTTTTATGATTTTTATGGATGGTTGCGTTAGGTAGTCGACAGCCAGCGTTAAACTTGTCAAAAAAAAATCATGAAATGAATCCTTTTGATCATTGTGTAAGTGCTAGGGCGTCCCCTAGAAGCGACGTGCTGTATGGCCTGAATACAGTGGAAAGTTTGCAAGGGACGCTACACCGGCGCCCAGGTGTAGTGTCAAGTAAGCAAGTGTTCCCACATTACGGACGGATGCTGGTAAATAAGTTAGTCCATGATACTAGTATTAGGATAGGATCTTGGAATATAGGTACTCTCAATGGTAAATTAATGGAATTGGTTGATATTATGATCCATAGAAAGATAAATATCTTATGTATTCAAGAAACTAAATGGGTTGGAGAAAAAGCTAAGGAGATTGATAACTTAGGTTTTAAACTATTGTATTCTGGTAAGAGTCGTACGAGAAACGGTGTAGGTGTAATTATAGATAAGAGTTTGAAAGATAATGTTGTTAAAATTAATAGAGTTGGAGATAGAATTATAGTACTTAAGAGTATTATTGATACTAAGATTTTTAATATTATAAGTGTTTATGCTCCTCAAGTTAGTTTAGATATAGGCTTTAAAGATAAATTCTGGAATGATTTAGAAGACTTAATGCACTTGATACCCCTTGAAGAAAAATTTTTATTGGAGGAGATTTAAATGGACATGTCGGTAGAGTGGTAGAAGATTTCAGAAATATTCATGGTGGCTACGGTTATGGAGCGATTGATGAAGAAGGTAGATCCATTTTAGATTTTGCTTTAGCGTATGATATGATTATTACTAATACTTTATTCAAGAAAAGAGATGAGCATCTTATTACTTATAAGAATGAATCTAATAAAACACAAATTGATTATTTTCTTATGAGAAGAAGAGATCGTCGAGATTGTAAGGATTGTAAGGTCATTCCAAGTGAGGAATTAAGTACCCAACATCGATTATTAGTTCTAGATTTTAAGATGAAGAGTTGTAAAATAAAGAATACTAGGATTCAACATCGTGGAATAAGATGGGGGCACCTAAAAGATACAAATAAAATTATTTTTATGAGTAAAATTCAAGATTTAAATATTTGGGATGTCCATGAAGATGCGAATGCTATGTGGGAAAAATTAACTAATAATGTTAAACAAGTGGCTAATAATGTACTTGAAGAATCAAAAGAAAAAGTTTCTATAAATAAAAATAGTTGGTGGTGGAATAAAAATGTACAAGAAAAGATAAAATATAAGAAGTTATGTTAAAAAATTTGGTTTAATTGTAAAAGCGTAGAGAACTGGGAAAAATATAAAACGGCCCACAGGGAGTCTAAAAGAATAATCTGTGACGCTAAAAATTTTGCTTTTAGTGATCTTTATAACATGTTAGATACTAAGAACGATGAAAAATATATGTATAAACTAGCCAAATAAAGAGAAAAGAAAAGTAAAGATTTAACTCAAGTAAAGTGTATTAAAGGTGAAAATCAAAAAGTGCTTTTCTTAGAAAAAGATATTCAACATAGGTGGGTGAGTTATTTTGATAAACTTTTTAGTGAAGATGCTGAAAGTACGATCGACCTTAGTGATCTTACTATCGTTAATAATAATAAAACTTTTCATTTTTACCGTCGCATTAGTAAAAAAGAAGTTGATGAGGCCTTAAAGAAAACCAAGAGGGGAAAGTCTGTAGGACCTGATGATATCCCAATTAGAGTGTGGAAATGTTTAGGTGATTTCGGGGTTTCCTGGCTTACAAAACCTTTTAATATTATTTTAAAAACTAAAAAGATGCCTGAGGAGTGGAGAAAGAGCATTTTGGTCCCCATTTTTAAGAATAAAGGAGATGCACAAGAGTGTGCAAATTATAGAGGAATTAAATTGATGTCTCATACTTTAAAATTATGGGAGAGGGTAATTGAACATAGGTTAAGACATATTACTAAGGTTTCTCATAATCAATTTGGTTTTATGTCGGGCAGGTCTACCATGGAAGCTATACATTTATTGAGAGGTTTGATGGAGAAGTACAAAGATAATAAGGAGGATCTACATTTGATTTTTATTGATTTAGAAAAAGCTTACAATAAGGTTCCTAGAGATGTTCTTTGGAGAGTCCCTGAGAAGAAAGGTGTTGATATGATTTATATTCAGGTCATTAAAGATATGTATGCTAGAGCTGTTAGAACTGAAGGAGGATTGACCAAATATTTTACTATTTTTGTTGGTTTACATCAAGGATCGGTTTTAAGCCCATATCTTTTTGCTTTATTTATGGATGGTCTTACTGGGCATTTACAAGAGGATGTACCTTGGTGTATGCTTTTTGCTGATGATATCCTCTTTGTGGATAAGACAAGAGAAAAAGTCCAGGAAAAACTTGAATTATGGAGGTCTACATTGGAGTCTAAAGGTCTTCGTTTGAGTAGAACTAAAACAGAATACATGGAAAGTAATTTTAGTAATAATAGGTCTAGTGACATAAGTGTAACTTTGGGTGATCAAATTATTAAAAGATGTGAACGATTTAGATATCTCGGGTCCATTGTTCAAAGCGATGGTGATATAGATGGGGATGTTAATAGTAGAATTCAGGTTGGTTGGTTGAAGTAGAGGAATGCGTCCGTCCTATTGTGTGATAGAAAAGTACCGCTTAGACTGAAAGGAATATTTTATAAGATGGTGGTGAGACCTTCAATGCTCTATGGTGCTGAATGTTGGCCTTTAAAAGAGAAGCATAATGTTAAGCTAAGTGTTGCCGAGATGAGAATGATTAGGTGGATGAGTGGCTTTACACTTAGAGACAAAATGTGAAATGAATATATCCGTAATAGGGTTGGTGTTGCACCAGTGACGGATAAAATTAGAGAGAGTCTCCTTAGATGGTTTGGTCACATTAAACGTCGACCACCTGATGATCTGATTAGGAGAGTAGATGTTTTAAATACAACTTGTGTTAAGAAAGGCAGAGGTAGACCTAAGAAAACTTGGGCTTATTGCATAAAAAATGATCTTAATTTATTAGAATTAAATGAAAATTTGACACTAAAGAGGACGCAATGGAGAAAAAGGATTCATGTAGCCGACCCCACTTAGTGGGATTAAGGCTTTGTTGTTGTTGTTGTTGCATGATTTTTATGATTTTTAATTATCTAAATATTTAAAAATAGGTTAAAAATAAAAAAAATTATGAAAATCCCAATTTTAATTTTCCTAGACTCCCCTGATCATAGAGAACTCCCAAAATTAATTTGGTGAATTTTTTATTTATATTTTGGGTTTTATGAATTTTTTAATTTTAAATATGGCCATGTTACTTAAACAATTCATTTAGTGGGTTAAATCAACTCCAATTGCTTCAAAATTTTTATGCGAGGTTTTCCTAATCCTAAGACACAGTGGAGAGTTAATTTCATGTCACTTTGATGTGTGGTGGCTCGAAATTAATTTAAGTTCAATTCTAAGTGTTTGATCCCATTAGAGTTATTTTTAGTGAATTAAGTCAAGAAATAATTTTCTTAGGGCCCTCTGGTCATAAGAAAGCTACTCTAATTTTTCTTGATTTTTCTAATCAATATGCTAATTATAATAATTAATTAATCAAGAAAATAGACATGCACTTGAAGATAGAGATCTCCTCAAAGAGATCTCTTATGATCTTGGAAAAATCAGGAAAGATCCCCAAAGATATATATAATAGCATGCCAAAATTTCAAGTTTTGGTGAAACTCCTACATGCATGAAGAATTGAACGATTGAAAACACTATTTAATTAATTCAAAATAAAATACACATCCAATAAATATGAAATAACTTCCACAGTATTCTCCTCCGCTCATTGAGCAAGTGAGTATTTTTATTTTATTTTTTAAAATTTTTCTTTGAAAAGTTATGAATATTTGAAGTTAGAGAGTTAAATTAAATTAAAAAATCCTTAATTTCTTCACTTAGCCACCTCATCCTCGTTCGAATAGAACACGCTACATTTTTCTTTGTCTGAATGGCTGGCGATTTTCCATTTGGGCAGGAAGTTCACAGACCAAGCTCCCATCTGACACGATCTATGTCGTCCTCCGATACACGAGCGATCGGACGACTGTTGCCTATCTTCTCCAATAGTTATTCACTCGAAACCGTCTACCTTCAAACCTTAATATCTCACTCGATTCTTAACAAAATTAAGTGATTTTTTTAAAATGATCTTCTAATATAGTAGCACAGATTTATACGGTGTTGATATACTTAAAGCAAGTGAATATTTATGGAAAATTAAAATAAGCTCAGTTAGGGTGTGAAATTTTGATACCTTTGTCCAAGAGGTGAGGCCTCGATTGGAAACAGTTGGGTTGAGCTTAGAATTGCTAGAAGGAGCTTTGGGAGAAATTTGGTGGCGTCTCCCAAGGTAGATTTTGCATCCCTTAATTTTGGCCATGAGAGGTGAGTATAAATAGAGTAGCTTGGGAGACCACGAGGGTTGGTTAGTGGGTTCAAAATGTGTGCTTAGGTGGAGGGCAGGTCAGATCTTGGTTGTGGTTACATCCAATGGGTACTTGGTGGTTCCATGGTGGAGATTCAAAAGGCATTTGGAGTTTGGGTTAAAGTGGGTTGACATAGGTTTAACCCTTGGTCCCTTGGCTAAAACCTTTCCTAAAGTGTTTAGAGTGCAGGGTTTGGTTCTAAAGAGGATTTGGGTGAGGTCTATTTGCTGCCATGGTTGTTTGGGAAAGGATTTAAATGCTTGAAGTGGAGGAACACCAAGTAAATGGGAGAGGAGGAAGAGTCACTTCCCCGATGCCATTTTGGAAAAAATTGACCTTTGATGGTCATGTAAGGGTCCATGGGTCATGTCATGATGCACATGAGCTATGAGAATGTTTCGTGCAAAAGGAGATAAAAATTTGCATGAGTTTTGGGATTTTATGCAAACATGCCTAATTTGGTTAATGAGCCATGTATGAATGCTTGAGTTGGACGTAATGCCATGAAATGGTAAATTAAATGCCATGGAATGTTGAAGGGGAAGAAATGTGTCATATGGGCTCAAAATTGGGCTTTTGAAAATTTTGAAATGAGCTTTTAGGAATGCATAAGGAGGTGGGCCTTTAACATGCCAATGCAAATTTGGATTTCTGAAATTAATCATAGGGTGGTTAAATTGGATTGGGTTTGGTTGAAATTGGGTTTAGACTTGTTAAATTTTTATTAAGTGAAATTTTCAGAAATGATTGACCATAAGGTTTAATTTGGAGAAATTGGGCCTTTTTTGGTCAAAATTGGGGATTTTGATTTCAAAGGAATTTGGGTGAGATTTTGGTTAAACTTTTGGTCAAACAAATGTGTTATGAAGAGTTTGGATCAAATTTGGGGTGATTTGGAGTTTAATTGGACTTAATTTGGGCATTTTAAGTGTATGGTCAAATTCGGTCAAATTGGGCTAACTTGAGTTAAGGTTGGGTTAATGTTGGGTCACGTGCAAATTTAATGTTGCAAAATGTTTATGGGGTTGTGAAAAATAGTTTAGGATTGAAATTTGGGGTAATTGGTTGACATTGCGTCAATTTAGGGATTTTGGTTCATTAAGATAAAATTGGGGATTTTGGATTCAAGTAGATCTGAATTCAAATGTGGATCAAATTGGACTTGGATTTAGTTTTTATTTATATTGGAGATGTTGAGTTGAAGTTTGGAATTGAAATTGGGCAAGATTGGGGTCAATTGGGTAGACATTGGGTTTAATTTGGGCATTTTTGGGTTAAATAGGTCAAATTGGGGCTTTTGGTTAAATTGGGTTAAATTAATATAATTAGGGCATGTGGTAGTTGAAGAAAATGATAATGGGAATATGTGAGTGATTTTGTAATTTTTTGGGAATTTTAAAAAATTTTGGAATTTTGAGCCAAGAGGGACATTTTGGTAATTTTACTAGTTTTGGTGGAATTTTTGGGAAATTTGGGATTAATTGATCAGTTTTTTGTTGTGAGGAAAACTTTAAAATGATCTTTGGGGAGATTTGGGTAATTTGGGGAATTTTTGGTGATTTGGTGGTTATAGGGGCAACTTAGGTAAATTTGGGTAAGTTTAGGGGCCCGAGGTCAGAAATTGAAATTTTGGAAATAATGAAAGTAGCTTCAAAGGGAGAAATATGGGACCATTTTGGTGGATTCAAGATTGAGTAGAAATGGTTTGGAATGGAATTAGGCTTTAGGAGCATGACTATGGGTCTTAACCAAGTCCCATCACTTTATGAACCTTCCATATTGATCCTAGCTATCTGAATCAAAGACCAGTGGCTTTGGTTCAATCATGTGAGTTTATCAAAGGTTAGAAGGGAAAGATTTTGAGGTTTGGGTCAAATTGCTTGGGGGTGTGTGTGTTTGCAGGAGAAGCTTAAGTCACTCAAGGTTACCCTAAGTCCAAACATTCTTATAGGAACCCACTATTGGCTCTCCATATTGTGGTTTTAACCTTCCAAGATGATTTTGAGGTTTGTGACCATCCATATAGGATTCCAAGAGGAGTTAAGAAGAGGTTGAAAGTTTATAAATTGTGAGTTCCAACTCTAGTCTTTTAGGATAGCCTAAGAGAAGTCCTATGGCTTGATCTTAAGCACTAAGAGGAAGATTAGACCTCACCCAAAAATGAGGTCAACAAATGGACTGCTAATAGGTGTGGTATGCTTACCAAGCACACCGAGTGTATTGGCATTGACCGTCGAGATAAACATAAACCTACACAACTCACCGAGCTAACATACTCAGGACAGAACACAGAAAATTAGTGAGAAAGCATCCGCTGGGGATCAAATTCTTCACCAAAGATTTTAGAACTCTCGCAGAGGATGAAGGAGGTGAGTTTTAAAATTAAGAGTTGCAAATTTCTCAAATTTCAACTTTCAAATTTTGATTTGATTTACTTTGCTTTTCTTTTGACTTCAATTTCAAGTTGGATTTTGATTTCGATTTTAGTTTCAATTTCAATTTCAATTTTATGCAAAGAAGAGAGTAGGGCGAAGGTCCACCCGAATGCATATGTATGCTGAGAAGAAAGTAGGACTAATCATATTCCAAATGTGTATGCTGAGAAAGAATAAGATGGAGCCTATCCTAAATGTGCTGAGGAAGAATAGGACAAAGCTTATGTGCTGAGGAAGAATAGGACAAAGCCTATCCAAAATGTAGAGTGCTTTAATTTCAATTTTGTGCTGAGACGGTAAAATATTAAGATTGGGAGTAGGACTGTGCCTATCCCGAATGCTGAGAATTGCTAAAAATGCTGAGAGCTGAGATTGTTAAGAATGTTGAGTTTGCTGAGGATGCTAAGATTGATGAGATTGTTAAGAATGCTGAGATTGATGAGTGATGGGATTGCTGAGATTGCTGAGATTACTGAGTGCTAAGATTACTGAGAATGTTGAGTTTGTTAAAAATGCTGAGTTTTGAGATTGCCGAGAATGATGAGAATGCTGAGAATGTCGACTTCTGAGATTGCTGAGATTGCATTTATGTAGAGATTAGAGAAATTTTGCTGAGGTTCATGATGAATTTTTACTGAGATTCAGTTTATGCAGAGAGTATGAAGAATTTTGATGAGATGTATTTATGCATAAATTGAGAGAAATTTTGCTGAGATTTGACTCATGCTGGGATTGAGTGTTGGGATTGAGAAAGATTTTGTTGATATTTGAGAATGCAGAGATTTGTAGAAATTTATAAAGGAAGAGCTTGAAGAATTTTTACTAAGATTTATGGATGCAGAGATTGCGAAAATAATTTGTAAAGTGAAGAGAATGTTCGTTGAAGTTAATGCAGTGTTGAATTTTATTGAAATGCTTATGCAGAATTTTTTTGAAAATTTATGAGGTGAAGAGTTTTATTTTGATGTTGACTTTTATCATTTTTTTATTTGATGCAGAGTTTTTATTTTGATGCATTTTTTTAGTATATGGACCCATCTTTAGATAAGTGGGGCATCAGTGCTTCATAGGACAAGAATTTGTCTTTGAAACATCACGATGCACAATACATCTGGGATATGGTCCACTGACTGAAAGCAAATTTTAGAGAATATCCTCACTCTTTAAGTAGCTATCGGAATTATATTATTTCAAGCACCTATAAAGATGTGTTATCTCTAAGGACGTCGCATTTGAAGAGGGCACAACTTTGTAACTTCGTTCATAGCAGTTATCATTTGATTTTGCCACTGATTTCGTAAAGGATGTTCACACTGTCTTCAAGAAATTGCACCGATGTTCTTTGAATTAACAGTGGAGTTATATTTGCTGGTTACTTTAGGGTTGAACTTCCACCAATTACTAATATTACAGGACCCTCTTTAATTTCCTTCTTTCCGAGCCTATGCAGATTTCAAAATTTATGTTCAGGTGATGAAAATATCTTTCATTGTTTAATGATATTTCTGAGCCAATTAATGACCGACCAAAAGGCATAAAATTACTTGACTCTTTTCAAAGCATAATATCGGAAGAATCTTCTTAAGGTAGTATTTCAAGTTTTATTAATCAAGGGAGGATTAAGACATCAATTTTTAGTTATATGCCTGCCTCAAGCTTGTTCTCAGGGAGTCTTCTTATTTCCCTCTTTTCTTTTTTTCTTGTTTTTTTTTTCATTGAGGATTACTTTATCTGGAGGAGCACATGTTAAAGATTCTGAATGCCTAAAATGGGACACCAATTTTTGATTTTGTGCTCACCTCAAGCTTCTCCTCAGTTGGATCTTCACAGAAAAGTTTTCCCTTCTTTTTTTTTTCTTTATTTTACTCCTTTCGTTTTCTGAGAATTACTGCATCTGGTAAGGCATATTTATGTTAAATATTTTGAATGTCAAAACTCCCCTAATTAATAATTTTGAAATGTTCCCTATCATGAATCCTGTGATATTATAACCTATTCAAAAGTCTGGACCCAGTCACATGGGAAAAAATTAAAAGGCTCATGATATCTCGAGTTAATTACTCGTATTTCAACCACACTATTTCATTTCAGAATTTACTTATGACCAAGTCTGAATTCCTTAAAGTAAACGACTCAGCTATTAGGGCATTATTTTCATTCTTCTCAAAAGCCATATTCTTATCAAGATATCCATTTTTTTTTCTTTTGAGTTGATGAGCTTTCCAAATTTTGAACAATTTTGGACAACAACAAACTCCTTTTCTTTCATTCATTGTGGTGGGAGGAATGGAACAGACTAACATTAATCCAGCTAATGTCCCTTTACACTGATTGTAGTAATCCAAAGATAAACCCTACTTTCTCTTAATAGAGGTAACATCTCGAACTTTACATTATAGCCTACACTGAAACTGCCTAGATCTGGTTCGTTCTTTTCCTTTGAAGCTTTCACATGCACCGTGTCATTCGACATCAGCTGCGTAGGAATCAATCGAAAAAACTGGATCGACCAAAATCATATTGATAAAACCTCTTTAAGATTATCTCAAATATTCTTTCGGGATCGTTATGTTCCCCTTATTAAAGTTCTTCTTGAGCCATTTTTTTAAGCTGATTCAATTATCTATGGTGTGCCCAAGCAGTCTGTGATATAGGAAATATCTAGGGTGATCATTTTTATCAACCTCATCTGGCTTCTTTGGCTAAGGCAATCTGAACTCAGGCCTCTTAATCAAGTTTTGAAACATCTTTGCCATTGCCTCATCTTTGAAAGAATATACTCTGCTTAGTTTCTTGGCCGTAGACGAACCCTATCTTCCATCCATCCAGAGTGACCACTGTTGAGAAGACTGCTGATAGTACTATTGTTGACGCTGTTTAATCTGGATTTGCATTGGCTGCTTGTCTTTATCCACCACTACCACTGTCTCGGACTCCTCGAATGTCTTGACCGGCTCTAGCTTTTCAGACTTTTCTGGAAAACCCAACTGTTTGACTTCCTTTTGCAAGCTTCCAGCTTTGCTAAGTAGTTTCTCAAATGTTTTGACTGTGAATCCTTTGAGGAGAAATGCAATTGGTCCGTGGATGCTCTTTAGAAGGATTTCAACTGCATGTTGCTCTTAGAGCTGTGGCTCACACTTTAGGCTCAAATTTCTCCATCGCAAAATGTAGTCTAGCAATATTTTGGATGGCTTATGTCGCTCCACCACAAGATAACTGACGATGATATGATGATTAGCTCCAGCGAACCGTTTAATGAAGAGATCTTTAATTTCTGCAAATATTTTCACTGAACCATTTGGCAGCTCTGCGTACCAGTCAAAAGCAACTCCCGAAAGGCTATTCACAAATTGACAACACAACAATGCATCACTACCCCCCACGTTGCAGCAGCTTGCTCGAAAGTGTGCATCACCATCGAAATTCTTGAGCTGAGGTGATACGAAACCTCTGGGATATTGGATAGCATCAAACGCTTCAGGGTACAGTCTACCCTTCAGAATTGATGTTCCTTCTTTAAAATGAGTCAGGTCTTCTCTCACCTACTGTTCCACCATTTGTTTAATGTCTTTTTCTGATATCTGACCCTGAACTGAATCCCTCTTCTATTGTACATTAGCCATGAACTCCCTTCTTTCATCTGTAAGATGAATGGTCTCTGTTTGGTATGTTTCTGGAGTTGTCATTCACAGTGATTGTGAGATTTCTTGAATCGTGGCAATAGCGGCCATCACTTCTTCTAGTTGCTTCTTCAAATGGTTGATTTGTTCATTACGTTGTCGAATGGCCCTTTGCCAATTTTCTGTGGCGTTCTCTTCACCAAAAGGCGAAGTATTGTGGCTTAATTCTTGACGATGTTGATTTCTGCAAATTAACCTTCCATGTAATCTGTCTGGTCGTGATCTTCATCTTCAGTATCTCCTTTCTACTCTTTAGACATTTGTGCAATGTTAGCTCGAAGCTTTTCCAAGGCAGACTTAATTGACTTTCCTTTAATAACTTTGAGGTCAACCGGAGATTTTCTAGAAACATCACTTATTTCTTCGAGCACCGGTGATGTTGTGTAGAAGCCAAATGAATCATCTGAAATTGCATTTACAAAACCTTTTTCAGGTTCTTTTAAATACTATTTCGGGATCACCACCCTTCCAATTTTAAAATTTTCCTCGAGCCAATCCATGATGCTGAAGCAGTCTTCTATTGTGTGGCCAAGCAATTGGTGGTATGGATAGTATTGAGGGTGATCCTCCTTGCCGGCCTCCTCTGGCTTCTTTGGCTCAGGTAGTCTGATTTCTGAACTTAGAAGTAAGTCACGTAATATCTTTGACACTAACTCCATTTTGAATGGATATTCCTTACTTAATCGTTGACTCATTGTTGCTCTATCTGTAAGAGACGGTCTTTTCTGTGCCTTTGTCAATGCATGAACTTTGAATTGGACCCAATATTGATTCTAGAAAATAAGACCCAGTCCGGAACTGATTTCACAACGCACCTCACACACAGACACACCTATTGGGGGTCTACCTCGCCTCTTTGGAGAGGTGGGAAGATTCCAGAACCTCTCTGTTTAAGGGTGTTTAAACAGTGGCTCCAGAATCCAAAAAAGAGTTGACTATACTCGCTCGAGATAGAAATGAGCGAGGTATGCTAATAGAAGGAATTGTAGTTTGGTCCACAAGGGGAAACTCTCTACCGGTTTATGAAAGTAAAACCATCTCATCAAAATGGAGAGAGGAACTAATCCCCATCAGAGTCGCCAGAAATTGTTAATCGATTTTTTTTTTATTCGGATTTAATTTAAGTGTGTGTGTGTGTGTGTGTGTGTGTGTATATATATATATATATATATATATATATATATATATATATATATATATATATATATATATATATATTACCAAAAAACCAAAAATATTATTTAAGAAAGCTGTCTTACATCTAACATGTGGGATTGCAATTAAATCCCCATGCAAAAGAGAACTAAATAAAGGAAAGGAAGAGTAATTGGCACTATAAATAACATCATGAGAAGAAGAAGCCTTGGTTGCTAGCCAATTAGCAGGTTGATTTCCCTCCCTATAAGTATGGCTCCATAGAATTGTGATAGATGAAGAGAGAAGGTTAATTTTGTTCAGCCAAATTTGAAGAAACCAAGGTACATCAACTTGAGACAATATGATTTGTAATAAATACAGAGAATCCATTTCCAAGTGAACAAAATGATGATGTTGCATAATAGCAATTTTTAAACCCCAAAAGGCAGACAATTGCTTCGACTTCCAAAGCATTAAATGCGATAATAGGTGCTGAGAAAAACCATATACAATGTCCTTTATAATTTACGCATAGGCCTCCAATACCAGTCGAAGAAGTTACGAAGCTCCCATCAATATTAATTTTAAGCCATGGATTCTTAGGTGGTCTCCATATAACAAGAATAACTTTGTTTTTGATGCCTTGAGTTGAAGAAAGAACGAGTACTGAATCTTACTAAGAAAAGTAATACAATTTCGATGACAAGATCAAAAGAGAACACCTTATTATTGAAAATTAAATCATTCCTGGCTAGCCATAAAAACCAAAAAATCACAAAAGGGATGAAATAATAAGGAGAAGTTTTCCAATTTGCCCGACAAGCCTTAATAGAACTCCAAGGAGATAAGCGAGTTTGCAATCCCATAACGACTAACACACCTTTCCATACCTCTTGTGCCCAGCTGCAATGTAAAAAGATATGCCCAATGGTCTCTTCATCACAATGACACAAATGACACTCGGATGGACCTCTAAGTCCTTTAAGTTTAAGAATATCATCTCGTTGGCAGCATCTCTTTAAACAATTTCCAACGGAAAAAGGACATAGAAGGTGTGATGTATTTATTCCAAAGTTTAGCACCCTGATCATTTTTTTGCCAATTAAAAGAGGTTTGATAAATGAATTTAGATAAACTATAATTATGCGGCTTTTTGACAATCGATCTATCTTTTTTTCCAATATGAAAAGGAGTATTTAAGATCATATTATGAAAATGCGTAGGACATATTCTTGAAATTTATGCAAATTCCAAATGCCATCACTCCAACGATCGACAATGTGTCGAATAGGAAAATTTGGATTAAAATGTGCTTGAAAGGACTCATTAAACGACCAATTATCAAACCGAAGCTAATTTGACCATTACCTATTTCCCATGTGAACATCTTTTCAGCATGGAATCTAACTTTAAGTAGCTCCTTCCAGTTTTTAGAATCTCCGGGTTTAAGGTTGACTTGAGAAGGATGATTGTTAAGACAATATTTAGCATGCATAAATCTTGCCCACAATGACTTTTGTGCTATGAAGTTAATCCATTGCTTGCAGTAGAATGTAAAGCTGAGATGCTGAAAGCTTTTAAAACCTAAGCCACCACAATCAAGAGGCTTACATAACTTCTCCCAATTGGTCCAATGCATTTGCTTATGTTGTCCTTCCCAAACAAATTTATTAAACATAATAGAAAGCATTTTACGTGTACTCTTCTTCATTTTTATCATCTGCATTATATAAAGAGGAAATGCGGTTAACACACTCTTTAAAAGTGTTAATCTTCCACCATTGGATAAAAAAGAGTTGGACCAACAATTAAGTTGAGAAGATATTTTAGCAATGATATCATCATAGTGAGAAAGTTTCCTTCTTCCTTTGATTAGAGGGAAACCCGGATACTTTAGAGGATATTGAGTTTCTCTATAGTTAGTGAAATGCGAAATCCAATTTTTCATTTGGGCGGTAATTCTAGAACTTGTAAGAAATTGGCATTTAGCTTTGTTAAAAACTATTCCGAAATTTCTTCAAAATCGGACAAAACTTTCATGAGACATTTAATAGATTGTTTACTTCCATTAGAGAAAACTATTACATCATCGGCATAGGCTAAATGGCTGACTAAATGAGTAGATCTATGTTGATATTGAGTGTATCGATGAGTAAACCGCATATGATTCAGCATTCTTGAAAGATAATCAAAAACAAGGATGAAAATGTAAGGTGACAGTGGATCTCCCTTTCTAATGCCCCTTCCAGATTTAAAGAATCCATGGCTAAAACCATTTATAAGCACACTGTAATAATTATTGTTTAACCATCTATAAATGAGATTACGAAGTTAGAGCTGAATCCTCTATCCGCAAGAACATTAAGAATAAAAGTCCAACTGATGGAATCAAAAGCCTTAGCAATATCCAATTTAAAAACAATATTTGATCCTCTGCGGCATTTATCAATATCGGTTAACGAGTTCTTGTGCTAAAAGAACATTATCACATATGCATCTTCCCTTTATAAAAGCACCTTGATTTTCGAAATGAGATTCTCCAATAAAGGCATGCTAACCGTGCAACTAAGACTTTACTTATGATTTTGGAGAAGGTGGAAGATAGGCTAATGGGTCTGAAATCCTGCCAGTTGGACTTTCTTTTATCCTTAGGGATTAAAACAATAGTATTGGAAGCAAAATACTTAGGGAGATTATTTCCTAGAAAATAACTTTGTATTGCCAAGACCACATCGGATTTGATAATCAACCAATTTTTTTTATAAAAGTCAGTTCGTAAATCCATCCGCCCATTTGTCTTACCTCCATCAATTGTTTTAAGAGCCTCAAAAACTTCATTAGCATCGGGAGGTTGAACCAAATAATCCATATTAATATTACGAAATCGGATCTTATGAGATTAGGAGAATAAGCGAGCAGAATTCACGAGTCGATAAGAGAATAGTTTGGAAAAATAAGCAATAACATCATTAGCAATATCCATAGAGTTGAATAACCATGTATTATCAGCAGATTTAATCTTCAATATCACATTAACAGATCTTTTAAACTTAATGGCTGCATGAAAAAATTTTGAGTTTCTGTCTCCATGCTTAAACCAATTGACAACTGCTTTTTGCTGAAGGAAGAGTTCTTCATTCATAATAGCTGAGTTTAATCTACTATATGCTTCATTTAGATTATATTCGGAATCTAAACCATCCTCGACCAGCTTTTCTAAATCGGTAACCATAGCTTCGACTTCGGTAACTTTCGATGTACATTTCCAAAAACAGCTCTATTCCAATGTTTCAGCTTATTAGCAATCCTTTTGTGTAATTGCCAAAGCTTAGAAAGAGGATCAGAATACAATATTTGCAAAGGAGCTTTCCAATTATCAGCAATTAATTAATTATAATCAGGATGAGAAGACCATACATTAAGGTATCTAAAAACTAAATTCTTAACGAGTTGGAGAAAGAGCACATGTAATCGGTAAAGGAGAGTGATCGGAGTTTAGCCTTGTAAGGTGCTTAACTTTAGTAATAGGGAACATGTTCGACCAAAGTTGATTAACCGAATTCTGTCAATTCTTTCATAAATATTACCTCTCCTCCATGTAAAAGGAGATCCTTCGAATCCAATATCGAAAAGATTAGTGAAGTAATATTATTAGTGAAGTTCGAGCATTGCATTTAGATTAGGATTTCTCCCACCCTTTTTCTCACTAGGGTGTGCAATGGAATTGAAATCCCCACCAACAATCCAGCCATCGGTCATTGAACTACTAATATGATGTAAAATATTCCATAAATCAATCCTGTCGACATTCGAGTAGCGAGCATATATAAAAGAAGCAAAGCCATTGAGCTGATCCAATTCAAAGTGAAAATGCAACAAGCGAGAGTGATTAAACAAGATATTAATTTTCGGCTCTTTTCTATAGAGTAACCAAATTTTATTGGAACAATTAGCTAGAAAAGTATAACCGGGAAATTTTTTAGTGAATCTATCAAAGTTAGATTTCACCAAAGGCTCTAGAATGACAATAATCCAAAAATGATGAATCCTGTTTAAATTTAGAAGTCTATTAAGGGAGCCGGGATCGGCCACCCCCCTAATATTCCAACATAAGAATTTAATCATTAATAATATTTTTTCCTCCTCTAGTCATCCTAGAAGAAGAATTTGCTGCTGCAGGAATAATGTTGCTTTCAGAAAGATTCTTTAACTCCAGTGACTTCTTCTTTCTTACTTTTTGGATCATCCAATCATTACTAATTTCATTACTAATGGCTGTCATACCTGCTGATATTTCAGTAACCATACGAGTTGGTTGTTGAAATACGGGATAATAAGTAGAGCTTAGGATGAACCTCGATTGATTGATAATGAGTAAGAGGATCTTCTTGCAGAGATTCATGAGTAATTGGAGCTTACAGTAAGCTGTGAGACCATGATCGAGCAGAAGAAATAGATGATTTGACGGTATGTCCAATAATTTCTCCAATCACATTAACGGAATTAATAATTCCGAAACACCGAACGGGTTCGAGCAACAATAGGCTCATCAACGAGGTTCAATAATAGACTCAGTAGCGGAATTGATTGTTTGATCAACAATAGGCTCATCAACAAATTCAACGAGTAGATTCCTTAGCAATAATAGAAATTGGATCGAGCGGGTTCGGCATCGAAGCAATAATAACAGGCTCAATAGTAGAATTAATTATTTGAACATCAGGCTCCTTAGTAGTTAATTGTAACTCTTCTCCAGGAGAAACAGTGATAGTAGATTTAACAGAATTAATAACAGTTTGCAATTCCTTCTCAGCCACAATAACAGTCTGATTTGATAATTTAGGATCTTTAATCCTATTTGTCTTCAAGTGAGGATGAAGCCTAAAACAATTACCATTGGAATGTCCAAACATTTTACAATGGTGACGAGTAATATGGCTTATTCTCCATTATGACATTTTGCCAATATCCATTATGAGGTGTACCAATCCAAATTTCTTCAACATCAGCAAGAGATACATCTCTTTCTACAAGAATCCTTGCCACGAAGGCCCGGTGAGTTGAAAGGTAGGCATATCAAGCTTCAATGGTCTTCCTAAGGCGGTTCCAATAGCATATAAAATTTGATGATTAAATAGATGAAGTTTCGGATTAGGTAATTTATACCGGATAGGAATGATCGGTGGTTCTTGATGGGGATCAAAAGAAGGAGACCATTTTAGAAGTTTCATAGGAATTCCATCAATCAAAACAAATTTTTTGGAGAATAAGTTAGCATAATCCACTTCTTTAGAAAGTTGGATCATAATATGCCTTCCATCAAAAAGTCCAACCTTCCAAGAACCCAATAATCTAAAATTCTCAAAGCACTTTCGTATGACTTCCATTTTAGGATGACCAAGTTGAAATTTACCAATTAAAGCAAATTTATGAACATCCACAAGTGAAGAGATTTCATGGTCTGAAAGAATTAAGGCGAGGCTTACCTCCCTTCTTCTCAATTTTCTTAATAAATTGGCAATCACCCTTACCATTAACGACATTATGATAAAGCCGTGGAAAAACCGGTTTATCGGAGGAAGTCGAAGAATCAAGACCAGTCACTTCAGCAAAAGTCTTTGCCGGTGAATGAATTTGATCGGCCATAAAAATCCGGATGAAATCTAGAAGCCTCGAAATGAAAAATTCAAAAAGAACAAAACCGGGAAAGTAGAAAATGGATGAATCAATAGAAAATGCAATGACGGAATGAAAACTAATAGAAATAGTCTTCAATTTATCAAAACATCAAGGAAACAGATGAGAAGCGAGAAGGAAATCAAGAATCGCACCAAGAATGCTTCACAAAATCCGGCTCCATTTTTCTAATGTATATATATATATATATTTTTTTTTTTTGGGGGAAGGAGCTACATTTGGCTCCCTACATGTTGATTAAAAATATGAAGTTACAAAAGTGATCCCACAGGGATGAGGAACCCATTACAACTCCACACCAAAAAGAAAAGTGACTAAGTAAAAGAGATAAACAAGTAAGAAATCAGCCACTCCCAAAAAAAAAAAAGAGACAAATCAGCCCAGGAATAAACCAAGTAGAACTAAAAAACTCCTACGATAACTATAAACGACCCATAGTAGGTGCGGGGAGAGTAACAAATGCTGGGACATTACTCCAATATTCCGAAATGAGGAGCATGGAAGGAGTCGGCTGGATGAGTTGATGAAGGCTGGGGAGGTAGAGTAGAAGAGACCATTATCTCTTGGGAAGATAATGCTCTTTTAGCAATCCAATTAGCGAGTCACGTTACCTTCTCCGAAAGTAAAGTTAAATTGAACGATGAGTCAGGGCGACAAGGATCCGATTTTGTAAACCCAAGTGGAATGGTGCCATGGAGGGGGAAGGTCATTCGAAAATACTCGTAGTAATGTAGAAGAATCACCCTCCACAATGATATATGACCACCGAAAAAGAGTAGCAATGTGAAGAGCCCGAGAAAACAACGACTAATTCGAGCTTCCAATGGATCGAGTTGTAGTAGTGGGAGCACTGGAAGAAGAGCAAACCTTTCCCAATATGGTCTCCGAAAATACCTCCAATGCCAGCAATCGATTTTTAAAAGCACCATCGGTATTGACTTTGATAAAAGGAGGGCTAGGAGCTTTCCAAAAGATCTTAATGACTTTGTGAGGCATATGTCTATTGGCGAACAAGGAAGACTGTAGGATATTTGGAAAGTTTTTAACGTAAATCAATTTTGAGATAAAAGTGAGGCGAGTGGGTAACCACCACTGTCGGCTTTATGAAGCACCCCATCATATTTAACTCCATTTACGTGCATCCAAATGAACCAAGCCACAATACAAGGGATCTCCCCAACTTTAGCTTTACGCCGGAGTTCCGGGAAGCATTAAAATCTTGCCACTCTAATAGAAGGCTGATTAATTTTCAATTTGTTGATCGGACCTAACCAAACCTCTTGAGAGAAAGGGCATTTGAAAAAGAGATGACTCGGAGTTTCGAATTAACGACACGAGAGAAGGCATTTAGAAGGGCCTCTCAAACCTTTGAGTTTTAGAATATCATCGGTTGGGAGAATCCCTTGGAAAATTCTCCAGGCGAGGAAGGACATGGAGGGTGTAAGATATTTATTCCAAATGTTATTGCCCCAATCAACCTGATTCCAGGAGTTGATAGTAGAATAAATATGCTTGGTAATACTACTATGTTTACCATTAATCCATCTGAGTTTATCAGGTTGAGACCTATCAAAAGGGATTTGAGCTACTCGATCCACAACATTGTTGACGATAAAAGTTTCGGTTTAGGAATGGACCAATTCATGTTGTCCCAACGAGCATGAAATCGGGAAATGGTCTTTGTTAATATTAGGTAGGGGAATCAACAGTTCCCTTTGACACCAATTTTCTTGCCAGAACAGGATATCCCCCTTGCCCAACTCCCAGTAAATCAGAGATTCAGCAGTGTCTTTGTTGATTAGCATATGTTTCCAGATTCTAGAAATACCTGTTTTGATTTGAGAGGATAAGGGATGAGTGTTTCTGCAATATTTCCCTTTCATAAATTGAGCCCAAAGAGAATTCTGCTCCACGAAATGAATCCATAGCTTACGAGAAATTAACTTGTTGTAGATGTTTCAAGCCTTTAAAACCTAAACCACCGACGGCTTTAGGCAAGGCAACCCTTTGCCGGCTAGCCTGATGAAATTGTTTTCTTTGGCCGGACCAAAGAAATCGTTAAAGATTCTTTCAATCCGAATCCCGGAACTTTTCTTTAAACAAGCCATCTGTAAGATATAAGAAGGGAAAGAGGTTAATATACTATTCGAAGTGTAATTACGCCACCGGATGAGAGGAAGGAATTGGACCAATTTGAGAGTTGAGTATTCGACTTGGCAATGATTTCCTCAAAATGAGTTTGTTTAGATGCTGCCTTTGATAAGAAGAACCCCCAAGTACTTTATAGGGAGGCTAGTTTTGACAAAGCCGGTGAGTTCGAGTGGTCCGATGGATAATGTTAGGATGGATGTTGTTGGGGAAAAGCAATTCACACTTATTTTTGTTGAAATGAAGGCCGAAATCATTGAAACTTGTTGAGGCGAGTACATCACCTTCTTGACTACGAGTTTTAGAAGCTCTGGAAAATATCATTAAATCATCGGCATATAAAAGGTGAGAGATATTAATGTCGACTCGTGGTGGAATTGAGCATAAGGATGGTTAGAGACATGAGTGTCCAGAAGCTCGGAGAGATAGTCCATAACAATGATAAAAATGGTGGGAGAGAGTGGATCTCCTTGTTTCGACCCTCTAGTAGCTGCTGAAATCACCCCGGCATTTGCCATTAATAAGGATAGAGTGGTTATTATTCTGAAGCCATCTCTTTATAAGAGAACAGAAATCCCTAGAGAAACCTCTAGCATGAAGCACCTGAAGAATAAAGTTCCAGTCAATAGTATCATAAGCCTTTTTGATGTCAAGTTTGTAAATCAAGTTACCACCCCTAACAGGTCTGTCCGAGATCCAACAAAATTTCTTGAGCAAGGAGGGCATTATCGACAATGGATCCGCCTTTAACAAAAGGCGATTGGTTGGGGGTGATAATTTGAGCAAGGTGAGGTTGCAATCTACCAACCAAGATTTCTTCGATCACCTTACTAATAACGATGGTTAGGCTAATTGGTCTATAGTGGTTCCAGCACTTGGGGGCATTGATCTTAGGCACAAGAACAATGGTGGATGCATGGAAGTATTGGGGAATGTCCTTTCCGGAGAAGAAGCTTTGGATAGCGAGAGGTAACCTCGGCTTTACAAGTGTTCCAGGTTTTTTTATAAAAGTCAGCACTAAACCCATCAGGTCCTGCTGTTTTAGAGCTGTCAATAGAGTTGAGTGCCACCCAAATTTCCTCTAGTGAGGGAATATCAGCTAATTGGAGAGACTGAGTGTAATTATATTCTCTATCAAACGAGGCTCTCATCGATAGGAGATCTACTTGCAGGCTTAAAAGTCGAAGTTCTGGTAATACTTGACGACATCATTGGCAATAGCTGCTTCCTCATTCGGTAAAAGACCTTGATCATTTAAAATTGAATGAATAGCATTACATTTCCTTTTGAATTTTATCCATGCATGAAAGAATTTAGTGTTCTCTATCTCCATCTTTAAATTTAGAGGTAGCGACTTTTTGTCTAAGGAGTTGGTCTTGCCGATCAATAAGAGTAAGAAGATGCTCTGAGCGATGACCATCCGGCAATATTTGGTATCATCGAAAGGGCAGCAACTTCCAAAGAAGAGAGATCCTTCTCGGCTCGTATAATGTTTTGAGTGATGTCCCCGATAGTTTCCCAACTCCATTGAGAGAGGACGACGACAATTTCGATTGAAGATTACGAAGTCGATAAAAGGATTGGAGTGGGGACAACCGATCCCTTGTTTAGAGACAATAGATTGAAATTGAGGGTGGGAAGACCAGAAATTTAAGAATGCGAAATGGGGAGAGCTGGTTAGGTTGGGGGAGTAGTAATGGAAATAAGTAAAGGTACGTGATCGGACCCGACAAAATTGAGATGTGAAATGGTAGTATGAAGAAAGGTATGGTGCCAAGAGTTATTAGCCGAGAATCTATCTAATCTCTCCCAAATTTTCCCCCTCCTCCAAGTAAAAGGGTTCCCTTGGAACCCCAAATCAAAAAGATTTGCTCTCTGGATATTATCATTAAACTCAGTAAGTTGGTTAAGATTAGGAGGCCTACCACCAGATTTTTCTATAGTAGAAGAAATGTTGTTGAAATCTCCACCCACAATCCAGCTAAGAGTTTCCCTTGAGCTGAGTAGAAGGATTTCATGCCAGAGTTCTCTTCTTGCAGTTTTAGTGCAGCCTGCATAGACAAAAGTTGTAGCAAAAGTAATACCATTAAGCGTACGAGTGTAAATGAATCGAGTTGAGGATGGTCCACAATAACTTTGCAATGGAGTTCACGCTGCTGAGAACCCGAGTTTTATTTGTGGAGTTGGTAAAAATGGAACATCCGAGCAAACCTGGAAAACGAGTTTAGATTTGTGTTTGTGTACCAATGGTTCTAGGAGCACGATACCCCAAAGTTGGTGTTTCTTAAAGAGATGCGATAGCCTTTTAAGAGATGAGGGTGGGCCACACCCCTTATATTCCAACATAAAAAGTTAAACATCCGGAGGTTTAGGTTGGGGTGGGGAGTGAGTCAGGGCGGATCCGGATCTAGATGCGGTTCCGCCACTTACGGTGTCGGGGGGTAGTAACATTTTCCCCACCTTGGGTCGGTTTCGAAGTTCGGACAACACCTTTTTTTCTTCTTTGCCTTTTGTTCTGCCAGGGCGACTTGAATATTGTTGCAGGATGTAGATATTATATCTATGGAGGGTATAATGTCCTGTTCAATGATCTCTTGACTGTGTGAATCTTTTAGAACTTTACTTGGGATTTCAGGGGGTAATGTAGATGTGTCTTCTTGAGCAAGATTTATCTGAACCTCTTGACTATTCTCCAGGCTAATTTCTCTATGCAATCTGGATTCATCAACCAAAGAATCTAGAGCAATAGGTTCTTCTAATGAGTTCCCTTTAACGGTGTCTTTAGTACGTTGCACTAAAGGTCGTGATCCGTACGGCTTCTTGAAAGAGGGTTTTAATCTGTAACAGTTCTCCATTAAATGACCAAACATTCTACAGTGTTTGCAAAACACTGGTTTAGTTTCCATTTGGACTTCTTGCCAGAACCCCTCACCACTGTCTGAAGTGGTAATCCACAATTTGTCTAACTGCGGGAGAGAGACATCTCTCTCAATCAGGCACTCTAGCTCCATGGATGTTCCCCAAGTCGAAGTGGAGGGGTCGACTTTTAGGGGAGTACCTACTTGCTCTACTAATGCGAAATAGAGCATTAGTGTGAAACGATTCATTAGGTAGGTTAGGAAATTTAAACCACATAGGTTTAAGAGGAGGTTCTTTTCTTGGATCAAAACCGAGGTACCATTTGATGAGTTTCATGCGGGTGTTAGCTATTTGCATAATCTGCATTCCAATTAATCTTGCATAGTCTTCTTCCCTGGATAATCGATAAGGAGGTGTCTTCCATCCATCACTCCCGGTTTCCATTGACCCACAAAGGGGATGCGCTCAAAACAATTCTCGACTAATTCCATCTTAGGGTGGCCATATTGAAATTGACCCACGATGGAGAATTTAATTGCTTCGACAAGAGATTCCATTTCCTTAGTAGTGAAAATAATGGCTGAGTCCGCCCTCCTTGGAACCAAGAGGTCTAATGAAAGGGCAATCGATTTCCCAGCAATTGCATCATGTAAATTTTGGGGAAGAGTAATTTATCTGCAGCCTTAGTAGGAGGCGAGCCCTTACTAAGTGCGAAGCATAAGAGGTGGAAGTGTTAATCCCAGCCATGGCGACGAGAATACAGAGCTAAAATATCAACGAGAAAACACAAAGGAGGAAGAAGCTACGGGAGGATAAGACAATGAGCAGTGACCCCGACCAATGGAACGAGTAATAATTCAAAAACTTTGCCGGGAAAGATCGAAAACCCCTTGAAAGAGCCTTACCGACCACCTACCACCACCGAGAAGTCGAACACGAGAACCAAACAACACCCCTGACCTTGGAGAACCGGCCAAAGTGCCCAGCCGCCACCCGGGGAAGCCATCACCGGCCAAACCCTAGCGGAGCAAAGAAGCCAGCCGCCATTATACATATTTCTAATGTATATATATATATATATATATATATATATATATATATAGTTTTAAATAATTTTGAAAGTAGTGTTTTGATTTTTAAAAATATGAGACCAAACTGATCTCATATCTTTAGTAGTTTAAATAATCTAGCGCCGCACCATATGCGATGTATCTATCCCGAGGAATAGATAAATTGCTTAATAATGGGGCTCGATTAAATAAATCAGTAGATTTATGACTTCCGTTTGGTCTGCGAACCATTTTTAATGTTGACCGATAAGTTCCCCTATCTAATATAAAATATTTGATAGGGTTTATATTATCTGGGTTCTAAAGTTCCCTATAAAGGCGAGCCCCTATAGTTAATTACATCCTAAATGACCAAAGTCACTTAAGAAAACTCTCGATAAAGATCAGTGGTTTCGCTTTCAAGAATTACAAAGTTTAGAATTCAATCGATTGGATTTTGGAAATTTAAAAAGTGAATGGATCAAATTTGGAACAGTTCTTTTGGGAATCCAAAGGAATAGGAGTAGGGAACATCATAGATCCGAAGCGAGCTTCAATGATCTCCCAACTGTCCTATGGTTTGGCTTCAATTCTAAAGAATTATTAAATATTATAATCTTGCCAAATTTATTTAATTAGGACTTACACTTGTATGATATATTCATATAAGTAGCCTGGAAGTTATGAGGGTTTAGACCGTAACGAACAACAACCTCGGAGTCATAAACTGGTTAGGGCTTAAATTTCATAATATAATTAAGCAAATGCCTAAATGGTGAAGTGAGGATTTATGTTGTGCTAGACAAACTACCTCAAAATCTTATGGCTTGGTTGTTTATTTCTAAGAAAAGTTAAGCTGACGAAGATTTATTTTGCTGTTGAAGATGGTCGTGCTGCCCACCGTGCTTGCTCCAAGCTCCTTGTTGTTGCAAAGGGTTTAGTTTAAGAAGTGACAATTAAGAGATGAGAGAAGTGTCATGGTTCAGAGGTTAAGTTTTCTAGTCTGTCAAATCCAATTTCTTAAGTTTTATTAGGGGAAATATTAATGTTGATTAAGCGGAACCGTTTAACATCCCACGGTTCCATCATCCCGGCACCACTATTTTCATCAGATTCACTTAGTCCAAATGAATTTGCTAAGCTCAACTTAATGAGTTCTACACTTTCATCCAGAATGTGGGAAATCTTGTTAGCAACACATTGGTTACCTCATTCGAGGGAATTCCAATCATCCAATGAGAAAATTTAATTTAGTTATTATTGCAGTTTTATTTTGTTTGTGATTAAGTTTTGAGTTGTTTAAACATGCTGGGTTCAATCATTTTCACAAGTTTATAAAATACTGAAAAGTAAAGCATTTAATAAGTTGCAGAATGTAAATTGCAATAAACTTAAATGTGTACCTAAAGGGTCTTCCCTACATTTGCAGCTGCACTTAAAACACATGTTAGGACATTTAAATATTTGAAAGAAACACCTAGGTAAAGCTAAGGGAAGGTTCTGGTTATCTACCAAATCCTAATCCCATCACTAATGAATCACTAAGGTGTGTTGGGGATCATTTTTTTCATCAAAGAACAATGAAATTCAATTGTTCTTCTAAAACATCTCATTAGATTGAGAAAATACTTGGGACGGGTCCTAAACATCTTTTCAACACTTCTAGGATCGTTTTGAGTCCAAATGAATTTTGTTATGTAGATAAATTGATCACCTGGGGTTTAGTTAAGTTTTGGTTCTTACTTAGCGAACTTGGATGTTTGATTATCTTATGAGTAAGGTCACATTTCGTTTGACACTTCATTTAGAAGTTATAAGGATGGAGGCCTTGAGGGGCATGTTACTTTATTGAAGAACATAACCATTCTTATTTGAAGTTGAATTAATGATTTAGAATGATTCAATTTAGTTTTAAAGTTTTAGTTAATTTTCAATTATTTTAAATTATTTTGGAAAAAGTGTTTAAATTATTTTAGTTCAATTAAATTAATTTAAATTTTTTAGATTGTTTTAATTTAATTATAATATTTCGGATTAAATTTAATATTTTAAATTATTTTAGTCATGATGTTTTAAATTGATTTTAATATTTTGAGTTTTCTTTTTTTTATTTTAATTATAAATTATTTCAAATTAATCATAATATTTTAAATTTATTTTTAATTTAATTTTAAATTATTTCAAATTAATTTGAATTTTTTAAATTTATTTTAATTTAATTTTAAATTATTTCAAATTAATTTTAATATTTTAAATTGTTTTAATTTAACCATAAGATTTCAAGATTATCCTTTTTAATTATTAATTTCAATCATCATTTATGGCTTCATTAGTAAAATTTATATACTATTGGGTCAATTTATTGGTTAGGGGTTCAATTTAGAGAATTAGAATCTTTCCAAAGCTGAATGATTTAATTAATTTAAATTTCTTCTTTAACAATAAAGGTGATTAATCCCTATGTTTTAATCATCCAATAGAAAAATTAAGATTAAACATTTTCCCTTCCCCTTTGGTTAAGCCTAAATATTAGTTAAGGCTAAGGTTCCTTAATTACTCTTATGCCCACTTAAGCTTGTTCATCTCATAATTCACTAAATTAAGCTCAAATGAGTTTAAAATTTTTCTGTCACCTCATCCATATGTTAATTAAGACATCAGAGGAGAAAATGTGATTTTTCTATTTTTATGTTAATTTATATAACTATTTTGATGGAAAATAGGTATTTTCAAGGAAAATTCAACAACATGACCAAGGTAAAATTTCTGCCCCTAAGAAAATTATGGGAGGTTTCTACTGAGCAGAGGACCACTTGAACAAATTTTGGTGATTTTTTGAGTTTAAATTTATTTATTAGAATTATTCTCAATTTTTGAGTATTAATTATTTATAAAATAAAGTTATGGGTGAAAATTAGGTTTTATATTTTTCATAAATCTCTCTAAGCTCAAGGAACTCAGAGAAAAAAAATTTTTATTTTTTTGATTTTTCAATAAATTATTAGAGTTATTTCACTGAAAGGATTGAAAAATCCATTTTTAAATATTAAAAGTTACCATAAGCCTTCAAAATTTAATATCTTTACTTAAAGACTTAGGCAAAAATATTTTGTTGGTTTCCAAGTGATTAGGAGGCCAAATTTGACATTGTAGTGACTTTTTAATATTTTTATGATTTTTATGATTTTTAATTATTTAAATATTTAAAAATAGGTTAAAATAAAAATTTTATGAAAATTCTAATTTTAATTTTCCTGGACTCCTCTAATAATAAAGAACTACCAAAATTAATTTGGTGAATTTTTGAATTATATTTTGGGTTTTATGAAATTTTTAAATTCAAATATTGTAATATTACTTAAATAGTTTATTTAGTGGGTTAAATCAGCTCCAATTGATTTGAAATTTTTATGTGAGGTTTTCCTTATCCTAAGGCATAGTGGAGAGTTAATTTCATGTCATTTTGATGTCTGCTGGCTCCAAATTAATTTAAGTTCAATTTTAATTTTTTGATCCCATTAGAGTTATTTTTAGTTAATTAAGTCAAGAAATAACTTTTCTAGGGCCCTCTAGTCATAGGAAAGCTACCCTATTTTTTCTAGAATTTTCTAATCAATATGCTAATTATAATAAATAATTAATCAAGAAAATAGACATGCACATGAAAAATAGAGATCTCTTCTTAGAGATCTCCTATACTCTTAAAAAAATCAGGAAAGATCCCCCAAGATATACATAATAACATGCTAAAATTTCAAGTTATGGTGAAACTCTTACATGCATGAAGAATTGAAATATTGAAAACACTATTTAATTAATTCAAAATCAAATACGCATCAAATAAACATGAAATCACTTTCACAGTATCTTCCTTTGTTCACTGAGAAAGTGTCTATTTTTATTTTATTTTTTTTAGTTTTCTATGAAAAGTTATGAATTTTTGAAGTTTAGAGAGTTAAAATAATTAAAAAATCCCTAATATCTTCACTTAGCCACCTCATTCTGGTTCGAATCGAACGTGCCACGTGTCATCATCTGATTGGCTGGAGCTGTTCCGTTTGGGCGGGATGTTCACGGACCAAGCTCCCATCTGACGTGATCTCTGTCGTCCGTCTGATACACACACGATAGGACGGTTGCTGCTCATCTTCTCCAACTGTTATTCACCCGAAACAGTCCACCTTCAAACTTTAATATCTCACTCGATTCTCAACAAAATTGAGTGATTTTTTTTTAAATAATCTTCTAATCTAGTAGCACACATCTATACAATGATGATATACTTAGAGCAAGTGAATATTTACGGAAAATTAAAATAAGCTTGGTTATGGTGTGAAAATTTGATACCTTTGTCCAAGAGGTGAGGCCTCGATTGGAAATTGTTGGGTTAAGCTTAGAAGTGCAAGAACGAGCTTTGGGAGAAATTTGGTAGAGTCTCCCTATGATAGATTTTGCATCCCTTAATTTTAGACATGAGAAGTTAGTTTAAATAGAGGAGCTTTTGTGGCCATGGGGGTTGGTTAGTGGGTTCAAAATGTGTGCTTAGGTGGAGGGGAGGCCAGAGCTTGTTTGGGTTCCATCAATTGGGTATTTGGTGGTTCCATAATGGAGATTCAAAGGGCATTTGAAGTTTGGGTTAAAGTGGGTTGACTTGGGTTTAACCCTTAGTCCCTTGGCTAACACCTTTCCCAAAGTGTTTAGAATATTGGGTTTAGTTCTAGAGAGGGTTTGGGTGAGGTCTATTTGCTGCCATGGGAGTTTGGGAAATGATTTAAATGCTTGAAGTGGAGGAAAACCAAGTGAATGGGAGAGGAGGAAGAGCCACTTCCCCTTTTCCATTTTTGGTAAATATTGACCTTGGATTGTCATGGAAGAGTCCATGGTTCATGCCATGATGCACATGAGCTATGGGAATGTTTCATGCAAAAGGATTTAAAAATTTTCATGAGTTTTGGGATTTTATGCCAACATGCCCAATTTGGTTAATGATCCATGTATGCTTGCTAGAGTTGGATGTAATGCTATGAAATGTTAAATTGAATGCCATGGAATATTGAAGGGGAAAAATATGTCATATGGGCTTAAAATTGGGCTTTTGAAATTTTTGAAATGGGCTTTTAGGAGTGCATAAGGAGGTGGGCCTTTAAAATGCACATGCTGATTTGGATTTTAGAAATTAATCATGGGGTAGTTAAATTGGATTGGGTTTGGTTGAAATTAGGTTTAGACATGTTGAATCTTTTTTAGGTAGTGAAACTTGGGGAAATGATTGACCATAAGGTTTAATTTGGATAAATTGAGCTTTTCTAGGTCGAAATTGAGGATTTTGATTTCAAAAGAATTTAGGTGAGATTTTGGTCAAAAAAATATTGTGTTTGGTATAGAAATGTGTTATGAAGAGTATGAAACAAATTTGGGGTGATTTGGAGTTGAACTGAACTTAATTTGGGCATTTTAAGTGTATGGTCAAATTGGGTCAAATTGGGCTAACTTGAGTTAAGGTTGGGTTAATGTTGGCTCGGGTACAAATTTAATGTTTTAAAATGTTTATGGGGACGTGAAAAAGAATTTAGGATTGAAATTTGGGAGAATTGGTTGACATTGGGTCAATTTAGGGATTTTGCATCATTTATGTAAAAATGGGGTTTTTGGATTTCAAGTTGAATTGAATTCAAATGAGGATCAAATTTGGCTTAGATTTGGTTTAGATTAGTATTGGAGATGTTGAATTGAAGTTTGGATTTGAAATTGGTCAATTGGGTAGACATTGGGTTTAATTTGGGCACTTTTGGGTTAAATGGGTCAAATTAGGGATTTTGGATAAATAGGGTTAAATTAACAAAATTGGGGCATGTGGAAGTTGAATAAAATAATATTGGGAACATTTGGGAGATTTTAGAATTTTTGGGGAATTTTTGGAATTTTTGGAATTTTGAGCCAAGAAGGGCATTTTGGTCATGTTGGGGATTTATGAGGAATTTTTGTGAAATTTGGTAAATTTGGGATTAATTGGTCAATTTTTGGTTGTGAGGAACAATTTGAAATGATGTTTGGGGAGATTTGGGCAATTTAGGGAATTTTGGGTGATTTCGTAGTTATAGGGGAAACTTGGGTAATTTTGGGTAAGTTTAGGGGCCCGGGGTCAGAAATTGAAATTTTGGAAAAAATGAATGTAGCTTCAAAAGGAGAAGAATGGGACCATTTTGGTGGAGTCAAAATTGAGTAGAAGTGGTTTGGTATGGAATTAGGGTTTATGAGCATGACTATGTGTCTTAACCAAGTCCAATCACTTTATGATCCTTCACATATTGATCCTAGCCATCTTAATCAAAGACCAGTGGCTTTGGTTCAATCCTGTGAGTTTCTTAAAGGGTAGAAGCAAAAGAGCTTGAGGTTTGGGTCAAATGACTTGGGTGTGTGTGTGTGTTCAAGAGAAGCTCAAGTCACTCAAGGTTACCCTAGGTCCAAACATTTCTATAGGAACTCACTATTGGCTCTCCATATGGTGGTTTTAACCTTCCAAGGTGATTTAGAGGTTCGTGACCATCCATATAGGGTTTCAAGAGGAGTTAAGAAGTGGTTGAAAGTTTCTAAATGGTGGGTTCCATCTCTTAGTCTTCTAGGATAGTTTAAGAGATGTACTATAGCTAGATCTTAAGCACTAAGAGGAAGATTAGACCTCAATAAAAAATGAGGTCAACAAAGCACAATTTGGAATGAGCTCAAGAAAGTCCTAGATCAGATCCAGTCTACTCCAATGAAAGTTGTTGTTCGGAGTCTACCTCCAGCCCAATCCAAGATTAAGGCTTCACAGAGGAGGCCACCGCGACAAGAATGGAGAAAGAAGCAGATCGCAAAAGAAGTTAAAGACGATAGCGCGAAGGGTGGGATAGAGGCTGCCCCTGTTAGATTGGTTGTTTCGGATTTAGGGGTGAAATCCCTCGAACCCCTGAATTTGTACCATTATCTTTATGCCTCTCCAGGGTCTCATAATGATAATATAAATGATGTTGGCTACGTTCTTACTGTCTCTAGTGATGACGTAACTAATCACAACCTCTCAAACCCTAATTTCGATTCCCAAATTGATACTCAAATCATGATTATTCCCGACAAAAATATTGATGAAAATGAAGAAGATGTTGATAACACCGACTACGTAGCACCGGAAGTGAGGAGCCAGTCCTCGAATGCAAAGGAACTTTGCTTGCCATCATCGTGGACTTTTCAAATACAGAAGAACCAAATACAGTAATAGAAAGATCTCTTGGACCAGTAGAAGAAGAAATAACAGAAGTAAATTTAAGAAGTGTCAAGGTACTACCGCAAAGGATAGCTCCAATGGATAAAGGAAAATATGCAATCACTTAATCTCCAGTAACAGAAGAAGTACAAGATCGAACCGAAATTGAAGATTAAAAAAAAAGTAGATTACAACATGCTAGCTCATCTCAGGAAGTTGCCAACCAAACTAAGCATTTACGATTCTCTGATCTTATCAAAGGAGATGAGAGAAAATCTGATCAAGGCTCTACTTGATATGGATATTTGCTTAGCACAGTTGGCTAGCACATCCTTAGATGGAGTTTTCACTTTGAAAGAATAGCCTGGCGTAACCTTCACCGATGAAGATTTGCTACTCGGAATAGCCGATCACAACCATCCACTCTACATTACCGCTATCATCACCAGGTTCATACTTTCCAGAGTGTTAATAGATCTTGGAGCATCGCTTTACATAATGAGTCTACGGAAGCTAGCCTACTTGGACATCGACGCTCTAGAACTTTCTATGGATAAAATGATGCTAAAAGGATTCAACCAGAAAGGAGAAAGAGCCATCAGATCTATAACGCTACAAATGAAAGTTAGAAATCTAGTAGCAACTGCAAAATTCCATGTCATCGATGCGGATACATCGTTCAATACCCTGCATGGTAGGCTGTGGCTTCACGAGTACAACATGGTCTCGTCATCCCTGCACCAATGAATCAAGTACTACAAGGAAAGACAACATTGCATTAAGGGAGACTTACAACCTTTCTCAATACATGAAGTATGCATTCATGAAGACACCTCCTACTACACTCTCCCGAAGAAAACAATACTTTCAAGAGAAATTATGACAAGTAAAGTAGAAGATTCAGAAGAACTACGAGAACAGGACCATACACCTCCACTTCAACAATCTCCCACCGCTCCTTCACAGCGAGTTGGAGGAGGTTCTTTTATCCCACGGATCCGAGGTGAGGGCTGGGGATATGGTCGAAAAAGAACTCTCCTGATTGTTGAACGGATGAAGCCGACGACCAGCATTCAAGTAGAAGGAAGCTTCTAAGAAGATAAGGAAATAATGATGATAAGTCCAAAGAAGCCTCAGTTCGAGATTTCTACAGATGACACAAAAAGGAATGAATATGAATCAATGTATGATCAGATTAATCATTATGTTCAAGCCATGGCTCTAACTCTGATCCATCCTCAAAAGATCGAGAGTACGGAAGTCAATGAAGTCCATAACGATGGTTTCAAACCGATCAATATTTATAAAGCTTCCACTTCTACTTCTGAACATTGTATAATTCTCGAAGAAAATAACTCTAATGAATTAATGGAATTACCTTTCGGTTACTTTTCGCCTTGTGTAAAATAATTATTTCAACAAGGATATGTGCCAAAGCCAATGCTAAGAGATAAGCTACAATCATTTGAAAAATTATGGAATACCAAATGAAAGAAACATAACTCGAAAGAAGGTCTTGGGTTCGGTACGATCGTACCTGTCGATGACTCAGGATTTTGCATAATTGTTACTAGTCAGCCAGTGGAAGATTTCCTGGACATCCAAGATGAAAACGAAGATCAACTAATAGAAGATGCTCCGCAGAAGTTCGAAGAAGAAATCAAATCAATTGTGGACTAATTAAAAGAAATCAATCTCAGGACTGAGGAGCAGCCCCGACCTACTTTAATAAGTTAGTTGCTCAATAAAGAAGAGGTTACAGACTTGGTCAGGTTACTATCAGAATTCAAAGATTGCTTTACTTGGAACTATGACGACATGCCTGAAATATGTCCAGAGGTTGCAGTTAACCGACAAGGAGTGAATCAAAGTATAATGCTGGCGAAACAAGCTCCTAGAAGAATGAGCCTTGAAACCGAACAACAAGTGGGAGAAATAAAGAAATTAGTAGATGCTAACTTTTTCTAAGAAGAACAATAACTGACATGGTTAGCCAACGTCATTCCAGTTAAGATAAAAAATGGATAAATCCGAGTTTGTGTCGACTTCAGAGATCTGAATAAGGCATGTCCGACAGATGAATTCTTGTTGCCAATACCGAAACTAGTGGTGGATATCGCATCATCACACGAAATTTTCTCCTTCATAGATGGATCTTTAGGATACAATCAAATCAAAATGGCTCCAGAAGATGCAACATTTACAGCATTCAGAACTCTAATCGAGATTTACTGCTACATCGTGATGCCATTTCGGTTTAAAGAACACAGAAGCAACATATGAAAGAGCAATGATAAAGATCTTCAATGACCTCATTCATAACCAAGTGTAATGCTACGTGGTTGATTTGGTTATCAAGAGCAAAGTAAAAGAAAAATCACCTAAATGATTTGAGGATCGTATTTGAACGATTACAACAATACAATCTGAAGATGAATACCTTAATGTGAGCTTTCCGTGTTGCCTCCAGAAAATTTCAGGGATTTTATGTCCGCCATCGAGGAATCAAAATCGACCTAGAAAAGATTAAAGCGATATTAGAAATGCCTACTCCTAGAACCTTGAAATAATTACGCTCTTTTCAAGGAAAATTGCCATATTTAAGACGCTTTATATCCAATTTGTTAGGAAGGTGTCTCCCCTTATCAAACCTACTTCGAAAGGATGTCACATTTATTTGGGGAGAGCATATCAATGAGCTTTTAAAGATATTAAATTATATCTAATGACATCTCTTGTTTTGGCAGCTCCTATCTCAGGTAGACCATTGATACTTTATACTATGCTTTAGACGAGTCTCTCGAGGCACTACTTTCCCAAGTCAATGATGAGGGTAAGGAGAACGCACTCTACTACCTGAGTCGGCTTCTAATACTAGCAGAAGTAAAGTATCCTCCTATTGAGAAACATTGTCTAGCTTCAGTTTTTGCCACTTAAAAGCTTAGACACTACATGCTGTCTCATAAGGTCAACCTATTTTTGAAAGTTAATCCATTGAAAAATTTGATGACCCAACAAACACTTTTCAGACGTTTAGCAAGGTGGTCAATGATATTATTTCAATTTGATGTAACTTTTGTGCCCCTTCACGCTATCAAAGGGTACATTCTCACGGATTTTCTTGCAGCCAATCCACTCCCAACTGTGTCCCTGCTCAATGAAGAATTACCAGACGAACAAATACTACGAATAGAAGAACCCAGTGCTAGACATTGAGAAATGTACTTGGATGGAGCGTCATGAGCCCAAAGAGATAAAGGACTACAGACAGTGGTAGCCGACAAAGAAGGAATCGATTTAATCTTCATGACCCCGGATCAGGCCATGCTGAGATTCTCTTACCACTTGTCAGAGCCGTGTACCAATAATAAAGTAGAATATGAAGCTCTAATCACAGGTTTGGTATTAGCAATACTAATGGAAATTATAGACATTTCCATTTATGGCGACTCACAACTCATCATTCAGCAAGTGGCAAGACAATATAAAATTCTAAAACCAAGGTTAGAAGAATACCACCAGTACACAATAAAATTACTCGAGCAAATTCTGAATGTGATATTCTAAAAATTCCTCGACCAGACAACGCCCACGCGGATGCTTTAGCTAAACTTGCTAAATAATTGGGTTGTCCACCCAAAGATTCTATAGATATTACAATACAGGGATGTCAGGTTTTATCACAGATAGACCTCGACATCTACACAAGCTTGGGAAATAACAGATTGCATCAACTGTGTCAAATGACCCGACCCACAATAACGCAGTAATTTTTGCTTCGAAAAGATGGCAAAAAAATTGACCCAATTTATAAATAGTGGCTAGTGTATAAAATTAAAATGTTGTAAAATTTTTGAAAATATTTTACACACTAGAGGTACTACGCAAGTATACATATCGTTTCAAATAATATAGGGTTTTCTTTTATAACCCCAGTAACGATCCCATAGAGAAACGAGGTAAGAAATTCTTTAGGCTAATTCCAGTCTATTTCGATAAGGCCTAAATTTGGAATGTCGATTAAATTGGTTTTTTTTTAATACTAATCCTAAATAAAGTTATTAAATAAAAAAATATCTTAAGGATAAAGTGGTTTGGAGAATTTCGAGATATTAAAAACTACCTTTCTCTTGCAATTACATATATAATGTGTATGAAAGAAATGCTTAAAATTTATGTAGTAGTGTCAAACAGAAGCATTCCTATTCTTTACACTTTAGTCCAAGCATAAAGAACATTGGCTAATCAATGGGATAATCTTGGCTCACACTTCTAGATGTCCAAGGGTGGCTATGGTCGGCCCTACCAGTGACCCGTTCCCTTTCTATTGATCAAATTATTAGAATTTAGTCTTTCACTCTAAAAACTAATTAATTCTACGTCCAATAAATAATATCTCCCTATTTATTTGTACTTCTCCTTGAATAACCCGCTCAAGGCCTTCAATTACCCAAGGATTCATGTGATATCTACTAGTTAAGAACTCATCTCCAGTTAGGTCTCTGAATTCTTCAACATATTTTAACAATACAAGTGATCAATTTGTAAAGTAAATGAAGATCTGGTATGAATATCATCACCATAATTTAATAAGAGAATATCTAAGAAAATATTTGTTCCTAAACATGCATCTATTTCATTACAAAACAAAAGTAATTGAAAATAATGGCATAAGAAGTAAAAGAATTGATAAAATTATGTAATAAATTAAGTGCTAAGAAGGAACTTATTTCATTAGTATTCTATTATTTTTATGCAACTATCTGTCACCAAGAATCCTTGGGTAATAATGGACATCAACAATGGAGTAATAATCAAGTTAATCCAACTGGAAGTTAGAACAATCAAGGAAGTTTAAACTATAGAATAACTTATCCTCCTGGTTTTAACAATCAACAGAAAGAGTTATCTATAGAAGAATTAATCATGCAACTAGGTAATCAGCTACAAAGTTAAAACACTGCTATTCATAATATTGAGAATCAGATGGATCAAATTGCTAATTTTAATAATTATAGACCTCAAGGAACACTGCCTAGCAACGTCGAATTTAATCCAAAAGAAATTGGAAAAGACCATGAATAAGTAAGAGTTGTACAACTTCGAAGTGGAAAGGAATTAAAAGAGAAAATTAGAATGAAATTGAAAAAGAGAGAGAGGTAGAAGAGATTGAAAAACCTAAAGATACTCTTTCTCCAAGTAAAGATCAAACTGTAATTCCTATTTAAGTGGAAGTTGAAAGACCACCACGACCTTTTCCTCAAAGACTACAACAGCAGAAGCTTGACCATCAATTTTCTAAGTTCTTTGAGATTTTTAAGAAACTTTCCATCAACAATCCATTTGTTGAAGCTTTGGAATAAATGCCAAGCTACGCAAAATTTATGAAGGATATTTTAATTAAGAAAAGGAAATTTGATGCTTATGAAACTGTTGCATTATGTGAAGAATGTAGTGCAATAATTCAGAAGAAATTACCTGAGAAACTTAAAGATCCTGGAAGTTTCACTATACCATGTGCTTTTGGAGAAAATTTTTGTGGAAAAGCCTTATGTGATTTAGGGGCAAGTATTAATCTCATTCCATTTTTAATCTTCTGAAGGTTAGATTTAGGAGAGATTTCTCCCACCATTGTAACCCTTCAGTTAGCTGATCGATCTATCACTTATCCTAAAGGAGTTATAAAGGATGTTCTTCTAAAGGTAGATAAATTTATTTTTCCTGTGGATTTCATTGTACTAGATATGGAAGAAGATAAAAAAATACCTATTATTTTAGGGAGACCTTTTCTAGCTACCGGACGTGCTATGATTCACGTACAAAAAGGATAATTAATGATGAGAGATAATGATCAAGAGATAACATTTAATGTTCTAAAATCAATGAGGTATCCTGATAAAAAAAATGCTATCAGATGGATATTTTTTATTATATAATTGAAAAGCATTATCAAGAATAATGTAAGGTCATTTCTGAAGAAAAAAATGATGAATATGTATTATACAATGAGTCATTAACTGAAGAAATTGAAGAAGTAAATGAAGAAAATTTATCTGAAGAAAATCATTATATTCATGATAATTGGGAAATTTTAGACACAACTAAAAATGATATATTTTTACCCTCAATTGAAAAAGCCCTTGATCTGGAATTAAAAATGTTACATGCACATTTAAAGTATGAATTTCTTGGAAATTCATTAACTTTACCTGTAATTATATCTTTTGAACTAAGCAAAGATCAAGAAGAAAAATTAATAGGTGTTCTGAAGAACTATAAGAAAGCTTTTGGTTGGACTATTGCAGATATAAAAGGAATAAGCCCTTCAATCTGTATGCATTATTGAACCTTAAAATATTAAACCCAATTATGAAAGAGGTTGTTAAAAAAATTTTTAAAATGGTTGGATACTGGAATTATTTATTCTATTTTGGATAGTCAATGGGTAAGTCCTATTCATTGTGTTTCTAAGAAAGGAGGAGTAACTGTCATTGTTAATGAAAAAAATGAATTAATTCCTACAAAACAAGTTTCTGGATGGAGAATTTTCATTGACTATCGAAAATTAAACAACGCCACTAGAAATGACCATTTTCCTTTACATTCCTTGGATCAAATGATGGATAAATTAGCTGGACACACATATTTCTATTTTCTGGATGGGTATTCTAGTTATCATCCATTACCCATTGCTCCTCAGGACCAAGAGAAAACAACTTTTACAAGTCCGTATGGAACATTTGCCTTTAGAAGAATGCCTTTCGGTTTATGTAATGCACCTGCAACTTTTCAAAGATATACGATGTCAATATTCTGTGATTTAATTGATAAAGGAATTGAATTATTTATGAACGATTTTTTAGTTTTTGGAACTTCTTTTGAGTCTTGCTTGGAAAATATAACGAAAATTTTGAAAAGATGTGAAGAAACTAATTTGGTTCTAAACTGGCAAAAATGTCAATTTATGGTCACAGAAGGAATTGTACTTGGACATAAAATTTCAGAAAAAGGTATGGAAGTTGACCAGGCAAAAGTGAAAATTATTGCTGAACTTCAACCACCTACTACCGTTACTGATGTGAGAAGTTTTCTGGTCATGCTGGATTTTATAAGAGATATATAAATGATTTTTCTAAAATTGCTAAACCTCTTTGTCATTTTTTAGAAAAAAGAAGCTAAATTCGAATTTAGTGAAGATTGTCTGAATGCGTTCAATATTTTAAAAGAAAAATTAACCACTGCACCTGTTATTATTGCACCTGATTGGAGTAAACCTTTTGAATTAATGTTTTATGCAAGTGATTATGCAACTGGAGCTGTATTAGGACAAAAATATGAGAAATTTTTCAAAGTTATATATTATGCTAGCAAAACTCTAAATGAAACTCAAATAAATTACACTACTACTGAAAAAGAGCTCTTAGCAATAGTATTTACCTTTGATAAATTTAGACTATATCTTCTTGGAATGAAATGTATCGTACATACTAATCATTCTGCTTTTAAGTATTTAATGTCTAAAAAGATGCTAAACCTAGATTGATCAAATGGGTTTTACTTTTAAAAGAATTTGATTTTCAAATAGTAGACAGAAAAGGAACTGACAACCAAATTGCTGATCATTTATCAAGAATAAAAAATAATAGAGAGAAGATTTATGAAGAAAATATAAATGAGAAATTCTCTGATGAACAGTTATATGTTATTCAAGGATTACAAATGCCTTGGTATGCTGATATAGTTAACAATTTGGTTAGCATTATTTTACCGTATGGGTTGAATAACAAATATATTAAGAAATTCATGAATGACTATAAACATATATTTGGGAAGATCCTCATTTATTTAAAATAGGAAGTGATTCTGTGATGCGAAGATGTGTACCTTATGAAGAAACTTTTGCAATTATTCAAAAATGTCACGATTCTAAATTTGAAGGACACTTTGGAGTGGATAAAACTGCGTTTAAAATTTTAAATTTTGGATTCTATTGGAATACATTATTTAAAGATGTTAGACATTATGTGAAAACTTGTGATCAATGTCAAAGAATGAGAAATATATCCAGAAAAGATGAAATGCCTCTAAACTATATATTAGAAATTGAAGTTTTTGATGTGGGGTTTAGACTTTATGGGACCATTTGTACCATCGTCTGCAAAGATTTATATTTTATTAGCAGTTGATTATGTTTCAAAGTGGATCGAAGTTATAACTTTACCTAACTGTGATTCCAAAAGTGTTTCAAAATTTTTAAAGAAGATGATTTTCACAAGATTTGGAATGCCCAGGGTAATTATCACAGATGGGGGAAGTCATTTCAGAAATATAAGAATTCAATCATTACTGGAAAAATTCAGAATTAAACATAGAATTGCAACTGCTTATCACCCGCAAACAAGTGGAATGACTGAAGTATCAAACAGATAAATTAAGAGAATAATAGAGAAGGCTGTTAATCCTAAAAGAACTGACTGGGTTGATAGACTTGATTCTGTATTATGGGCTTATAGAACAGCTTATAAGACACCTATCAGAATGTCACATTATCAGTTAAGTTATGGTAAACATTGTCACTTACCTGTTGAACTGGAACATAAAGCTTACTGGGTGATAAAGGAGTTCAATTATGATTTGAATGCTCCAGGAGATAAACAATTATTACAACTGAATGAAATGGAAGAGAAACGAAATGAGTCCTATTAAAATGCAAAGATTTATAGGGAAAGAATGAAGAAATTGCATCATAAAAAGATTTCATGGAATATATTTAAGCCTGGACAAGAAGTATTATTATTTAATGCTCGTTTAAAACTTTTTTCTGGAAAATTAAGATCTAAATGGAAGGGACCATTTATAATTGAGAAAGTATACCCTTATGGAGTTGTGGATATTAAAGATCTCAAAACTGGAAAAATATATAAATTTAACGGATTAAGACTGAAGCCTTATATGGGAGAAATGAAATTAAATTACAAAGAAGTTTACGAACTGAGTCCACTCGATTAGTTAAATTTAATAGGTCGGGCTGACGACGTTAAACCAAACGCTTTATGGGAGGTAACTCATTTATTATCATTGTGATTGTTGTGATTTGAGTTTATCTTAATCGTTGTTTGTATGTTGATCACACTTTTTTATTAGAATTATTTTTAAGACAGAAACTTGGTAAAATTTGACGATAGGCTAAACGGAGTCAAACATGGTTCCGGCGCCTAGGCGCCAAAAGTCGTCGCCTAAGCGCCAGTATTACCATTAGTATTGATAGTCCGGTGCCTAGGAACCATATTTCGGAGCCTTGTTGACCTCATTTTTGATGAGGTCTTCTCTTCTCTCTTTAGTACTTAGGATCTAGCCTTAGGCTTTTCCTTTGACTATCTTAGAGGACTAGAAATGGGACCCACCACTTAGAAATTCCAAACACTTCTTGATTCCCTTCAAACCCCACATGTTTGATTGTAAACCCCCAGGCCACTTGGAGGGTTAAGACCAATATGTGGAGGTTTAAAGGATGAGTTTCCTATAGGACTCTTTGGCCTTAGGACTACCCTGGGTGGTCTGGTCTGGTGAGGTCTAGCTTGCACAAATCACACTCTCACACACATCCTGAACCCTAAACCCACCAAAATAACCCAATACCCTCCAAATAACCTCCAAATACCCAAAATACCCTTTTTAACCCAAAATTCAAAAAATTCCAAAAATTCCCAGAAAATCCCAGAAAATCCCAAATATTCTCAATTTCATTTTGTTCAACTACACCACAGCTCAATTTTGTCAATTTAAGCCGATTTCATAAAAAACCCCAATTTTGACCTAAGCCCGACCTAGGCTCCGATTTGACCCAAATTGACCCGACGCTAGCCATTTTCTTCTCAATTTAAATTTTAAATGCTTCGACACACTCCCCTAAACTGAACGCAACATTCGATCGCTACCAGTTCAACCTTGAATTTCAACCAAATCTGATTTAATCGCGAAATTTCCAAATTTGACCTTTTTTGACCTGTTTTGATAACGAGGTTGTCCAAACGGCCTCGGATGACGAAACGGACTGCGCCGTTGCGTCCGGAACGTCGAAATTACCTAGGAAGGACACTAATTTTGATATCGTTTTGTGCGGGATTGATTTTTGTCCGAATCGGCGAGATTTAAGTAAATATTAATTTAAAATAATAATAAATAAAAAACCTAAAATCCCTAAAATCTCAAACTCCCTCACGCCCCAAACTCACGCACACAGCCGCTTGCTCCCCTCTCCCATTCGCGACCCAAGGCTTCGCCCTAGCCTCTAGCCGTCGCTCCCCTCGCCCATTCCCGAATGGAGCGTCGAGCCGAGCGCCTCCCTTCCTCGTCGAAAGCCATTTCCTCTTCCTCGCAAGACTTCGGTCCCCACTGTTCTTCTCGTACGCGTGCCCTGGCCAAAAGCTTCCTCCCCTGGCAAAAGTTTCTCCACGCCTCCTCGCTCCCTCTCGCGGTTTGATTCCCACTTCCCCCATGCGTAGCTTGTCGCCTTCTCCGCTCCTTGTCGCGTTCGGCTCACCCCTCCGGTAAGTCGAGGTAAGAGCATCCTCCCTCTTCGTCTATAAAAGCCCGTGGATTGGGAAGGTTAGGTTGGTTGAAATTTGAGGGTGAGGGGAGGTGCTTGCGAGAATTTTTGAGTTGGTAAATTGCCGCTGGTTCCGTGTCGTTCGTTGGAGCATTTCCGTTCGACCCTCTCTAATCCAAAGCCCTCTTTCTTGTTCCTTCTTCGGGCGTTTAAGAAGTAAGGATCTCACTCGCTTTCTTCTTTGATTTATTTATGAAATATTTTATGCAATAAGTGGTGTCCCTGTGTTCTCGATTGAATTAAGAAGAAATGTCTCCTCTTATCCTTTGAAATCTGGTTGATTGGCCTAGCATTTGGAGGTAACCTGTATCAATCTTCATGGGTTTAATCTCTCTGGTAGTTTACTCACTAGTATATATGTGCTTCATTCCCTAATCATATTAAATGCGCCAAATGATATAATTTTTGGTTTTATTCCTAAAAAAAAAAAAAAAAGGGAATTGGTGAATTGCAAGTATTTGAAATTTCCTTAGGAGGCACCTTACTATAGTGCTGCTTCAGTTTATAAAATCTGAAAATGTAGGAAAAATAGAAGGGAGCAGTGAAGTTGTAAATGCTGGATATCTAAGTTCATTGAAGTTGAGTGGCGTGTATGTAAATCTCCTGAAGATAATTAGCTTGCAGCACTCTGAAATCTATTCCTTTGAAACATTAAAGATCATTTTTTGTGTGCAGGCATTACTTCTCTTCTCTTGTTTGATTACATTATCCTCTTTCTTCTTCTTATTATATATATATATATATATATATATATATATATATATATATATATATATATATATATATATATTTATTTAAAAAAAATTGGTATGCATTAGGCTTTTCAAGCACCTTTCCATTATAAACAGAATTGAAGGTGTTTGGTTATTTTTGCTGAGCTTGGATATTGAGAATCACAAAGGTTGATATGCTTGTTTTATTTTTTTGGAATATTCACAAACATGCCACGTGACTTTTACATATCTATATATGTAATGCTTAAATCTTAATGTGCACATTTATAACACTTCAATCTTTAACAGCACATACATGTATGCATACATATATACATATATATATATTCATCTGTAAAGAAAAAAAGGAAAATATACCTGTTCATATTGGGAAAAGGTTCCCTACTCGAGCTTGAACTTTCATATGGATGCATTTGGGAAACCTAACTTTGCCTTTTGTTCCTCTGTACTGATTGACGGAGACACATATTTATGCTACATTTGATCGGTTTTGGATACACAGAAGGTTAGGCTATATTTAATGATTATAAATGTTGGCACTACACTTGGCAAAGCTTAGGCGTAAACTCATGTCAAACTTTCGCTGTTTTGGAAGAAATTGATGCATTGTTTTCAGACACTTTAGCACTGCTTTGGAACAGCTTTGGAGCATTGTTATTCCTTTTTGAAAATTTGGATTGTTTCATTGAGTGTTGTTTTTTTTATGGAATTGTGAAAGCTTTAAGGGTTTCTATGATTTGGTTTGTTTGAGCCGAATTTTGGAGGCTTTCTTTAGAGATGTTTGGGGAATCAAGGTCACACTAAGAGTTAAATGAGGTTAATGTGAAAGAATGAAAATGGTTACAGAATTAAGGCGTTGGAACATGTGAGTGAGTGGTGCAAATTAAAAATACATTTTCTGGAAGATGTGAAGGATGCTAGAAAGACTTGCAATATAAAATTATTTGAGAAGAGAAAACTTGCAGATTTATTTTGAATTGGGTCAATTACATTCATACCACCCAACTTACATGTTTGCATTTGTGACATCTAAATTTTAGTATTTACATACATACCACCTAATTCTTATGGGAAAGTTCACATGCTAGCTTCGTTCACCGTATTGCTTGATTTTGTGAATCTTTTGCACGTTTGCTTGAGCCTTGTTGTGATATGGTTTAAAATGTTTATATGGGAGGAATGCCATCTTAACTTGTTGCCCATTTATCTTATTGCCTTACCATTGCACATGGGGAAAGTTATATTGCTTAGGAGTTATGCAAAACAGGGAATACATTGGTTAGTAAGTCCTTTCTTCTTTAAATGCTTGGGATGTCGTTACATATATATACATACTTGGTGCACTTTTTTTGGTTGAATTGCAGGTGTGAAAAATTCATTTTTATGCCGTTATGCTGCCCGATTTTTCTTGGATGGTTTCATCCTTTTTCTACTTCATTTATACTTCGCTCCATTTTACTTTCTTTCCCCGCAACTTTGTTTTATGTTTCCCTTTTCTTTGCCATTACTTGAATGTTTGGGAAGGGTTACACACCACCTTAGGGGTCTAGGTCACTTCACGAGCGTGGCGGCACTCTTAGGTCTTTTCTTTAGGACGAGTGAGGATTGTCGGGAGTCCGGGGTGATTGACTTGAGTTGATTGATTTTGAGAACCAATTCACCTCGTTTTACGATTTTGTGTTAGGTGAATTGTTTTCTCCTCTCTCCTTTCATTGATCCCTCGTCCCTTGATTTTCTCCTTGCTTCTTGGTTCAATGTCCGCACCTACTGGGGACGTGTAGGTGTGCACATATAGCCCCTTTAGGCTATATGTGGAGCCATCAAGCAAGGTCTGTAAGTGCGGTGGGGACATTGATGAGGCTCGCAAAAAGAAAAATTACGAGAATCATAGAATGGGGCCGCTCGACTCGGAGACTCGTAGAGAGTAGAGCGAGAATCACGGAACCGTTCGACCGTCCTCGGGGTTTCTACTACCGACGGTCCTAAAGTTCGTAGTCCTAGTCCTACTAGGTAGTCGACTCCGTGGATTGAAATGTTTTAAAACAAAAAAATACATATGTTTGAAAAATACAAAACTACCTCCACTGCTACACAGCCTACCTACCTACAGCTTTTGCTTGCATGAAAACAAAAAAAAAAATGATGAAATGTGTGAAAACTTATAAAAGTCCACGGTTGGCTATTCGAGTCGGATTAGGACTGCCTTCTGCAGAAAGTTGGGATAGTAGTCAGCACTCAAGTCCGGATATTAGCACAGCTCTGAGTCCGAAACACCACCGTGCTTACGGGTCACTTGTAGGTTTCTTCTAGCGCTTTTTGCAGTTTTCTACGACTTTGTTTTGTTTTCGTTCGTGACTTTTCTCAGAATTTTCTACGGACGTTTCTTTTCTTTCTTTCCCGACTTTCTTGGTTTTCTTCTGCGATTTTCCTCGTTTTCCTTCGTTTTATCGTTGAGTTTTCGGACTTTACTTTCTTTGTACACACCATAGCACCTCCGTTTAGCTAGGTTGTTTTCACTTACTACTTTTACTCCTCGCTCTTTTAGGACTGACAAATTTGTTGCAGAAAATATAAAAAAAATAATAAACAAGTAACAATGCACCGCGGATGAGCAGAGCATACGGTACTCCTGTGACACAGTTTTTTTACTTTCTTTACTGTTATACCTGCTTTACTTTTCAGTACATACTCCTGCTAGTCTAGCCTGTTTACTTTCAGTTTATACCTGTTACGCATGCTTTACTTTTCAGTACATACTCCTGCTAGTCTAGCCTGTTTACTTTCAGTTTATACCTGTTACGCATGCCTTACTTTTCAGCATATACTCTTGCTAGTCTAGCCTGCTTATTTTCAGTATACATACTTGCTTAGCATGTTTTGCTTGTTGTAGCATGTTATTCTCGTTTAGCTCAAGCATAACCTCGCTTGTGATACTTGCTTCCGTTGTTTGCTATAGCATATTCCCGCTACTTGTTTTTCCCGCTTTCTTTTGCTACACTCGTCATCGTTGCACACACTCACTCGTTGCAATAAAATGATAATAAAAATGAAATAAAACGATTTGCATGTTCACTTTAACTTAAGATTTAAGTTTAAACCGCAACTTTGCTACGACGTGGAGCACGGAGCACGACTTCGAGGGCAAGCACGGCCATCGTCAACAATGAAAACTCGTGTCGACATCAGCAAAACTATTCTTTAGTTTAAACAACAAGCCATAGGATTCGAGGTAGTCCGCCTTAGTGCGACATAAATCCTCACCTGTTCTTTTAGGCCTTTGTACGGCCTTGTCGTGCAATATAAGCCCTAACTCGCTTTAGGATTCCGAGGTTGTCGTCCGATACGATGTAAATCCTCCTACCTTTCAGAGTTATTTGTATAATCGAGTGATTATGTAAATGTAATTCCTATAATTAATTGGCGGGATTGAAACTTAAATAAATTCACTTCCGAAATTCAAAGCCTAACATTAGGATAGTCCGGGAAGTCACCGAAGTTCACTTCGTGTCCGTGACATCCCCTACTTCTCTTCCTTTGGACTCCTAAAATAAAATGTTCCAAATTTGATCCATTCCCTATCGAAATTCCAAAATTCAATCCTTCGAAAATCTTAAACTTTGAAATTCTTGAGAGCAAAACCACTCGATCATTATCGAGAGTTTTCTTAAATGATTCCCGTCATTTAAGATGTAATTAACTATAGGGGCTTGCCCTTATAGGGATCTTTAAGAACCCAGGTAATATAAACCCTGCTTAATTCATTTACATTAAGCAGGGGAACTTGTCGGCTTATAAAATTGGTTCGCAGACCAAACGGATGTCACAAATCTCCTAGTTTATTTAATCGAGCCCCATCATCGAGCGTTGTATCTATTCTTCGGGATAGATATACGGTTTGTGGTGCGGTGCTCGTTTATATAAACTATTTGAGATGTGAGATCAGCTTTTACTTCATATCTTAAAATTTTTTAAAATTATTTTCAAAATCAAAACACTACTTTCCAAATTATATATATATGTAAATTAAATTTAAAATTCGCCGACAACTTCTGTAGGCGACCCCTTTGCAAAACACATAACCTAAAAATATGCCGACATATTTCTGGCGACTCCGCTGGGGAATAGTTCCTCTCTCCATTTTGATCAGATGGTTTTGCTTTCATAAATCGGTAGTGAGTCCATGCCCCTAGTGGACCAAACTACTATTCTTTCCGTTGACATACCCCGCTCATTTCTGTCTTGAGTGAGTATAGTCAACTCCTTTTTGGATTCTGGAGCCACTGTTTAGACACCCCTAAACAGAGAGGTTCCAGATTCCTCCCACCTCCCTAAAGAGGCGAGGTAGACCCCCGATAGGTGTGTTAGAATAGGAGCGATCTATTCATGTGATTTCAATGTGAATTCGACCTCCTCTAAATCTCGGACTGGGTCCGATACTTCATTCCTCTTTAGGTTTGACTCGTTGTAAACATGTCAAACTGAAATTACGCTCTAACAACCTTCCAATAAACTCTAAACAAAATAAAATTTTGTTAAAATTTCAATTCAAAATAAAATTCTGAAAACCCATCGGATACACAATAATAAAACAAAATGCAAAATTTTGAGATAAAAAAAAAAAAATTTCACATGAATAAATTTTAAAGGATGCCCAGTTTACAGGACAAGTGCGTTAACTTCAGTACTTTCACTGAAACTGCAAGACACGGGATGTCACTGACTTCTGGGAATTCTTCAAATGACAGGGACAATGTCTTCACCGAAGTTGATCTTCTCTTTCGCCACCGGAGAAGAATTCGCTATCAATAGAGACGAGTTGCCTGATCTGGCAGTCATTAAGTTTGGACAAGGGTTCGACAATGTTGTAGCAATGTTCGGTGATGTGGCTGTCACAGTGATGAAGTCTGAAATAAGCAAGTTCGTTAAGCCTGTGGTAGAGTTCAACTTGAAGCCTGTTACGGAATTCTCCCCTCTGGAAAGGATGTCGTTTGGAATGAATTCTTCTTTTGCTGTAAGGTCTCGCTACGAAAAATGTTAGGATTGCTCCCGGAGTTGTGTCCGCTCTATCGTCTCGGATTCACCACCGTTGTACCGGTCGCTCCGTTAACTAAAGGAAAAGAGATTCTACACGAGGGAAAGTTAGCCGGCGTTTATGACCTACCATTTTCCAGATTCAATATTGGGTCCAATTCGAAGCCCATACAACTGACAAAGGCACAGAAAAGAAGACCATCTCTTACGGATAGAGCAACAATGAGTCAACGATTAAACAAGGTATACCCGTTTAAGGAAGAGTCAGTGTCGAAGATATTCCATGACTTGCTTCTAAGTTCAGAAATCAGAGCTACTCGAGCCAAAAAAGCCGGAGGAGGTTGGCGAGGAAGATCACCCGATGTACTGCCCATACCACCGGTTGCTCGGCCATACTATAGAAAACTGCTTCAGCTTTAAGGATTGGCTTGAGGAGAATTTCAGAAGTGGAAAGGTGGTAATACTAGAAGAATATTTAAAAGAACCTGAAAAAGGTTCTATAAATATGATTTCAGATGATTCAATTGACTTCTACGCGACGACACCAGTGCTCGGGGAAATAAGTGATGTTTCTCGAAAACCTCCAGTTGACCTTAAAGTCATCAAAGGAAAGTCCATCGAGGAGGCCGTGAAAAAGCTTCGAGCTAACATTGCACAACTGTCTAAAGATCAGAAAAACAACATTGAAGAGGAAGATTACGAACTAGCAGATTTCATGGAAGGTGAATTCGCAGAAATCGACGTCGTCGAGACCCAATCAATATTATCTGCGAGCGACACTCCACCTTTTGGTGAAGAGAACGCCGCAGAGGATTGGCAAAGGGCCATTCAACAACGAGATGAACATATCAATCATTTGAAGAAGCAACTAGAAGAAGTGATGACTGCTATGGCTACAATTCAAGGAAAGTCACAATCACCGCGAATAACACCTCCAGGAACAAACCAACTAGAGACCATTAATGTTACAGATGAAAGAAGGGAGTTCACCGTCGATGTACAACAGAAGAGGGATTCAGTTCGGTGGTCCAGTACGGAACAAGACATTAAGCAAATGGTGGAACAGCAGGTGAGAGAAGCCCCGGCTCGGTCCTAAAGAACGAACATCGATTCCGAAGGGTAGACCATACCACGAAGAGTTTGATGTCGTCCAATATCCCGGAGGTTTCGTATCACCTCGGTTCGAAGATTTTTGATGATATCGGAAACCCCCGACGACATGTTGCACACTTTCGAGCAAGTTGTTGCAACGCGGGGGTAGCGATGCATTGTTGTGTCGTCGATTTGTGAATAGCCTTTCGGGGGTTGCATTCGACCGGTACGCGGAGTCGCTAAATGGTTCGGTGAGAACATTCGTAGAATTGGAAGACCTCTTTGTTAAGCGGTTCGCTGGAATTCGACACCATATCACCATCAGTGATCTTGTGGTGGAGCGACAGAAGCCAACTGAAACATTGGTAGACTACATTTTGCGATGGAGAAATTTAAGCCTGAAGTGTGAGCCACAGCTCCAGGAGCAACATGCGATTGAAATTCTCTTAAAGAGCATCCATGGACCAGTTGCATTTCTCCTCAAAGGATTCACAATCAAAACGTTCGAGAAACTACTTTGCAAAGCCTGGAAGTTTGCAAGAGGAAGCCAACGAGTTGGGTTTTCCGGAAAATTCGAAAAGCTAGAGCCGGTCAAGACATTTGAGGAGTCCGAGACAATGGCGAGTGGTGGGTAAAGGCAAACGACCAATGCGGATCCAGATTGAACAACCTCAACAACAAGATCTTATCAGCGATCGTCTCAACAGTGGTCGCTTCGGATGGATGGAAGGCAGGGTCCGTCTACGGCCAAGAAACTAAGCAGAGTATATTCTTTCAAAGATGAGGCAGTGGAAAAGATGTTTCAAAACTTGATTAAGAGGCCTGAGTTCAGATTGCCTGAGCCAAAGAAGCCAGATGAGGTTGATAAAAAGGTCACTCAAGATATTGCCCATATCACGGATCGCTTGGGCACACCATAGAAAATTGCATCAGTTTCAAAGAATGGCTCGAGAAGAACTTTAAGAAGGGGAACATAACGATCCCGAAAGAATATTTGAGAGAGCCTGAAAGTGGTTTTATCAATATGATTTCAGTCGATCCAGTTGTTTCGATTGATTCCTACGCAGCTGAAGTCGAATGACACGGTGCAGATGAAAGCTTCAAAGGAAACAAAGGAAAATAACCTGATCCAGGCAGTTTCGGTACAGGCTAGAAGGCAGATTTCAAGACCTCTCCATTGGGAGAATGTAGGGTTTATCGTTTTAATACTACAACAAGTGTAAAAGGGACATTAGCGGAATCGATGTTAGTCTGTCCCATCCCTCCCACCGCAATGAATGAAAGAAAAGGAGTTTGTTTTTGTCCAGAATTGCTCTATATTTGGAAAAGCTTAAATTTGGATATTTTGCTAAGACTATGGTTTCGGGGAAGAATGAAATTAATGCTCTAATAACTGAGTCGTTTACTTTAAGGAATTTGATCGGGTCCTAAATTGATTTCAAAATGAAGTAGTGTGGTTGAAATATGAGTAATTGATTCGGGATATCACGAGCCTTTTAATTTCCCGCCATGTGACTGGGTCCAGACTTTCGAAAAAGTTATAATATCCCAGGATTCATATTAAGGGACATTTCAGAATTATTAGTTGGGGGAGTTTTTGACATTCAAAATCATTAACAGAAATATGTCTTACCAGATACAGTAATTCTCAGAAAACAAAAGGAGCAAAAAAAAAAAAAAAAAAAAAGTGTTCCTGAGGAGAAGCTTGAGGTGAGCACACAAATCAAAAATTGGTGTCACAATCCAGACATTCAAAATCTTTAATCTGTGCTTCACTAGATATAGTAATCCTCAATAATAAAAAAAAAAGGAGAGCGAAAAGCTCAATAATAAAAAAAAAGAGAATGCTCCCTGAGAAGAAGCTTGAGGCAAGCATATAACCAAAAATTGGTGTCTTAATCTTCCCCCGATTAATGAAACTTGGAAGGTTACCTTAAGAAGTTTCCTCCGATATTATGCTTTGGAGAGAGTCAAGTGATTCTACGCCTTTTGGCCGGTCATTAATTGGCTTAGAAATATCTTTGGAAAATGAAAAAAATGTTTTGATCACATGAACAAAAATTTTGAAATCTGCTTAAGCCCAGGAAGAAAGAATTAAACAAATGACAACGATATTAGCAGTTAATGTAAATTCAACCCCGAAGTCGTATCCTTCAGCGCCCAGCAGATACAACTTCAATGTCAATTCGGAGAACGTCATAGTAATTTCTTGAAGACAGTGTGAACACCCTTTACGAAATCGGTGACAAAATCAAATGACAACTGCTACGAACAAAGCTACGGAGTTGCAGCCTCCTAAACTGCGACGTCCTTAGAGATAACACATCTTTATAGGTGCTTGAAAGAATATAAATTCCGATAGCAACTTAAAAAGTGAGTTATTATCTACAGTTGATTTCAATCAGTTGATGATACCCTCAGAAGTACTGCGCATCGTGATGTTTCAGAGACAAATTCTTGTCCTACGAAGCACTGATGCCGCACTTGTCTAAAACTGGGTCCAGATCTTAAAACAAATGAAACTAAATAAAACTCTGCATCAAACAAAATAAAAGTCAACATTTAAACAAAACAAAAGAACTCTGCACCTTGTGAATTTTCAAAAATCTCTGCATAAACATTTCGATAAAATTCAGCACTGCATGAACTTCCACAAACATTCTCTGCACTTTACAATATGTTTTCACAATCTCTGCATCCATAAATCTCAGCAATATGTTCAGTCTCGCATTCATAAAACTACGCATTCCCAAATATCGGCAAAATCTTTCTCAAATCTCAGCATAAGCCAAATCTCAGTAAAATTCTTCATAGTCATAGCATAAATCAAATATCAACAAAATTTTTCACAACCACTGCATAAACTGAATCTCAGCAAAAATTCCCCATGGACCTCAGCAAAATTTCCCTCGATCTCCGTATAAATAAATTTCAACAAAATTCTTCAGTTTCAGCATAAGTCAGCAAAATTCTTCATTCACAGAATCTCTGCAATTCTCAGCACTTGGGATAGGCTTCCGCCCTACTCCCTTCTCAGCAATTCTCAACAATTCTCAGCAATCTCAGTACCTCAGCAATCCTCAGCAATCTCAACAATTCTTAGCATATTCTCAGCATATTCTCGGCACTCGGGATAAGCTTCGCCAGTACTCCCATCTCGGCATATTCTCGGCGAGTTCTCGACGAATCCTCGACGAATTCTCGGCACTCGGGATAGGCTTCCGCCCTACTCCCTTCTCGGCGAATTCTCGACAATCTCGGCGAATTCTCGAGCATATTCTCGGCAGTTCTCGGCAATTCTCGGCATTCTCGGCAATTCTCGGCATATTCTCGGCATTCTCGAGCAATTCTCAGGCACTCGGGATAGGCTTCCGCCGTACTCCCATCTCGAAGCATATTCTCTGCGATTCTCGGCTCTCGGGATAGGCTTCCGCCGACTCCCTTCTCGGCAATTCTCGATACTAGGGATAGGCACGATCCTACTCCTTTCTCAGCAATCTCAAAATTTGATCCTCTCAGCATGAAATTGAAATTAATGCACTTTGCATTTCGGATAGGCTTTGTCCTATTCTTCCTCAGCATTTGGTATAGACACAATCCTACTCCTTTCTCAGCAATCTCAAAATTTGATCCTCTCAGCAAGAAATTGAAATTAAAGCACTCTTGCATTTCGGATAGGCTTTGTCTCATTCTTCCTCGAGCATTTGGGATAGGCACGAGTCCTACTCCTTTCTCGAGCAATCTCAAAATTTGATCATCTCGGCAAGAAATTGAAATTAAAGCACTCGCATGTCGGATAGGCTTTGTCCTATTCTTCCTCAGAGCATTTGGGATAGGCACGGTCCTACTCCTTTCTCGACGAATCTCAAAATTTGATCCTCTCGGCAAGAAATTGAAATTAAAGCACTCGCATTTCGGATAGGTTTTGTCCTATTCTTCCTCGGCATTTGGGATAGGCTCGGTCTTAATCCATCTCGAGCATACACATATGGAATAGGTTCGATCTCGCTTCCTTCTCAGCATACAAATGCATTCGGGTGGGCCTTAGCCCTCCTCTTTTCTCCGCATAAAACCAAAATTGAAACCCAAATCGAAATTCGAACTCAAAATTAAAACTTGAAATAAAAAATGAAACGAATCTAAGATCCAATCTCTTAAAATCTTGTGATCTGAAATTCACCTTTTTTTTTTTTTCCCCAGCGAGAGTTCTGGAATCTTCAATCTTGGAGATTTACCTCGTACTCCCCAGCGGAAATTCTTCTACTTCATCCTAAGTTTGTCACTTGGACATCTGTGTTGGTTTTGTTGATCTCTTTGGTCAACGCCAATACGCGCGGTGTGCTTGGTTAGCACACCACACCTATTGGGGGTCCATTTGTTGACCTCATTTTTGATGAGGTCTTCTCTTCTCTTTAGTACTTAGGATCTAGCCTTAGGCTTTTCCTTTGACTATCTTAGAGGACTAGAAATGGGACCCACCACTTAGAAATTCCTAACACTTTTTGATTCCCTTCAAACCCCACATGTTTTATTTTGAACCCCCGGCCACTTGGAGGGTTAAGACCGATATGTGGAGGTTTAAAGGATGAGTTTCCTATGGGACTCTTTGGCCTTAGGACTACCACAGGTGGTGCAGTGCAGTGAGGTCTAGCTTGCACAAATCACACTCTCACACACATCCCGAACCCTAAACCCACCAAAATAACCCAATACCCTCCAAATAACCTCCAAATACCCAAAATACCCTTTTAACCCAAAATTCAAAAAATTCCAAAAATTCCCAGAAAATCCCAGAAAATCCCAAATATTCTCAATTTCATTTTGTTCAACTACACCACAGCTCAATTTTGTCAATTTAAGCCGATTTCATAAAAAACCCCAATTTTGACCTAAGCCCGACCTAGGCTCCGATTTGACCCAAATTGACCCGACGCTAGCCATTTTCTTCTCAATTTAAATTTTAAATGCTTCGACACACTCCCCTAAACTGAACGCAATATTCGATCGCTACCAGTTCAACCTTGAATTTCAACCAAATCTGATTTAATCGCGAAATTTCCAAATTTGACCTTTTTGACCTGTTTTGATAACGAGGTTGTCCAAACGGCCCCGGATGACGAAACGGACTGCGCCGTTGCGTCCGGAACGTCGAAATTACCTAGGAAGGACACTAATTTTGATATCGTTTTGTGCGGGATTGATTTTTGTCCGAATCGGCGAGATTTAAGTAAATATTAATTTAAAATAATAATAAATAAAAAACCTAAAATCCCTAAAATCTCAAACTCCCTCACGCCCCAAACTCACGCACACGGCCCGCTTGCTCCCCTCTCCCATTCGCGACCCGAGGCTTCGCCCTAGCCTCTAGCCGTCGCTCCCCTCGCCCATTCCCGAATGGAGCGTCGAGCCGAGCGCCTCCCTTCCTCGTCGAAAGCCATTTCCTCTTCCTCGCAAGACTTCGGTCCCCACTGTTCTTCTCGTACGCGTGCCCTGGCCAAAAGCTTCCTCCCCTGGCAAAAGTTTCTCCACGCCTCCTGCTCCCTCTGCGGTTTGATTCCCACTTCCCCCATGCGTAGCTTGTCGCCTTCTCCGCTCCTTGTCGCGTTCGGCTCACCCCTCCGGTAAGTCGAGGTAAGAGCTTCCTCCCTCTTCGTCTATAAAAGCCCGTGGATTGGGAAGGTTAGGTTGGTTGAAATTTGAGGGTGAGGGGAGGTGCTGCAGAATTTTTGAGTTGGTAAATTGCCGCTGGTTCTGTGTCGTTGCTGGAGCGTTTCCGTTCGACCCTCTCTAATCCAAAGCCCTCTTTCTTGTTCCTTCTTCAGGCATTTAAGAAGTAAGGATCTCACTGCTTTCTTCTTTGATTTATTTATGAAATATTTTATGCAATAAGTGGTGTCCCTGTGTTCTCGATTGAATTAAGAAGAAATGTCTCCTCTTATCCTTTGAAATCTGGTTGATTGGCCTAGCATTTGGAGGTAACCTGTATCAATCTTCATGGGTTTAATCTCTACTGGTAGTTTACTCACTAGTATATATGTGCTTCATTCCCTAATCATATTAAATGCGCCAAATGATATAATTTTTGGTTTTATTCCTAAAAAAAAAAAAAAAAGGGAATTGGTGAATTGCAAGTATTTGAAATTTCCTTAGGAGGCACCTTACTATAGTGCTGCTTCAGTTTATAAAATCTGAAAATGTAGGAAAAATAGAAGGGAGCAGTGAAGTTGTAAATGCTGGATATCTAAGTTCATTGAAGTTGAGTGGCGTGTATGTAAATCTCCTGAAGATAATTAGCTTGCAGCACTCTGAAATCTATTCCTTTTGAAACATTAAAGATCATTTTTTGTGTGCAGGCATTACTTCTCTTCTCTTGTTTGATTACATTATCCTCTTTCTTCTTCTTATTATATATATATATATATATATATATATATATATATATATATATATATATATATATTTAAAAAAAAAATTGGTATGCATTAGGCTTTTCAAGCACCTTTCCATTATAAACAGAATTGAAGGTGTTTGGTTATTTTTGCTGAGCTTGGATATTGAGAATCACAAAGGTTGATATGCTTGTTTTATTTTTTTGGAATATTCACAAACATGCCACGTGACTTTTACATATCTATATATGTAATGCTTAAATCTTAATGTGCACATTTATAACACTTCAATCTTTAACAGCACATACATGTATGCATACATATATACATATATATATATTCATCTGTAAAGAAAAAAAGGAAAATATACCTGTTCATATTGGGAAAAGGTTCCCTACTCGAGCTTGAACTTTCATATGGATGCATTTGGGAAACCTAACTTTGCCTTTTGTTCCTCTGTACTGATTGACGGAGACACATATTTATGCTACATTTGATCGGTTTTGGATACACAGAAGGTTAGGCTATATTTAATGATTATAAATGTTGGCACTACACTTGGCAAAGCTTAGGCGTGAACTCATGTCAAACTTTCGCTGTTTTAGAAGAAATTGATGCATTGTTTTCAGACACTTTAGCACTGCTTTGGAACAGCTTTGGAGCATTGTTATTCCTTTTTGAAAATTTGGATTGTTTCATTGAGTGTTGTTTTTTTTTATGGAATTGTGAAAGCTTTAAGGGTTTCTCTGATTTGGTTTGTTTGAGCCGAATTTTGGAGGCTTTCTTTAGAGATGTTTGGGGAATCAAGGTCACACTAAGAGTTAAATGAGGTTAATGTGAAAGAATGAAAATGGTTACAGAATTAAGGCGTTGGAACATGTGAGTGAGTGGTGCAAATTAAAAATACATTTTCTGGAAGATGTGAAGGATGCTAGAAAGACTTGCAATATAAAATTATTTGAGAAGAGAAAACTTGCAGATTTATTTTGAATTGGGTCAATTACATTCATACCACCCAACTTACATGTTTGCATTTGTGACATCTAAATTTCAGTATTTACATACATACCACCTAATTCTTATGGGAAAGTTCACATGCTAGCTTCGTTCACCGTATTGCTTGATTTTGTGAATCTTTTGCACGTTTGCTTGAGCCTTGTTGTGATATGGTTTAAAATGTTTATATGGGAGGAATGCCATCTTAACTTGTTGCCCATTTATCTTATTGCCTTACCATTGCACATGGGGAAAGTTATATTGCTTAGGAGTTATGCAAAACAGGGAATACATTGGTTAGTAAGTCCTTTCTTCTTTAAATGCTTGGGATGTCGTTACATATATATACATGCTTGGTGCACTTTTTTTGGTTGAATTGCAGGTGTGAAAAATTCATTTTTATGCCGTTATGCTGCCCGATTTTTCTTGGATGGTTTCATCCTTTTTCTACTTCATTTATACTTCGCTCCATTTTACTTTCTTTCCCCGCAACTTTGTTTTATGTTTCCCTTTTCTTTGCCATTACTTGAATGTTTGGGAAGGGTTACACACCACCTTAGGGGTCTAGGTCACTTCACGAGCGTGGCGGCACTCTTAGGTCTTTTCTTTAGGACGAGTGAGGATTGTCGGGAGTCCGGGGTGATTGACTTGAGTTGATTGATTTTGAGAACCAATTCACCTCGTTTTACGATTTTGTGTTAGGTGAATTGTTTTCTCCTCTCTCCTTTCATTGATCCCTCGTCCCTTGATTTTCTCCTTGCTTCTTGGTTCAATGTCCGCACCTACGGTGGACGTGTAGGTGTGCACATATAGCCCCTTTAGGCTATATGTGGAGCCATCAAGCAAGGTCGTAAGTGCGGTGGGGACATTGATGAGACTCGCAAAAAGAAAAATTACGAGAATCATAGAATGGGGCCGCTCGACTCGCAGACTCGTAGAAGTAGAGCGGGAATCACGGAACCGTTCGACCGTCCTCGGGGTTTCTACTACCGACAGATCCAAAGTTCGTAGTCCTAGTCCTACTTAGGTAGTCAACTCCGTGGATCGAAATGTTTTAAAACAAAAAAATACATATGTTTGAAAAATACAAAACTACCTCCACTGCTACACAGCCTACCTACCTACAGCTTTTGCTTGCATGAAAACAAAAAAAAATGATGAAATGTGTGAAAACTTATAAAAGTCCACGGTTGGCTATTCGAGTCGGATTAGGATCGCTTTGCGTAGAAAGTTGGGATAGTAGTCAGCACTCAAGTCCGGATATTAGCACAGCTCTGAGTCCGAAACACCACCGTGCTTACGGGTCACTTGTAGGTTTCTTCTAGCGCTTTTCGCAGTTTTCTACGACTTTGTTTTGTTTTCGTTCGTGACTTTTCTCAGAATTTTCTACGGACGTTTCTTTTCTTTCTTTCCCGACTTTCTTGGTTTTCTTCTGCGATTTTCCTCGTTTTCCTTCGTTTTACTGTTGAGTTTTCAGACTTTACTTTCTTTGTACACACCATAGCACCTTGTTTAGCTAGGTTGTTTTCACTTACTACTTTTACTCCTGCTCTTTTAGTACTGACAAATTTGTTGCAGAAAATATAAAAAAAATAATAAACAAGTAACAGTGCACCGCGGATGAGCAGAGCATACGGTACTCCTGTGACACAGTTTTTTACTTTCTTTACTGTTATACCTGCTTTACTTTTCAGTACATACTCCTGCTAGTCTAGCCTGTTTACTTTCAGTTTATACCTGTTACGCATGCCTTACTTTTCAGCACATACTCCTGCTAGTCTAGCCTGTTTACTTTCAGTTTATACCTGTTACGCATGCCTTACTTTTCAGCATATACTCTTGCTAGTCTAGCTCGCTTATTTTCGGTATACATACTTGCTTAGCATGTTTTGCTTGTTGTAGCATGTTATTCTCGTTTAGCTCGGCATAACCTCGCTTGTGATACTTGCTTCCCGTTGTTTGCTATAGCATATTCTCGCTTACTTGTTTTTCCCTTTCTTTTGCTACACTCATCATTGTTGCACACACTCACTGTTGCAATAAAATGATAATAAAAATGAAATAAAACGATTTGCATGTTCACTTTAACTTAAGATTTAAGTTTAAACTGCAACTTTGCTACGACGTGGAGCACGGAGCACGACTTCGAGGGCAGCACGGCCATCGTCAACAGCAAAACCTGTGTCGACATCAGCAAAACTATTCTTTAGTTTAAACAACAAGCCATAGGATTCGAGGTAGTCCTCCTAGTGCGACATAAATCCTCACCTGTTCTTTTAGGCCTTTGTACAGCCTTGCTGTGCAATATAAGCCCTAACTCGCTTTAGGATTCCGAGGTTGTCGTCCGATACGTTGTAAATCCTCCTACCTTTCAGGTTATTTGTATAATCAGGTGATTATGTAAATGTAATTCCTATAATTAATTGGCAGGATTGAAACTTAAATAAATTCACTTCCGAAATTCAAAGCCTAACATTAGGATAGTCTGGGAAGTCACCGAAGTTCACTTCGGGTCTGTGACATCCCCTACTTCTCTTCCTTTGGACTCCTAAAATAAAATGTTCCAAATTTGATCCATTCCCTATCGAAATTCCAAAATTCAATCCTTTGAAAATCTTAAACTTTGAAATTCTCGAGAGCAAAACCACCGATCATTATCGAGAGTTTTCTTAAATGATTCCCGTCATTTAAGATGTAATTAACTATAGGGGCTTGCCCTTATAGGGAACTTTAAGAACCTGAGTAATATAAACCACCGCTTAATTCATTTACATTAAGCGGGGAACTTGTCGGCTTATAAAATTGGTTCGCGGACCAAACGGATGTCACAAATCTCCTAGTTTATTTAATCGAGCCCCATCATCAAGCGATGTATCTATTCTTCGGGATAGATATACAGTTTGTGGTGCGGTGCTCGTTTATATAAACTATTTGAGATGTGAGATCAGTTTTACTTCATATCTTAAAATTTTTTAAAATTATTTTCAAAATCAAAACACTACTTTCCAAATTATATATATATGTAAATTAAATTTAAAATTCGCCGACAACTTCTGTAGGCGACCCCTTTGCAAAACACATAACCTAAAAATATGCCGACAAGCCTAAGCACCACAGTTACAGATCGTGGAAAAACCGAAAATCTTCAGTTTTTTCACACGAAATCTCCCTATAAATTGCCCTATCTTCGTGCACAATCACTAAGAAACCCTATTTTTGACCAGAGCAATCCATTTTGGATGAGTTAAGTGGAGTTTGGAAGCAATGGATAGAGGAAATCATGGAAATGAGGTAAGAGACAAATCCCCTAAAGATCCTCAACCTTATTTTAATGGTTTTATTGTAGTTAGTATTGAGAGGTTATTTAGTCGTTTGGAAAAGATTGAAGCGGAACTTCAAAGAATTGGGAATCATTTGTACGAGATGTATCTTCAAATTGAGCATTTGGAATGGCAAACGAAACTTCAATTTGATCATATGGTGGCCTATCAAGATGCTCAAGTAGCATTGTATGCGAAGGACAAGTGGTTTGATGAAAATACGGCTTTGAAATTTCCAAGGGCATTTGTTTTCTATCTCGGCGGTCTTAGCGAACTTCATTGCGAAAAATGTGGAAATTGAAATTCTATGTTGAATTGATCTTTTTTGTGTTCGAGGTGTGATTGAGTCAAGTTCTAGTGTATTGAATATCAAGTTTGTGTGTTTTCTTAATTGTTCAATGTGTGTTATTGTTTTGAAAATTTGCTTTGAATTTATGTTGTTTGTGTTGTTTATAGAACGATGAACCTTGTTATAGTCTTGTTCTGGAATTTATTGAGCTTGGAATGAAAAATATGAATTGGAATTGAGTAGTTTGATTATATTTTGAGTTTGAAATGTGGATCTAAAGTATCATTTTAAATATTGTGGAAATGTCTGGAGGACATAAATTGGAGTAATACTCTCATATAAGTAATTAGGAGTAGAATTTGATAAGTTTCGGTGGAAAATATAATATTTAAATCAAATTTTTGGAATGCCGAGTCTGGCGCCTAGGCGCCAAAATTCGGCGCTTAGACGCCGGTTCGGCCTAAACTGAAACTTCATCTTCTTAAACCACCCCACGCTATTTTTGACGCCTAAGCTTCTCGTTCTTCTTGTTTTCACAAAAATCGACCCAAGCTATCTCATTTGAGGCCAGATTTTTTATTTTTTAAGCTTGAAAAAACTCGATTTCTTTATCCCAAGGTCAAATTTACATTCTTAACCACTTATTTTTTATTTTCACCAAGAATTTTTCTCTCTTTGAAGAAAACTGAAATTTTGATAAAAAAATTGATTTTTAGAGTTATATCTATGGATTTTTAAGCTCTTTCAAGTTTGGAAAGCTTAAATTAGTTTATTTACTTTGATCTTATAAATTTATTTTGCATTTTTATTTCATGTTTAGATGGCACCAAAATTTAAGTGAGGAAAGGAATGAGAAAATTTTGATCGTAGCATGTTTGTTACTGCTGCTGCACATTTTTGGTACAATGATTTTGCTATGATCGAGAAGTTTATCTTGGAACGAAGTGTTTACAATCTTGGAGGAAGGATTAAAGATACGATCGTTGCACTTAACTGGCAATGATTCTGGTACTTTACTGTTGTTGATGTTATCCCTGTCGTCAGGGAGTTTTATGCAAATTTCGTGGATGCCGAAGAATACAAGATTTTCGTAAGAGTAGTTGGAGTGGGATTTACTCTATAGCGAATCAACATTTTCTACGGCCTGCCACCGAACATCTAGTGCTATTACTCAGGATTATCTCCATTTAAGGGAGATTTATAGATGATTATTTCTTACCTGACAAATGGTACTGGAGTGTGGATGATCCAGAACGAAAAACAGGTAAATTTTTCATCTTCTAAGCATAATGGTGTTTCAAAGGCAATGCATTACTTTATTTCTGCTCGCCTCCTTCCATCCAATCATTTGAGTGAGGTTACCAAGGACAGAGCTATCCTCAACTATTGCATTCAAGAGGGGAAGCCGATTGATGTTGGGAGTATCATTTATGATTCTGTAGAGGCTACTGTTCATTTTAGCACTTCTGTTGGACTTGGATTGCAATCTTGATTTATTCTCTGTGTGAAAGTGCTGGAGTTGTTGCTGAGCTTTCAGAGGAAAAGCTCAAGTCTAAAAAACACATAGGAAAAGAAAGTGTCAGTATCTATGATTGACTTCGAGGTAAGAGTTCTACTGCACCTTCTAGTTCATCACCTACTACCGGTAGACCTTCTACTTCTGGACCTTCTACTTCTGCTGCTGGGCCACCATCTAGTTTCTAAAATCCATGCATGATAAGTTTATGGAGCAGCAGAATGAGTTATTTCTAACTCATTGTAGAGTAAATACGATCGATAAGAAGATCGATCATCTTTCTGAGTACACCCAAAGGAAGAGTGATTATAATGCTGAGTACTCTAAATCTCTTGTTAGATTCCTGAAGGGTGATCATGATGTTCAATTCCCTACGTGTGTGAGATTTTCACCTTATGTTGATCCGAAGGATGTGGAATTTTCTTTTGGTGACGATGATGACGAGGCTACTGATAGTGATTAGTAGCTTGATTTACCTTATGAGATGTGTGATTCTGTTTTTAGTTTATTCTAGTATGTTAGTACTAATGAGTCTGATTTTATTGTTGTTTGTTAGTACTGATTTGTTTATTTAACTTTGCGTGGACTTTTTATGTTGAGACTGTTTTATATCATCTTATGTGTTATATATTAAAGACTGAAATATGATGAATTTTTATGATAAATTTTTTTTTCTGTTTCAGCCTACAGTATATTCATGAATAGTTAGTATTTAACATGTTTTAAATATATAAAAAAAATTTAGAAATTAGCTCTTTCTCTGCAAACTTTTCTATATATGTTTAATCATTTGTGTTAATACATATTAAAGCATGTGTAGAACTAGAAATGAGTTTTTTTCCTTATTACATCATCATTGTACCTAGATAAATTCCTGTTTATTTCTCTCTCATGCTTTAAAAAATTTCATGATTCATTTTTATACTAAAGTTTAAGTTTGGGGGAAGGGAAACATTTTTCAAATTTAAATATTATTTTTCCTTAATGAACTAATATTTTCTTTAAAAATATTAACATAACATAAGGATTGAAAAATCTATTTAATATTACTTAAATTTTTGAATTTACAAATAATTTAGTAGACTTAACTAAAATTTCAATAATTTTGATTGATTTTATGAATAGATTTATTTAACTTAAAGAATAATACGTTTAAGAATTTTTCTATTTATAGTAAAGAAAATTGTATTTTAGAAATGCTAAGGAATCAGGATTATTACTTGAAAAAGAAAATATTGAAATAAATTTTGAAAAATACTTATTAAAAATTTCATATTTATTAAATAAAAATGTATAAGTTTTTAAATATAACTTAAGGATAGTGAAGTTCAAAATCATTAACAGGCTATCCAAAAATAGTAATCCTCACAAATAAAAAAATGGAGGATTGAAAAATATCCTTATAAAAAAAAAGAAAATAAAAAAAAAAGAAATGTGAGGAGAAGCTTAAGGAAAGCCTAATAAAAAATTGGCTTCACTTGAATTATCTCATAGGAAGAAAACTAATTACATTTTTAACTTCACTTTTATGTACAATTATTTTTACTAGAAAAATGTTTCATGAAAGACTTTTTCTTGTAAATATTCTATGTGACCTTAATATAATAAATTATAATTATTCTTGAAATAAATAAAAAATTATAAGTCTTATGATTTGGTAGTTTAATATTCTTTAATTCTTAAAATTAAACTTATTTAGTGAAATTTGGTTAATGATTTGCTAAAGCATTTATAAAACCAATAATTACAGGGAATCTAAAATATTTAAATTTCATTCCAAATGTTATACATTTTTTTGTAATAAAAAGGGTTACTTAAGGACAAGTAATGATTAGTTCGGGAGAATTTGATCCACTTGAAAAATACCTATTTTTATGCCTTATTTATGATTCAATTCTTAAGTATATTATGCTTTAATGAAAGGTATTTTTATGTTTTTGGATGTAGGTGATAAAAAAAAGTTCAAGAAGGAAAAAGGAGTAAAAAGGAGCAAAAATAGAGCTAAAAAGCAAAGTTACAAAACTTTTAGGTCTGGCGCCTAGGCGCTAGAATCGGGCGCCTAAGCATAAGCTCGATACTGAAGCAGATAAGATTTTTGATGACTTTGGACAGTTATTTCGACTGTGTTAAGCGGTTATTAGACCTTCTAGAATACTAGAAGTTAGTCCTAATACATAGGCCATGTGATACAATGCATCTGGACACAGGAAAATGATTTTTATTGCGAAGAGGTGCGATCCAAAGTGAAGAGGTGTGAAGACTTGATCACGGACTCCAACGCCTAGGCACCAGATCTTGGCGCCTCGGCACGACAGTTACCTTCTAGAAGATACATTGTATTTGGACGAATTTTGAAGAGGTGTCTTAAGCAACCCCTGGTCTAATTCGAAGCTCTATAAAAAGGAGTCAATTCTACGGAAAAAAGTGCACCCTGAAGCCCCTTCTAGCTCCATATAGCCCCCAGGCATTCTTTAGTCCCCATCTAGAATTCTTACACTTTTAGGGAGTCACTTTCTTTTGCATTTAGTGAGTTTATTTTGAGTAGTAAGTGTGAGTTTTCAAGTATTGTTGCTGTTGAAGTCTTGTACCATGCATTGGAGTCAATAGGAGTCAGCGGATCACTTGAAGGAACTTTCCAGATAAGTATTTGTAACTTGGTTTAAAGTTTTTTTAACTATGTTTTGTTGTGTGAATTAAATGTGTTCTGAGTAGTTATTTTTCTTTCTCCTTTTAACTATGAAAAAATTATAAGATAATTGAATTTTGTTGGAGAACTTAACTTAAAATATTTATAAAAATTGTGATGATATTAATACCTGATCTTAATTTACTTTTTAAACTGGCCATTTAAATTGATAAAAACTGTTGAAGAATTCTAAGACCTATCCGGAGATGAGTTCTTAACTAGTAGATATCACATGAATCCTAGGGTAATTAAAGGCTTTATGCGGGTTATTCAAGGTGAAGTGAAAATAAATAGGAAGATATTATTTATTAGGCGTAGAATTGATTAGTTTTTAAAGTGACAAACTAAATTCTAATAATTTGGTCTATAGAAAGGGAACGGGTCACTGGTAGGGCCGACCATAGCCACTTTTGGACATCTAGTAGAGTGAGCCTAGATTAACCCATTCTACTAATAAAACATCCTGAACCGATCTATAGATTAGCCAATGTTCTTAATACTATCAAGTGAAGGTAAAGAATAACAATGCTTCTATCTGGCACAATACCATAATCTAAGTTCTCCACAAATGATAATTATTCTAAAAATCTTGGATTAGTTGAAAAGGAGAAAGTTGTTTTATTTATTCCTTCATTAATCTTTATTTAGTTACTGCTGAGTTACATTTAATAAAAATTTCATTAAATTTAAAATCTGAATTTTGAAAAGAAATAAAAATAATAATTACTTTTAATTTGAAAAATCTAAAATATTTCTTAATTTTCTCAAAATCTTCCTTATGGGATCAATAACCAGAACTCTAATAGAGCCATGTATTAATTGAAACAATACGTATACTTGCGTTTAAATTTGTGACTTTTACAAAAAATATTATAAATATTTAAAATATAAATTCATAAACTCTTACATAAGTAGTAGTCACACATCATAGATTCTCAAGGGGATAGACCCACGTTTCCAATAAATGGATGAAATCTCAAGAAGTTCTGCGCGACATGAGGAATATGAAGGATGATTTTCCTTTTGATGTATAATAGGACCAACGTCTGTGACTGAGTCCAAATCTTGTAATAAAATAAAGTTAAATAAATTAAAGTAAATTTTCTCACAAAATAAAATATGCTTGTTCAAATTTCTAAATCTAAATCTTATAAAACAATATTAATAAGATAATGGCATCAAAATAATTACAAAACATATTAAAATAAAAGATAATATGTGTTTCCTTGTTCTTGTTCGTGCACAGCACCACCCATAGATCTTTTCCCTGTTTACTTGTGGAGGAGGTGTCGGGTCGCGAGTTGGTGTTTACCTCCATAAACGGCTTGGACTTCACGTATTAAAAAAGAAACACACAAAAAAAGATTACAGACATGAAGTGATGAAGAAGATTGGTCGTAAAGAGACCAGATAAACATCAGGATATGGAGGAATTGGAGGGTTCGTCGACTTATGCCTCCTAGCCACGAGACACAGTCAGGTCCAGTCTATGATCACTACTCTAGAGGATGATCTTGTTGCTGCTTCGGCTGAAAGAGTCGCTGATGTTTCGTTGGTGCGTACCAAAGAAAAAATGCAAATCGCTGCAAGTGTCGCCTCTTAGACAGCATGGAGAGGAGACAAGCTCGGGAGCTAGCCGCCACACTATCACCCATTCTAGAAGTTCTTATGATCTTGAAATGAAAGAAACTAAGGACAATTCAACTCGCACCTATACTGAGCAAGAGGCTGCAGAGGAGCTCGCATCGACATTGGATCCGATGGAAGAAAATTTGACTGGGTGTCCGACTTGCAACTCGAGTTTACCCAGACTGCCTACGGTGACAAGGGCATTTTTAGAATGCAAAAAATGTCATGTTTTACAGCTAGAGGAGTATGGAACATTTGGGGCATATGCAGCTTCATCATTGCTACTCAGAAGCCTTGAATATCCTGATGTAGAGCCATACATACCACAACTCATCCTACCGCCACCGCCACCGCGAGGAATTCCAGACTATGTCATGGAAATGATTAGAAGAATCAGAAAACAAGAATTTCAACACTACGAAGACATACAATGAAAATTTATTAATATCGTGGAAGGACTTGAGCTATACACATATGTATTCTGGAGGAAGGATGAAGAATAAATTATGTACTACATCGACACTCTACATACATTGAGTAGGGCAGGTCGCTTGAGGCCGAGAACATATACAGAGTCGTCAAAATATAAACAAGGAAAGGGTAGAGTCACGATTCAATGTGGCTGTTGTTATAACTTCGCTAAAGATCAATAAGGAAATCCTCTGAGGATTTTACAGCATGATGAGGTGGATCCAATGCCATCGCAAATTAAGAAGATGATAAAAAGGATGGTCGAGTGGCACGTGTTTCTTGCAGACTGTCTTCCTAACAGCTGTATCATAAATATTTATGAGGACGGGAATTGTATCCCGCCTCATATCGACCACCATGACTTTGTGAGGCCCTTCTGCATGGTCTTCTTTATATGTGAATGCAATATCCTGTTTGAACGAGAAATCAAGATTGTCAGATTTGGAGAATTCTGAGGTTCTGTTGAAATTCCCCTACCGGTTAGATCAGTGCTGGTATTAAAAGGAAATAGAGTAGACTTAGCGATGCACTGCATCCTAGGAGTTACAAGAAAAAGGGTGTCAATCCCCTTCAGAAGAATGGGAGGATAAAGCGCCATTTTACTACGAGTCAGATCTATAATTGGAGAACCTTAGCCCTTTTCCACTGTAACGGCAATACGTCTGGGTATTGGCGAGGGGTCTTTTGTTCTGGAGCGTAACTTTTTCAAGTTGGCTCGTCCTTGCAGTAGTCTCAGGAAGCAGAAATCTACTACCCCTTTCAAAGGGTCACGATAGTCTTTGTCACCACTTTTACAGTAGCCAGACGATATGATATGTCAGCTATGTTCAGATTTGTACACGTGATCTACTTTTGGATGCTTGTCTGCATATGATCTGTTGTACTACTTTCAGCAAAATTAATGAAGATTTTTGTTTTCAGAAATGCTTTCTTTTCAGCGCGACAGTCGAAAGCCATTGAACCATGTGTTGTTCCAAATGAAAAGGACAAAAAAATAATGTAAAAGAAAAGGATAAACTTATAACAAAACAAAATTAAAATCAAAATGAACCCGAAACTTAAGTAAAATGAAATCAAAATCAAAACAAAAATTGAAATTTAAAATCGAAATTTAAATCAAATGAAACAAAGTAAAACAAAACAAATTAAAAGAAAATGATGAATTGAAAACAAACAAATGATAATCTTCTCCCTTCCGAAATTCTGAGTCCTTGTACTCATCTTCGAATCCTTCGCTTTTTTGGGGACTCCGCAAAATTTGGCACATTTTACACAGCGCCACCTCTCACAAATTCAAAATTTCATGAAATTCTACAAATCTTGTAATGGCTACCAATTTAAGCCAAATTACCCAAAAGTCACATTCTTTGAAAGTTATACTAAGTTTTACCAAATTCTCCTCAAATGAAATTCCGGGATCAGTACCTAAATTCTGATTCCATTCACCTCTTAGGTTTGATGTGAGTCCTTGAGCTTTCCATCCTAATGTGACACCTTGGGCCGGACGTGAGTCCTCATGCTTGCCTCACCAAAATTCCCCAAAATTCCCTAATTTTTCATTTCCCATCCGACAAATTTTCCGCCTTCCATGAAATTTTGCTAACAGAGCTCTGTCCTTTGATTCCCATAAAATTCCTTAATTTTCCATTTCACAACCGAGAAATTTTTCACCTTCCATAAAATTCCGGGAACTAAGCTCAGTTCTCTGATTCCTCCAAAACCCCTAATTTTCCATTTCCTATCGGAGAATTTTCTGCCTTCAATGAAATTTTCGGAATGTAGCTCAGTTCTCCGATTCCCCCAAAATTCCCTAATTTTCTATTTCCTATCAGAGAAATTTTCCGCCTTCCATAAAATTATGGGAATGGAGCTTAGTCCTCTGATTCCCCTGAAATTTCTTATATTTCCATCTTCTATCTGAGAAATTTTCTGCCTTCCACAAAATTCCGGGAATAAAGCTTAGTCCTCCGATTCACAAAAAATTTCCAAATTTTCTATTTCCTATTTGGGAAATTTTACGTCTTCGATGAAATTCCTGGAATGGAGCTCAGTCCTCCAATTTCACCCATAATTTCTTAATTTTTCATTTCCTATCCGAGAAATTTTCAGCCTTCCATGAAATTCTAGGAATGGAGCTTAGTCCTACGATTCCCCTAAAATTCCCTATATTTCTATCTCCTATCTGAGAAATTTTCTGCTTTCCATGAAATTCTGGGAATGGAGCTCAGTCCTCCGATTCCCCAAAAATTCCCTAATTTTTAATTTCCTATCAGAGAAATTTTCCGACTTACAAGAAATTCTGGGAAAGGAGCTCAGTTCTCCGATTCCCCCAAAATTCCCTAATTTTCCATTTTCTATCAAAGAAATTTTCCGCCTTACATGAAATTCTGGGAACGGAGCTCAGTCCTCTGATTCCCCAAAAATTCCCTAATTTTCCATTTCCTATCCATGAAATTTTCATCATTCCATAAAAGTTCTAGGAACGGAGCCCAGTCCTCTGATTCGTCCAAAATTCTGTAATTTTCCACTTCTTATGCAAGAAATTTTCTGCCTTTCATGAAATTCTGGGAATGGATCTTAGTCCTCTGATTCCCCTAAAATTCTCTATATTTCCATGTCCTGTCCGAGAAATTTTCTACCTTCCATGTAATTCCAGTATCATCGCTTAGTCGTCTGATTATAAAGATTGGTCGTAAAGAGACCATACAGACATCGGGATATGGAGGAACCGTAGGGTTCATTGAATTAAACCTCCTCGCAACGAGACATAGTCAGGTCCTGTCTATGATCACTACTCCAAAGGGTGATCTTGTTGCTGCTTCAGCTTAAAGAGTCTCAGATGCACCGTTGACGCGTACGAAAAGAAGAAATGCAAATCGCCGCAAGCGTCACCTCTTAGACAGGATGGAGAGGAGACAAGCACGGGAGCTAGCCGCCGCGCTATCACCCATTCCAGAAGATTCTTCTGATCTTAAAATGAAATAAATGGACGACAGTGCACTGCGCACTGATACTGAGCTACAGGCTGCAGAGGATCTCCCATCGACATTAGATCTGATGGAAGAAATTTTGACTAGGTGTCCGACTTGTAACTCGAGTTTACCCAAACTGCCTACGGTGAGAGAGGAATTTTCAGAATGCCCAGAATGTCATGTTTTACAGCTGGAGGAGTATAGCACATTTGAGGCATATGCAGCTGCCTCAATGCTACTCAGGAGCTGGGAATATCCTGATGTAGAGCAATACGTACCACAGTTAATCCTACCGCCGCCGCCACCGTGAGGAATTTCAGACTAAGTCATGGAAAAGATTAGATGAATCAGAAAACAAGAATTTCAACACTATGAAGACATATAATGAAAATTTGTTAATATCCTGGAAGGACTCGAGCTATACACTGACTTATTCTGGAGGAAGGATGAAGAAGAAATTATGTACTTCATCGACACTCTACATACATTGGGCAGAGCAGGTCGCTTGAGGTCGAGAACATATACAGAGCCGTCAAAATGGAAACGAGGAAAGGGCAGAGTCACTATTCAGTGTGGCTGTTATTATAACTTTGCTAAAGATCGACAAGGCAATCCCCTAAGAATTTTATAGCATAATGAGATGGATCCCATGCCACCGGAAATTAAGAAGATGATAAAGAGGATGGTTGAGTGGCACATGTTGCTTGCAGAATGTAATCCTAACAGTTGCATCATAAATATTTATGAGCACGGGGACTGTATCCCGCCTCATATCGACCACCATGACTTTGTGAGGCCCTTCTGCATGGTCTCCTTTATAAGTGAAAGCAATATATTTTTTGGACAAGAAATCCAGATTGTTTGACAGGGAGAATTCTGAGGTTCTGTTGAAATTTCGCTACCAATCAGATCAGTGCTGGTATTAAAAGGAAATGGAGCAGTCTTAGCGAAGCACTACATCCCAGGAGTTACAAGAAAAAGGGTGTCAGTCACCTTCAAAAGAATGGGAAGATAAAGTGTCGTTTTACTACGAGGAGGATCCTGAATTGGAGAACCTTCATCCTTTGCCACTGTGACGCTAGTACCTCCGGGTGTTCACGAGAGGACTTTTGTTCCAGAGCGTAACCTTGACAGGTTGGCTCGTCCCCGCAGTAGTCTCAGGAAGCAGAAATCTACTACCCCTTTCAATGGGTCATGATAGTCGTTGTCACCACTTTTGCAGCAACCAGACGATATGATATGCCAACTTTGTTCAATTTTGTACACATGATCTACTTTGGGATTCTTGTCAGCATATGATCTGTTGTACTACTTTCAGCAAAGATAATGAAGACTTTTGCTTTTAGAAATGCTTTCTTTTCATCGCAACAGTCGAAAGCCATTGAACCATGTGTTGGTTCCAAATGAAAAGGATGAAAGAATAATGTAGAAGAAAAAGATCAAATGATAACAAAACGAAATCAAAATCAAAATGAAACTGAAACTTAGGTCAAATGAAATCAAAATCCAAATCAAAATTGAAATTTAAAATTGAAATTTAAATCAAATGAAACAAAGTAAAATAAAACAATTTAAAAGAAAATAATGAATTGAAAACAAACAAATGATAATATTCTCACTTTTGAAATTCTGAGTCCTTGTACTCATATTCGGATCCTTCGCTTTTGCGGGCACTCCTCAAATTTTGGCACTTTTCACACAGTGCCATTTCTCACAAATTTGAAATATCATGAAATTCGACAAGTCTTGCAATGGATACCAATCTCAGCCAAATTGCACAAAATTCACTTTCTTTGAAAGTAATGCCATGTTTTACCAAATTCTTCTCAAATGAAATTCCAGGATCAGTACCTAAATTTTGATTCCCTTCACCTCTTAGGTTGGATGTGAGTCCTTGAGCTTTCCATCCTAATGTGACACCTTGGGTCGGATGTGAGTCCTTGAGCTTTCCTCCCTATGTTTCCCCAAAATTCCCTAATTTTCTATTTCCCATCCGACAAATTTTTCGCATTCCATGAAATTCCTGGAACGGAGCTCAGTCCTTTGATTCCCCCTAAACTCCCTAATTTTCCATTTCCCATCCGAGAAATTTTCCACCATCCATACAATTCCGGGAACGGAGCTTAGTTCTTCGATTCTCCCAAAATCTCTAATTTTCCATTTCATATCCGAGAAATTTTCCGCCTTCAATGAAAGTTCGGGAATGGAACTCAGTTCTCTGATTCCCCAAAAATTTCCTAATTTTCCATTTCCTATCCGAGAAATTTTCCACCTTCCATGAAATTCCAGGAATGGAGCTTAGTCCTCCGATTCCCCTAATATTTCCTATATTTCCATCTCATATCCTAGAAATTTTCCACCGTTCATGAAATTCTGGGAACGGAGCTCAGTCCTCCTATTCCCCAAAAATTCCCTAATTTTACTTTTCCTATCCGAGAAATTTTTCGCCTTTGATGAAATTCCAGGAATGGAGCTCAGTCTTCTGTTTTCCCCCGAAATTCCCTAATTTTTTAATTCCTATCCGAGAAATTTTCTGCCTTCCATGACATTTCAGGAACGGAGCTTAGTCCACTGATTCCCTAAAATTCCCTATATTTCCATCTCCTATCCGAGAAATTTTTTTCCTTCCATGAAATTTCGGGAGTGGAGCTTAGTCCTCCAATTCCCCAAAAATTCCTTAATTTCCCATTTCCTATCCGAGAAATTTTCCGCCTTCCATGAAATTCTGGGAATGGAGCTCAGTTCTCCGATTCCCCCAAAATTCCTTAATTTTCCATTTCCTATCCGAGAAATTTTCCACCTTCCATGAAAATCAGGGAACGGAGCTCAGTCCTCCGATTCCCCCAAGATTACCTAATTTTCCATTTCTTATCCATGAAATTTTTTGCATTCCATAAAATTTTGGGAACTGAGCTCAATCCTCCGATTCCCCCAAAATTTTGTAATTTTTCATTTCCTATCCATGAAATTTTCTGCCTTCCATGAAATTCTGGGAACGGAGCTTAGTCCTCCGATTCCTCTAAAATTCCCTATATTTCCATCTCTTATCCGAGAAATTTTCCACCTTCCATGAAGTTTCGGTATCGGAGCTCAGTTGTTCGATTTCCTCAAAATTCCCCATACTTTCATTTTCCTTCCAAGAAAATTTCCCATACTCAAGAAATCATGAGGTAGGTACCGAAATTCTGATTCTCATTCCTGAAGCTGATGCCTAAATTCCAATTCTTACCCTACGGGATCAGTACTTAAATTCTGACTCCCACCTTCATGAATATGTACTGAAATTCTGATTTCCCCTCTGCACTCACTTCTAACTCAAAATTGCCCATGAAATTTAAAATCTTTAAATTTAAAATTCCATAAATTCTGAAATTGCCTTAAATTCCTTAAAATTTAAAATTGAAATTTAAGCTTATAATAAAAATTAAAGCTCAAGGTCAAATTAATATTCAAACTCAAAAATTATATTGAAATCCAAATTCTATGTCGAAACTCTAAAATCCAAATTCAAACTTCAAATCGATTCAGATCGGACACTTTCAGAGTTTGGGGGCTTGAAATTCATAGCTTCTCTCATAAAGGTATTGTATTTTCCTTCCCCAGCGAGAGTTGCTGGGACTCGAAGGTTTCAGCCAGATAATCCCCAACGGAAACTTTTTTGATAAATTTTATGTTTCATCTTGAGTTTTAACTCAGACAGTTGTGTTTGTTTTGTTGATCTCGTCGGTCAACAACAATACGTGCAGTGTGCTTGTCCAGCGCACCACACATATTGGGGGACCATTTGTTGACCTCACTTTTGGTTGAGGTCTAGTCTTTCTTTAGAATAGCCTAGGGTCTAGCCATAGGACTCTCCTAGTGACTTTCTTAGAAGACTAGTCATGGAACCCCTCTCCATAAGAATTCAAACTTTTCTCACTTCACTGGGAGTTTTAGTATGCTTAAGGCCTAACCTCCAGTTTTGGGAGGAAGAGACCAAGCATGAGGGAGCCTAGGGGAAGTCTCCTATAGGTCTTCAGACCTTAGGATATACCCTGGGAGGCCTAGAGCTTACAACACACTCACACTACACACTCACAACCCTAATTAAGGCACATCCCACTTTGATCCCCTAACTCTTTTGGAAACTCATGTAAGTGGTTTTCCCAAGCTCATTAGCCTCAGGCTATCATTTAGTACCAACACATAGAGAACCAAATAGGGGTGACCCTTGGTCAATGGCTTAATCTAAACAATTCCAAATTACTCACTTTCAACCAATCTCAATTTTCTCAAACATTCCAAATTTCTAGCCACCCAAAATACTCAAAATACCTAAAAAACACCCAAAACCTTAAAATCATCCAAAATTGCTAAAATTACCCAAATTACCCATAATTCCCCAAAAAAAAATTCCAAAATACTCCCTGCCACTCAAATTAACAAAAATTACCCAAAATTTGCAAAATTTATCAAAAATCCCCAAAATAACCAAAACGCCCCTCTTAGCCCAAAATTCCAAAAAATTCATAAATTACCATAAATTCCCAAAACCTCCAAAATATTCCTAATTTCATTTCTCTCAACTACCACATGACCCAATTTGGCCAATTTAGATCAATTTAATCAAAAGCCCTAATTTGACCCATTTAACCCAAAAGTACCCAAATTAAACCCAATGTCTACCCAAATTGATCATAATCTTGCCCAATTTCCAATCTAAATTAAAATTCAACATCTCAAATGTCAATATAAATCAAATCCAAGACCAATTTGACCCACATTTGAATTCAATTTCAACCCTAATCCAAAACCCCTAATTTTGGCCCTATGAACCAATTCACCCCAAATTGACCTAATGCCAATCAATTTCTCACCAATTTGAATTTTAAACCCTTCATAATGCTCCCCTAAACCGAATTGAACCATCAATTACATTCAATTTGGATGTTGGCCCCATTCAAATCCACTTGAACCAAGCTTACCCAATTTTGACCCAAACATGCCATATGTCCAAATGTCATCAAATTGATTGCCCTACTCCCAAAATTTCCATCCAATTATAACATCCCCTAGACCATTTGGAATCTTCAATTGGGCCTAAAACCCACTCCAGCCCAACCTAAACCCAAACTTAGCTAACTTTCCTCATATTGACCAAAGCACCACACCAAGCCAAATTGAAACCCCAAACCTCTCCAAAATCACTCCAATCCTTTTCTAAACACTTTATGACAATCAAGTGGACCATTTTGAGTAGTCAATTTTGTCCAACTCAATCTCAAACCCAATCTAGCCTAAACTACACCTAATGTGACCCAAATTAAACCCATGACTTAAAGTCAGCAAAATTAAACCAAATTAACCAAATTAACTCCATGGCAGCCAACCTTAGGACCTCTAGGACTAGACTGACCTGACCTAGCCAAAGTCCATTGGGTCATGGACCAAACTTCCCTCACTTAGGAACTAATGGATCCTCCTCTTTATGGCTAGCCCATGTCTCCCCTTAACCCTTGAATAAGCAACCATCATGCCTAATTAAATGCACTGTGACACTCCTCACACTCCTTTGCTCCAGCAAGCCACCTTCTCTGTCCTTGCCGGCTGAACCACTCCGCGCAATTTGCGTAAATTTAATATTTCTTGTATTTGATATAGATGTGTATAAAGATATTCAATAATCGCAGAGCTAATATTTCAACACAAGTATACGTATCGCTCAAGTAATACAGAGCTCTAATGGAGTCCTGAATCTTGATCCCACAGGGATAGTTTAGAGGCTACAGACTAGGATTATAGAATCCAATTTAGAATCACAACTTTGTAAATCAAGTTGTCTATCTGTCACTAATATGCAATCGTAAATAAGATGGAATTTTAATAAACTAGTTCTACTAACAATTAACTAATTCTACTAATAAAGTGAAGTTCAAATATATAAGAAAAAATAGTTCTCCTTGTTAAGATATTTAAGTAAAATGATAATTAAAATTAGTTTAGAACTGTGTTGTGCAAAATAGGAGCATACTTATTCTTTACCATTTGCTCCAGGCATAATGAACATTGACTAATCCTATACTTGGTTACTGAATCTACGACTAGGCTGGGAGGATACCGACTCTCACATCGGAGCTCCCATGTTCCCCTCGCTTGAGGGCTAACATCTACACTTCAACACCTAAACGATAGCACCGAATTGAGGATTTTAGTCTGTCACTCTAAAATCTCTAATTCAACGCTCGATAAATAATATTTCGCTATTTACTTGCACCCTATATTGAAGGACTTTGACCTCCCTGAATCTCGGATGTAATCTTCACTTTGGTTATTAAACTCTACATATTTTAACTAATAAATTGGCCAAATTGAAATTAAATTAAGATTTAAGTGAAAAGATTATCACAACTTCTTTAACATTCTCTTGGCACACTAATTTAAATCACCATTTCATAGAAATCTCAAAACAAAGAGAGAAACAGAAAAACTACTCATATTTCATGGAGAAGATACGACAAAACTTGGATTTCATATATAAAAGCAAAGTTCTACAAACTAAAATAAGTAATTACAACTTCTCTCGAATTCCTCCCCAAGAAAACTCCTTGAAGTTACTCTGAATCTCTTCCTTTCTTTACAACACACAGAATTCTCCTTCAAAAAGGCAAAGCGGAAGAAATCTCTCACTTTCCTTCCACTCTCACAATCTCTCGAAATATTCCTCACAAATATGACTAGTTGAACTAACTATCCAAAACTACAATGGCACCACCAAGACTAATAGATAAAATGAACACACTACTAACTCACTATGGACTCGGTGGACACAGTGGACACACACTTTTGAAACCCTGGTGGACACCATTTTCGGCCCCAAATTGTTTTATTTAAAGTACTTGAAGAGTTTCCAAGAGTTACCCAAGCATCTCTTAAAAAATCATCCACATTCGATGCACCTCATGAGAGAACCGACTTTCTCGCCATCGGCAGCCTCGAGCTCGCCGTCGGCGGCCTTTTAGAATACTTAGCCTTGGACTCTCTCTCATAAGGCCCGCTGTCGGCAGCCTTGATGTCGTCGTCGGTGGGCTTCCTTGTAATATATTTTTTGAACTCTCGGGATAATTTCACCGTCGGCGCCGTCGAGCTCGCCATCGGCGCCCTAGATCAAATTTTCATATTTTTAGTCCTTTTTGTTCCGAATTCGCTCCTTTTTACATTTTTTCGCTCCATTGTCCATGAATCATCATATCTGTAACAAAACATCAAAAATACCCTTCTTTAAAATGCAATATCATCAAAATAAATATAAAATATGCATGAAATTCTTTACATATTTTCAGTGGGTCACTGGCACCCTAGCTGCTGGAATAGCTCAGCCCGAGCGTCCCCATACTCCTTAAAATTCAAAATTGAACCTTTTCAGTGAGGGATCACCTTAGTCATCAATGGCGCTGCTCTGCCCTCTCCCTAAGCGGCCTAAAGCACCCAAAGTCAGGTTCTGAGCTCAGCTAATTTTCCATAACTATAAGAACCTCCCTTCACGGCCAAATTCCATGTGCTAAAAATTTCTTAACAAAACTCTGCCAAAATCTCACCAGACCTCTTCCTAAGATCATTCCAGCCATTTTCCCCTCGGATTCCCACTACCAGAGCTAATTTTTAGAGCTCAAATTTGGCCCAAAATTGGGACACATTCCACCCCAACTCCACAGTGCACCAAAGTTTAATTAACTACACCCACACCTTCACAAGAGTGAAAGAAGAAGATCCCCCATCAATTCCCCATCATAGAAAGCCTCTGCACCAGACTTCCATCAACACCTAAAATCAGTTCTGGTCAATTTGGGATCCAAAAAATTCACCAGTGCAAAAGGCTCTATCTGGAGGTTCTTTGGAACCAATCGAAGCTACCATAACCATCTGATTGAGGCCTCCCATCTCAAAAAAAAGGTATTGGATTCACTCTTCCTCCTGTGATTTTCTACATCCTTCATAATTATACACTGTATTTCATACCGTATAAACCTTATGGATTGGTTCGACTAGGTAAGATGAAGCTCTAGGAATAAACCCCATGTGATTAGATGAGTCTAGTGCAAGATCTTAGGTCTAAAAGGTGGACGGTTTACGGGCTAGGTCAGTTAGGGACGATGATCAGGAGCCGTCGGATCGCGCATGTAATTAACGGATGGCCAGGATTGCACCGGATGAACCCTTGATGCATAAAGCACGCAGTGACTCAAATGGCGGTGCTCAATCAGAAGAAGACACATCACCTTTTGGAGCATCTGAGGATGGCGCGGCACCGACGTGGTTAAGTAGGAAATTAGGAGATTTTTGATTTATTTAATTCTCTGAACTTTAAAAAGCCATATCTTGTCCTATAAAAATCATAAAAATAAAAGAAAAATATCAACTTACTCAGTGAACAGAGGAGAATGATGTGGAAATGGTTTGAAATTCATTTGATGCATGTATGATTTTTAATTAATTAAATACCCTCCATGGTCTTTTAATTCTTTGTGCATGTAGACATTTCACCATGGCTTTCCATTTTAACATGTTGTAGCCTCTGTCATGGGGGATCTTCCCTGATTTTATCAAAGTCATAGGAGACCTCTATGAAGAGTTCTATATTTTCTAAGTTTTTTGCATCTATTTTCATAAATTAATTCCAAAAATTAGCATGATGGTTATAAAATCTAGAAAAATCATGACAGGTTTCCTATGACCAGGGGACCCTAGGATAAAATTTTCATGGGTTAAATCATTAATAAATGACCAAATCATCAACTTGGTTTAAAACTGAATTTAAATTAATTTAAGTTCTTTAAATATAAAATTCACTTAAAAACTATTCTCCACTATATTTTAAAGGTCAAAGAACTCCCCATATTCATTTTGTCATTTAAATGAATTTTCTAAGTGAAATGATAATTTTGAACATTAAACTAATTTTAAGAATTAAAATACAACTCAAAAAATTGTAAAATTGGTTTTCGGTGTTCTCTGCAATCAAAGGATACTCTTAAAAATAAGTTTGGATTTTTGTAAAATTTTCATTTTTAGTCACATTTTTAATATTTCATAATTAAATAATAATAAAAATCACAAAAATAAAAAAAAAATCACCAAATTCTCACTTTTGGTCTCCTAATCACTTAGGAACCATCCCCATAATTTTTCTAAGTCTTAAAATCTAAATATCAATTTTTAAAGGCTTAAGTTAATTTTTAAAGAGTAAAAATGAATTTCCTTAATTCTTCAAGAAAAATAATTCTAATAATATAACTAAAAATTAGAAAATATAAAATTTGTTCCTCTGGCTTCCTTGATCTCAGAGGAACTTAGAAAAAAATATAAAATTGAATTTTCAAATTTTAAAATATTTTATAATGAATTACAACTCCAGAATTTACAATAATTCTAATAATTAAATTGAAACTCAAAAAATCATGAAATTTGGTCCAAGTGGTCCTCTACTCTAGGTATACCTCAAATAAAAATTTCAAAGTCCTATGTTTTGTTTTCGACAATTTATTGAATTTTCATTGAAAACCCCCATTTTTGCATTAAATTAATGTTGGCCATTTTTTTATGAAATAATATGAAATTTTTAAATTTAAATTTAATGTATAATATAATTTTGATTTTTGAAAATAATGATATTTTTTTATTTTGAAAATAACGAGACCAAATAGATCTCATATATTTAATAGTTTAAATAGTAGAGCACGACACTACAAGTGACACATCATCCCGAAAGATGAGCGTACCACTTGTTAGTAGGCTTAACTATCTAAACTTGAAAGTTTATGACTCTATTTTGGTCTGCGTATTTTATAACCGACAAATTCCCCTATCTAATACACAGATTAGACAGAGTTTAGATTAATCTGGGTTTTTAATTCCCTATAGGGGCAAGCCCCTATAGTTAATTACATCTTAAGCAATTGAAGTCACCTAAGAAAACTCTCGATAAAGATCATGGGCTTCATCTTCAAGAATATCATCGTTTAGGTTTCCACGATTGCTTGTAGAAAAGTCAAAAAGGGAAAGACTCAATGTGGAACAGTTATTTTCAGAATCCAACGGAATGAAGAGTAGGAGATGTCGAAGATACTGAAGGAACTTCAGTGACATCTCAAACTATCCTATAGTTGGTCTTTATATCTTTGAAAATGAAGTTATATTTAATATTTTAATCCTATAAATTATTTAGATGAATTGGGATTTATGTCTGCATGTCATATGCAAATGGCCCGAGAAAATATGAGGATTTATGTCGTACCAAACGACAACCTCGGAATCCTAAACAGTTTAGGACTTGTATCGTACAATACACAATCGTACTAAGTCCTAAAAGATAGTGTGAGGATTTATGTCGTATCAAACGACGACCTCAACATCCTATAGGTGTTGTTTAAATCTATGAAAGTCCGATCGAAGATCCTTCATTCGTCCTCTGTCTTCTCGTCTCTAGAAAGGATAAAGATAGGAGAGAAAAGAGAAGAACATGCCTCGAATGGCCTATCCTAAGGGTATATGCAAGGAAATAATTAAAGTAAACATGTATAATAAAAAGGAAACAACCATGCCCTAAATGGCCTATTCTAGGGGTATGTACAGGTGTGCAAGAAAAGTAATAATTAAAATGAACATGTGTAATAAAAAGAAACTAGTCATGCCCTAGATGGCCTATCCTAGGGGTATGTGTGAGAGAAATAATAATTAAAAACATGAATATGAGTAAATATGTACAAAAATGAAAAGTAAAGGAATGCACGACAATATATAGTAAATAAAGTAAAAGAGCTGTGCAGTAAAAAATGTGTACCTGGCCAATTCTGTTGATGCCTCGAAAGCAAATTAACAACTACAGATATCTGTATAATCAAGTTTAGTTATAAACATATAAAAGATCAAAGTGGGGGAATAAGAATTCTATTTGAGGATAGGCTCAGTCTATAGACTACTTTTTTTTTATCACGATCCCACAGGCAACCCGAAGTATTGAAGTTTGTATCAATCTCAAATAAAGTCACCAGCAAATCATCTTAGAGTAGGAAATCCTAATCCCTACCACTTAATCGACGAGTGAACTAATTTGTGAAAGTGTAGTATCTGTGATTGTAGTATCTGAATTCTTATGAATGTAAAATCTGATATGTAGTATCTGGTGTGTAATGTGTAATGTGTAGTGTGTAATGTGTAGTGTGTAGTGTGTTATGTGTAGTGTGTTATTTGATTTGATGTGCTAAATGTGTTGTGTATATGTGTGTGATATTTGATTTGATGTGCTAATGTAGTATCTGTTACTGTATCGGTGTAATATCTGGTGTCGTAGTATCTGTCGTTGGTTCCCGGATTTCTTAAAGGTAGGGATTAGAACTACCTAACTCATAAGGTAAAATGGGCATCTATCTCTGAGTATTGATTTTTATTTGTTTCAGCTATAAAAGCATGATTATTAAAGTCTGTGCATCATTGCCTGTACCCCGCATTTCCAACTTATGCCCACTTTGATATTTCATATGTAATATAATCAAAAGAGATTTCAATTTTCATAAGTGAAGCCAAGCTAGAGAACATTTCCTAACCCAATGTATAATACAAATTAGCTAAAGCCTGCTTAATTATTCAATTCCAGAATTTGGCTTCATCCAGACCAAGGCAAAGAAAAGGGGAACATAACACAAAGCTACGGGGAAAGAAAGTAGAATGGAATGAAGTAGAACAAAATCATCTAAGAAAAATCGGGCAGCATAACGGCGTAAAAAGAATTTTCCACACCTGCAATTTGCATAAAAAGAGATGTCGCAAGCATGTATATGTAACAATCAATGTTTCCAAAATTATGTGATACACTTCTCATATTAGCTCAAGAATGCCTCGCAAAATACTGAATAAATTAGCACTGAAACAATGCTTCAATCCCTTTCAAATCGATAATTAATCAAAGCCCAAAATTTGATAACAAAATCCCAGCAAGAGGGTTCCTAAATAAAACGAATTAAGTCTTGTGATATAACAAATCATGTGTTATGTAAAGGTTACGAACTTAACCTTAAATCTGTAAATATATAAGAGTTAAATGAAGAATATATAGAAATTGAAGATTAGAAGTTAAACAGTAAATACGAAAGAATTAAGTGGCATGTATGTAAATCTCTTTTTTGGATCCAAAATAAATCTCTAAGTTTCTCTTCTCAAATAATTTTGCATTGCAAGCCTTCCTCACATCTTCTAGTAAATTTATTTTTAATTTGCACAACTAGCTCATATGTTCCAGCCCTTCAAATCTATATTGTGGGTTAATAAAAAGTTAGCTGCAACTTTTGAAATAGTTTAAAGCAATTAAAAAAAAAAGTTTCTGCCTCTTAAATGCCCAATTTCAAGATCCCGTTTTAATAGAATACGTGAAACAAACTTTCCAAAATTATAAAGTGCGAGAGAATCAGCTTAGGCAAGCTGAAGTAAAGCCGATTCAAATCCCATAAAAAAAACATCAGCTTCAGCAAGATGCAAGAAATGCCTCCAAATAGCGAGTAAGTAGAAAGATTTACATATATACCACATGATCCTTATGAATTTACATATTCAGCACCCAAATTTTATTTCCAAAATCATTTCATTAACCCTCTTCATGACACTACCAAAAGTTGCTTCATATCCACACCTTGGTGGGACAGCATGAATGCAAGAATTAAAGTTTAGGTGTTATACATGTAAATTATCCAATAATTCCGGCAACATAGAATTCCAGCAATAAAATAAAAATGAATCCAATAACTGAAAGTGAGCTAGTTCATGGATTCCGACCTTAACACATGAATGTATATGTATTCGTCACCCAAATAAACAAATCAACTATCCAAACACTATGTGTCGAGTGAGAGGGTGAAAGAACAAATGCCAGTAAGAGTCAAAAGGCTAATAAGGAAAGAAGCCAACAAAAGTATAAATCCTATAATTTCTTCAAGCTCCGATGTACAACCACAATGAAAATGTGTCAAATTTACATGCATGCCACCTCAACCTCACAGATTTTTGCAAAAATATCACTCAAGCATTCTCGGATTTTGCCAAAATGTCACCCAACATTTTCATATTTTGTCCGTAAAAAAAATCCCTTGCAATTTAATTAAAATAAGGAAAGTAAGCCCGTAGCACGAAAAGATCAACGAAAGAAAAAATCTCTGGCTCGCATGAGTGGATTCCCAGCCTTTCCGATCATCGGCAGTAATCAAGAAATGTTCTAATATATATGATGTTTATAGGCTCGATTTGTTCCACAGAAAAGATAAAAAAAAACGAAATGCATATTCCAATGATTCAAAATAAAATAGGTAACAAACAACCGTGTATTCACCAATTTGAAATCAGGGATTTCATCTCTGACTCTTAATTCTCCAAACAGAGACATAAGAGAATTTCCAAAAGCATGCATCACGTTGGATGGCCGAAGAAGAGAGGAAAGGTAGAAGAACTCACCTCAAGAAAACCTGAGACACAACAACAATTACTATCGAAAGAATCTCAAATCTCAAAGGAATCAACAGCCTCTAAACTCCTCCCTCTTCTTCACCTCAGAAATCTTCTCAAAAGTAATATTACTCAGAGAAAACAAACTTAAGAAAAGAAGATCTCAGCCAACCATACTCTCTCACGAAGAGAGGTATTTATAGGCGACGGGGAAAGAAGACTCATTGCCGAAGCTACCGTCGGTGAAGACCGACGGTGATGAGAATTCTACCATTAGCAGGAGAACCGACCAAAATAAGCCACAAGGAAGGTTACCTGACTCGTTTGGGCGGGAGAGTTTGTTACAAGAACCTGACCGGCAGTTATGACCGGCAGCGGATGTCGGTTGCGGTCGGAGGAGGGGGAGAAGACCGGGAAACCGGCTAGGAAACTTCTTGAATTCGGTCGCTGCCGAAGAAAGGGACGGAGAGGCCCGGTTAGGGCACGGGAAGGGAGAAAGCAAACCATGTGCGCGAGATAAGAGACGGTGAACAGTGCCCGTGGATCGTGCCCATGAACCATGAGATTAGGTAAATATAAGAGTTAATATACTTTAATAAAACATTTATTATTATTTTTATTATCACCTGTTAATAAAAAAAATATTTATTATTATTATTTCATTTAAATTCGTCCACTTTACACGCAAATCGAGTCAATTCGAAACCCTATCAAGTTATATGTCCTTCCCGGCTAAAATCGACGTTCCGGACGCATTGGCGCAGTTTGTTTCGTCATCCGGGGTCATCCGGACAAGTTCGCCGACTGTCGAGTCAATTTAAATCAAATTTGCGTTATGTTGCAAAATGAAATTATTTTGACCCAACCGGAGCCATACAACGAGCAAATTAATGACCGATCTTCGTCTAAGCGAGAACCATAGTCAAACATATTGCTCGTAGTAAAAAGTCAAACATCGCACGCAGTGGGGTCCACCCATGGCTTTCAAATCCTTATAGGAACTAGACAAGAGTTTAAATACGTCGGCTTTTAATCGACTCAACTAGGTGTCGAGGATTTAGAGCCATCCATATGAAACTTCAAGGAGTAAAGAAATGGCTTGAATTTCTAAATATGGAGGGTCCTAGTCTAGTCCTCTAAGAGAGTCCAAAATAGGAAAATCTTATGGCTAGATCCTAAGTTCTAAGGAGAGGGGAAAGAGAGACCTCAAAAATGAGGTCAACAAATGGACCCCCAATAGGGGTGGTGTGCTGTACAAGCACGCCACGCCTATTAGCGTTGACCGAAATGATCAACCCAATTGCAAATAAATGTTCAAGTAACCGTACTTGAAACAAAAAAGATCGAATTAGAGTTGAAGTGAAGTTACGTTCCTGCTGGGGATTATCAGGTGTAGCTTCAATTCACCAATGTGAGTTTGAATTTCCAAAATGTATGCAAGGAAATGATTCAGAAATATGCCTTTGATCGAAGAGAATGTAACTGGGAAGGAATAAGACTAAGCCTATCCAAAGGATATGTATAAACAATATGTATAAATATGTATAAATCATATGTATGCTGACCCCGAAATGAGAACTGGAATATGGGTACCAGCCTCAGAATGAGAATCGAAATTTAAGTATCGATCTCGGAAAGATGAGAGTCAAAATATAGGTACTGACCTCAGAAGGAGAGAACTGAAATATCGGTATCAGTCTCGGATTGACAATCGGAATATGGGTACCGATCTCAGAAGGTGGGAATCAGAATATAGGTACTGACCCCGAGATGAGAACTGAAATATGGGTACCAGCCTCGGAATGAGAATCGAAATTTAGGTATCGATCACAGAAAGATGAGAGTCAGAATATAGGAAGTGACCTCAGAAAAAGAGAACTGAAATATCGGTATCAGTCTCGGAATGAGAATCAGAATATGGGTACCGATCTCAGAAGGTGGGAATCAGAATATAGGTATTGACCCTGATATGAGAACTGAAATATGGGTACCAGCCTCGGAATGAGAATCAAAATTTAGGAATCAATCTCAAAAGAATGAGAGTCAGAATATAGGTACTGACCTAAGAAGGAGAGAACTGAAATATCGGTATCAGTCTCGGAATGAGAATCGGAATACGGGTACCGATCTCAGAAGGTGGGAATCAGAATATAGGTACTGACCCCGAGATGAGAACAAGAAAAAGGGTACCAGCCTCAGAATGAGAATCAAAATTTAGGTATCGATCTCAGAAAGATGAGAGTCAGAATATAGGTACTGACCTCAGAAGGAGAGAACTGAAATATCGGTATCAGTCTCAGAATGAGAATCAGAATATGGGTACCGATCTCAGAAGGTGGGAATCAGAATATAAGTACTGACCCCGAGATGAGAACTGGAATATGTGTACCAGCCTCGGAATGAGAATCGAAATTTAGGTATTGATCTCAGAAAGATGAGAGTCATAATATAGGTACTGACCTCAGAAGGAGAGAACTGAAATATCGGTATCAGTCTCGGAATGAGAATCGGAATACGGGTACCGATCTCAGAAGGTGGGAATCAGAATATAGGTACTGACCCCGAGATGAGAACTGAAATATGGGTACCAGCCTCGAAATTAGAATCAAAATTTAGGTATCGATCTCAGAAAGATGAGTGATGCATTGTGTAAATTATGTAGGAATGTGATGATTTGTGTAAAAATGTGTGGGAATTGTGTAGAGATGTAGTGTTGAACATTGTGGGAATGGTGAAATCTGTGGAATACAGATGTATATATATAGGAATTGGTAAGAGTATGAAACAAAACTCATATTATTATTATCCTTATTTTATTTAAGATTTTGTTATCCGAAAAATACTTTATTAGGTATTTATATATATATATATATATATATATATATATATATATATATATATATATATATATATATATATATATATATATATATATATATATATATATAAGAAAGGAGCAAACACTTGCTCCCTACATGTTAATCAAATTTGATAAACCAGAATCTGCCCCAGGGGGGAGTAACCTTTACATGAGAACACTACACTACCAGAAATATAAAAATTATACATGTCTTGCTATGGCAGTATACCCAAAAACCAAAAAAACCATCATAAAGGAGAAACCAAAGCAGCAGCATCAGTCCTCAATAATTCTGAAATGAGGGGCCTGAAAAATATCTGCTTCCAAAAGAAAACTCAATTGAGGTGGTGGAGACTTAGAGATTCTTACTTCCTGGTCAGTGATGGCAGATTTAGCTAGCCAGCTTGCCGGCCTATTGCCTTCCTTATGGATGAAGCTGAAGTGTACAGAAATTTGATGAGTGAGAGTCTTGATTCTGTTAATCCATTGAGAGTGGTGTCAGGGAGATGCAATATCCTGCTGCATGTACTGTATAATAGAGGTGGAGTCACCCTCCACATTTATGTTGGCCCAATGGTTATGTACAGCAATATAGATGGCCCAGAAAACTGCAGCCAAATCAGCTTCAAGTGGATCTGCAGCCAACATAGGGGACTGAAAGTAACATATGCACTTACCTTTATGGTTCCTGAAAATGCCTCCAATACCAGCAACCTGATCACTGAAAGCACCATCAGTGTTCACTTTAATTGTGGGGTGAGTAGGAGTCTTCCAATGGATGAGAATAATTTTGATTTGTTTCTGTTTGTCAGGGATAGGGGTATTAAGGATGTTGGGGAATTTTTTATGAGTAATCAGCTTGGAAATGAAAGATTAACAGTTGGCAACAACCATCTCTGCTCTACATACCCTCCCATCATACTTCACCCCATTCCTATGCATCCAAATGAACCAAGCCACTATGAAAGGAATACAACCAACCTTGGTCTTCTGCCATGATTCCCAGCACACAAGCAGTGTCCCGCTAATCCAAAGAATAAAGTGGAGAAATTGAAAAGATTCAAGACACCAGTCCATACTTTTTGAGCAAAAGGGCAGGAGAAGAAAAGATGTTGAACAGTCTCAGCATGACATTGACATAAATAACATTTGGAAGGTCCTCTCAGGCCTTTTAACTTGAGAATGTCATCTGTGGGTATGTAGTTATGAAACACTCTCCAAATCATGAAGGACATAGAAGGGGTGAGATATTTGTTCCAAATCATCTTTCCCCAACTGGCAGAGTCCGAGTTATAAATCTTTTGATAAATGTGTTTGGTGAGGGTGTGCTTCCTAGCAGAATACCAGTTAATTCTGTCAGGGAGGGATCTGTCAAACTGTATATTGGCAATTTGGCTGACTGAATCCTCCACCAGGAATTGCTGAAGTTTGGGAATGGACCAACTGTCCCCTCCCCAGCAAGAAGCCACTGGAAAAAGATTTTTCACAGTGTTGGGTAAAGCCACCAACATCTCTTCAGGGCATCACTTATCATGCCAAAAAGAAATATCCCCTTTACCCAGCTCTCAAAGGAAAAAAGATTCAGCAACCTCCCTATGCTTCACCATATGCTTCCATATCCTTAAACTACCAGTTTTAATACAGGTAATAGTGGGGTGAATGTCCTTGCAGTATTTACCTTTCAAGAACTGGGCCCAGAGAGACTTCTGCTGCCTAAAGAGGATCCAAAGCTTGCAAAAGTTCACTTCCTGCAGTTGCTTCAGACCTTTGAAACTCAGACCCCCGGCCTTCCGCAGGTTTAGCCAGCTTTTGCCAACTAGCCCGATGGAATTGTTTCCTTTGCCCGGACCAAAGGAACTCGTTGAAAATTCTCTCAATCTGGATTCTTGAACTCTTCTTCATGCAAGTCATTTGAAGGACATATGAAGGGAATGTGGTTAAAATGCTAGCAAGGAGAGTGATTCTCCCACCAGAAGAAAGGTAGGAGTTGGCCCAATTGGATAGTTGTGCATTAAGTTTCCCAATGATATCATCAAACTGCACCTGCTTGGATCTCCCTTTGATAAGCTGTACTCCAAGATATTTCAGAGGTAGATGGGCTCTAGAGAAACCAGTGAAGTGAGTGATCCACTGAGTACTGTTAGCAGGAATGCCCCTGGGGCAGATCACCTCACATTTGGAGTGGTTGAAATGGAGGCCAGAGATTTGTTGAAATTGGGACAGGCAGTCATATACTCTTTTAACAGCAGGTTTGGATGCCCTGGAGAAAAGCATGACATCATCTCCATACATCAAATGTGAAATAGCCATGTTAGACTTGTGGTGATATCTGGCATAAAGGAAGGGTGTGACCTTGGACTCCAGCAACTTAGAAAAATAATCCATGACTATGATAAAAATGGTAGGAGATAAGGGATCCCCTTGTTTCAGACCCCTGGTAGCATGGAACCCTCCCCAGCAATTACCATTAATGAGAATTGAATGATGATTGTGTTGTAACCATCTTTTGATCGACTGCGTAAACCGAATTGAAACCTTTGGCTTACAGCACTCGAAGGATGAAGTTCCAATCAATAGAGTCATAAGCTTTCTTGATATCAAGTTTATAGATGATATTTCCCCTCTACAAGGTCCAGTCCAAATCCAGCAGCAGCTCTTGTGCAAGGAGGACATTATCGCAATGGAACGACCTTTGACAAATGCAGATTGATTGGGACTTATAATTTTTTCCAGGAGGGGTTGAAGTCTTCCCACTAGGATTTTACTTATGATTTTGCTAATAACTGTAGTGAGGCTAATGGGTCTGTACTGATTCCATGTCTTTGGAGCATTAGTTTTGGGTAGGAGTACTATATTGGAAGCATGGAAGTAATCAGGTAAATCAGTTCCCTGAAAGAAACTCTAAACAACAGTAGTAACATCCCCTTTATAAATATCCCAAGTCATTTTATAAAAGTCAGCAGTATAGCCATCAGGCCCTGCTGCTTTAGAACTATCAATGGAGCTGAGAGCTACCCAGATCTCCTCCTGGGAAGGAGAGTCAGATAGATTGATGTTAGTGAATTGATGATCATCCCTGAAGAGATTGCTGTCAATGGTGGGTCCGGGAGTAGGGAGTAAGTAAGGAGTTTATGAAAGTACTTGACAACATCCTCAGCAATTTCAGACTCCTCCCTAAGCAGAACCCCCTGATCAGATTCTATTGTGTGAATTGCATTACACTTTCTTCTGTATTTAATCCAAGCATGGTAAAATTTTGTATTTCTGTCTCCTTCTTTGAATTTAATACTAGCAGCCTTCTGCCTCAGCAAATGGTCCTGCCAATTGAGTAATGTAAGGAGATGATCTTGAGCAGCTATGAAAGAACCATATTTGGAATCATCAGTCTGAGAGGCAACTTCCAAAGCAGCAGCTTCCTCCTCAGCCTTGGTGACACCATGGAAGATATCCCCAATACTTTCCCAGTTCCATTTTCTGAGCACACCTGCTATTTTTACTTGAAGTAGCTTGAGTTTGATAAAAGGGTTAGGATGAGAGCACCCAATCCAATGCTCGTAAATAATGGACCGAAAACTGTGATGTGAAGCCCAAAAATTCAAATATCTGAAAGGAGTGGGAGTGGTTTGTTGAGATGGTGTGGTGATGGAAACAAGGAGTGGTCTATGATCTGACCCTGCAAAGTTCAGATGTTTTATGGTGGTGTAGAGGAAACTTTGATGCCAAGCACTGTTAGCCAAGAACCTATCCAACCTTTCCCATATCTTTCCTCTTCTCCAGGTGAACATGTTACCCTGAAAACCCAATTCAAATAAAGCAGCCTTCTGAATATTGTCATTGAACTCAGTAATTTTGGTGAGGGTGGGTGATCTTCCAACAAGTTTTTATTCAGTAGAAGCTATGCTGTTGAAGTCTCCTCCCACAATCCAGCTGGAAGATTCCATAGTGCTGAGGTGGTGAATTTCCTGCCAAAGCTCTAATCTTGCGGACTTGGTACAACCAAGATAAACAAAAGTAGCCGCAAAGGTACCGCAGCTTAAAAGAGCAATGAAGATGAATCAGCTGAGGGTGATCAACAATAACCTTCCACCGAATCTCTTTTCTACAAATAACCCAAATCTTATTAGAGGAGTTAGCATAAAGAGAACACCTGTGGAACCCGGTAAGTATTTTTTGGTGTTTTTGAACCATGGGTTCCAAAAGCACCATGCACCAAAGTTGATGTCTTTTATATAAATGTACCAATCTTTTGACAGTAAGGGGATGGGCAACTCCCCTAATGTTCCAACAAATAAAATTAAACATTGCTTAAATTTGGTGGATGGTTATGTGGTTGAGGTTGGCGTAACCGGATCTCGATCTAGATCTGCCCTTTCTGGGACCAGTGGGGGATGCAATTTTTTGGCCTTCCAGTTCAGCAGTCTGTGGGAAACCTTGAAGCTCAGTTTGTGTTTTCTTTGTTTTCCTGCTCTTTTGTTCCTTCCATTCTGATACCATCTTTTGTTGTACTGGCTCGAACTGTCTGACAGAGGGGGTGTTCTCCTGTGTCACATCTTCTATAGTGTTCATTTGTTCCTCATTTTCATCTGCCTCTAACTCAGATGGAAGTTCCACAGCCTTCTCTGGATTAAGTACTTCCTGTTCCTTAGTTTCAGCATGTTCCAGTAATGACAATTCCAGGAGCTCCTGCTGTGTTGCTGCTTGTGTCTCCATATTTGGACCTGGATGGGGGGCAGTAGTTGTTGTCTCCACTGATTTGGTTCTTGTTTTCTTTCTGATGGTGGGTTTTAATCTATAACATTTATCTTGTGAGTGACCAAACATTCTGCAATTTTGGCAGAATATAGATTTGTGTTCAAGTAAGACCTCTTGCCAGAACCCATCCCTTCATCAGAGGTGGTGATCCAGATTTTTTCAGTATCAGGAAGAGAAACATCCCTCTCCACCAGGACTCTAGCTCCTGCAGGATTGCCCATCTCTTGAGTAGGGGTATCAACCTTTAGAGGTGTCCCCAAAGCTCTGCTAATCTGGAAAATAACATGGGTGTGGTAAAGTTGAATAGGGAGGTTGGGGAGGGTGAACCATAATGGCTTCAGAAAGGGTTCCTTAGCTGGATCAAATCCAGGGTACCACTTTATAAACTTCATAGAGGAGTTAGCAATCAGCATTCCTTGCATACCCAGAAGTCTTGCATAATCTTCTTCTTTAGATAGCCTTATCAGGAGATGCCTCCCATCCATAACCCCTAATTTCCACTGCCCCAAGAGATTAAGATTCTCAAATTGTTTTCTGACTAGCTCCATTTTAGGGTGCCGAAATTGAAACTGGACAACTATAATGAATTTAATGGCTTCTGCTAACATTGTCATCTCCTGTGTGGTGAACAGAATGGCAGGCTTTCCCTCCTTAGACCTTAAAGGTCTAATGAAAGGACATTCTGATTTGCCTGCTGCAGCAACATGAAGGCATTGAGGAAAAGTCAAGTTATCTGCTTTACTGGCCGTCTGATGTCCCTTGTTGACAGCATCAACATAAGAAAGGGGAGCATTAATGAGTGTAACCCCAGCCATAAAAGAGGGATGGGGGCCAAAGACTGTCCTTAGCACACAGCCAAAGAACACAGCCAATGGAACAGTAGAATCAATTCAAAAAATTGTTTGCCCGGGAAGAGCAAAAGAAGGCAGGCCACCAAAAGACAACTTCAACACCCTTGACAGACCCTTTGAACACACCTACCTCCCGACAACAACCACCAAAGAGAGCCGACCGCCGCCGAGCGTACTCCATCACGACGAGAACCCTAGCGAGCTCCACCCACCAAGCCGCCCGCCAAAGCCATTATATATATATATATATATATATATATATATATATATATATATATATATATTAAGAATTATTATATTTCTTATTTTACATATCGTTCTTGCTTCTTAGCCTTTTCAAAATTGTGATAAACCAAATTTATTGGTTTTCGACAAACAATCAGCCAGATTTGCCTTTAAACTGTCAAAAGAAGTCTGATCATATTTGCTTGAAACTGAATATCATATAATAATGGATGAAATGCTATCACATCGAATACTAAACATGAAGAACATCACTGTCATCATACAACAATAATCTGTACATATCTATATGTTTTTTTTCTACAATATCTTTGGATATCAAATCAAATCTGTGTATCATTCTGAACATCCACCACTGTCTATTTTGTGCTTGAACAGTAAGCTGTATAGAGACTAGCCTCACCTTCAACATACATAGGAGAATCTGGACAGACCCTTCCCATATATAAAGAGGTGTGCTGACTTTAAACAACTTATAGTTCATACGGTCGGAGATTCTCTATTTCCGGATCAGATTTATAACGAAACGGTATCTTGTCCTCATTCATCCTTTTGAGAGTGATCGAAATCCTCTCGTACAACACACCAGGAATACAATGTTTTGCCACATCAGCACCATTTCCTTTTAGGATTAATACCGAGCCCACTGGTAAAGGAATTTCAACAGGTCCCTGAAGTTCTCCATCTCCAACAATCTGAATTTCTGTACTAAACATAATATTGCATTCATTGATGAACGAGACAGTACAAAAAGGTCTCTTGAAGTCATGGTGGTCAACATGTGGAGGAGTACAGTCACCCTCCTTATATATATTTATAATACAACTGTTTGGAATGCAATCGGCGGGGAGCACTCGCCAGGCAACCATCCGTCTGATCATCCGTTTTATGAATGATGGTAAGGGATTAACTTCATCATGGCGAATTATGTCAGGAGGATTACCTTCTCTGTCTTTAATGAACTTGTAGCACCCATACTGTATGGTAATTTGTCCCTTTCCACGTTTCCATTTTCTGGGTTCGGAGTAAGTCCTTCTTCTCAGGCGTCCAGCTTGTCCCATTGTTGCTCGAGGATGACACAATCCACAATTTCTCTTTGTTCTCGCTCAGAGAATACGTCAGTGTATAATTCTAAGCCTTCCATTATATTGATGTATTTTCCCTGGAGTCTTTGAAAACGTTCGAAATTCTGCTTTCTTACTCTTTGATACTTTTCTAGTTCATGTTCCGGAATAATTTGCAATCTACGTGCACTCGTCCACAACCTGCGGGACGTATGACACAACTTCCATATTCTTTTTCTCGATCCCCTTCTTCTGAAGAGTAGGTTTCGCATACAGTCTTCTCTGGCTTTGGTAGGATTACCTCAACGGGCTAATTTGGAATTTTTTTCTTTCAACACGACTGCCATCCTTTCAACAACAGCTTCATCCTATTCTTGTTCTTTCATCTGTTCCAACATCTTGTGAATCCGCCGATTTCGGTTCCGCTTCTGAGTGCGAGTGAGTGTTGCCTTACCTTCCAACTGATCATTGGTAGTGATAGCACCAACAAGCTCGCCTTTAGAAGTCATCACCATTGAATTAATCTTGTTAGTTGTAGTGTAGTCTGCTTCAACCTCATTTATTTTCCTCTTCTTTCCGAAAGAATGTAGATCTTTGTTTTTGAATGTTAATATGGGTTTCTGACCACGGAATGCTTCCTGATCCACAATCATCAGAACCGAGCTTTCATACTCCAAATTCACTTGTTCAAAATCCAGATCAAATTCTATAATTGCTCCCTCTTCAACCTTCTCTTTATTCAGGGCGAAACCAATTCCATTCTTAAAGACGAAAATCAGCCTTCCTTCTGTCATTTTCCTGCACAAACACAGGAAAACGGTCGGCATGTCAGGCCGGGCTAAGCAAGAACAATATGTATTAATCTGGAATGTATTTGTTTTAATTTATATATATATGCGTATATATACATATTTTATTTATTTATTTATAAACATAAGGCTTATTATGAAGATTGAAATTCATATGAGAAGAACGAGAATGATGATCAGATTACATTTTAGAATATATGAATTCTATTATAGATTGAAAAAGAAAATTTTTATTCAACAATCTTATTTCAAATTTAAGTTCGAACCCAGTTACAATTGAGGTGTCAGTGCTTCTAAGAACAAGACTTTATTTCTAAAGTTTGCTCTTTTGAAACATCACGACGCATAATATTTCTTTAAGTAACGCCCATTAATAGGGAGCATAGGTCTTTCACCATGACAGTCCACTAACTAGTATGCTCCTCCAGAGTAGGCAATCCTAATCCCTACCACTTAATCGACGAGTGAACCAATCTGTGAAAGTGTAGTATCTGTGATTGTAGTATCTGAATTATTATGAATGTAAAATCTGATATGTAGTATCTGGTGTGTAATGTGTAATGTGTAGTGTGTAATGTGTAGTGTGTAGTGTGTTATGTGTAGTGTTATTTGATTTGATGTGCTAAATGTGTTGTGTATATGTGTGTGATATTTGATTTGATGTGCTAATGTAGTATCTGTTACTGTATCGGTGTAATATCTGGTGTCGTAGTATCTGTCATTGGTTCCCGGATTTCTTAAAGGTAGGGATTAGAACTACCTAACTCATAAAGTAAAATGGGCATCTATCTGTGAGTATTGATTTTTATTTGTTTCAGCTATAAAAGCATGATTATTAAAGTTTGTGCATCATTGCCTGTACCCCGCATTTCCAATTTATGCCCACGTTGATATTTCATATGTAATATAATCAAAAGAGATTTCAATTTTCACAAGTGAAGCCAAGCTAGAGAACATTTCCAAACCCAATGTATAATACAAATTAGCTAAAGCCTACTTAATTATTTAATTCGAGAATTTGGCTTCATCCAGACCAAGGCAAAGAAAAGGGGAACATAACACAAAGCTACGGGGAAGAAAGTAGAATGGAATGAAGTAGAATAAAATCATCTAAGAAAAATCGGGCAGCATAACGACGTAAAAAAAATTTTCCACACCTGCAATTTGCATAAAAAGAGATGTCGCAAGCATGTATATGTGACAATCAATGTTTCCAAAATTATGTGATACACTTCTCATATTAGCTCAAGAATGCCTCGCAAAATACTGAATAAATTAGCACTGAAACAATGCTTCAATCCCTTTCAAATCGACAATTAATCAAAGCACAAAATTTGATAACAAAATCCCGGCAAGAGGGTTCCCAAATAAAACAAATTAAGTCTTGCGATATAACAATTCATGTGCTATGTAAAGGTTAAGAACTTAACCTTAAATCTGTAAATATATAATAGTTAAATGAAGAATATATAGAAATTGAAGATTATAAGTTAAACAGTAAATACAAAAGAATTAAGTGGCATGCATGTAAATCTCTTTTCTGGATCCAAAATAAATCTTTAAGTTTCTCTTCTCAAATAATTTTGCATTGCAAGCCTTCCTCACATCTTCTAGTAAATTTATTTTTAATTTGCACAACTAGCTCATATGTTCCAGCCCTTCAAATCTATATTGTGGGATAATAAAAAGTTAGCTGCAACGTTTGAAATAGTTTAGAGCAATTAAAAAAAAAGTTTCTGCCTCTTAAATGCCCAATTTCAAGATCGTGTTTCAATAGAATACGTGAAACAAACTTTCCAAAATTATAAAGTGCGAGAGAATCAGCTCAGGCAAGCTGAAGTAAAGCCGATTCAAATCCCATAAAAAAAAAAATCAGCTTCAGCAAGATGCAAGAAATGCCTCCAAATAGCGAGTAAGTAGAAAAATTTACATATATACCACATGATCCTTATGAATTTACATATTCAGCACCCAAATTTTATTTCCAAAATCATTTCATTAACCCTCTTCATGACAACCAAAAGTTGCTTCATATCAACACCTTGGTGGGACAGCATGAATGCAAGAATTAAAGTATAGGCGTTATTCATGTAAATTATCCAATAGTTCCGGCAACCTAGAATTCCAGCAATAAAATAAAAATGAATCCAATAACTGAAAGTGAGTTCGTTCATGGATTCCGACCTTAACACATGAATGTATATGTATTCGTCACCCAAATAAACAAATCGACTATCCAAAGACAATGTGTCGAGTGAGCGGGTGAAAGAACAAATGCCAGTAAGAGTCAAAAGGCTAGTAAGGAAAGAAGCCAACAAAAGTATAAATCCTATAATTTCTTCAAGCTCCTATGTACAACCACAAGAAAAATGTGTCAGATATACATGCATGCCACCTCAACCTCTCAGATTTTTGCAAAAATATCACTCAAGCATTCTCGGATTTTGCCAAAATGGCACCAAACATTTTCAAATTTTGTCCGTAAAAAAAATCCCTTGCAATTTAATTAAAATAAGGAAAGTAAGCCCGTAGCACGAAAAGATCAACGAAAGAAAAAATCTCTTGCTCGCATGAGTGGATTCCCAACCTTTCCGATCATCGGCAGTAATCAATAAATGTTCTAATATATATGCTGTTTATAGGCTCGATTTGTTCCACATAAATGATAAAAAAAAAAACGAAATGCATATTCCAATGATTCAAAATAAAATAGGTAACAAACAACCGTGTATTCACCAATTTGAAATCAGGGATTTCATCTCTAACTCTTAATTCTCCAAATAGAGACATAAGAGAATTTCCAAAAGCAAGCATCACGTTGGATGGCCGAAGAAGAGAGGAAATGAAGAAGAACTCACCTCAAGAAAACCTGAGACACAGCAACAATTACTATCGAAAGAATCTCAAATCTCAAAGGAATCAACAGCCTCTAAACTCCTCCCTCTTCACCTCAGAAATCTTCTCAAAAGAAATATTACTCAGAGAAATCAAACTTAAGAAAAGAAGATCTCAGCCAACCCTACTCTCTCACGAAGAGAGGTATTTATAGGCGACGGGGAAAGAGGACTCACTGCCGAAGCTACCGTCGGTGAAGACCGACGGTGACGAGAACTCTACCATTAGCAGGAGAACCGACTAAAACAAGCCACAAGGAAGGTTACCTGAATCGTTTGGGCGGGATAGTTTGTTACAAGAACCTGACAGGCAGTTATGACCGGCAGCGGATGTCGGTTGCGGTCGGAGGAGGGGGAGAAGACCGGGAAACTGGCTAGGAAACTTCTTGAATTCGGTCGCTGCCAAAGAAAGGGACGGAGAGGCCCGGTTAGGGCACGAGAAGGGAGAAAGCAAACCATGTGCGCGAGATAAGAGATGGTGAACAGTGCCCGTGGATCGTGCCCATGAACCATGAGATTAATATACTTTAATAAAACATTTATTATTATTATTATTATCACCTGTGAATAAAAAAATATTTATTATTATTATTTCATTTAAATTCGTCGACTTTACACGCAAATCGAGTCGATTCGAAACCCTATCAAGTTATATGTCCTTCCCAGCTAAAATCGACGTTCCGGACGCATTGGCGCAGTCCGTTTCGTCATCCGGGGTCATCCGGACAAGTTCTCCGACTGTCGAGTCAATTTAAATCAAATTTGCGTTATGTTGCAAAAATGAAATTATTTTGACCCGACCGGAGCCATACAACAAGCAAATTAATGACCGGTCTTCGCCTAAGCGAGAAACATAGTCATACATATTGCTCGTGGTAAAAAGTCAAACGTCGCACTCTGTGGGGTCCACCTATGGCTTTCAAATCCTTATAGGAACTCGACAAGAGTTTCAATACGTCGGCTTTTAATCGACTCAACTAGGTGTCGAGGATTTAGAGCCGTCCATATGAAACTTCAAGGAGTAAAGAAATGGCTTGAATTTCTAAATATGGTGGGTCCCAGTCTAGTCCTCTAAGAGAGTCCAAAATAGGAAAATCTTAAGGCTAGATCCTAAGTTCTAAGGTGAGGGAAAAGAGAGACCTCAAAAATGAGGTCAACAAATTAAAATTTGTAAATCATATTTTCTCTTATGATTTTTTAATTAACCCATAAGTGTGATCACATGAAAATTTCAAAGTCGTTGGAGCTAAATTTAATGAATTATGAAGTGATAAAGGCCTTTAGGGGTAGAAATGTAATTTTGGAAAATTTAGCCTTAATTAATATTTAGGCATAATCAAAATGGGAAAAGGGCAATAAATAACCCTAATTATTATGTTGGATGATTGAAATATCAAGGATAAATGGTAGAAACCCATTACAATTTTGTCACATCAAAATTAAATATTTAAATTTTCTTAATTATCATAATTTAGAAGAAAATTAAATTAAAAGAATCTTAAAGTTAGGGGTTGATTTTGGAAGTTAACATTCCACTAACTTAACCCCCTTCATTTGATGCTTAAATGATAATTCAATGTTTTGATAAAAGTCATAATCATGAAAGTCATGAAATTTCATTGTCTAAAGACATGAAAATACCCACTAAAATCTTAAGGGCTTTGTAATGAGCTAGGCTTAATCAAAAGAATCAACTAACAAGAATTAGAAAAGAAAATATAGTTAAATTCAAACTACTTTTGAAACATTAAAAGCCCATATACATTTGGTAAGTCACTCCATAAGTTAAATTTTGCCTCTAAAGGCCAACTAACATAATTCCTAAATAAAGTACCAAATGATAATTACCCCATCTTTCAGGATAACTAAAGCATTAGCTCACTGAGCATAAGGGTATGAAATATATAAATCATTTAATAAATATGATAAGTCGAAATGAACTCAAGAAAGTTCAAAAGTATTATGAAATATCTGGGCCTCTGCTGGATTATTTCACAAGTCTTCTCGACACTATGCATGACTATTGCACTCATTATGTTTATTAAATGAAAGTATCTCTCAAAAAATGAATGGGAGTTCACCAGGTTGTGACATAGAGTTTGGTATACCTGTGATGAATCTATCCATAGGGCTTTTATTCCCTGCGAATATAAATGTTTATTGCAAGAATACTAAAGTTTCAGGTGGAGATGACGGGAAGACCTACCAGGTATGCTTTATTTCATTGCAATTTACTTAGTTACACTCTACTGTACTCCCTTTCCTTGCAAACCTGCATGCTAAACAACAATTTCACCCTGCATGAAAACTGAAATCTTTTAGGATAGCCACAAAACTGAGACCAAAATCAAAATTAAAAATCAAGACAAGATAAAATTTACCGCCACAACATTGAATATTATACACAAAATTTAATCACAAACAAAACAAAAATCACAACTACAACTAAAATAAAAAGTCTCGTTGGATGATCGGGAATCCCTTGGAGGAGTTAACCTACATTTTACAATGGGTTTTCACACGGTCTAAATGAAATTATGAAACACATTAAGTTGAGTTCAGTAAATTCATTTGGACTAAGTGAATCCGATGAAAATAGCGATGTCGTGATGATGGAACCATGGGATCTTCACCGGTGTTGCTATAATCAACTTTAATGTCTTCCTAATAATATATTAAGACACCTAAATTTAAATATTTCTAAAACATGACACTTCCCTTTTCTTCTTAATTTCCACTTCTTTAAACTAAACCTACTACGACGAGGAGCTTGGAGCATGCATAGTGGGCAGCACGGCCAACTTCAACAGCAAAACTTGTCTACATCAGCAAAACAATTTCTTACAAATTAAATTAACAAGTCATAGGACTTCGAGGTAGCCTGCCAAGTGTGGCGTAAATCCTCATCTTTCCTTTAGGCTCTTGCATAACCATGTTGTGCAACGTAAGCCCTAACTCGTCTTAGGATTCTAAGGTTGTCATCGGGTATGACATAAATTCTCTTATCTTCCAGGCCATTGACATGATTAGTATCAGGTGAATGTTAGTTTTAAATAATAAAATTGATAGGATGAAACATCAAATAAATATCCTAAATCAAAGCAAAATCATAGGATAGTTTGGGAAGACATCAAGGTTTTTTTCCATGATTTTATGTCCTTCCCCCAGCCTTCTCTCCTTTGGATTCTGATAAAACGAAATGTTCCAAAACTTGAGCCATTCACCTATTGAATTTCTGACTATCACATTTTCTTTGAAAACCTTACCTTTAGAAGTCATGAATATAAATATTTCCTGATATATATCAAGAGTCTTCTTAGGTGACTTCGTTTATCTAAGATGTAATTAACTATTGGGGCTTGCCTTAATAAGAAACTCATAGACCCCAGATTAATAATAATCCTATCTAATTCCTTCATATTAGATAGGGGAAATTGTGGGTCAAAATAGTTCGCAGACTAAACAGATGTCATAAATTCTTTAGATTATTTAATTAAGTTTCACCTCAAGCCATCTACTTATTCTTCGGGATAAATACATGTTTTGTGATGAAATGCTTGATCAGCTTGACTTCGTATTCTTCAAAATTAAGATAATACTTTTAAAATCTATATATACTTATTAAATTAAATCAAATTCCTCTTTTCTTTATGAAACTATACTTTAAACCTTTTCAAAAATTCCAAACCTCACACCTCCAACAGACAAATTTTTAAATGGCCGACAATATATCAAAAATTTAAGAAACCAAAATAGCTATAACATCAGAATCATGGACACTAGCTCCTCTTTTAGGATTTATTCATTTAGCAAGCCATTGAAAATTATTAGTAGCTGATCCCCGATAAATGCAACGGCGCCAAAAACTTGGTACCGTCCGGTAAATGCACTGATGATTTAGATATGAAACTTATGATTTTATAATATGGGATACTATGCAAGTATACATATCGTTTATCAAGTAATATAGGACTTTATGATTAAGTCCCGAGATATCGAACCCACAAGGAAAATATGAAATTTTTTAAAGAAATAAGAAAATTATCTTTTTACTTTCTTTAATTGTTTTTGAAAAAGTATGTCTTGATTTTGAAAAGTTTTGAAAGTTGATTTATCTTTTAAATTTCCTTAATAAAATGTTAAGCAATGAAATTAAAATTATAATAACTAATAACACTAGATGTAAAATACTATTAACTAGAATATCCTTTTCTTTCCTTTTATGAAGAAGTAAGAATTCTTAGAGTATTGTTGTGGAAGTATTTAAATTTGTTGTGACAGATAGAAGCAAATGTGTTCTTTACCCTTACTTGGTTTTATAAAGAACATAGGTTAATTTGAAATTTTTATTTTTTTGAACATGGTTAGGTAGGGTAGATACCAGTCTCTCATTCTAGAGTTCCGTCGATTCCCACCACCTGGGGGCTAACTTCTCATAACAAAACTCAAAATTTCAAACTAAATTAGGGAGTTTTAGCCTGTCACTCTAAAATCCTCTAATTTTACCCCCTTTCATAAAAATATCTTCTAATATTACATTCAATTATATGGACTACAATTCTTGCCCATATACTTGCATGTGATTCTTACCAACTTTATGAGACAATACCACATTGGATCTTACATAATCTTAAGAAATTCTACAACTTAACAAGCCAAATTAAGAAGTAAAGAAAGTTTTCAGAATCAATCTTCACAACTTCTTCCAACTTTAAACACTTATACTTTCCACAACAATTCTTTATAAATTAATTACTTCTCCATTTAAGAAAGAAAGATAAAGTAAACTACTCAGAATGCATTGGGAAAATACAAAAATACAAGAAAGATAAAGTAATAATAAAAAGATTTAAAGTAAACACTTATCTGAAATTCCTCTCCACAAGACTAAGAAAGTTCCTCTGAAACTTTGACTCTTCGCTAAACTACTCCTCAGAGCAAGTCTCCCAACTCCCATGACTTAGAATACAGACTTCAGACTTCAATAAAAACTAAACTAAAAGAAAGAAAAGAAGTGGGAAGAAGAAGACTTCACTCCGACCCTTTTCTCCTTTCTACTCCTACTCTTACACTTAATAAAAACTCTTAAAATGCAGTGGATGAACAATGGAAGTACCCTTCAAAATGCAGTGGAAGAGCCACCTAAAGCCTCCCATTATCTTTCCTAAGACTCTATTTAAATAGTAAACTAAAAGGTTCCTTGGTGTCTCTTCAAAATGTGTCCATATTCAATGTATCTACCAAGGAACGCACCCCTTCATTCAAACTTGCCGCCCAAAGGAAGTTATGGTAGTTACCACCAAGAGTTACATCCCATCCCCTTTGAAATTGGCGCCAAATTCATTTGAATTTCGATTTTTAACTATGGCGGCTAAGCGCCGGTCCAGCGGCGCTTAGCCGCCAGTGCCAAAATTTTCATTTTTCATTATTTTGCTCCAAATTTGATCCAATTTTGCTCCTTTCATCATGACCATCCATTTTCATCATACCTGCAAGAAAAACACAAAATACCTTCTCTTAAAGTGCATTATCATTAAAATTAGGTATAAAAATGTGCAAAAAATACTATATATTTTAGGTGTATCAAAATCCCCCAAACTTAAAATGTTACTTGTCCTCAAGTGACAGTTAATCTCAAAGAATACTTTAGCATGCAAATTATGTAATGAGTTTCTTAGGAAGATAACAAAATTTTATTCTAAAAATAGAATAGTCCAATTTAGAAAAAATTTCAGTAATTAAAACCAACTTATAGTTTAGAAAGTTCTTAAGTAAAGAAAAATGACAAATATAAGTCTCTATCTATTTCAGAAATATTTGTAGATTCTTCAAAATATATGATTCAAACATTTATTTTTCTCACTTAAAAATCTTTATTTGAAAAATAATTTTACTTACTATATTATAACCTTAAGTTTTAGATTTTCTCTGAACTTATATCTTAAACTTTAGGTATGAAACCAATTTTTGATTAGGCCCTTAAATCCTCAAGCTTCTCCTCCCTTTTCATATACTATTTTTCACTTTTTCTTTTCTTTCTCTCTTTTTTTTTTATTTTTTATAAGGAAAGGATTACTATATCTGGATAGGCCTTTAATGATTTAAATTCCACCCTTCCATTTAAAATAAAGGTCAGATATACATCTTTCACTTAAAAATCATAATAATAATATTTGAAAATTACTCTTCAATAAAAGAAATTTAAGCTTTGAAGCATAAAAGTCAAATATTCTATTTATCCACAAATACAAAACTTCTCACTAAAGATAGTTTAACTTTATCTAACACTTCTTCATTAATAAAATTTTAACTTTAAGTTTTTCATGATTACTATAAATTTTAACTAAATTCTTTTATTCATTTCTATATTCAAAATTTTGTTCCCCTAATACAACTTCATGTACATAATTGTTCTCAATCAAAAATAAGATTTACTTTTAAGTATTCTTGAGAATCAAATAAAATTTTAGGTTTTTGAAAATCAATATTTTTTTTAAAATCCCCCAAAAAATTTAATTTTTTAATTAATATAAAACATTTAAGCATAAGAAATGATATATGGGTGAGGAATTTTTAACATTTCATGCTTGCAGGAATTTTTAATATCCTAATATGCAAGCATAACAATTTAAATAACAGGAGTAAAATGAAATCAAATTTAGATTTTTTTTTTCAAATAAGAAAAGTAAAAATTTCAGAAGACTTCTACAATAGTGGAGGGTTTCAAAGCAAATACACACCAACTAAAATAACACACTGATACAGATAACAAATGCTAGTGGAATTTGAAAAAATTTTAAACATATAGTTTCCTAAGCAGAAGTTCCTAATAGTGGTTTAAAATCTCCTAACAGTTTTTGAATTAAGGTACACACTATTAAAAACTCTAACATAACATACACATAAAAATATTTACTATACACACTATCACAAAGCAACACATAAATCCACAATAAAACAACAACAATACCTGAATATGCATAATAGATAATTAGTACAACTACAATCTGCATACTATCAAGGTTTACATCACAACACAATCATCAAACAAAACACTAGATAAAGTACACTGTAACACAGTATAACAACACAATAACTAAAACGAAGAACATACATCTACTCTTCATCCTCATCATCATTATCTTGCTCGTTCCAATCCCTGGATGGCACATAAGGTATGTAGAATGGATGAGGTGGCATCTCAGCACTCTGATCACCTCTAATCTATCAAAATATTGCTGATAACTCTCCACATATTCAACATGATTTATAATATATATCTCCACATTATCCAGCTTACCATCCATATCTTTCATATGCTCTCGTGTAAGACTCACTTTTTTCAAAATCTTTCTTTATAAACCAGTCTGTGAATCAGTAGATGACGAAGCACGTGAAGTAGTAGCACGATAAGTACATGCAGCAGAAGCAGAAGCTGTAGATGCCCTACCAAATCCTCCTCTCCAACCAAACCCTGAATGTACAGGGTAAGCAACAACGTTTACACTGGTAATTAGTCTCAATGGCTGAAGTACCTCTTCCCAGATATCAAACTTCACTCTAGATCGTTCACATAGTGAATGAATCAAGGAAGGAAATCCCATACTTGCAGTCATGGTTGATCTATCACAGATTAAAACATAATAAAAAATTATACCTCCAATGTCAATAGGCTTCCCTTGCTGAATACAATGGTTCAACACAGCTCTTTCTCTCGTTACTTCACTAGTATGACTCGAAGGTAACAACTTAGATGAGATAAAATAATGCCATGCCTTAGAAATGGCATTCAATTTGGAGGCAGGAAAGTTCACTCTTCTACTATTTGTTATTTTCCATAATCCTCTTCCATCAGTCAGAAATTTCATTATCTCATCTAATTCCCCTTTCGAAGGATGATAGTTAGAATAAAAACAGAACATGTCAGGAGGTAGTCCATAAAAAGTGTTGATTGCCCCAAAAGAAAAGTTGACCTCATGCCTCCTAACCATAACTTGATTCTCTTCTACAGCAGGATAATTTGCATAAAATTCTCTAACCAGAGAAACAATAGCAACAGCGGAGAAGCAACAGTAATTCTCCCAGTTTCTTCTAGCAATCATATCTTCAATCACCTCTCCTGGCTTACTAAATACATGCTCAGGAATCAACTTACGTCACTGCAATGCATCGACGTATCGTTCCTCAGCCCTCATACTAACAAATTTGTCAGAATCAAACTTCGTCCTTTCTCGTGAACACTTTGACTTTGGAGCCATCTCTAAAAATTCACGAAAAATTCACCATAAATTCCAAAATCAAACTAAACTTGCTAAATTATCTTCCAAAAGATATTTTCACTAAATCCAAGCAATTTCTCAAGCTTTTCCTCAAATTTTCATAATGAATAGTGATTTTAAGATTTTCCATAATGTACTCAAAATACATGGTGAAAATAAAAAATTTTACTTAGGAGTAGTGCTCTTACCTCAAGAAATCCAAATCTAACATTTTTTGTTGAGATCGGCTCTTAAATGATCCACAATATGATGCCCTGGGCTCCTCTTTTGCGGTAAACCGACAGTTGAAGCCCATGGGGTGGTTGAAAATGGTAATTTTCGGGTTTTTAACTTTTTGGAACCAATTTTCGCTAACTGGCACCTAAGCGCGAACTCTCGGCGCTTAACGACGAAATCTAGCGCTTAAGCTCCGGCACTTTGGCGCTTAGCCGCCAATACCCAAATATTCATAATTAAGGTATATGCACTAAATCACTTAGTTAATCACCCTTAATTACTCCAAAATAATTATTTCTCCCCACAATTCTTCCAATACTCTAAATCAAAATTTAATAACCATTGATTCCACACAAATTTCACAAAAACACAAACTTATATTAAAACAAACATAACACTTAATACAATACTAGAATTTCTATTCAAATATAAAGAATGAAATTCTCTAAATACAAGAGACACTAATCTCAAACTGATAAGTATACATCTCTAGGATGTAACCATCACATCATCAAGCTTAGTTAATATTTAAATAAAAAACACTAAACACACCAAACATGAACTCACAAGAACACTAAACATAACACATAAGAACATTAAACAAGCAAAACACTCTTAATTCCATTCTCCATTAGGCGGAATATATCTCAGACAACTATTATTCACATTTGACCCTTCTGGAATATAAATTTGATAGAATAGAAGATAATTGTTCATTCTTGCATCATCTTCTTCAATCGATTTGTTTTACACAAACATCGCCTTATCTATTTCTTCCACGTACCTTGATTGATTGAATTGCATCTTGAGTTGCTATCCCATGTGTTCCAAATGTAAGTTAGTATCACTGATCTTTGCTTCCATTAAAGTCACTCGAGCTTCAATTTTTGCAATCATTTCTGCAATACCCTGAATACTAACAGTGAGATATCCATTAAATAACTCTTTAGCACTATCACTAATGAACTTACTTTTGTCAGAATCTTGCTTCTTCTTCATCTCATTCTCCCAGGAAGACATGATGCACTCAAATATCTCGTCTTAAGACTTCAGAAATGAAACTAGGACTTGGGGCAAGTGTTTCTTTTAAGTCAGGTCCTTTCTTATAGACTTGGGAAATGTTAGAACAAGCCCAAGACGTTTAGAAACTACAAAATAAATCCCAAAACTTCTCCCCCACGATCTATGCTTCTAGATCCACATTTTCACGTTTTTGTAATAACTATGGCCCTAAGTGCCAACTAGTCGGCGCTTAGCCGCCAGTGCACAATTTAACACAGGTCTGCTAAGTGTCCAAATTTTCATTCTGACTTCTCTAAATCATCAATTAAAGTCAAATAAACTCTACTATAGTTTTAAAACTCCAAATTACTATCACTAAAAACATAAAAACAAACCAAACAAAGTAAACAAAACACACTAAACAAACATAAAGCAATGCACGCTAATAAATATGGGTTGCCTCCCACAAAGCGCTTATTTTAACATCTTCAGCCTGACATACCCAGAACTCATTCTGAGTGACCCAACATCAAATTCTCATCAGATTTAGATTTATTGACTAAAAAATATGGTTTTAGTCTATGTCCGTTAACTTTAAATATTTTTCCAGTCTTAGGATCCTGAATATCTACAGCTCCATAAGAATAAACTTTTATCACAATAAATGGACCCATCCACCTGGACTTATGTTTTCCATAAAATATTCTCAATCTAGCATTATACAGCAAAACGTATTGTCCTAGTACAAGATTTTTGGTAAGAATCTTCTGATCATGCCATAACTTCATCTTTTCCTTACAAATCTTAACATTTTCATAAGATTCATTTCTTATTTCTTCAAGCTCATTCAACTACAATAATCTCTTTTCAGCAGCATCTTTCAAATTATAATTGAACTCTTTAATAGCCCAATATGCTTTATGCTCAAGTTCAAAAGGTAAATGACAAGCTTTTCCAAAAATCAGCTTATATGGGGGCATTCTTATAGATGTTCTGTAAGCAGTCCTATAGGCCCACAAAGCATAATCCAGTTTAATTGACCAATCCTTTCTATTTGGATTAACAGTTATTTCCAATATTCTTTTAATTTCATGATTGGATATTTCAACCAAACCACTTATCTGCGGATGATAAGCCTTAGCAATGCTATGATTAATATGATATTTCTTTGCTAACTTCCCAATAATCGCATTTCTAAAATGACTTCTCCCATCAGTTATGATTACTCTTGGTATTCCACATCTGCAAAATATATTCTTTTCTAAAAGATTTGCAACACTTTGAGAATCACATCGAGGTAAAGCAATAACTTCAATCCATTTGGAAACATAGTCTACTGCTATCAAAATATAAACATTTCCGATAGATGGTGTAAATGGTCCCATAAAATGTAGTCCCCAAACATCAAATATTTCAACTACCAACATATAATTGAGGGGCATCTTATTTCTTCTAGAAATATTGCCTACACACTGACATTTATCACAAATTTTAATATAAACATTCACATCCTTAAAAATTGTAGGCCAATAAAATCCTGATTGTAATATTTTATATGCAGTTTTATCACTTCCAAAATGTCCCCCATAATCAGAATCATGACATTTTTGAATAATTTCATCAGTCTCTTCAAAGGTACACATCTTCAAATTGTAAGATCATTTCCTTGTTTATATAAAAATGGGACCTCCCAAAAATAAGTCTTAGCATCAGACAGAAATTTCTTCTTTTCATGATATGTCAAACCATAGGGTATAATATTACTAAAAATAAAGTTTACTATGTTTGCATACCACAGAACATGCCATTCTTTAACAGTGAACAGTTTTTTATCAGGAAAATGTTCATTAATTTCTTCAATATCACTGAGAGATTTTTCAATTTCAAGCCTGGACAAATGATCAGCAATTTGATTATCAAAACTCTTCCTATCTACTATCTCAAAATCAAATTATTACAAAAGAAGAAGCCATCTTATCAGTCTCGATTTTGCATCATTTTTCTTCATTAAGTATTTAATAGCAGAATGATCAGTATGCACAACACATTTAATTCTAATTAAATATGATCAAAATTTATCAAAGGCAAATACTATAGCTAATAAATCTTTCTCAGTAGTGGTATAATTAATTTGAGCTTCATTAAGAGTTTTACTAGCATAATAAATTACTTTAAAAACTTTATCATATTTCTGACCCAAAACAACACCAATAGCATAATCACTAGCATCACACATTAATTTAAAAGGTTTTTCCCAATTTGGTGAAATTATTACAGGTGCAGTGATTAATTTTTCTTTTCATCTTTTAAAGGCTTTACGGCAGTCATCATCAAAATTAAAAATTACATCCTTTTTCCAGTAAACGACATAAAGGTTTTGTAATCTTTGAAAAGTCTTTAATGCAACGCCTGTAGAATCCAGCGTGTCCTAAAAAACTTCTAATTCCCCTTACATTGGTTGGGCAAGGTAAATTAGATATAATTTAAATTTTTACAGGATCTACCTCCAAACCTTTTTTTGAAATCCGATGTCCCAAAACAATTCTTCCTGCTACCATAAATTGGCATTTTTCCCAATTAAGGACCAAATTAGTTTCTTCACAGCATTTTAGAACTTTAGATAGATATTCTAAACATGATTCAAATGAAATCCCAAACACTGAAAAGTCATCCATAAAAACTTCAATCCCTTTTTCAATTAAATCACAAAAAATAGCCATCATACATCTCTGAAATGTAGCAGGGGAATTACATAAACCAAAGGGCATTCTTCTAAAAGCAAACGTACCATAAGGACTGGTAAACGTAGTTTTCTCTTGATCCTCAGGAGCAATTTGAATTTGGTGGTAACCAGTATATCCATCAAAAAAACAAAAGTATTTATGCCCAGCCAGTCTATCTAAAATTTGATCTAGAAAAGGGAGTGGAAAATGATCTTTCCTTGTGGCAAGGTTTAATTTTCTATAATTAATTCATATTCGCCACCCTGTAACTTGTCTTGTTGATATCATTTCATTCTTTTCATTAACAATCACAGTTACTCCTCTTTTCTTTGGAATACAGTTAATAATACTAACCCATGCACTATCTGAAATAGGGTAGATAATTCCAGCATCCAATCATTTTAAAATTTCTTTCTTAACAACGTCTTTCATAATAAGATTTAATCTCCTTCGGGGATCAGCCCGCGGTTTGCAATTATCTTCAATAAGAATTCTGTGCATACAAATTGAAGGACTAATTCCTTTAATATCAGCAATTTTCCATCCAAAGGCTTTTTGTGCTTCTTCAAAATTTCAAGCAAAATCTCTTCTTCTTTTTCGATTAATCGAGAGGAAATTATAACGAAGCAAGGTCGAGGATTCACCTAGAAAAACATACTTCAAATGATCATGAAGCATGTTAAACTCAAGTTCAGGAGGTTTTTCAATTGATGGACCATAAGATTTATCTTTTTCAGTCATATCCAACAATTCAAAACTTTCACGAACAAACTTTAAATCTTCCTCTTGAAAATCTTAAGAATCAAATAACTCCTCTTCTTGCTTATATTCAAATTCTTCTCTTTCAGCTTTCTCTTCATAAGTTGATTTGAAATGACATTCACTTAAATATTCGATAACATCCATCCTATAACACTCATCTTCTTTACCTCTAGTAAAATATTTCATCGATTTTGAAATATTAAATGTAACAGACTGATCATTAACCCTCATCATTAGTTCCCCTTTTTGCACATCTATCATGGCTCTGCCCTAAATTATGGGTATCTCTTTATCTTCGTCCATATCTAACACAATGAAATCCACGGGAAAAATAAATTGATCCACTTTTACCAAAACATCTTCTATAACTCCTTTAGGATATGTGATCGAATGATCTCGCTAATTCGTGATTTACAGGTAGTTGGAGTTATTTCTCCTAGTCCCGATCTTTTGAATATTGATAGAGGCATAAGGTTAATGCTTGCACCCAAATCACATAAAGCTTTTCCACAGAATCTTTCTCCGATTGCACATGGAATTGTGAAACTACAAGGATCTTTACGTTTTTCAGGATGCTTTTTCTAAATTATCGCACCGCACTCCTCACTAAGTGCAACAGTCTCATTTTCATCAAACTTCCTCTTTTTATTAAGAATATCCTTTATAAAGTTCGCATAACTTGGCATTTGTTATAGGACTTTAGCAAATGGAATATTAATGGTAAGCTTCTTTAATATCTCCAAGAATTTTGAAAATTGCTTATCCAACTTTTGTTGACGAAGTCTCTGAGGAAATGGAGGTGGTGGATTTTCTAAATCAACCTTAGGCGGAGAAACAGGTCTTTCAAAACCTTTTGGAGCGTCTTCTTTAAGTTTTTCAATCTCTTCTTTCTCTACTTCAGATTCTTTTTGAACTCTACCTTCCAATTCTTTTCCACATCTCAGTTGAATTGCCTTCACTTGTTCTTTATTCTTTTCTCATAGATTCACTTAAGTATTACTTGGAAGCATTTCTTGGTATCTATTACTTAAGGCATTTGCAATTTGCCCCAGTTGATTTTCAATATTTCTAATGGTTGCTCCTTGAATTTGTAATTGATTTCTCATATGTGATAATACTTCTTCCATAGACAACTTCTTCTCCTTATTTTGCAAAGCATTGTTATAACCTCAAGGATAAGTTAATCTATTATTATTATTACCTTGGTTGTTCCAATTCCCTAATGGGTTTACTTGGGTGTTCCCCCATTGTTGATTAACACCACCCTGGTTATTGTTATTCCAGTTAAATTTTGGATGATTCTTCCAACCCGGGATATAATTATTGGAATATGGGTTGTTAGGTTTGATTATAACATTCACAGTTTCTGGTGAAGAATAAGAATCAACCATTTGGCCTAATGAATTTTCTTCAATCATGAGATATTGCTGAGAAAAATTCATACCAAATTTGTTTATCTTCCTTGATACAGCAGCAACGTGATTTGCTAACATTGTAAAAGCATCATTTTCATAAATACTGGCTACCTTTTTAGGATTTAACCTTTCAGAAGGCCATTGAAAATTATTAGTAGCCATTTCTTCAATTAAAGCATAAGCATCAGAAAATGGTTTAGACATTAATGATCCACCAGCAGCAGCATCGATGATCGATCTAAGAGATCCAACTAATCCATTATAAGAAGTTTGAATTATTAACCAATATGGTATTGCATGATGTGGACATTTCCTGAGGAGATCTTTAAATCTTTCTCATGCTCCATATATTGATTTCCCTTCAAACTGACAAAAAGATGTTATATCATTTCTCAACTTAGCAGTCTTAGATGGTGAAAATATATATCAAGGAATTTTTGTGATAGTTCACCACAAGTTCTAATTGATCCAGGTGCTAATGAATGTAACCACATTTTAGCTTTATCCCTTAGTGAGAAAGGAAAAATTCTAAGTCTAATAGCATCATCCGAAACACCATCATATTTAAAAGTAGCACACAACTCTAGAAAATTAGCAAGATGCAAATTAGGATCTTCAGTTGTTGCTCCCCAAACTGATTATTAGACACCATTTGGATAATAGCATGTTTAAGCTCAAAAGAATTAGCAGCTACAGCAAGGTATTGAATACTAGAACGAAGTTCATCTACTGTAGGGTTAACATAATCTCTTAAAGGTCTTAATTCTTGATGGATGCCAAAATTTTGATCTTGATGATTTGTAATTTCTTGAATATTTTTATCTTTTTCTGTATTTTTATTTTTTTTATTTTTCTGATAGTTCTTTCTAATTCAGAATCATAAAGTACAAGTCCTCCAGAATCTGAACTATGCATACAACAATAAAACAAAACAAAACACAATACACTAACAAAAATAAAGAAAAGTAAAAATTTAGAATTTCTTAATTCTCTTTAAAATGCAATTTAAATTAATTTTTCTCGGCAACGGCGCAAAAAACATGATCCCCGATAAATGCAACGGTGCCAAAAACTTGGTACCGTCCGGTAAATGTGCTAATGATTTAGATATGAAACTTATGATTTTATAATATGGGATACTACGCAAGTATACATATCATTTATTAAGTAATATAGGACTTTCTGAATAAGTCCCGAGATATCGAACCCAAAGGCAAAATATGAAAATGTTTAAAGAAATTAGAAAATTATCTTTTTACTTTTTTTAATTTTTTTTGAAAAAGTATGTCTTGATTTTGAAAAGTTTTGAAAGTTGATTTGTCTTTTAAACTTTTCTTAATAAAATGTTAAGCAATGAAATTAAAATTATAATAACTAATAACACTGGATGTAAAATACTAATAACTAGATTACCTTTTTCTTTCCTTTTATGAAGTAGTAATAATTCTTAGAGTATTGTTGTGGAAGTATTTAAATTTTTTGTGACAGATAGAAGCAAATGCGTTCTTTACCCTTACTTGGTTCTTTAAAGAACATATGTTAATTTGAAATTTTTATTATTTTGAACATGGTTAGGCAGGGAAGATACTAGTCTCTCACTCTAGAGTTCCCTCGATTCCCACCACCTGGGGGCTAACTTCTCATAACAAAACTCAAAATTTCAAACAAAATTAGGGGGTTTTAGCCTGTCACTCTAAAATCCTCTAATTTTACTCCTTTTCATAAAAATATCTTCTAATATTACATTCAATTATATGAACTACAATTCTCACCCATATAATTGCATGTGATTCTTACTAACTTTTATGAGACAATACCGCATTGGATCTTACATAATCTCAAGAAATTCTACAAAGTAACAGGCCAAATTAAGAAGTAAACAATGTTTTCAAAATCAATCTTCACAACTTCTTCCAACTTTTAAACACTTATACTTTCCACAACAATTCTTTATAAATTAATTGCTTCTCCATTTAAGAAAGAAAAAGATAAAGTAAACTATTCAGAATGCATTGGAAAAATACAAAAACACATTGATTTGAAATTAAAAACAATAAGAAAATAAAAAACAAAAACAAGTATTAATAAAAAGATTAAAAGTAAACACTTATCTGAAAATCCTCTCCACAAGACTAAGGAAGTTCCTCTGAAACTTTGACTCTTCGCTAAACTACTCCTCAGAGCAAGTCTCCCAACTCCGATGACTCAGAATACATAATTCAGACTTCAATAAAAACTAAACTAAAAGAAAGAAAAGAAGTGGGAAGAAGAAGACTTCACTCCGACCCTTTTCTCCTTTCTACTCTCTACTCCTACTCTTAATAAAAACTCTTAAAATGCAGTGGAAGAACAATGGAAATACCCTTTAAAATGCAGTGGAAGAACCCTTAAAGCCTCTCCTTCAAAACACAGTGGAAGAGCCTCCTAAAGCCTCCCCTTATCTTTCCTAAGCTCTCTTTAAATAGTAAACCAAAAGGTGCCTTGGTGTCTCTTCAAAATGTGTCCAGATTCAATGTATCTACCAAGGAACGCACCCCTTCATTCGAACTTGCCACCCAAAGGAAGTTATGGTAGTTACCACCAAGAGTTGCATCCCATCCCCTTTGAAATTGGCGCTAAATTCATTTGAATTTCGATTTTTAACTGTGGCGGCTAAGCGCCAGCCCAGCAGTGCTTAGCCGCCAGTGCCAAAAATTTGATTTTTCATTATTTTTGCTCCAAATTTGATCCAATTTTTCTCCTTTCATCATGACCATCCATTTTCATCACACCTACAAGAAAAACACAAAATAGCTTCCCTTAAAGTGCAATATCATTAAAATTAGGTATAAAAATATGCATAAAAATACTATATATTTTAGGTGTATCAGTAGCCATATCCTCAAATAAAAAATATGCTTCTTCAAAATGTTTTGATATTAATGAATCACCAGCAGCAACATCGATAATAGATCTATGAGATCCTATTAATCCATTATAAAAAGTTTGAATTATTAACCAATCTAGTAAAGCATGCTGTGGACACATTCTAAGGAGATCTTTAAATCTTTTCCAGGCTTCTTATGTTGATTCTCCTTCTAACTAACAAAAATATGTAATATCATTTATAAGCTTAGCAACTTTTGAAGGTGGAAAATATTTAGCCAAAAATTTATGTTATAGTTCTCCCTAAGTTCTGATAGATCTAGGTGGTATTGAATTTAAGCATGCCTTTACTTTATACTTTAATGAAAAAGGAAAATGTCTAAGTCTAATGGCGTCATTCGACACTCCATCATTTTTAAAAGTGGCACACAATTCTAAAAAACTAGCAATTTGTAAATTAGGATCTTCACTATGTGTTCCTCCAAACTGGTTATTTTATACCATCTGGATAATAACAGGTTTAAGATCAAATTATTTAGCACTGACAATAGGATTTGAATAGTTAAGTGAACTTTATCTGCTTTATGATTAACATAATCTCTTAAAGGTCTATGTTGACTCAACTCTATTGCTATCTATGTTGTTTGTCATTTTGTTCAAATTTTTAGATTTTAGTTGTTTTCAAATTTTTATAACATTACGTTCTAACTCAGGGACGTAAGTTATTAAATCTTAAGATCTAGTACTATGCAAAAACAAATACAATCAACACATTTTAAAAATTAGCAATAACAAAATATAAGTTTTATTGATCAAAAAAAAAGTTTTTTCAATTACTACTAAATTTACGGTTACCTCTCCCCGGCAACAAAGCCAAGAACTTGATGCGGTTTTTTTTTATTTCAATATATTTTCTTATATGCACTAGAATACAAACACAGTTATATGTTTCACACAAGTAATACATGGCTCTAACGGAGTCCTGGTTATTGACCCCAGGCAGAAAGAGTAAATTTATTATTGTAGAGCTAAAACATAATGTTCAAATATATAAAACATATAAGTAAAAAACAGAAGTTGACAATATTTGATTATGCTAATAGAATTAAGTTTACTGAACTATTATCTAAACACTTTAATGAAAGGTTCAAATTTGAAAAAGTATCCTTCCCGTTGCAATGTGTTATGGTTTGTGAATTGTTTAGATTATTGGAAATTGTTTTGTGCCAAATAAGAGAAGTCATATTCTTTACCCTCTTTTGAGTGCATAAAGAACATTGGCTAATATCGGCAATCGGAGCCGTGTCAGAGATATTCTCAGTGTCTTTGTTGTTTTTTGGGATTCGCCAATCTATTTATCTATCATATCGACCGAATCTTCAAGAAATCTTATTTCTTTAGCTCATGTAAAAAATCATCAAATAATAAGAAACTTGAAGAAAATAAGGGTTGATAAAATAGAAAATAGTAGATTGTCGATGATAATCCTTACAAAGGGAGATTCTAGAATACCTTATTCTAGATATTTTATATAAGGAAAATCTCATATGAAATTTTGATAACCAAAGATTTATAGGTGTGATACTATCCTGAGTTCTTAAATCTCCTATAAGGGTAAGCTCCTATAGTTAATTACATCTTAGACAATTTAAAATTATCTAAGAAAACTGCTGTTTAATTTTAACCACTTATTTTCTAAGAAGTTTTAAAAGCAAGGAAAGAAACTTCAACGTTCAATCCTAGGGGTAAGTCTTACTACCTTTAAAATTTTAATTTTTGTCGTTTGTTATGTCGATTTAATTTTTTTTTAGTCATTTTGTTGTTGTTTTGTTTTGTAGTTTATTATTTTTTTTGGTGACCATCCTAAAAGTTTAGGTTTTATTTTATTCGGTTTTGTCATTTTAATGTCATGTCTTTTTTTAATATTTTGTTTTGTTTCGTTTTGCTAATGTTGTTGTTTTAATGTTATTTTAATTTAATTTTATTTTTGTTTGTCCTATCTTCAGAATGTCGTCCTGCAAAATAGAGTCAGGATATCCTATAACATGGAAAGAAAAAGCTAAAACAAAACTAATGTCATCGTTTCGTCTTGATCGTCCTACAAAACATAGTTAGTACAACCTAGAAGATGCAAAGAAAATCTAAAACAGAACTAATGTCATCATTTTGTCTTAATCGTCCTGCAAAACAGAGTTTGGACACACTATAACATGCAAACAAAACTCGTGGTTACCCTGACAACGTTATATTTAAAATAAATAATGTCAATTTTATTTCTTAATTATTTTATTTTAGTTGATTAAATTTTAGATAACCCGATCAAGATGTCACTGGCTCCGTCGTCCTAGTGTTATCAGAGGCCTTAATCTACTTAGTCCGAAAGCTGCTTAAACCAGTACCGGAAGACTCCTGTCAATAATCAGGATTGCATCGTCCAAGAAATCTTCATAGAACAAGAACAATAAAGTTCAAGTTACATTAAGTGATCTTCGTTCATTAAGGTTTCATGGAAGTCATAATGTCTTTTCAAATTATAGGTTGGAAAATTCTAAGTTGTTTATGATTTATTAACCAATTTATAATTTTCCAAATGTTATTTTGATTCATTTTCATATATCAGTTTTTATTTGTTTATTGTAATTTAGACTTAAGGACAGGGGTTAAGTTTTTTTAGATTTAATTTCTTTAAGATATAATTCAACTTGTGAATTTTTAGATTAAATGTCATTTTGAAGTAATATATTGTAAAAAAAAATAAAATCTAACATAAGTTAGAATTTAGATTTAATGTCTTTTGAAAGATATTGATTAGACTTAAATTGAACAAAATCTAACAAAATTTAGACTTTAGATTTGATATCATTTGAATCTAAAAAAATTTGTTAAGTCTAATGTATATTAGGCTTGAATTAAGTAAAATCTAACATGAGTTAGACTTTAAAATTTTAGATTCGATGTCATTTGAATCTAAAAGATTTTAAGTATAATCTATATTAGACTTAAATTAAGTAAAATCTAACATGATTTAGACTTTAAAATTTTTAATTTGATGTCATTTTAATCTAAAAGGTATTACGTCTAATGTAAATTAAACTTTGATAATTAGATTCGATGTTGTTTGAATCTAATAATTTGATTTATTCTTTTAAGTTCAATGTGTTTTGAACTTCAGTTGACTTGGGTTTAATTTAGGTTGAACTTAAGTTAAGTTTTGGTTAAGTTAGGCTAAATATGGGTTGAATTTAAGTTTGGGTTTGACTTAAGTTCAAGTTAGGTTGAACCTATGGTTTAGGTTTGACTTAAGTTTAATAAGGGTTGAATTTAAGTTTGAGTTAACTTGAGTTTAATTTAAGTTGAACCTAAGTTAGTATTTAGTTAAGTTAAGTTCAATATGGGTTGAACCTAAAGTTTGGATTAACTTGGATTCATGTTAGGTTAAACTCAAGTTAGGTTTTGGTTTTATTAGGTTCAACATGGGTTGAACCTAATGCTTAGGTTAACTTTGGTTCAAGTTAGGTTGAACTCAAGGTAGGTTTTGGATTAGTTAGGTTCAATATGGGTTGAACCTAATGTTTAAGTTAACTTGGGTTCAAGTTAGATTACATTCCCTACATGTCATACATTCTAAGAAAGGTGCAGGGTCGTCTGATTCCTTACACCTTTACGTTTCCCCTACATCTTCCATACAGTTTCCATACATGCCCTACATATCATTCATTCTAGGATCAGTGCAGGGTCTTCGATTCCTTACACTTACTTTACATTTCCCTGCATTTTTCATAGAGTTTCCATACATTCCCTACATGTCATACATTATAGGATCAGTGCAGGGTCGTCTGATTCCTTACTTTTACCTTACATTTCCCTACATTTTCCATACAGTTTCCATACATTCCCTACATGTCATACATTCTAGGATCGGTGCAGGGTCGTCCTATTCCTTACACTTACTTTACATTTCCCCTACATTTTTCATACAATTTCCATACATTCCCTACATATCAAACATTCTAGGATCGGTGCAGGGTCGTCCGATTCCTTACACTTACTTTACATTTCCCTACATTCTCCATACAATTTTCTTACACTTTCTACATGTCATATATCTCGTGAGCGATGCAAAGTTGTTCAATTACCTTTGACACTCTGAATCGAAATTCCCAGTTTAAAAAGATGATAATCCTATTTAAATTAAATTGGAATTGCAAATTCAAATTTGAAAGCCACACTTCAAAATCAGAATTACAAAAATTACTCCAAATCATTTTACAAAAACCCAAACTCAAGTTCTCAAATCAAATAAAATCGTATCCCCTTTAGAATGTGGAAGAGTGAATTCTTTGCTGCATTTTGAAGGTTTTCGCCCACTGTTCCCCAGCTGGAGTTTTCTCTTCCCCAGTGGAAGTTTAATCCCCAACGGATACTCTCTCACTTGATTCTATGTCATATCTTAAGCTTTGGCTCATACAGTTGTGTTGGTTTCTTTAATCCCGTCGGTCAACACTAATACGCGTGGTGTGCACATCTCACACACCACACCTATTGGGGTTTCATTTGTTGACCTCACTTTTGGTTGACATTTAGTCTCTCCTTAAATAGCCTAGGGTGTAGGCATAGGACTCTCTTAGTGACTTCTTGGAAGAATAACAATGGAACCCTACCAAATAGAAATTCCACATGCTTGTTTCCCTCACTTGGAATTTCCATATGCTTAAGGTCTAATCTTCGGCTTTTGCAAGGAAGAAACCAAACATAAGGAAGTCCAAGTGGGATTCCTATAGGTGCTAAGGCTTTAGGATAAACCCAGGGAGGTATGAAGTACATTCATACCTACATTTACACTTACACATCACATTTACACATTTGCACACCACACTTCATACTCAAAATTCTAAACCAAACACATCTCAGTTTTTGATTCCTTAACTCTTTGGACACTCGTATGTGTGGTACCACCAGACCCTAAGTCTATGGCTGAGGTGGTTGGAACCAACATATGGAGGACCAAAGAGGGTCACCCTTGGTCCATGATTCAAACAAGTTGAGATTCAAAATTAAACTCCAAATCTTACTAAATATCTCCAATTTCGAACCCTTAACTTCTAAACTCCACCAAATGACCAAAATACCCCTTTACCTCTAAAGTCCACAAAATTCCTCAAAATCTTTCCAAAATACCTCCCACCACTCAAATTGACTAAAATTACTCAAATCTACCAAAATTTACAAAATTGCCCCAAATTGGCCAAAATTGTCAAATTGCCCGTGAAAAGGACCCTAATTTCCAAAATTGCCCCGAATTACCCAAACTCTCCAAAAATCATTCCAAGAAGTCCCCTCGTCACATTGAGAACTTTTATTGTAAACATGCCATACTTCCGCGCTACCTTGAACCCCTCGACACCAAAAACAACCGATACTTAAAAGCGCTCTGGGATTCATAAAACCCTCCACATTGATCAGAAATACCCCTGGACACTATCGCTTGACTCCAAATATCATTTAGAACTGCCTCAAGCCTTTAAATCAGCCTTTTGACCACTTACCCCAAAAATTCCCAAAATTACCAAATTCCCCACTCGGCCAAACATTCAAAAAAAATCCAAAAATTCCCAAAATTTCTAAAAAATTTCAAATACTTTGCAATCCCTCAAAACTGAAATCTATTTTTCAAAATGATCAACGATGAGTCAGAATTTCGAGACAAATCAAATTCGACGCATTTTTTAACTGCTCAACGATGAACATGCCCAAAACATCGCAAAATGGACTGCGCCGTTTTGTCCAGAATGTTGAAATTACTTGGGAAGGACATATAACTTGCTATGGTTTCGCGCATGATGAAATGACTCAAAAAATCGGTCGTTTGCGTCAAATAATTAAAAATTACATTTTTTCCACCTAATTTTCTAAACCTAGCTCACTCACATGCCTAACCTACCTGTCGCCTGCCCCCTCTCCCCCTCTAAGTTGCGATTCAGCCTTGGTTGAACCCTTTTCCAAGCTCGTCCGAAACTTCCATGCTTGCTCCCTCCTTTCTTCCTCTCAAAGGCATAGCTCTTCTTCCCTTGCTCCCATCCCATCAATGACATCAACCCATCACCTCTTCCATGCTCTTATCTCTTCTTGGCAACCATCCTTCTCATCTACATCACCTCAATGGTAGCTCAAGGGGTGTACAACTCTTGGACCGAAGGTTTTTGCCCAAGGGTAAGTTTGGGATCCTTTTCCTCTTCTTATTCTTCTTCTTTGGGCTATAAAATGGCCTCTTTTTGTGCCTTGTTGGGGTTGGTTGAATTTTACAAAGTAAGGGGAGGTTCTGTCCAATCTTTCTCTTGATTCAAACCTATGGAAAAAGCTTGTTTGTTCTTTGTTTGGGATAGGTTCCTTGCCCTTTTCACTTGTCTCTTTGTCTTGGTTGGGGATTCTAGCCATTAAGGTAAAAGTTTCTTCTTTGATGGCTTAAATTTTTTTGCATTTGGCTAAGCTTTTACATGGCAAAATTCCAGATTTATGCTTGGGTTTTGAACCTATTTTACATGTCAAAATCTTAAGTTTTATGCCTAGATATTGAAGTTAATCCATGTGGCAAAATTTCAAATCTATGCTTGGCCTTTGAAGCTACTTTACATGTCAAAATTTTGAGTTTTTATGCTTAGAATTTGAAGCTATTGTACATGGCAAGATTTCAAATTTATGCTTCATGTTTAAAGCTACTTTATATGTCAAAATTTTGAGCTTTATGCTTGAGGTTCGAGGCTAGATTTCATGGCAAAAATTATGATTCGGTGCTTGGATTTTGAAGTCCTTTTCAATGGCAAAAGTTGCAATTCTATGCTTGAGTTTTGATGTTCTTTTACATGGCAAGGTTATAGTTATGTACTTAGCTTTTGAAGCCACTTTACATGGCAAAGTTTGAAGTTTTGTGCTTGGCTTTTGAAGTCATTCTTCATGTCAAAATTTTGAGTTTGTGCTCAAGCATTGAAGTTATTTCTTATGGAAAAATTTAAAGTAAGCTTGGAATTATTTTTTACTTGTCATTCATTTCATTCTTTCCTACTTTAATTTTCATGGTTTCTTAATGCTAATGTTTAACACAAGAAAGGAAAGAAAGGAAGAAATGAAAGAAAAAAAAGGGAGATTGGCATGGATTTTCTCATCCTAGCCTAGCTTTCAGATGGTTTGAAAATTCCATAGAAAATGTTTGCTAGCTCTTCTTTTTTTACTAATTCATGACTACCCCCTTCTTCTACTCTTGTATGTTCATGAAGGTGGTATTTCTTCTCCTTTTTCTTTACTACAAATACATGACGTAGAGCATGCATGGGATGTGGTGGGTTTGCCTTAGCTATGTTTTTCTTATGACTTGATACACTTTGTTTGGAAGGTTTAACTTGCTTTACCCATGTTCCTTCAAGCTTAATACATGTTGTTGACCTCATTTTTTATGAGGTCTTTCCTCTTCTCTCTCCTTAGTACTTAGGATCTAGCCTTAGGCTTTCCCTTTGACTATCTTAGAGGACTGGACATGGAACCCACCACTTAGAAATTTAAACACCTCTTAAACTCCCTGTAAACCCCATAAGTTTGATTGTAAATCCCCAAGTTACTTGGAGGGTTAAAATCAAATGTGGAGGTTTAAAGGATGAGTTCCCTATAGGACTCTTTGGCCTTAGGACTACCCTGAGTGGCCTGGTCTGGTGAGGGTTGACTTGCACACACATTACACTTTCACACACATTCCAAATCCTAAAACCATTCATACCCAGCTTGACTTCCTGACTCATGTAGGTAATTCATATGGATGGACCTTAACCCCTAGGCCCTTGGCTAAGAGGGTTAGGAACAACATAGTGAATGCCTCAAGTGAGTCCTCTCATGGCTCTTATGGGCTTGATATGGATTCATGGCCTAACCAAAGTGATACCATTCTACTCAAACTTGATCAACCTTCATTTTTCTAAAATTTCAATTTTTGACCCCCGGGGCCCTACACCCGCTAAACTTACCAAATGTCTTTGAAGCTATCCAAAATTTGCAAAATTGTCTAAATTACCCAAAATTTCTCAAAACCAATCCTAAACATTTCCCCCACTCAAATTGACCATCCTTAGCCAACTATACCAAAAATTCCAAAAATACCCTCCAATACCCTCCAAATACCCAAAATACCCTTCTTAACCAAAAATTCTATAAATTCCAAAAATTCCCAAAAAATTCCAGAAAATCCCAAATATTCCCAATTTCATTTTGTTCAACTACACTATAAGCCAATTTTGATAATTTGACCCACTTTTACCAAAACCCCCAATTTGACCCATTCTTAACCCAAGTAGACCCAATGTCCCACTAAACCAACCCAATTGACCTCAATTTTGGTCCAATTCAATTCTAAACTTCAATTCAATATCCCCAATGTCAATTTAGACCAAATCCAAGTCCAATTTGATTGAAATTTGGATCCAAATTCAATTTGAAGCCTAAAGCCCAACTTTGGCCCATGACCTAAACCTAGCCCAAACCAACCCAATTCAACTCCAATTAAGCCCAAATCTTTTCCAAAACCTTCCTAATATCCCCACACACAAAACTCTAAGAAGATTTTCCCCAAATTTGAACCTAAAATCCACCCAAGCTTGACCCAAACCTAACCCAAATGGGCCCAAATCCCAAAATCATGGCCCAACCAAAGTTGAAAACTCTCTATGACACTCCCGTGAACATTTCTCAACGTTAATTTTACATCAAATCCAACCTTAGCCCAACCTTGGCCCAAGTTAGCCCAATTTGACCCACTTTGGCCCCTTTACCAAAAAGCCCAGATTGAACCCATTTCAACTCCAAATGACACCAAACCTTATCCAAATCACTCATGAAACATCCCTAAACTAAACCCAACATTTATTTGGCATGATCTTTTACAAAACTTTCATCCAAAAGTCCTTTTTAAAATCTAAAAACCCACTTTCTTAAACCTCTTTAAAAGCCCACTTCCAACAAATTCAAAAGCCTAAATTTCATTCCAAAGCCCACATGAAATTTTCCCTCATCATTCCCTATGATTTAAATCACCCCTAAGTTTCAAAATCATCATTAAACCATTTCATATCAAGCTTCATCCAAATTTACACCAAAATGCCAAAATTCATAAAATCCCCTTTCATGAAATTGACCAAATCTTTTCCCAAGCCAAATGAAGCCATGGAGCCATGCATAAGCCATATGCAAGCCATGGGAGTCACTTTACACTTCACCATGTCATTTATGGCAAATGGAGGGGGCCTCTTTCTTAATCCTTCATTAAGCCTTTTAACCATACTCATGTCACACTCTAAACCAAGCTTAGCAACCTCACCATGGAAAGAAACCTCACCACTCTCTCTTGGCTGACCAAAATGATTCCTCCCAGCCCAAAGTCAAGCCTTGGGGAGGTGCACCGAGCCTAAACCATGCCTTGGACCAAAATGAGCCCAAAATACACTCTCCCCCATTCCACTTAAATCAAACCTCTTTACACATGGCAACAGCTAATTGAGCTCACAAACATCAAGCCCTGACCTCCCTGACCCTGATGGTGACCTAACTCTACCGGCCAGCCTCCTGGGTCGTCGAAAAATGCTATGGCCGAGAGCTCCATGTGAGCCAAAATTTTCAATTCTTCTTTGCTGAGTTGTCCCAGTCCAGTTGAACACCATGGTTGTTCTTCCCTTGCATAAAGCAGCTGATCCCAAGCCCTAACTCCCCCTAAGAGACCCTCCAGCCTTGCCTATTTAAACCCACCACCTTCTCGGCCAAAGGACGTGATGAACCAGACCTAAACAAAACTCTGCCAAAATTGCTCCAGGACCTTCTCCTCACCTAGAGCAATTGATCCCCACTGCTCCCCTGCCCTAAACCCCATTGATTGAGCTCTATTTTGGAGCTCAATTCTCAGCCCAGAACTAGGACATCTCTAAAACCTCCACCAAATCCAAATTAAACTCACCCACACCTGCACAGGACCAAGAGAAGGAGTTCCTCAGAAAAAGTCCCCTCTCCAGGCCACCCAGTTGCTCTAGCCTCCAAGCTTTGAAATCGGCTGTGGACACTTTCATACCTAGACAATTCCTCAGAGCCAGAGACTTCATCTGGAGCTTCCTTGGGTGCAATCGAAGGTGACACAACTCTCTGATTGAAGTTACACTTCTCAGAGCAAAGGTATGGATCATTCCTTCCTCCCGAGCTTCCAGTGATTCTCCATTTTGATTTACTTAATTTCATAGCATGTAAACCATATGGATGTGTTCGTCTCTTCTAGACAAATCCATAGAGCATAAGAACATGAAAATTCGTTGAGAAATGAGAGAGTTCTTAGGGTTTTAGTGTGAACGGTCACGGGTGCACACCAGTCGTAGATGATGACCAGGCGCCGTCCGATCGAGCGTGTATCGAGCGGACGGTCCAAATTACACCGGATCGAAGGACTTTACATGAACCGCGGGCCCCTGGAGCGCTGAGTCAGATGGCGGCGGTGAATGGGAGCGCGACGCGTGGACTTTCGGAGCTGCCGAGGTTGACGCGGCGCCGCGTGGATAAGTAGAAAAATATGGATTTTTTTATTTATTTAAATACCCAGAACTTAGAAAATTCATATCTTTGTGTAGAAAAATCATAAAAATAAACTAAAATTACCCTCTTACTCAGTGAATAGAGGAGAATAATGTGGAAAAGAAATCAAGTTATTTTGATGAGTATTTTATTTTTAATTAATTATTTACTTATTTCAGTATTTTGATTCTTCATTTGCATAGACAATTCACCATGGCATGAGACTATAGGGCTTTTGAAGCCTCTGATCTTGGGAACATTCCCTGAATTTTTCAAGGTCAGAGGCCATCTCTATAGAAAGTTATGTATTTTTCAAGTTTAGATCACTGTATTTGGTATTTTAATTCCAATAATTAGCATGTTGTTCAATAAATTCCAGAAAAATTTGAGAAAGTTTCTTAGAACTAGAGGACCCTAGTATAATTATATCTTGGGTTAATTCATTAAGAATAATCCTAATTGGCCTAATTACACAAACTGAACTTTAATTAATTAGGGTTAACCACATATTAAAATAACTTGAAAATAATTCCCCACTAATCTTTGGGATCAGAGGGATCTCACATAAAAATATGAAGTCAATTAGAAATGTTTAGCCCCACTAAATGGATTAATTAAGCCACATGATCAAAATTAAACTTAAAAAAATTCATAACTTCAAAAATACATTTCAAAAATTCACCAAATTGGCTTTGTGGGTTCTCTGGTATCAGAGGAGTCTATAAAAATTAAAATTGGAATTTTCTAAAAATTTTCATTTTTAATGGTATTTTAATATTTAAATAATTAAAAAATAATAAAAATCACAAAAATAATAAAAATCATAATAATGTCACATTTTGACTCCTAATCACTTAGGAATAAACCAAATATTTTTTCCAAGCCTCAAAATAAAGATATTGAATTTTAAATGCTTAAAATAATTTTTAATATTAAAAAAAAATGTATTTTCCAACCTTTTCATTAAATTAATTTCAATAAATCAAAGAAAAATCAGAAAATTATAAAGTTTGTTTCTTTGAAATCCTTGAGGTCAGAGAGATTTAAGAAAAATATAAAATCCATTTTTCAACTTTAATTTTAATTTATAATTAATTAATACTCTAAAACTCAAAAATATTATAATAAATAAAATATAATTTAAAAAATCACCAAAATTGGTCCAAGTGGTCCTCTAGTCAATAGGAACATCCTATCATTTTCTTAAGGACAGAAACCTTTCCTTGGTCATTTTGTTGAATTTCCGTGGAAAATCCCTATTTTTCACTAAAAATAATTATATAAATAAATTAAATGCAGAAAAATCACATTTTCTCCTCTAATGTCTTAATTGACATATGGGTGAAGTGACATAAAAATTTCAAGATCATTTAAACTTAATTTAGTGAGTTATGAAATTAATAAGCCTAAAAGGGCATAAAGGTAATTAAAGAATTTAAACCCTTTTACTAAAATTTTAGGTCTAATTATGATGGAGGGTAAAATATTTGATTCTATCATTCTTGGATGATTGAAACTTTGGGAAATTAAAAGGGTAGGAACCCATTAATCACTTTTAATAAACTAAAAAAAATGAAACTTTAATTATTTAAAAAATTTAGGTTTTGGAAGATTAATGAAAATTTGAATTACTAAAAATAGGGATATAACTTGAGAGGATATTAATTCTTTAATAAAAACATCCCTAAATAAATCACTGCAATAATATTTAACTCTTAATTAAGATAAAAAAATAATAACCCTTAAATTAAAGGAAAGCTCAAAATATTAAGTGATTAAGTTAAATTAACATTTTAACAATTACATTAAATTAAATTAAATCTAAAATATTGAAATTAAATTAAATTAAATTAAGTTAAATTCAATTAAATTAAATTTAAATTATATTAAATTAACATCATTCGATAATAAGAGTAAAACAAGTTTAAAATATTAAGATCGCTTAAAGTATAAAGATTTAAAACAAAAATAATTTGAACAGTATCCCAAACTTAAAATTATTAATTAAAACCTCATAATTAAACTAAATCACTTTAAACCATTAACTTAAACTTCAATTAAGAATGGTTAAATTCTTTAACAAACCAACTTGCCCCTAAAGGCTTTAACTATTATAACTCTTAAATGGAGTATTAAGTGAGATGTCACTTTACTCGTAGGATAATCAAACATCCTAATTCACTGAGCAAGAAGGAAAATCTAAACTGAATCCTGGATGATTAATTCATCTGTGCAACTAAATTTACTTGGACTCAAAATAATCTCGGAAATGTTGAAAAGATGTTAGGACTCGTCCTAAGTACTTTCTTAATATGATGAAATGTTTTAGAAGAACAATTGAATTTAATTGTTCTTTGATGAAGAAAATCATCCATAAACAAAACACAAGAACCTAGATGTCAGAGATGACTAGTTATAGGATTAGGACTTTGGTAGAGAACCAAAACCTTCCCTTAGCTTTACCAAGGTACTTGTTATAAATATTTAAATGCCTTAACATGTGTTTTAAGTGCAGCTTGAGATGACGGGAAGACCCTCCAGGTACGCTTTTATTTTATTGCAATTTACTTTATTGCAAATTACTTACAGGCACTGTACTTTACTTTTTCATGCATGTTGAACAAGATTGTTGCATGAAAACTAAAACCTTTAGGATAGCCACAAAACTGAAACCAAAATTAAATTAAAAGTCAAAACAAGATAAAATTCACCGCCACAACATTCCAAAATATAAATCAACTCAAAATTTAATCACAAACAAAACAACAAAACTACAATTGCAACTAAATTAAAACGTCTCGTTGAATGATCGGGAATATCTCGGATGATGTAACCCACGTGTTGCTAATGGGATTTCCCACGATCTAAATGAAAGTATGGAACTCATTCAGTTGAGTTTAGCAAATTCATCTGGACTAAGTGAATTCGATGAAAATAACGGTGCCGGGATGACGGAACCGTGGGATCTTAATCGGTTATGTTTAAACAACTTTAAGATTTGTTTTAATTAAAATATTATAAATATTTGGACTTTAAGATTTCTAAACCAAAACACTTCTCTCATCTCTTGATTTTCACCTTCTAAAACTAAAACCTCTGCAACAACAAGGAGCTTGGAGCATGGTCGGCAGCACATCCATCGTCATCAGCAAAACTCGGGTCTACTTCAGTAAAACTTTTCTTAGAATTAACTAAACAAGCCATAGGATTTCGAGGTAGTTTGCCTGGTGCAACATAAATCCTCAACTTTTTTTTAGGCATTTGCATGATCATGTCATGTAAATTAAGCCCTAACCTGTCTTAGGATTCCTAGTTAGTCGTTTGGTACGACATAAACCCTCACATCTTCGAGGCTATTCGTATGATTACAAATGTAAGTCTTAATTAAATAAAATTGGCAGGATTAAAACATTAAATAATTTTCCCAAATTGAAGCCAAACAATAGGATAGTTTAGGAAGTTTCTAAGATTCTTCTTGGATCCTCAGCTTCTCCTACTTTTCTTCCTTTGGACTCTTAAAATAAACTGTTCCAAACTCGATCCATTCCCTATTGAAATTCCAAAATTCAATCCTTTGAAAACCTTAAACTTTGAAATTCTTGAGAGAAAAACCACTGATCATTATCGAGAGTTATCTTAAATGATTCCCGTCATTTAGGATGTAATTAACTATAGGGGCTTGCCCTTATAGGGAACTTTAAGAACCCAGGTAATATAAACCCTGCTTAATTCATTCATATTAAGCAGGGGAACCTGTCGGCTTATAAAATTGGTTCGCAGACCAAACGAATGTCACAAATCTTCTAGTTTATTTAATCGAGCCCCATCATTAAGCAGTGTGTCTATTCTTCGGGATAGATACACGGTTTGTGATGCGGTGCTCGTTTATATAAACTGTTTGGGATGTGAGATCGGTTTGATTTCATATCTTAAAATTTTCAAATTTAAAATTATTTTCAAAATCAAATATTACTTTCTAAATTATATATATATATATATATATATATATATATATATTTAAATTAAATTTAAAATCTAAAAATTCACCGACAACTTCTGTAGGCGACCACTTTTTTAAAATTAAACTTACAACCTAAAAATATGCCGACAAATGTTGGATGGAAAGATTAGCATGCTTTATTGATATTATCACACATTATTTAGCTTTAGAGCTTTACATTTCGAAGCATGAAAATTATTTGCAAATTTCAGATTTCAAAATACTCACTTGTGTAACACTCATAAATGAGGCCAAGTGTGCTTGTTCTTCACTTATTTCATCAAGTAATCATATGTATAACACCAAAGCTTTTACTTCACACATATTCCACCTCATTGCATACATAAACTTAACATTTTACATGCACTTTCCTTAACCTTCAAAATATTCACAAGCTCCATACATAAGTCTCACTTTTTTACATGGCACCTCACCTCAATTTTGAAAAATCTACATATTTCACTTGTGGAAATAACCATTGACATCAAATACTTGTTGGAAACATTGGGCATTATCACATGTATACTTGTGACACTTTTTGGTGATGTTTATTGAACAAATGAAAGAATGCCATCAATCTCATATGGTTATTAAGTAAAAATTTGCACTTATACATTGGTTTGAGATTGATTTAAATCACTCCTATGCTACCTCTAAGTGAAAATCTGCACATATACATTGGTTTGGAGTTGGTTTAAATTATTCTTATGCTTTCATTAAGTAAAATTCTGCACTTATACAATGGTTTGGATTGATTTAAATCACTCCTGTGCTGCCTCTATGTGAAAATCTGCACTTATATACTTATTTGGAGTTGGTTTAAATCATTCCTATGCTTCCATTAAGTAAAAATCGGCATTGCTACACTTGTTTGGAGTTTATTTAAATCACTCTCATGCTATCTTGATGTAAAAATTTGGAGCATCACATTTTCTTGGAGTTGGTTTAGATCATTTTTATGTTGCACCTACATGAAAATCGGCATCGATAGCCTTCTCCTATGTTGGTCTTTAATGTTTCTTTGTTGTCCCTACATAAAAAATTACATTGTTTGGCATGTCTTAAAGTTGGTTTTAAGTGCTCCTATGCTGCCCCTATGTTGAGAATTACATTGATGGTTACCTTACAAGTTGGTTTAAATTGTTTTCTTGCTACACCTTTTTAAAATTTACATTAAGGGGAATCATTTGTGTTGCCTTCGAGTGAGGTAGAGAAAGGAGAGGAGGTGGTATGCTTACCACTTCAAAGAGATAATTTTTGAGATGCGATTCATGCTTGGTTTGCTTTAGATCTTCATGCTAGTTTTGGGACATATTTCACTTGCACACTTGCACACTTGCTCTCTACACTATTTCAATACACCTTCTACTTGTTATGACACATAATCTCAAAGCATTTAATTATTCAATCTCTTTGATATGGCATGCTTGGAAGAATTTATGCTATTTAAGAGACATAGAAGCATGATGGGAATGTGGTTGTTAGGGATGCCATTTCATGTAGCGATTTGAACTCTTGCATTTCCTTGGTATTGTGTTTTGATGGCTAGCACTTGCACCAAGTTGGAGGGGTTTTTGTTTCTTACTTTACATGCTTTATAGTTATTTGTACCATGTTGGAGGGGTTTTCTTTCCTTACTTTACATGTTTTATGGTTACCCTCTATGCACCATGCTGAGAGAGACTCTGTATTACTTGCTTTTGGTTCTTTATGACAATCCCTTTACACTCACTCACAGGGGTTTGTCTTTACATGTTTTAGTTGATCCGTGGCTACCACTTTTCCACCACATATGGAGTTTGCTTTTGTCCCTAAACTAGTTCATGTCTGTTACTCTGTGCGGTTTTTAGATTCAACTCACCTCCTTTACGACGTTGTTCTAGGTGGATCATCATCTCCTCTCTCTTTTCCTTATCCTTAGTCTTTTATTTATTCTTACTGCTTGACCCGAGTCTTGCGCTTATGTACGAGATATATGTGTACACATATTGCCTTTTGCTATATGTGAGGCCATCAAGCAAGGCTGTAAGTAGGATGATTAGGGTGGATGGTAATGAAATTGCATAGAAGAGGGATACGAGAGATTTATTGATAGTATTTCCTCACTCAAATCCCTGGAGAGGGTAGATAAAGGAATTTATGATACTATTTGCCCACCCTTGGGGATTTCTGGCATTATCACTCTGAAGTTGCTAGTAGTTCTAATTTGATTAGGATAGTCAACCTGTAGATCACACTATTTTATAAAATATACATATACATTTTGAAAATACAAAACTACCCCTACAACAAAATAACCTCTCACCCATAACTTTTCACTTGCATGCAATCCTAATTGAAATGAATAAAAAACTTACAAAGGTTAACAATTAACTATTCAGGTTGAGTTAGAATTGCCTTTCATAGGGTGTCAGTTTGGTAGTTCTCACTTAAGGTTGGGATACATACAACACAACTTTGAGTCCTCTACGCCATCGTGCTTACGGTCCTCCCGGACTTGTAGTCCGTTTCTGTGGTTTTCCTATGTTCTTTTCTACAGATTTCCTACGAATTTTATATGGATTTTATTCAAATTTTTCTACAGATTTTCTACGAATTTCCTATGAGTTTTTCATAGGATTGTTAGAGGTTTACCATACAGTTTCTTTTCTTTTTCCTACAAGTTTTCCCCCATGGATTTGTTCTTCAGATTTCTTACGGAACATTCTTCTTCAACCTTTCAGTTTCTTTCATCTTTTTCCTGGTTTATTACACAAGTTTTACCCTTTGCCTTTCTTACATACACTTTAGCACATACACCTGTTTAGTTTAGTTTAGTTTGCTTGCTTTACTTTTCAGAGCATATACACTTGTTTAGTCTAGCTTACTTGCTTTGTTTTCCACATCATATACTCATGTTTAGTGTAGCATTCTTGCTTTACTTTCCCGCATATCTTAAATTGGGAAAAAATAATCGAACTCCACATGTTTACACAACTCAAAATTTAATCAACAACCAATATAAACTTGCAACTTCAACTAAATTAAAACGTCTCTTGGATGATCAGGAATCTTTCGGAGGAGGTAACCTACGTGTTCCTAACGAGCTTTCCCACAGTCTAAATGAAAGTATTGAACTCATTCAGTTGAGTTTAGCAAATTCATTTGGACTAAGTGAATCCAAAGAAAATGGTGATGCTGGAATGAGGGAACTGTGGGATCTTTACCGGTGTCGCTATAATCAGCTTAAACATTTGTTTTAATTAAAACACTAAGCCACCTCAATTTTAAACCTTCCAGAACATGACACTTATCTCACACCCTTAATTGTCACTTCTTAAACTAAACATTTTGCAACAACAAGGACCTCAGGAAAAACACCATGGGCAGCACGATCAAGGATGTGGAAGAAGTTGTTCGAGAGACCAAATAAAGAATCTGCCACAGCACTCTCTTCCTTAGAAATAAATAAACAAGACATAGGACTTTGAGATAGTTTTCGGTGTGGCATAAACCCTCACTTTTGTCTTTTGGGCCTTTACACTTTGTGTAATATAAGCCCCAACACACCTTAGGTTTCTGAGGTTTTTATCCGATATGATATAAATCCTCCTAACTTCCAGACTATTCCCATGATCGATATTAACTGAATTTTTAAGTCCTAATTAATCAAAAATTGGCAGTATGAAACTAAAATTAATTGTCTCAGATTGAAGTTGAACAATGGGATAGATCGAGAAGTCACTAAGATCTATTCTTGGATCAATAACCTCCCTGAGTTCTCCCTCCTTTGGGTTCCTACAAAAACTATTCCAGAACTTGAAACCACTCACCTATTGGATTCTGATTACCTCACTTTCGTTGAAAATCCTAGCCTTTGGATGTCAATTCATAAAACTATATTTCCTGATCTAAATCAAGAGTTTTCTTAGATGACTTCGGTCATCTAAGATGTAATTAATTATAAGGGTTTGCCCTTGTAGGAAATGTAAACGAATCCAGTATTAAAATAAACCCTATATAATTCATCTGTATTAGATAAGGGAATCTGTCTGCCAAAACACAGGTTTCGCAGACCAAATAGATGTCATTGATTTTCTAGTTTATTTAATTGAGCTGCATTCTTGAGCAATGTTTCTATCTTTCAGGATAGATGCGTAGCTTAATGTGCAGTGCTCGATTGTTTAAACTATTAGGGATATGATATCTGTTTGATTTCATATATTTTCTATAAACTAAATCTATAGAAAGATTAAATTAAATGTTGTTCTTCCGAAGTAGGCGATGGGATCTCGGTCCCAGCGGCCGACAGCTTCTACTGGATAACTCCTACTAAAACATAAAAAACATGCAAACATGCTTAGGAATATATTATATAATTTTATTCCATTCGCAAAGATAATGTACATAGATGGTAGAATTCAACAGTACATTGTATATCATACAACATACACTGCAAACTATTTACATATCATCATATCAGAAGCTGTTAGATTATTTGGCTGTCATATTCATAACCCTGGATTCTTCTATACCTATTATAAATATCAAACACCCTAAGACATTGTCTGTCAAGTATGTCTTAGGTGTTTGGATGTTTATAGGGTCAAGGTAGTTCCAAAGGTTGTAGTCCTTCAAGTTCTAGTATTGGCTATATCCGTCAGGACATTTTCAGGATGTATTCTTCGTAACGTTATCAAAATATGTTACTAACTTACACTTGGTATGCAATGCTTAGAAACATCAGCTCCGTTATCTTGAAAAATGACGACCTGATCCTTGTGGTAGAAGAATCTGGTAAAATCTATGAAATTCTTCCAGTCCCACAGTTTGTATTTCTCTCCCAAATGAAATAGAACATATGTTCATGAGCGACAGAGTGCAAAGGGGTCTCTCAAAGTCATGACTGTCAATATGAGGTGGTATAAAATCTCCTTCTTCATATATATTTATGATGGAATTGTCTGGAATACAATCATCGGGCATTATATTCCATGTTATCAATTGTCTGATAATTTGAATAATCATTGTGGGTAAAAGATCCACTTGTTCATGTTGTAAAATTTTGGTAGGATTGTCGTCCTTTTCTACAGCATAATTGTGATAATACCCATATTAGATAGTCATTCGGCCTTTTCCACGTATTCATCCATTGGGTTCGGGTATGTTTATGTTCTTAAGCATCCAGCTCATCTGAGATCGCGCTCTTCTATTGCATGTTCAATAATAGCAGCTTGCTCATCTTCACCAAAGACTGTAGAGAATATCTAAATGCCTTCTAATATATTGATGGTTCACCCGTTAATATAAATTGTTCAATTTTTTTCTTCTAATGGTGTGGCTACGTCTTAATTCTTCTTCAAAAGCAATGTGTCTATCAGTTGACATTTCTGATGATGTGAGATCCAACCCTGGTACATAAGGAGTCGAAATGAATGTTGTTCATTAAATCATTTTATTTTCTAAATCTATTTTTTCTTCACCTAAGACAAAATATGTTTCTTTAGGAATATGTTCAAGAACTAGAAATTTGAAATTATCGTTTTCCTCCATAGATTTTATATTTTGTCGTTCTTTTTCTTCGAGTCTTTTAAGTCGTTTATTCGATTTCTTCTTTGAACTCTAGTTAATCTGAAGGCTGGCTTCTTTACTCCGCTAAAAAATGTTTCTTCAATTCCATGAGTTTTAGTTATCACTACTGATTTTAGTTTTCCAATGTCAGTTTTTCGTTCTTATTTTGTAGAAATGATTTCTTCTATCCTGTTATTTTGTTGCCGAAGCATGAATTCTAATATAGATGGTTTTCCTTTTGCTTCTTCATGATTGAAAATAGATAACAGAGTTCCATCGTAAAGTAATTCAACTTGAGACAAGTCAAAATCAAAGTGGATTTTTAATCTTCTTTCAATACATCATCGGTCCAATGCCAAACACACACTACTTCGAAAAGTGAACAAGAGTCTGTTATTCAACATTTCCCTGCAAGCAACATGTTAATGGAAATATATCAGACCAAATTTTGATTTATTTTATCAATATAAAATTTGTTATTATCAAGAAATGATATTCACAAACACATGTTATGTGAACAAAAAGGAAATGTTCAAAGAGAGACAGTGATTGTCAAAATTTTGTTTGTAATTTTTATTCATTATTAACCAAGTTTAGAATCAAGTCATGATTTTTATGCCGCATAATATTTTTTTCAAGAAACGTCTGTTGACTGGTGGAAAGACTCTTTCTCCTTGACCATCTATCAATTGGTAAGATCCTCCTGAATATGTCTTTTCAATAACATTCGAGCCTCCCACATTGGTTCAAAATTTTCACCTATTCTTTGATGAGAGAGAATAGGTCTTTAGAGAACATAAACTAATTCAACGATTTGAAAAGTTCTAGAATGAACCAATTTGACGTGGGCCTGTATCATTTTTGTTTGATACAGTTTAAGATTTTGTTGAGCTTGTAGACTTTTGCCTTCTAAAATCTCAAGTTCCTCAAGCTGTAATTTGACATTTTCTTCTTAAGTTATATTGTTTGGAACAACAACTCTTAGAGAATGAATTTCCACTTTAAGTGGTAAAATAGCCTCAGAACCATATACCAATGTAAACAATGTTGACCCTGTTGGTGTTCGGTACGTAGTCCTATAGGCTCATAGAGCTTCTATAAATCGCTCATGCCACTGTCTTGGACTATTACTTAATGTCTTTTTCAAAATTTGTACCAATATTTTGTTGAAGGCTTCAGCTAGAACATTGGCTTTATGAAAATAGATTGTAGAATATCTCTAGTCTATCCCATGTTATCAAATAAAATTGTTCATTTTCATATTTTTAAACTCCAGTCCATTATCTGATATGATTCTTCGAGTAGTTCCAAATCTATAGACAATATGAGTTTTAAAGAAATGGAGAACTTGTTCTTTCAACTTCTCTGAGAGGTATCGCTTCTGCCCATTTGGAGAAATAATCAGTTGCTTCCAAAATAAATCGATGGACTTTAGAAGATGGAGGGTCTATAGGGCCCACTACATTTGTACCACAACATTTAAATGACCAACATGCAATATTTGGATGTAATACATTTAGACGTTGATGTAAAACCACTCAATTTATCTGACATTTGTGACATTTCTTAGCAGTTTCAAGATAATCAGTCATTATTGTCAGTCAATAGTGTCCCATTCTTTTTAATTTCATCTTCATTATAGGTCCAGATTGGTGTGCACTGCATAGACATGAATGAACTTATTTAACAATCTCTTGAGCTTCAGTTTGGTTTAGACATATAACCACATTTAGTCAAAGATAGTTTATAAAGAATATCATTTACTAAGGCATAAGATAACACTCTTTGTTTCATTTGAGCTGCGAGAGTAACCTTCCGGTATGTAAATATTGAATAATTGTTTGTCACCAATCATCCTTTTCTTTGTCAATTGTTATTATTGTTATGTTTTCACCATTTTTGTGTAGATTATCCATGTCATTTTGAGAAAGAACTTGTCATCCTTTTATAGAGATCAGAATATCATCTTCTTTTGGACAAGCAAATTCTTTTGCAAGTTTTTCCAAAGAATCTCTTAAAGAATTATCTCGACTTGGAATTAGGAAAAAAGTTAAATAAGGAATCTGCTGAAGCAGTTTTAGAGTGTAAAGAGAGTATTGTTCAAGTCGAGATTTCAGTGTCTTGTATTTACCGCAATTTGATTAATGATTAATTGAGAGTCTCCGTAGATATCAATATTTTTTATTTCCATTAGTATTGTCAATTCAAGACCGGTAATGAGCGCTTCATATCCAACTTCATTATTTGTGCATGGTTCAGGCAAATGATAGGAATATGGCATCATTACTTTTTCTGGAGTGTTGAAAATTAATCCTACTTCAGCTTTGCCTGGTATGATTACCAGTTTATCTTCACCTTTTTGAGCAGATGACGCTCCATCAAAACACAATCCCCATCATTATGTATTTGAAATTTTTAGTTCAAAAATTTGTTCATCTGGTAAATCATCATAAAAAGGTGATCCAGTTGGAACTGGGTGTGTTGCTAAGAAATATGCCAAGATTTGTCTTTTAACTGCACGTAGTGGCACAAATGTTATGTCATATTGGAGCAGTATCATTGCCCATCTTTCCAATCTTCTAAAAAGTGTTGGTCGTTTCATCAAATATTGTAATGGGTTAACTCTTGAAATAAGAGTTACCTTATGAGAAAGCATATATTGTCTTAGCTTTTGAACTGTGAAAATCAAAGCTAAGCAATACTTCTCAATTGTTGGATATTTTTTTTCAGTTGGAACCGAATTGCGGCTTAAATAATATAATTCATTTTCTTTTCCCTCATCATTTACTTGAGATAGTAATGCTCCAAGTGAATTATCTAATGCCGTAGTATAAAAGATTAGAGGTTATCCTAACACAGGGGCTGCTAAAATAGGTGTTGCCAAATATTGTTTGATATTTTCAAAGATGTGTTGGCATTTTTCATACCACACAATATTGGTATCTTTTCTGGTTAGGGCATTAAGAGGCTAACACCTACCTGATAAATTGAAAATGAAACATCGTATAAATGCTAGTTTTCCATGAAAGGATCGCAATTGAGTTAATTTTTTTTGAGGCGACAAATTTAGGATAGCTTCGATTTTGAGGGGATCAATTTCAATCACACGATTTCGAAAAGAAAATCCTAAAAATTTCTCTGATGTAATACCGAAAGTACTTTTTAAGGGATTTATTTTAAGATTATATTGAAGTAATTTTTTGAAGGCAATTCTCAATCGTACATGTGACCATCCCTTTGTATACTATTGACAACCAAATTGTCTACATAACATTCGACTTGCCTGTGCATGAGTATAAAAAAAATCCATGTTATGGCTCTTTGATAGGTTGCACTAGCATTTTTCAATCAAATGGCATAACTTTGTAGCATTATATCCCCATGGGTGTCCTGAAAGCTGTATTCACTTCATCTTCTGAAAACATTTTTATTTGATTATATCCTGATGATCCATCCATAAAGGAAAATATTGCATGTTTGGATGCTATATCGACCATCAATTCTGGGATTGGTAAAGGAAATTCATCCTTTGGACATGCTTTGTTCAAATCTCTGAAGTCTATACAGACCCTTATTTGACCATTTTTCTTTTTAATTGGCACTACATTAGCCAGCCATGTAAGATAATTTTCTTCTCGTATGAACCCAACCTGAATTAATTTCTTGACTTTGACAATGACTTGTTGTTCTATTTCAACACGCACCCTTATTGGAGCTTGTATAATACAGGGATTGGAATTTGTTTTATCCCAAGTTTGTGCATTGCAACTTTTGGAGCTAACCCAAGCATTTCATCATAAGTCCAGGAAGAGCAGTCTTTGTATTCTTTTAACAGTTGAATTATTTCTTTTCCTTTCATATCTTTAAGGAATGAACTAATGAAAGTTAGTTCTAGCTTTTCATCGGTCCCTAGATTTATTTTTTTTAATTCATCAACTGTTGATTTAATTTCTTCTTCTAATTCTTTAGGGGAATCTTCTATTGAAAGATCAGATTTTTGTTCAAAATCATGTTCTTCGGTGATGAGTGTCGGCATATTTTTTGGTTAAGTGTTTTTAAAAGGGGGTCGCCTACAGAAATTGTCGGTGAATTCTAGATTTTAAATTTGATTTAAATATATATATTCTAGAAAGTAGCATTTTATTTTTGAAAATAATTTTAAGTTTGAAAATTTTAAGATATGAAATCAAACCGATCTCACATCCTAAATAGTTTATGTAAATGAGCACCGCATCACAAACAGTGTATCTATCCCGAATAATAGACACACTACTTGATGATGGGGCTCAGTTAAATAAACTAGAAGATTTGTGACATCTATTTGATCTGTGAACCAGTTTTATAAGCCGGAAGGTTCCCCTGTTTAATATAAAGAAATTAAACAGGGTTTATATTACCTGGGTTCTTAAAGTTCCCTATAAGGGCAAGCCCCTATAGTTAATTACATCTTAAATGATGGGAATCATTTAAGAAAACTCTCGATAATGATTAGTGATTTTGCTCTCAAGAATTTCAAATTTTATGGTTCAATGGATTGAATTTTTGAATTTCAATAGGGAATGGATCAAATTTGGAACATTTAATTTCAAGAGTCTAAAGGAAGAAAAGTAGGTGAAGCTGAGGATCCAAGAAGAATCTTGGCAACTTCCCAAACTATCCTATTGTTTTGCTTAGATTTGGGAGTTTATTTATTGTTTCGATTCTGCCAATTTTAATTAATTAGGACTTATATTTGTATGCTATAATCACACAAACAGCCTCGAAGATATGAGGGTTTATGTCGTACCGAACGACTACCTCGGAATCCTAAGACCTGTTAGGGCTTAATTTACATGACATGATCATGCAAATGCATAACAAAGAGTTGAGGATTTGTGTTGCACTAGGCAAACTACCTCGAAGTCCTATGTCTTGGTTATTTAATTCTAAGAAAGGTTTAGCTGGTGTAGATCCGAGTTTTGCTGATGACGATGGTCATGCTGCCCACCATGCTCTGAGCTCCTTGTTTTTGAAGAGGTTTAGTTGTAGAAGGTGAAAAATCAAGAGATGAGAAAAGTGTTTTGGTTTAGAAATCTTAAAGTCCAAATATTTTTAATATTTTAATTAAAATAAATCTTTATGTTATTTAAACAGAACCGATTAAGATCCCACGGTTCCGTCATCCTGGCACCATTATTTTCATCGAATTCACTTAGTCCAGATGAATTTGCTAAACTCTACTGAATGAGTTCCACACTTTCATTTAGACCATGGGAAATCTCGTTAGCAACACGTGGGTTACATCATCCGAGGTATTCCCGATAATTCAACGAGACGTTTTAATTTAGTTATAATTGTAGTTTTGTTGTTCTGTTTGTGATTAAATTTTGAGTTGTTTTATATTTTGGAATGTTCTGGTGGTGAATTTTATCTTGTGGTGACTTTTAATTTAGTTTTGGTTTCGGTTCAGGGACTATCTAAAGGGTTTCAGTTTTCATGCAACAATCTTGTTTATTATGCAAGAAAAAGTAAAGTGCAATGCATGTAAGTAAATTGCAACAAAGTAAATTGCAATAAAATAAAAGTGTACCTGGAGGGTCTTCTCGTCATCCCAAGCTACACTTAAAACACATGTTAAGGCATTTAAATATTTTAACAAGTACCTAGGTAAAGCTAAGGGAAGGGTTTTGGTTGTCTACCAAATTTCTAATCCTATTGCTAGTCATCTCCTATGACATCTAGGTTCTTGTGTTTTGTTTTAGGATGATTTTCTTCATCAAAGAACAATTGAATTCAATTGTTCTTCTAAAACATCTCATCATATTGAGAAATTTCTTAGGACGAGTCCTAAACATCTTTTCAATATTTCCGAGATCATTTTGAGTCCAAGTAAATTTAGTTGCACAGGTGAATTAATCATCCAGGAGTTTAGTTAAACTTTGTCTCTTGCTCAGTGAACTTGGGTATTTGATTACCTGATGAAAGAAGTGACATCTCACTTAATACTCTATTTAGGAGTTATAATAATTAAAGCCTTTAAGGGAAAGTTGGTTTGTTGAGAATTTTAATCATTCTTAATTTAAAGTTTGAGTTAATGGTTTAAAGTGATTTAATTTAATTATGAGATTTTAATTAATAATTTTAAGTTTGGAATAGTGTTCAATTATTTTAGATTTAATTTAAATCTTTACACTTTCAATTATCTTAGTATTTCAGATTGATGTTCATGTTTTAAATTTACTTAGATAGAAAGAGGTGTTGAAATTATTGATATATTTTGATTTAACTCTTAATGATTTCATTTAGGTTTTTTGTTAAGTGATTTTAATTTAATTTAATTTAATTTAATTTGATTCAATTTAATTTAATTTAATTTTAATTTAATTTTATTTAATTTTAATTTAATATAATTTTAATTTAATATAATTTTAATTTTAGTTTCAATATTTTAAATTTAATTTAATTTAATTGTTAAGGTGTTAATTTAATTTAATTTAAACTTTGACTTGACTTAATTTAATTTAATTTAATGTAATTCCAAGGTTTTAAATTTGATTTTTAATTATTAGACCATTTAACATTTTAAGCTTTAATTCGTTTAAAGGTTATCTTCTTTTAATTTTTAATTTATTTAATTTGGATTATTATTTTAATTTTTAATTAAGAACTAAATATTGTTGAAGTGACTTATTTAGGGATTTTTAAATTAAAGAATAAATATCCTCTTAATTATATCCCTATTTTAATAATCCAAATTTAAATATATTCTTTCCAAAATTTAAATTATTTAATTAATTATGGTTTCATTTTGATATTTTCAAAGTGTTGAATGGGTTTCTACCCTTCAATCATCCAAGAGAAAATTAAAAAATCAAATATTTTACCTCCCCCTTTTGATTAAACCTAAAGTTTTAATTAAGGGTTAAAATTTTTAATTACCTTTATGCCCTTTTAGGCTTATTTATTTCATAACTCACTAAATTGAGCTCAAATGAATTTGATATTTTTATGTCACCTCATTCACATGTCAATTAAGATATTAGAGGAGAAAATGTGATTTTTCTGAATTTAATTTATTTATATAATTATTTTTAGTAGAAAATAGGGGTTTTCAAAGAAAATTCAACAACATCACCAAGGAAAGGTTTCTATCCTTAAGAAAATTATGGAATGTTCCTAATGACCAAAGGACCACTTGGACCAATTTTTGTCATTTTTTGAATTATATTTTATTTATTATAATTATTTTGAATGTTAGAGTATTAATTAATTTTAAAATAAAGTAAAAGTTAAAAAATAGATTTTATATTTTTCTTAAATTTCACAGACATCAGGGAGTCCAGAGAAACAAATTTTATAATTTTTTAATTTGTCTTTGATTTATTAGAATTATTTTAGTGAAAAAGGTTGAAAATTCATTTTTTTAATATTAAAAATTTCATTAAGCCTTTAAAATCCAATATCTTATCCTAGGGACTTAGGAAAAATATTTAGTTTGTTCCCAACTGATTAGGAGTCAAAATGTGACATTTTTATGTTTTTTAATATTTTTGTGATTTTTATTATTTTTTAATTATTAAAATATTAAAATATTGTGAAAAAATTAACTTTTTTTAGAAAATTCCAATTTTAATTTTCCTGAACTCCCCTGATATCAGAGAAGCTCCAAAACCATTTTTGTGAATTTTTTAAAAGTATTTTTGGAGTTATGAATTTTTAAAGTTCCATTTTGCTTATGAGGCTTAATCAATCCATTAGGTGGGGTTAATCAAGTCCAATTGATTTCAAAGTTTTATGTAAGATTCCTCTGACCCTAATTAGTAATGGAGAATTATTTTCAAGTTAATTTGATGTGTGGTTAACCCTAATTAATTCAAATTCAATTTTAGGGGTTTAGGCCAATTAAGGTTATTATGAATGAATTAACTCAAAATATATTTTTCATAGGGTCCCCTGGTCCTAAGAAACATCACTAAATTTTCCTAAATTTTATTTTGCAACATGCTAATTATTGAAATTAAAATACCTAAAACAGTGACATGAACTTGAAAAATCAATAAATTCTCACAGAGATGGCCTCTGACCTTGAAAAATTTAGGGAATGTTCCCAAGATCAGAGGCTTCAAAAGGCCTTGGTCTCATGCCATGGTGAATTGTCTATGCAAATGGAGAATCAAAAGATTGGAAACAGTAAATAAATTATTAAAAATAAAATACTTATCAATTAACTTGATTTCTTTTCCAAATTATTCTGCTCTGTTCACTGAGCAAGAGGTATTTTTATTTTATTTTTGTGATTTTTCTATGCAAAGATATGAATTTTTGAAGTTCAGGTATTTGAATAATTCAAAAATACCCTAATTTCCTACTTATCCGACTCGGCGCCGCGTCAACCTACGGCGGATCGAAAGTCCACGCGTCGCTCTGTGATTCGGCGCCGCCATCTGACTCAGCGCTTCAGGGGCCCGCGGTTCACGTAACATTCCGCTGTCTTGCTTGATCTCGACCGTCCGCTAGATACACGCGCGATCCAACGGCTCCTGGTCATCGTCTACGACTGGTGTGCACCCGTGACCGTTCACACTTAAACCCTAATATCTCTCTCGATTCTCAATGGATTTTCGAGTTCTTATACTCTATCGATTCATCTTGAAGAGACGAACACATCCATACGGTTTATAAGCTATGAAACTAACCCAAACAAAATGGAGAATTACTGGAAGCTCGGGAGGAAAAATGAGTTCATACCTTTGCTCAGAGAAGTGAAGCTTCGATATGAGGGTTGTGTCACCTTCGATTGAGTCCAGGCAAGCTCCAGATGAAGTCTCTGGCCCTGGGGAATTGTCTAAGTATGAAAGTGACCAAGGCCGATCACAAAGCTTGAAGGCTGAAAGCAATGGCTGGCCTGGTCAGGGGGCTTTTGCTGGGGAACTTCTCCTCTTGGTTTGGTGAAGGTGTAGGGTCAATCAATTTGAAGATTGGCTCACTATGGTGAAGTGTCCTGTTTTTTGGGTGGATTTTCAACTCAGAAATGGAGCTCTGTTAATGGGTTTTAGGGTAAAGGAACACTGGGGATCAACTGCTCTGGGTTAGGAGAAGGTCCTGGAGCAATTTTGGCAGAGTTTCCTTAAGGTCTGGTTCATCACCTTGTTTGGCCGAGAGGTGAGTGGGTTTAAATTGAGGTGGCTGGAGGGCTTCCCAGGGACAATTGGAGGCTTGGATCAACTGCTCAGGGCAAGGGAAGAACAGCTGCAATGGCCATTTAGGTTGGGACAAGTCAGCTAGCTCAAATTGACTTTTTGATTCAAATCAAGCCTCTCGGCCTCGTGGTTTCCGGCGGCTGTGGTGGTTGGCCGGCCAGGCATGGGTCACCCTCAGGGTCAGGGAGGTCAGTGCTTACGTTTTGTGAGTTCAATTGGCAAATGCCAAGTGTAAAGGAGTTGAATCAAAGTGGAAGGGGGAAGGGATCATTTTGTGCTTGGTTTGGTCAAAGGCATGGATTTGGGTTTGGTGCACCAACCAAGGCCTGATTCTAGGCTGAAAAGATTCATTTGGGTCAGCCAAGAGGAAATGGTGGAGTCTCCATCAAGGATTAGGTGGCTAACTTGGTTTAGTGTGTATCATGGATGAGGTTAAAAAAGCTTAAGGCAGGCTTAAGAAAGGGGCCCCTCCATTTGCCATAAATGACATGGTGAGGTGTCAAAACTCTCATGGCTTCATATGGCTTGCAAATGGCTCACATTTGGCTTACATTTGGCTTGGAAAAAGGTTGGCTTGTTTCATGAAAAAAGGTTTTAGAAATTTTTGGCACTTAGGGGTAATTTGGCATGTGGCTTGATTGGGAATGGCTTGATTATTGATTTAGGACTTAGGGATGATTTCAATTAAAGGTATGATGAGAAGAATTTGTCATATGGGCTTTGGATTGATTTTGGGCTTTTTTGAAATCATTTTGGATGGGCTTTTAAAGTGGCTTAAGGAAGTGGGGTTTTGGATTTAAAGTAAATTTAGGATGAAAATTTTGTATAGGATTGTGCCAAATAAATGTTGCAATTGGTTTAGGCATGTTTCATGAGTGGTTTGGAATCAATTTGGTGTGATTTTGAGTAGAATTGGGTTGAATTTGGGCTTTTTTGGTAAAGGGGCCAAGGTGGGCTAAATTGGGCTAACTTGGGTTAAGGTTGGGCTAAGGTTCGATTTAATATAAAATTAATGTTGGGAAATGTTTATGGGAGTGTTACAAAGAGTTTTTTAACTTTGGTTGGGTTCTAATTTTGGGATTTGGGCCCATTTGGGTTAGGTTTGGGCTTAGGTCAATTTAAGGGATTTTGGTTTTGGGTTAGGTTTGGGTGGAGTTTAGGTACAAATTTTGGGCAAATATAGTTAGTGTTTCATTTATGGGGATGTTAGGAAGGCTTTAGAAAAGATTTGGGGCCAATTGGAGTTGAATTGGGTTGGTTTGGGCTAGGTTTAGGTCATGGGTCAAAATTGGGCCTTAGGCTTCAAATTGAAATTGGGCCCAAATGTCAATCAAACTGGAATTGGATTTGGTCTAAATTGATATTTGGGATATTGAATTAAAGTTTAGAATTGAATTGGACCAGAATTGAGGTCAATTGGGGTGGTTTGGTTTGACATTGGGTTCACTTGGGTTAAAAATGGGTCAACTTGGGGGTTTTAGCAAACGTGGGTTAAAATGGCAACATTGGCTCATGGTGTAGTTGAACAAAATGAAATTGGGAATATTTGGGATTTTGTGGAATTTTCTGGGAATTTTTAGATTTTTTTGGATTTTTGGGGTAAAAGGGTATTTTGGGTATTTGGAGGGTATTTAGAGGTATTTTTGGAAATTTTGGTATTTTTGACCAATGAAGGTCAATTTGAGTGGTGGGAAGTGTTTAGGATTGATTTTGAGGGATCTTGGGTAATTCAGGTAATTTTGCAAATTTTGGGTCATTTCAATGGTATTTGGTAGGTTTGGTAGGTCGGGGCCCCGGGGGTCAAAAATTGAAATTTTGAAAAAAAAAAGAATGATCAAGTGTGAGTGAAATGGAATCATTTTAGTTGAGCCATGAATCCATATTAAGCCCATATGAGCCATGAGAGTACTCATTTGGTGCATTCACTATATTGTTCCTAACCCTCTTAGCTAGGGGCTTAGGGGTTAAGGACCATTCATATGAAGTACCTACATGAGTCAGGAAGTCAAGTTGGGTGAGAGTGTGGTTTTAGGACTTGGAATGTGTGTGAGAGTGTAGTGTATGTGCAAGTCAACCCTCACTGGACCAGAGCCACCTGGGGTATTCCTAAGGCCGAAAAGTCCTATAGGGAACTCATCTGTTAAACCTCCACATTTGATTTCAACCCTCTAGGTGATTAGGGGTCTACAATCAAGCTTGTGGGATTTGCAGGGAGTTAAGAGGTGTTTGAATTTTTAAGTGGTGGGTTCCATTTCTAGTCCTCTAAGATAGTCAAAGGAAAAGCCTAAGGCTAGATCCTAAGTACTAAAGAGAAAAGCAAAAGACCTCATAAAAAATGAGGTCAACAAATGGACCACCAATAGGTGTGGTGTGCTAACTAAGCACACCGCACATATTGGCGTTGACCGAAGAGACCAACAAAACCAACACAGACGTTTAAGTGACACACTTAGAACAGAGTAGAAACAAATTTCCGCTGGGGAGTATCAGGTATATTTCCAAGACTGGAGATTCCTGAACTCTCGCTGGGGAATGGAAAAGGAGGTGAACTCCAAATCACAAGATCTGGGGAATTCGATTTAGATTTCATTTTTTTCTTTTAAATTTCAAGTTTCAATGTGTGAGTTTAGATTTCGATTTGTTCTGAGTTTCAATTTCGATTGAAGTTTAATTTAAAATTGATTTAAGGAAATTTTTAATTTGAAATTTAGATTTGAAGAGAACCGGAATTTAGGTACCAGCCTCGGAGTGAGAATCAGAGTTTAAGTATCAACGGAAAAAAGGATGAGAATCAGAATTTAGGTACTGATCTCGAGAGAGTAAGATTTGAAATTTAAGTATCAAACCTGAAAGAGAATCGAAATTTAGGTATCGATCTAGGATGAGAGTCGGAATTTAGGTACCAACCTCGAAGGAAGAGAACTGGAATTTAGGTACCAGTCTGGGAAATTTAGAATTGAAATTTAGGTATCAATTCGAAAGAGAATCGAAATTTAGGTATCGATCTCGAATGAGAGTCGAAATTTAGGATCCGACCTCAAAGGAAGAGAACTGGAATTTAGGTACCAGTCTCAGAAATTTAGAATTGAAATTTAGGTATCAATTCGAAAGGGAATCGAAATTTAGGTATCGATCTCGAATGAGAGTCAGAATTTAGGTACCGATCTCGAAGGAAGAGAACTGGAATTTAGGTACCAGTCTCGGAAATTTAGAATTGAAATTTAGGTATCAATTCGAAAGAGAATCGAAATTTAGGTATCGATCTCGAATGAGAGTCGGAATTTAGGTACCAACCTCGAAGGAAGAGAACTGAAATTTAGGTACCAGTCTCGGAAATTTAGAATTGAAATTTAGATATCAATTCGAAAGAGAATCGAAATTTAGGTATCGATCTCGAATGAGAGTCAGAATTTAGGTATCAACCTCGAACGAAGAGAACTAGAATTTAGGTACCAGTCTCAGAAATTTAGAATTGAAATTTAAGTATCAATTCGAAGAGAATCGAAATTTAGGTATCGATCTCAAAGGAAGAGAACTGGAATTTAGGTACCGACCTCAAAGGAAGAGAAGTGGAATTTAGGTACCAGTCTCGGAAATTTAGAATTGAAATTTAGGTATCAACTTGAAAGAGAATCGAAATTTAGGTATTGATCTCGAATGAGAGTCGGAATTTAGGTACCGACCTCGAAGGAAGAGAACTGGAATTTAGGTACCAGTCTTAGAAATTTAGAATTAAAATTTAGGTATCAACTCGATAGAGAATCAAAATTTAGGTATCGATCTCGAATGAGAGTCAGAATTTAGGTACCGACCTCGAAGGAAGAGAAATAGAATTTAGGTACTAGTCTCAGAAATTTAGAATTGAAATTTAGGTATCAATTCGAAAGAGAATCGAAATTTAGGTATCTATCTCGAATGAGAGTCGGAATTTAGGTACCGACCTCGAAGGAAGAGAACTGGAATTTAGGTACCAGTCTCGAAAATTTTAATGAGAAATGGAAACTGGTTCCAATCTCGGAGATTTATCTGTATGAAGAGGGACCCAATCCCATGCCATCAGAACAAAATTGAACAAAGTTCGTGGCTCTGTGTCAATAGAACTAGTCGATCCTCTAAGACACAATAGCAAGAGAATTGAAAGGAGCTGGTAAGTGTACCAAGCTGAAAAGAATTGACTTAACAACAAGTCAAAGAGAATATTCAAATTTTAAAAGAGTTTCAAACAGATTTTAATTAAGGAAAGAACTGAAAGGTTCGAATCAGAGGATTCAGATCGGAATTCAATTTGAGATTTAGATTTGTTTTGTTTGTCCTTTAACGATCCCATTTTTTTTATTTTTGTGTTGTTTATTTAGTGTTCATGTGAATTTGAAGTTCATTTTAATATTCAGAGTTTTAAGAAAAGTTCTCATTTATTTTCTTGTCTTTTCTATTCTTCGTTCAAAGTTCATTTAACTCTAATGGCGTTTCCCAGTCAATTTGCACAAAAAGAGGTGAAGGCAAAATATGACGTAGTCGTTTTCATTCCAACTTGTTGAAAATACATCATACAACATGATCTAATCATGATGATATTTTCCTTGGAAATTTTATGTCTTATACAATCCTTGTAAATCCAAAACGGATTGTGTAAGATTCTTCTTGATCCATCAAAAATCCATGTCTGAATAGTAAGAAACATGGGTAATAACATCACCTTCCAAGCCACCCTTGGCAGGAATGCCGCATGGATGTGCATTGGAGGTGTGCTATTTCCCATGTAACTCACAGCTCGTAGGGCCAGAGATTCTCCAATTCTGGATCTGGCTGAGAGTGGTAAGGCATTTTTCTGTCGTCCATTTTTCTAAAAGTAACTGAGATCCACTCCACAGGCACTCCTGGGATGCAATGCTTTGCAACGTCTGCTCTGTTTCCTTTTAACACCAGGACGGAACCTACCGGTGGTGGTATCTCCACCGGCCCTCGGAACTTACCGGGGCCTGCAATCCGGAGGTTAGATCCAAACATGATGTTGCACTGGTTGATGAATGATACTGTGCAGAAGGGTCTAACAAAGTCATGATGGTCTATATGCGGAGGTATGCAGTCGCCTTCCTTGTAGATGTTAATAATGCAACTGTTGGGTATGAAATTTGCAGGCAGTACCCTCCATGTTATCATCCTTTTCACCATTCTCTTAATGATTCTTGGCATCGAATCCACCTCACTACGACGGAGTATCCCTGGTGGATTTCCTTTTCTGTCTATGGCAAAATTGTAGCAACATCCGCATTGGATTGTAACTCTTCCTTTTCCTGGCATCCATCTTCGGGGTTCTGAATATGTCTTTTCTCTCAGGCGGCCAGCTCGACCCATTTTCTGCAATTCAAGGATGCAATCCACAATTTGTTGTTGCTCATAATATGAGAAAACATATGTATGCAGCTCGAGGCCTTCCAAGATGTTAACCCTCTTGTTTCCAATTCTTTCAAAGTATTCAAAGGTTTTCTTCTCAACTAATTGCATTTTCTCCAACTCGTATTCCAGGATTATCTGAAGTCCTCGGTGTCTAGTAACATACTGTGGGATGTATGGCTCAACCCCAGCACGTTCTTCTGCATGTTTCGGCTCCTCGGGGATCGTCTCCGTAGGGACATCCTCCGGGGTTGCTTTCACAACAAGACTCTTCGGATCCGGTACATATGCTCTGTGTCGAGGTACTGACTCTATTTCTGTTTTTCTTGGTATTTCTTTTATCCCAACTTTCTTCGAATTGACTTTCTTCTTTCTGGTTCCTGACAAACCGGTCTCCTTGGAGCACTTTCACTAACGGTATCCACTATCTGTTTATGTTGATCTTCTGCTAACTTGGTCAACATTTTGCGAATGCGACGATTCTTATTTCTTCGCTGGGTAGCAGTGAGAGTAGCTCTCCTTACCCCTTGAATTTCTGCAGGCGCGGTGCTGACAAGCCTACCCTCTACTGTGGCAACCACGGACTTAATTTTCTTATCTTCTCCGGTTGCATGCGCGGCGTTTGCTTTTTTTTCTTGTTGCTGGATTGGTGGCTTGGGCCACCCATTTTCATCACCTGTCCGGTCGTGAAGTTCCGCTCGATCAATCGGGATCCAATCATTTTCTTCGTATTGTAAGCCAGCTGGTGTGAAGTTTGAGTCAATCTCTATCACTGCTCCATCCCTCACCCTCTTTTCATCAAGTGCTAGACTCACGCCATTTCTAATGTTTAGAAAAAACCGCTCGTTTGACATTTCCCTACGAAAAAAAAACAAGGAAAGGATCAGGGGATGTACTAAGAACAAGAACAATAAGGAAAACACTTAAAAATTCTTATTCACTTCTTTTAAATTTAAAGAAAGTAGGAAAAGATGAGAAAATATCCGGAATGAAAGGATTTAAAAGCAAAGATTGACATTTTATTATTATGATTTCCCATGTTTTCTTTTTAACATTTTCGTTGATGAGATTTTTTTTTATCATTCATTTTATTTTGTTTTGTGACTCAATCACAAAGTGATTACTTCACCCGTGTTTCTAGGGATAAGATTCTATTTTAGAGGCCATCCTTCGAAACATCAGGTTGCGTAATACTTCTTTAAATACCATCCATTGATTGGAAGCATGGGTCGTTCTCCACGGCAATCCACCAGTTGGTAGGAACGTGTCGAGTAGACTATCTCAACCACAAACAACCCTTCCCATGTTGGTTCAAACTTACCTCCTATCTTGCGGTGTGCAAGATTAGGTCTTCTGAGAACCAAAACTAATCACTGACTTTGAAAATTCTTGGGCGGACCAATTTATCATGGGCCTGGATCATCTTAGCCTGATACAGTTCCAAATTCTGGTGTGCTGAAAGTCTTTTCCCTTCCAAGCTTTCAAATTCTTCCAGTCATAGTCTGGCATTTTCTTCTGTAGTGATCTTTTCTCAAGCTCGCAATTCGGAGTGACGGAAGCTGAACTTCCAGGGGCAAGACGACCTCGGACCCGTACACTAAAGCGTAAGGCGTAGATTGAGTAGGAGTCCTAAAAGTCGTCCTGTAGGCCCATAAGGCTTCTAACAACTTCTCGTGCCAATTTCTCTTGTTGTCGTCCAAATTTTTCTTTAAAATTTGAACGAGAGTTTTATTAAAAGCCTCGGCCAAGCCGTTTGCTCTTGGGTAGTAGATCGTTGAGTATCGCCAATCGATCCCGTGTCTTCTGACAAAATTGTTGATCTTTGTACTTTTAAATGCAGACCCATTATCTGAAATGATCCTGCGCGGTACCTCAAAACGGTAGATGACTTGGTGCTTGAAGAATTGCAGTACATGATGTGCTTTCACTTCTCTGAGTGGTATAGCTTTTGCACATTTAGAAAAGTAGTCTGTAGCTGCAAGAATGAAGCGATGTCCTCTTGAAGAAGGCGGCTCTATCGGACCCACAATATCTATGCCCCAACATTCAAACGGCCATGACGCGATTGTCGGATGTAGCACATTTGGAGGTTGGTGTAGAACCACTCCTTGCACTTGGCGCTGGTGACAACTTTTGGCAATCTTCATGCAATCGGTCATCATCGAGGGCCAGTAGTACCCTAGTCTTTTAATATTCATTTTCATTTTCGGACCCGACTGATGACCGCCACAAAGTCCTGAATGTACTTCTTTAACGATTTCATGAGCCTCGGACCCGCTCAGGCATCTTAGCCACATCTGATCGAAAGACCTTCTGTATAACGTGTTGTTTATTAATGCATAAGACAGAGTTCTTTTCTTGATTTGATGTGCTAATGACTTACCGTACGGTAGGTTTCCTGTTTGCAAGAAGTCTATTAGTGGCTGTGGCCAATCTTCTGTGTTTCTGTCACTGCTGCAATTGTTTCTTCTGCTTTTCTTTCTGATTTATGTATTGTATCCATGTCAAGCTGTGATAGGACCTGTCGTCCTTGAACCGACACTTCAACTGACTCATCCTGCAAGCAGGCAAATTCCTTTGTAAGGCGGGCTAGCGCATCGACGAGAGCATTTTCTTTTCTGGGAATCTTGTAGATTTTTACGTTTGGAATTTGTTCCAACAATTTCATGGTATACTGAAAGTACTACTCGAGTCTTGGCTTTAAAATTCAGTATTGTCCGGCAACCTGTTGAATGATCAACTGAGAATCTCCGTAGATGTTGATGTCCGTTATCCCCATCTGAATGGTTAATTCCAATCCGGTTATAAGGGCTTCGTATCTGCCTCGTTGTTTGTACATGGTTCTGTTAAGTGGTAGGAGTATCTTAACATTCCCCGCTCTGGCGTTATAAAGATTAGTCTGATTCCTGCCTTACTGGGCACTATCGTTTGCGATTCTTTATCTTTCTGCGCTGAGGACGCACCGTCGAAGTATAGTTCCCAACGTCGATCATCAGGGTCTTCTAGGTTCATTATCTGCTCATCAGGCAAATCATCATCGAGAGGCGAATCCGCCGGTAAAGGGTGTGCTGCGAGGAAGTATGCTAGGACTTGTCCCTTTACGGCGCGAAGAGGAACAAAAATTATGTCGAATTGCAATAGTATCATCGACCACCTGGCAAGTCTGCCAGAAAGCGTCGGTCAGGTCATCAATTTTTGCAACGGATTAACTCTCGAAATAAGGTTGACCTTATGAGAAAGCAAGTAATGCCTGAGCTTTTGAGCGGTGAAGATCAGGGCCAAACAATGTTTCTCAATCGGAGGATACTTTACTTCTGTCGGGATTAGACGACGGCTTAGGTAGTAGAGAGCATTTTCTTTTCCCTCGTCATTGACCTGGGCTAGCAGGGCTCCAAGGGAGTCGTCTAAAGCCGCGGTATAAAGTATCAACGGTCTACCTGAGTCTGGGGCTGCTAAACATGAGGTGTCATTAAATATTGCTTAACGTCCTTGAAAGCCCGCTGGCATTTCTCATCCCAAACGAATTTGGCATCATTTTTAACCAATGTCGAGAAGGGCTGACACCTACCTGACAAGTTCGAGATAAAGCGTTGAAGATATGCCAACTTCCCTTGAAAGGATCGTAGTTGTTTCAAAGTTTTGGGAGGAGGCATTTCTAAAATAGCTTTAATCATTTCCAGATCGATTTCAATCCCGCGATGTCGGACGACAAATCCTAAGAATTTCCCAGAGGTGACGCCGAAGGCACATTTTTTGGGTGGATTTTCAACTCAGAAATTGAGCTTTGTTAATGGGGTTTAGGGCAAAGGAACACTGGGGATCAACTGCTCTGGGTTAGGAGAAGGTCCTGGAGCAATTTTGGAAGAGTTTCCTTAAGGTCTGGTTCGTCACCTTATTTGGCTGAGAGGTGAGTGGGTTTAAATAGAGGTGGCTGGAGGGCTTCCCAGGGGCAATTGGAGGCTTGGATGAACTGCTCAGGGCAAGGGAAGAACAGCTGCAATGGCCATTTAGGTTGGGACAAGTCAGCTAGTTCAAAATGAATTTTTGATTCAAATCAAGCCTCTCAGCCTAGTGGTTTCTTGCAGCTGTGGTGACTGGTCGGCCAGGCATGGGTCACCCTCAGGGTCAGGGAGGTCAGTGCTTGAGTTTTGTGAGTTCAATTGGCAAATGCAAAGTGTAAAGGAGTTGAATCAAAGTGGAAGGGGGAAGGGATCATTTTGGGCTTGGTTTGGTCAAAGCCATGGATTTGGGTTTGCTGCACCCACCAAGGCCTGATTCTAGGCTGAAAAGATTCATTTGGGTCAGCCAAGAGGAAATGGTGTAGTCTCCATCAAGGATTAGGTGGCTAACTTGGTTTAGTGTGTATCATGGATAAGGTTAAAAAAGCTTAAGGAAGGATTAAGAAAGGGGCCCCTTCATTTGCCATAAATGACATGGTGAGGTGTCAAAACTCTCATGGCTTCATATGGCTTGCAAATGGCTCACATTTGGCTTACATTTGGCTTACATTTGGCTTGGAAAAGGTTGGCTTGTTTCATTAAAAAAGGTTTTAGAAATTTTTGGCATTTAGGGGTAATTTGGCATGTAGCTTGATTTGGAATGGCTTGATTATTGATTTAGGACTTAGGGATGATTTCAATTAAAGGTATGATGAGAAGAATTTGTCATATGGGCTTTTGATTGATTTTGGGCTTTTTTGAAATCATTTTGGATGGGCTTCTAAAGTGGCTTAAGGAAGTGGGCTTTTGGATTTAAAGTACATTTAGGATGAAAATTTTGTAAAGGATTGTGCCAAATAAATGTTGCAATTGGTTTAGGCATGTGTCATGAGTGGTTTGGAATCAATTTGGTGTGATTTGGAGTAGAATTGGGTTGAATTTGGGCTTTTTTGGTAAAGGGGCCAAGGTGGGCCAAATTGGGCTAACTTGGGTTAACGTTGGGCTAAGGTTGGATTTAATGTAAAATTAATGTTGGGAAATATTTATGGGAGCGTTACAAAGAGTTTTTCAACTTTGGTTGGGTTCTAATTTTGGGATTTGGGCCCATTTGGGTTAGGCTTGGGCTTAGGTCAATTTAAGGGATTTTGGTTTTGGATTAGGTTTGGGTGGAGTTTAGGTTCAAATTTTGGGCAAATCAAGTTAGTGTTTCATTTATGGGGATGTTAGGAAGGCTTTAGGAAAGATTTGGGGCCAATTGGAGTTGAATTGGGTTGGTTTGGGCTAGGTTTAGGTCATGGGTCAAAATTGGGCCTTATGCTTCAAATTGAAATTGGGCCCAAATGTCAATAAAATTGGAGTTGGATTTGGTCTAAATTGATATTGGGGATATTAAATTGAAGTTTAGAATTGATTTGGACCAGAATTGAGGTCAATTGGGGTGGTTTGGTTTGACATTGGGTTCACTTGGGTTAAAAATGGGTCAAATTGGGGGTTTTGGTAAAAGTGGGGTAAATTGGAATAATTGGCCCATGGTGTAGTTGAACAAAATGAAATTGGGAATATTTGGGATTTTTTGGAATTTTCTGGGAATTTTTAGAATTTTTGGATTTTTTGGGTAAAAGGGTATTTTCGGTATTTGGAGGGTATTTAGGGGTATTTTTGGAAATTTTGGTATTTTTGACCAAAGATGGTCAATTTGAGTGGTGAAAAGTGTTTAGGATTCATTTTGAGGGATCTTGGGTAATTCAGGTAATTTTGCAAATTTTGGGTCATTTCAAGGGTATTTAGTAGGTTTGGTGGGTCCGGAGCCCTGGGGGTCAAAAATTGCTAGTTTGAAAAAAAAAGAAGATTGATCAAGTGTGAGTGAAATGTAATCATTTTGGTTGAGCCATGAAGCCATATTAAGCCCATATGGGCCATGAGAGGACTCATTTGGGGCATTCACTATGTTGTTCCTAACCCTCTTAGCCAGGGGCTTAGGGGTTAAGGACCATTCATATGAATTACCTACATGAGTCAGGAAGTCAAGTTCGGTGAGAGTGTGGTTTTATGACTTGGAATGTCTGTGAGAGTGTAGTGTATGTGCAAGTCAACCCTCACCAGACCAGGCCACCCAGGGTATTCCCAAGGCCAAAATGTCCTATAGGGAACTCATCCTTTAAACCTCCACATTTGATTTCAACCCTCTAGGTGATTAGGGGTCTACAATCAAGCTTGTGGGGTTTGCAGGGAGTTAAGAGGTGTTTGAATTTTTAAGTAGTGGGTTCCATTTCTAGTCCTCTAAGATAGTCAAAGGAAAATCCTAAGGCTAGATCCTATGTACTAAAGAGAGATGCAAAAGACCTCATCAAAAATGAGGTCAACAATGAGTAGGCAAAATTTTGTATCATCTAGAGGTTCTAGTGTGCCAAATCCAATAACACCTTTCGAGTTAGGGTTTCGTTTATTTTTATCCTATATTTGTTAAATAAAGTGTGGTTGTTTCAAAGACCTTTGTTTGAGCATTAAACTATTTTGAATAAATTTTTGTGCCCTAGAGGAATACAACTCAAAAGGGATTTTCATTAATTCTTGTCGGCACTATTTTTAGGTTGTGTGATATTTTAAAAAAGGGTCGCCTAACAGAAGTTGTCGGCGAATTTTAAATTTAAATATGGATATAATTTAGAAAGTAATATTTGATTTTGAAAATAATTTTAAATTTGAAGATTTTAAGATATGAAATCAAACCGATCTCACATCCCAAATAGTTTATATAAACGAGCACCGTATCACAAACCGTGTATCTATCCCTAAGGATAGACACACTGCTTGATGGTGGGGCTCGATTAAATAAACTAGAAGATTTGTGACATCCGTTTGGTCTGCGAACCAATTTTATAAGCCGACAAATTCCACCGCTTAATATGAAAATATTAAACGGGGTTTATATTACTCGGGTTCTTTAAAATTCCCTATAAGGGCAAGCCCCTATAGTTAATTACATCTTAAGTGATGGGAATCACCTAAGAAAACTCTCGATAATAATCAATAATTCTGCTCTCAAGAATTTCAAAGTTTAAGTTTTCAAAGGATTGAATTTTTGAAATTTCATAAGGGATTAGCTCAAATTTAGAACATTTTATTTTGGGAATCCAAGGGAAGAAAGTAGGAGAAATTACGGATTCGAAGCGAACTTCGGTAATTTCCCGACTATCCTATTGTTTGGCTTGGATTTAGGAAAGTCCTAATGTTTATTTAATGTTTTAATCTTGCCGATTTTAATTAATTAGGGCTTATATTTATATGATAAAATCATACGAAATAGCTCTGGAAGATATGAGGGTTTATGTTGTATCGGACGACTACCTCGGAATCCTAAGACCGGTTAGGGCTTAATTTGCGATGCAAATGCCTAACGAAGAGTTGAGGATTTATGTTGCACTGAGGCAAACTACCTCGAAGTCCTATGGCTTTGTTATTTAATTCTAGGAAAGTTTTGCTGATGTCGACACGAGTTTCTGCCGACGACGATGGCCGTGCTCGCCCACCATGCTCCGAGCTCCTTGTTGTTGCGGAGGTTTAGTTTTAGAAATCATAAATCAGGAGATGAGAGAAGTGTTTGGTTTAAAGAAAGTCTTAATTTCCAAGTGTTTTTTGTGTTTTAATTAAAACAAATCTTAAAGTTGATTATAACGACACCGGTTAAGATCCCACGGTTCCATCCTTCCGGCATCATTATTTTTATCGGATTCACTTAGTCCAGATGAATTTGCTAAACTCAATCGAATGAGTTCCACACTTTCATTTAGACCGTGGGAAATCCCGTTAGCAACACGTAGGTTACATCATCCGAGGTATTCCCGATCATCCAACGAAGACATTTTAATTTAGTTGTAATTGTAGTTTTGTGTTCCGTTTTGTGATTAAATTTTGAGTTGTCTTATATTTTGAAATGTTGTGGAGGTGAATTTTATCTTGTAGTGTCTTTTAATTTAGTTATGGGTTTCAGTTTTGGTTTCTGTCCTAAAGGTGTAGGTTTTCATGCAACTGTTGTTTATCATGCAAGAAAAGTAAGTGCGATGCGATTAAATAAATTGCAATAAAATAAATTGCAATAAAATAAAAGCGTACCTGAAGGGTCTTCCCGTCATCCCAAGCTGCACTTAAAATACAATTTAGAGCATTTAAGCATTCATAGCAATTTCTAGGTAAAGCTAAGGGAAAGGGTTATGGTTTTCTACCAAATTCCTAATCCTATAGCTAGTCATTTCCTATGACGTCTAGGTTCTTTGTGTTTTTTGGTTTGAAGACGATTTTCTTCATCAAAGAACAACTAAGTTCAATTGTTCTTATAAATATCCTATCATATTGAGGAAGTGCTTAGGAAGGGTCCTAAACATCTTTTCAATATTTCTAGGATTGTTTTAAGTCCAAGAGAATTTAATTATATAAATGAATCGATCGTCCGAGGTTTTCAATTTTTGTTAACTTGCTCGAGTGAACTAGGACATTTGAATGTCACTATAAGTGAAGTAACATTTCATTTAATATTACTGTTTAGGAGTTATGATAACTAAAGCTCCACAGAGGCAAAATGATACTTAATGATTTGTGATGCAAATTTAAGTTCAAATTAATGATTTAAGTTTGGAATAGTGTTCAAGTTATTTTAGATTTATTTTTGAATTCTTCATGTCTTTATATTTAATTTAATTTAATTTAATTTAACTTAATTTAATTTAATTTAATTCTATTTAATTCAATTTAGTTTGATTTGATTTAATTTAATTCAATTTAGTTTGATTTGATTTATTTCTTAATTTAATTTAATTTAATTTAATTTAATTTAATTTAATTTATTTAATTTAATTTAATTTAATTTAATTTATTTAATTTAATTTAATTAATTTATTTAATTTTATTTAATTTAATTTAATTTAATTTAATTTATTTAATTTAATTTATTTAATTCATTTAATTTAATTTAATTTAATTCAACTTTTAATCTTAATTTAATTTAATTTAATTTTAATTTAATTTAATTAATTTAATTTAATTTTTAATTTAATTTAATTTAATTTTAATTTAAATTTTTGAAAGAGTTTAATGATTTAATTTTAGTTTAATGATTAAGTCTTTTAATATTTTAAATTTGAATTATCATTTTAATTAAGAGTTGAATATTAATGAGATGATTAATTTAGGGATTTTTAAATTAAAGAATAAATCTCTTCCTAATAATATCCCTATTTTAATAATTCCAATTTTATTATTCTTCCAAATTTAATCAATTGTTTAATTAAGGTTTAATCATTTTAAATTGCTTAATGGGTTTCTACCCTTTAATTATTTAAATTTCAATCATCCAAATCAGGTTAAGATCAAATATTTTACTTGTTAATTTTTTTATTAAACCTAAAGCTTTAATTAAGGGTTAAAATTTTAATTACCATTTTGCCCTTTAAGCTTAATAATTTCAAAACTCACTAAATTGAACTCAAATGAACTTGAAATTTTTATGTGACTTCACTCATATGTCACTAAAGACATGAGAGGAGAAAATGTGATTTTTCTGTATTTAATTTATTTATATAATTATTTTTAGTAGAAAATAGAGATTTTCAAGGAAAATTTGATAACATGACCAAGGGAAAGTTTCTTGTCCTTAAGAAAATTAGGGGACATTCCTAATGACCAGAGGACCACTTGGACTAATTTTGGTGATTTTTTGAATTATATTATTTTTATTATAATTATTTTAAGTTTTAGAGTGTTAATTAATTTAAAAAATAAAATAAATGTTGAAAAATGAATTTTATATTTTTCAAAAATCTCTCTGATATCAAGGATTCCAGAGAAACAAATTTTACAATTTTCTGATTTTTCTTTGATTTATTATAATTATTTTGGTGAAAATGCTAGAAAATACATTTTTTTAATTTTAAAATTACCCTAGAGCTTTAAAATTTAATATCTCACTAAATAGACCTAGGAAAAATATGGGATTTGTTCCCAAGTGATTAAAATTCAAAATGTGACACTTTGGTGAATTTTATTATTTTTGTGATTTTTATTATTTTTTAATTATTAAAAATATTAAAATAATATTAAAAATCAACTTTTTTAGAAAATTGAAATTTTAATTTTCTTAAATTCCCCTGATATCAGAGAGACTCCAAAACCAATTTGGTGAATTTTTGAAAGATATTTTGAAAGTTATGAATTTTTAAAGTTTAAAATGACTAAGTGGCTTAATCAACCCAATTAGTGGGGCTAACCAAGTCCAATTGACCTCAAATTTTTATGGTGGGTTCCTCTGATCCTAAAGGTCAGTGGAGAATTGATTTCAAGTCAATTTGATGTATGGTTAGCTCTAATTAATTAGAGACCTATTTTGGGTGTTTAAGCCGATTAGGGTCATGTCTAAAATGAACTAACTCAAAACCTATTTTTCCTAGGGTTCTGCTGGTCATAAGGAACATCACCAAATTTTCCTAGAATTTATTTCACAACAGGCTATTTTTTGGAATTAAAATACTCAAAACGAGCAACATGCATTTGAAAAATAAATAACTTTTCACAGAGGTGGCCTCTGACCTTGGAAAATTCAGGGAATGTTCCCAAATTCAGAGGCTTCAAAAGCCCTATGGTCTCATGCCATGGTGAATTGTATGAATGCATGGAGAATTAAATGTATGCAGAGAGTAAATAAATTACTAAAAATAAAATACTTAATGAAATTAAATGATTTCTTTTCCACATTATTCTCCTCTGTTCACTCGAGCAAGAGGGTATTTTTCTTTTATTTATCCGATTTTTCTACACAAAGTTATGAATTTTCCAAGTTTAGGGAATTAAATAAATAGAAAAATACCCTATTTTTCTATTTATCCACGCGGCGCCAGCGCATCCTCGGCATCTCCGAAATCACACGCGTCGCGCTCCCATTCGACGCCGCCATCTGAGTCAGCAGCCCGGGCCCCGCGGTTCTCGTACCGTCTCCTGGTCCGACGCCATCTGAACCGTCCGTCCGCGCGTGTATTAAATGGACGGCATCCGTTCATCGTCCCCGAGCGTCCTCACCCGAGAGCCGTCCACACTAAATCCCTAAGACCTCACTCGATACTCAACGGATTTTTACGTTCTTATGCTCTATGGATTCGTCTTGAAGAGACGAACACATCTATACGGTTATCATGCATTGAAATTAAGGCATTTGAAATGGAGAATCTCCGGAAGCTCGGGATGAAGAATTAGTTCATACCTTTGCTCGGAGAAGTGTGGCTTCGATCCGAGAGTTGTTGCACCTTCGATTGGATCCCGGCAAGCTCCGGATGAAGTCTCCCGGTCCAGTGAATTGTCTAGATGTGATTTCGACCAAGCCCGATCACAAAGCTTGGAGGTTAGAGCAACTGGGTGGCCTGGAGATGGGGCTTTTGTTGGTGGACACCTTCCCTTGGTCTGGTGAAGGTGTAGAACCAATCAATTTGAGGATTGATCCACTGAGGAGAAGTGTCCTGGTTTTGGGTGGAATTTCAACTCCGAAATTGAGCTCACAGAGAAGAAATGGCAGGGGGATCTCACTGGGGATCAAGTGCTCTGTGTATGGGGAGGAGTCTGGAACAATTTTGGCAGAGTTTCAGTAAGGTCTGGTTCAGCACCTCCCTTGGCCGTGAGGGTGAGGGGTTTAAATAGGAGAGGCTGGAGGGCCTCCCAGGGGGAGTTGAGGGCTGGGATCAGCTGCTCTTGGCATGTGAAGAACAGCCATGGTGACCACTAGGCATGGGGCGGCTCGGCAAGGGAGAATTCCAAAGTTTGGCTCCTCCCAAGGTCTCGGCCATGGTGTTTTCCGGCGACCCGGGCGGCCGGCCGGCAGGCATGGGTCACCCTCAGGTCCAGGTGGGTCAGGGTTAGAGGTTTGTGCAATCAATTGGCCATTGCCATGTGTAAAGTGGCTGAATTAAAATGGAATGGGGGAGGGGTCATTTTGGCTTCAATTTGGTCAACTCATTGGTTTGGGTTGGGTTCACCCTCCAAGGCCAATTTGGGCTGAAGGGAAAGTCACTTGGATCAGCTTGATTAGTGGGTCAAGTCACAATCCAAGTACAATTAAGCTTAAGCAAGAGTTAGGGGAGACATGGGAGTGGTTAATCACTCTTAAGAGAATCATTAAAGGGTCCCCTCTTCTTGCCATTTTGGGCATGGTGACAAGTCAAACCCCCCCATGGCTTCATGTGGCTTGTCTATGGCTTGCATGGCTTGCATTTGGCTTGAAAAAAGGTTGACTTGTTTCATGAAAAAGGGTTTTAGAAATATTTGTCATTTAGGGGGTAATTTGGCATGAGGCTTAATTTGGAATTATTTGATGATGTGATTAGAACTTAGGGAATGGCTTTGATTAAATGGATGGCAAATGGAAATGTCATGTGGGCTTTAAGGCCAATTTTGGGCTTTTGTATTTGGTGGAAATGGGCTTTTAGGAAGGTTTAGGGAAGTGGGCTTTTAGGTTTGAAAATGAATTTATGGATAGAAATTTTGTAAAGAGGTTGGGCCAAATAATTGTTGAGTTTGGTTTAGGGATGTGTCATGAGTGGTTTGGGGTCAATTTGGTGTGATTTGGACTTGAATTGGTTTGAATTTGGGTTTAATTGGTAAGTGGGCCTATGTAGGTCGAATTGGGCTAACTTGGGCCAATGTTGGGCTAGAGTTGAAATTGATGTAAAATTAATGTTGGGAAATGTTTATGGGAGTGTTTCAAAGAGGTTTTGGCTTTGATGGGTTTTGATTTTGGGATTTGGGCTCATTTGGGCTAGGTTTGGGTTTAGGTCAAAAATGGGCCTTTTAATTTTGGGTTGAATTTGAGTGGGGTTTGGGTCTAAATTTTGGGAAAATCATGTTAGTGTTTTGTTTATGGGGATGTCAAGGAAGGTTTAGAAAAGATTTGGGTTTAATTGGAGTTGAATTGGGTGAGGTTGGGTTAAGTTTGGGTCATGGGTCCAAATTGGGCTTTAAGGCCAAAAGTGAAATTGGATCCAAATTTCAATCAAATTGGGCTTGGATTTGGTCTAGATTGGTGTTGGGAATGTTGAATTGAAGTTTAGAATTGAATTGGACCAGAATTTGGGTCAATTGGGTAGGTTAGGTTTGACATTGGGTTCATTTTGGGTTAAAATGGGTCAAATTGGGGATTTTGATAAAAGTGGGGTAAATTGACAAAATTGGCCCATGGTGTAGTTGAACAAAATGAAATTGGGAATATTTGGGATTTTCTGGAATTTTCTGGGAATTTTCTGAATTTTTGGATTTTTGGGTCAAGAGGGGTATTTTGGGTATTTGAAGGGTATTGGGAGGTATTTTTGGAATTTTTGGTATTTTGGGCATGGATGATCAGTTTGAGTGATGTGGAAATGTTTGGGAATGATTTTGGAGAATTTTGGGTGATTTGGAAATTTTTGAGAAATTTGAGGTTATTCGGAGCTTCGGGTAGGTTGGCGGGTGTAGGGTCCGGGGTCAAAATTGAAAATTTGGAAAATTGAAGATTGGGTGGATGTAAGTGGAATGAAATCATTTTTGTTGAGCCATGAAGCCATATCAAGCCCACATGAGCCATGAAGGGACTCATTTGAGGCATTCACTATGTTGTTCCTAACCCTCTTAGTCAAGGGCTTAGGGGTTAAGGACCATCCATGTGAATCACCTACATGAGTCAGGAGCTCAAGTTGGGTATGGGTGTGTTAAAGTGTAGTGTGTAGGTGTAGTGTGTGTGCAAGTCAACCCTTCACCAGACCAGGCCACCTGAGGCGATCCCAAGGCCGAAGAGTCCTATAGGAACTCATCCTTTAAACTCCCGCATTTGATTTCAACCCTCACAGATGATTAGGGGTCTACGGTCGAAGTTTGTGGAGTTTGCGGGGAGTTTAGAAGTGGTTTGAATTTCTAAAAGGTGGGTCCCAATTCTAATCCTCTAAGATAGTCGAAAGGAAAAGCCTAAGGCTAGATCCTAAGTACTAAAGAGAAGAAGAGAAGACCTCATCGAAAATGAGGTCGACAAATGGACCCCCAATAGGTGTGGTGAGTCGACGGAGCACACCGCACGTATTGGTGTTGACCGAAGCGATCAACAAAACCAACACGGATGTCCAAGTAACAAACTTAGGACGAAGTAGAAGAGCTTCGGTGAGGAGTGTCAAGTATATCTCCGGAGCCGGAGATTCTTGAACTCTCGGCAGGGAAAGGAAAAGGAGGTGAATCCCAAATCACATGATTTAGGAGAATTTCAATTTAGATTTTATTTTGTTTCATGTTTAAGTCATGATGTGTGAGTTTAGATTTCAATTTGGAGTTTAAATTTAGATTGAAGTTTGTCAAGATTAATTTGAAGGGATTTGATTTGAATTGAAAATTGGAATTTTGAGGTTTTAGATGCAACATCTTCAACCTCGAAAGAAAATTGAATTGACCAGATCGAATTATTGCAATGAGGGGAGATCTCAGGGCAATGCGGTATTGGATGTAAAATCCTTAACCTCAAGAATTTGAATTTGATTTGATGTATTTCATTGCGATAGGGAAAAGATCCTAAAGCAATGCAGTCTCGGATGTAAAATCCTCGAGCCAAAAGTTTGAATTTGATGTATTTCATTGCGATAGGAAAAAAAAATCCTAAAGCAATGCGGTCTTAGATGTAAAATCCTCGACCCCAAAAGTTTGAATTTGATGTATTTCGGTGCGATAGGGAAAGAATCCTAAAGCGAGTGCGGTCTTGGATGTAAAATCCTCGACCCAAAAGTTTGAATTTGATGTATTTCGGTGCAATAGGGAAAGAATCCTAAAGCGAGTGCGGTATCGGATGTAAAATCCTCAACCCGAAGTTTGAATTTGATGTATTTCGGTGCAATAGGGAAATAATCCTAAAGCGATGCGATCTTGGATGTAAAATCCTCGACCCAAAAGTTTGAATTTGATGTATTTCGGTGCGATAGGAAGAGAATCCTAAAGCGGTGCGGTCTTGGATGTAAAATCCTCGACCCAAGAGTTTGAATTTGATGTATTTCGGTGCAATAGGAAGAGAATCCTAAAGCGGTGCGGTCTTGGATGTAAAATCCTCGACCCGAAGTTTGAATTTGATGTATTTCGGTGCGATAGGGAAAGAATCCTAAAGCGAGTGCGGTCTTGGATGTAAAATCCTCGACCCAAAAGTTTGAATTTGATGTATTTCGAGTGCGATAGGAAGAGAATCCTAAAGCGATGCGGTCTTGGATGTAAAATCCTCGACCCGAAGTTTGAATTTGATGTATTTCGGTGCAATAGGGAAAGAATCCTAAAGCGATGCGGTCTTGGATGTAAAATCCTCGACCCAAAAGTTTGAATTTGATGTATTTCGGTGCGATAGGAAGAGAATCCTAAAGCGGTGCGGTCTTGGATATAAAATCCTCGACCCAAAAGTTTGAATTTGATGTATTTCGGTGCGATAGGGAAAGAATCCTAAAGCAGTGCAGTCTCGGATGTAAAATCCTCGACCCAAAAGTTTGAATTTGATTGAGGTTTGATGTGAGATCTGGAAAGATCGAATTTGAGATTTGAAATTTGACTGGGATTTGATTTAAGATCTGGAAGATCGAATTTGAGATTTGAAATTTGACTGGGATTTGATTTAAGATCTGGAAGATCGAATTTGAGATTTGATAGAGATTTGGAATCTGGAAAGATTGAATTTGAATTTGATTGAGATTTGGTTTAACATCTGGAAGATCAAATTTGAGATTTGATAGAGATTTGGAATCTGGAAAGATTGAACTTGAAATTTGGAAGGATGAGTTTGAACTCGGTTGAAATTTGATTTAAGATTTGATTTGAAATTTGGAAGATCACATTTGAAATTTGATCGAGATTGGATTCGAAATTTGATTGAGAATTTGATTTAACATTTTTGTTGATTTTGTCTATCGTTTAATGATTCAAATTTTATTTTATCGTTTATTTAATGTCCATGTGAATTTGGTGTTTGTCATTTTTAGATTTTTTTTTTTTTAGAAAGTTTTCTTTTATCTTTTTTTTTTTATTTCTTTTCTGTTCTTTGTTCGAAGTTCATTTAACTTTAACGGCGTTTCCTAATCAGTTTGCACAAAAGAGGTGAAGGCCAAAAATGTGACATGGTCACTTTCATTCCAATCATGTAGAAGATACATCATACATCTTGATGCGGAATATATTTCATACAATCCATGTAAACTCAAAACGGATCTGTGTATGATCTTTGTTGATCCATCCAAAAAGGTATCTGTCAAAAATCCATGTACGAATAGTGGGGTACATGGTCGATAACATCACCTTCCAAGCCATCCTTGGCAAGGATGCCGTACGGATGTACATTGGAGGTGTGATATTTTCCATGTAACTCACGGCTCGTAAGGTCGGAGGCTCTCTAGCTCGGGTACGGTCGGAAATAGTAAGGTGTCTTTACGTCGTCCATTCTCCTGAAAGTAGCCGAGATCCGCTTCACTTGGTACTCCTGGTATGCAATGCTTAGCGATATCCGCTCCGTTGCCCTTCGGTATCATGACGGAACCTACCGGTAAAGGTATCTTCACCGGCCCTCGGAACTCACTCGGGCCTGCTATCCGGAGGTCGGATCCGAACATGATGTTACACTCGCTCGGGAAAGAGGCGTGCGAAAGGTCGACAAAGTCGTGGTGATCTATGTGTGGGGGTATACGATCACCTCTGTTTGTAGATGTTGATGATGCGGCTATTGGGTATGCAATCTGCTGGCGGTACCCTCCATGTTATCAATCTCTTTACCATTCTCTTGATGACCGATGGCATCAGATCCACTTGCCCATGACGGAGTATTCCCGGTGGGTTTCCCTTTCTTTCTTCCGTAAAGTTGTAACAGCATCCACATTGTATTGTGATTCTTCCTTTCCCTGGCATCCATCTCCGGGGTTCTGAGTATGTGTTTTCCCTTAGGCGGCCCGCTCGGCCCATTCTTTTCAAATCCCGGATGCAATCCACGATTTGCTGCTGTTCATACTCTGAGAATACGTCTGTGTGTAGCTCGAGGCCCTCTAGTATATTGATTCGTCTGCCTTTAATTCTTTCGAAGTATTCAAAGGTTTTCTTTTCAACATTCTGCATTCTCTCCAGCTCGTATTCGGAATGATCCGCAGATGGCGAGGCCTTGTGACATATTGTGGGATATATGGTTCAATCCCTTCACGTTCTCCTGCATACCTCGGCTCCTCAGGGATGATGCCTGTCGAGACATCCCCTGGGGTTGCTTCTGCAACAAGGTCATGCATCACTGGTGGTTCTATCCGGTGGCGTGGTAGCCTTCTCTCTTCTGATCTTCCGAAGATTTCCACAGTTCTTTTCGTCATCCTAGGAGCTGGCCTCCTTTCTTCGAGTTCTCGGTGAACCGGTGTCCTTGAAGTGTATGCACCGACATTAGCTAACTGCCTCGTCGTGCGATCCGCGGCTAGTTTTGTCAACATCTTACGGATACGGCGATTCTTATTTCTTCGTTGCGTTGCTCTGTGAGAGTAGCTCTTCGAACTTCTTGAATCTCCGTGGGCGCGGCGGCGACAAGGCTGCCCTCTGCTGTAGCGACTACAGACTTCATTTTCTTATCTTCTTCAATATTTGTCTTTCTTTTCTTGTTGCTGGATTGGTGGCTTGGGCCACCCACTTTCATCACCTGTATGTCCGGGCAGTTCTTCTCGGTCAGCCGGGACCCGGTCACTTTCCTCGTACTCGTAGGCCTCCCGGTGCGAAATCCGAGTCAATCTCGATTATCGCTCCATCTTTCACCCTCTTTTCATCGAGTGCAAGGCTTACGCCATTCTTAAAGTTCAAGACCAACCGCCCGCTCGACATTTCCTCGCGAAAAGACAAGGGAAAGGATCAGGGGCTGCACTAAGAACAAGAACATTAAGAAAATGTTTATTAAAGACATTTTTTTTTATTCTTATATTTTCAAACTTAATAGGAATGAAGTGGGATAAGATCAGGAAAGAGATTTTGACTTGGAAAAGAAAACAAGGAAAATTTTATTATCAGGATTTTATTTATTTTAGCACATTTTATTATTTTTGGGTTCGGACCCATTCATAAGTAATCACTTCACCCGTGCTTCTAGGGATGGAAAGTTCATTCCTTCGAAATATCAGGTAGCGTAATACTTTTTCAAGTATCGTCCATTGATCGGAAGCATATGTCGTTCTCCCTGGCAATTCACTAGCTGGTAGGAACCTCCCGAGTATACTTGCTTGAACCACAAACGGTCCTTCCCAAGTGGGTTCAAATTTTCCTCCTATCTTGCGGTGTGCAAGAATAGGTCTTTTGAGAACGAGAACTAAATCACCAACTTTGAAGGTTCTTGGGCGGACCAGTCTGTCATGGGCTTGAACCATCTTAGCTTGGTATAGTTCTAAATTCTGTTGCGCTGCAAGTCTTTTCCCTTCCAGGCTCTCTAATTCTTCGAGTCGTAATTTGGCGTTTTCTTCTGTTGTGATTTTATTTGCAACTGCAATTCTGAGTGAAGGAAGCTGAACCTCTAAAGGTAACACTGCCTCGGACCCATACACCAGAGCGTAAGGTGTAGCTTGAGTAGGAGTTCTGAAGGTTGTCCGGTAGGCCCATAAGGCTTCTAACAACTTCTCGTGCCAATTTCTCTTATTATCGTCCAAGATTTTCTTTAAAATTTGAACGAGAGTTTTATTAAAAGCTTCAGCAAGGCCGTTTGCTCTTGGGTAGTAAATTGTTGAATATCGCCAGTCGATTCCGTGTCTCCTGACAAAATTGTTGATTTGTGTGCTTCTGAATGCTGACCCATTATCCGAGATGATTCTGCGCGGCACCCCGAAACGGTAAACAACTTGGTTCTTGAAAAATTGTAGTACATGATGTGCTTTCACTTCTCTAAGTGGAACTGCCTCTGCCCACTTGGAAAAGTAATCTGTAGCCGCAAGAATGAAGCGATGTCCTTTTGACGACGGTGGTTCTATTGGACCCACTATATCCGTGCCCCAACATTCAAATGGCCACGACGCAATTGTCGGATGTAGCACATTTGGAGGTTGGTGTAGAACCACTCCGTGCACTTGGCACCGATGACGGCTCTTGGCGATTTTCATGCGATCGGTCATCATCGAGGGCCGGTAGTACCCTAGTCTTTTAATTTTCATTTTCATCTTTGGACTCGGTCGGTGAGCGCCACGAGTCCTGAATGTACCTCTTTAACAATTTCACGGGCCTCGGACCCGCTTAGGCACCTTAGCCACATTTGATCGAAAAGACCTTCGTATAATGTGTTGTTTATTAATGCGTAGGACGAGTTCTTTTCTTGATACGATGGGCTAGCGACCTATCATCCGGTAGCTTTCTGTTTGCGGGTAGTCATCAATGGTTGTCGCCAATCTTCCGTGTTTTTCGTCACTGTCTGCTAATTGATTCTTTTTCCTTTTCGATTTGTGTATCGTGTCTATGTCAAGTTGTGATAGGATCCGGCGTTCGTGAGCCGGCACTTCCACGCGATTCATCTTGCAAACGGGCAAATTCTTTTGCGAGACGAGCTAGCACATCTGTTAAAGCATTTTCTTTTCGGGAATTTTGTAGATCGTCACATTCGGAATCCATTCCAACAGTTGTATGGCATACTTGGAAGTATTGCTCGAGTCTTGGTTTTAAAATTCTGTATTGTCCGGCGATCTGTTGAATGATTAACTGTGAATCCCCGTATATTTTGATGTCTATTATCCCCATTTGAATGGTTAATTCCAGTCCCGTTATGAGGGCTTCGTATTCCGCTTCGTTGTTTGTACATGGTTCTGTCAAGTGGTAGGAGTATCTTAACATCCCCCGCTCCGGTGTTATAAAGATTAGCCTCGATTCCGCCTTACAGGGCACTATCACTTGCGATTCTTCGTCTTTGTGTGTTGAAGATGCTCCGTCGAAATACAATTCCCAACGTCGATCATCAAGGTCTTCTAGGTTCATTATTTGTTCATCCGGCAAGTCGTCATTGAGAGGCGATCTGCCGGCAAAGGGTGTCTTTGCGAGGAAGTCTGCTAGGACTTGTCCTTTTACGGCACGAAGAGGCACGAAAGTTATATCGAATTGCAATAATATCATTGACCATCTGGCAAGTCTGCTGGAAAGCGTTGGACGAGTCATCAAGTATTGCAATGGATTAAACTTCGAGATTAGGTTGACCTTATGAGAAAGCATGTAATGCCTGAGCTTTTGAGCGGCGAAGATCAGGGCCAAACAATGCTTTTCAATTGCGGGATACCTTATTTCCGTCGGCGATGAACGACGGCTTAAGTAGTAAAGAGCATTTTCTTTACCCTCATCATTGACACAGGCTAACGGGGCTCCGAGAGAGTCGTCTAAAGCCGCGGTATAAAATATTAGCGGTCTACCCGAGACCGGGGCTGCTAAGACGGGGAGGTGTCATTAAATATTGCTTAATGTCCTCGAAGGCCTTCCGGCATTTCTCTTCCCAAATAAATTTGGTGTCCTTTTTAACTAGTGCCGAGAAAGGCTGACACCTACTCGACGGGTTTGAGATAAAGCGTCGAAGATATGCCGGCTTCCTTGAAAAGATCGTAGTTGTTTTAAGGTTTTGGGAGGCGGCATTTCTAAGATGGCTTTAATCTTTTCCGGGTCGATTTCGATTCCACGATGTCGGACAACGAATCCTAAGAATTTCCGGAGGTGACGCCGAAGGCGCATTTTAAGGGATTCATCTTAAGGTTAAATTGTCTTAATCGTGCGAAAACAATTCTCGAATCATACAAGTGGTTGTCCTTTACTTTGCTTTTGATGACCACATCGTCCACGTAGCATTCGACTTGATTATGGATGAGATCATCAAAAATTCTTGTCATTGCTCTCTGGTAGGTTGCTCCGCGTTCTTCGATCCGAATGGCATCACCTGTGTAGCAAAATACTCCGATCGGCGTTCGAATGTCGTAAGCTTTTCGTCTTCTGGAGCCATTTTTATTTGGTTGTATCCCGAAGATCCATCCATGAATGAGAATATTTCATGTGTTGAAGCAATGTCGATCATTAATTCTGGGATCGGTAGAGGGAATTCATCTTTTGGACATGCCTTGTTTAAGTCTCTGAAGTCCACACAAATTCTGATCTGACCATTCTTCTTCCTGACTGGTACCACGTTGGATAACCAAGTCGGGTATTGTTCTTCACGGACAAATTTAGCGTCTATTAGCTTCTTAACTTCAGTTATGACTTGTTGTTCGATTTCTAGACGCATTCTTCTGGGACCTTGTCTGACTGGGACTGAAGTAGGATCCACTCCTAGCTTATGGACTGCGACCTGCGGAGCTAATCCCGGCATTTCATCGTAGCTCCAAGCAAAACAAGTCTTTAAATTCCATTAATAACTTGATTATTTCTTCTGAGTCTTCTTTATTGAGTAAGGAGCTAACAAAGGTAGGTCTAGGCTCTTCGCTAGTACCTAAGTTAACTTCCGTTAACTCATCTATCGTAGATTTGATTTCTTCTTCGAATTCTGGTGGAGCATCTCCAATTTGTAAATCTTCGAGTTCTTCCGTAGTTTCCATGCAGTTTTCATTAGATTCGCAAGTGACAACCAAGCAAAATTCAGTATCATCAGCCGATCCTATCGTGCCGAATCCGAGACCATGTTTTGAGTTGGGTGGACGACCGGAGTTATTCCATAAATTTTCAAAACGTTGTGATTGACCTTTTGTCCATTGTCGAGGTAAGAAACCACGCTGAATTAAATTTTGAACACGGGGAGAGTACCACTCAAAAGGCAATTCCATTAATTCGATGAAGTAGCATCTTCAAGTTGTACATTATTTTCAGTTTTGGAGGAAGGAGCACCATGGTAGAATTTGATGGGCTTTGCACCACCGCTACGTACCTCTTTGACCTCCATACCCTCGATCTTATTAGAATGGATCGAAGTTAGGGTCATAGTATGTACATAGTGGTTAATCTTCTCGTACATTGATTTGTATTCTTCATTCTTCTCATCTTCGAGAGGGATTTTGAATTGCGGCTTCTTCCGACTTATTGTCGCTGCTTCTTGTTTGATTTCTTTTTCTTCTTCAGAACTATCTTCCCAATCGACATTGATGGTCGGTTTCCTCTGTCCAATCGTCCTAACGTCTCTACCACGACCTCGTCCCCGGCCTCGACCTCGGATGCGAGTTGTGGAGAAATCTTCACCATCTCGCCGTAAGGGAGTGGTGAGTGACTGTTGGACTAGAACTTCAGGTTCTTAGTTGTTCCGAACTTTCTTTGCTTCATTTGTTATGGTATCTCTGGAGAAGATCGTTTTCTTCGGTGGTGCATAATAAGCTGCATCCTCGTGGATTCCAATTTCGTGTACGGAGAATGGTTGTAAGTCACCTTTGATGCACTGTTCCCCTCCATCGTAGTATTTGATGCACTGATGTAGAGATGATGGTACCATCCTGTTTTCATGTATCCATGGTCGGCCCAGTAGAGCGTTGAATGACGTTTCTGAATCAATTATGTGAAATTTCACGGTTGTCTTTGCTAAGTCACCGGTCTTCATCAGTAGCGTTATTGATCCGAGGGCTCTTTCTCCTTTCTGGTTGAATCCTCTTAATAACATTTTGTCCGCTTCGAGCTCGCGAGCATCAATTTCCAAGTATGCTAGCGTTCGAAGATTCATTATATTGATTGATGCTCCCGGATCCACCAATACTGCGGAGAGTGTAAATTTCCCAATTATAGCCGAAATGTACAACGGTCGGTTGTGGTCCGTCGTCCCAAGTAGTAGGTCGTTGTCCGTGAAGGTAACACCTCGTTGTTCCTTTAACGAGCAAACCTCATCTAAGGAATCTCCGGCCATTTGAGCTAAGCAAATTTATGGATCAAGTAAGGCCTTGATCAGAGCTTCTCTCATCTCCTTTGATAAGATGAGAGCGTCGTAGATGCTCAGTTTGGCTGGTAGTTTCCTAAGATGGGCTAGCACGTTGTAGTCCACTTTGTTTTCATGTGTCTCTGCTTCTTCTCGAATGGGTATTTCTTCTGCCGGGGTTGGTTCTTCTTGAACAACCACCTGCTTTCCTTTGTCCTTTGGACCCATTCTCGGAGGTAGAACTTTTCAACTTCTTAAGTTGACTTCTGTAATTTCTTCTGAATATATTGTTGAGCTTGCCGGTGTCTCTTCTTGAATCGGAATAACGAGGCTCTTCCGGATTAGCTTCAGAGTCTGAAGGCTCTAACTCTATCGTGACTGGAGCTCCTCGAAACTCGCAGATAGATTCGTTGCTTGTTGAACTCTCGTAGCCTCCTTGATGGATGTCTTCTTCGTTATTTTGCTTGTCGAGATCGTGTATGATTTGAGAATTGTCGTTGGTATTGAAATCGATACCCGGATTATCGTTAGTTACGTAATCGTTAGAAACAGTCAAAACGTAGCCAACGCCATCACCCTTATCATTATATGATCCCACCGAAGTGAGCAAATAATCATACAGAGTCAGGGGTTCGAGGGATTTCTCCCCCGAATCGGAAACAACTATCCTAGGATAAGCGCCCCTAGTCAGCCTTAGGTGCCTCGGTCTTCTCTTCTTCGTCAATTTTCTTCTTTTCTTCAATCGTCTCCTGTTGAGGTGGTTCTTCTATCGCAAGTGATAGTACCGGCTTAACAGGTTTCAAACTCTGAATTGAAGCTCGCACCGAAGCGGTTTGGATGCGATCTAGAATCTTCTTCGAAGACTTTGTCCAAGCGGTAGTCCATCCATCGTCAGTCGTATAGGGATCTATCGGAATGATGGGATCAGTCGAGACAACATTGACGGAACCTCCTTTCTGGGGTTCCTTCATGTACTCCTTCGGGATAGTTATATTTCCTTTCCGAAGGTTGTCATTGAGCCAACTTTTAAAGGTAATGCAATCTTCTTTTTGTGCCCAAGCATCCGGTGGTAAGGGCAAAAGTTGGGATCACCTTTCTTGTTGACTTCCTCTGGTCTCTTAGGCTCTGGCAGCTGGAAATCTGGAGTCTTCATCAAACTGCGGAACATTTTCGGCACTGCTTCATTCTTGAACGGATATTCTCTGCTCAAAAGCTCTCTTAATGTATGTTGCGGACGAGGCGGTTGTTCATACTGCGGAGATGACTGATAGCTAGGCCGGGGTTGCTGGTAATTGCTGTTGTGGTTGCTTGCGGCCGTTACGGTGGTATTTGCATCGGTTGCTTGCCTTTGTCAATCTGCTCGCAACGATCCCGGATTTCTTTTCAAAAGTTTTCACGGACTTACGTTTATCTGTTTTATCGGTGAAACTTAATTGCTTCGCCTCCTCTTGCAAGCTTCCGGCCTTGCTTAACAACTTCTCGAAAGTCTTAATAGTAAATCCCTTGAGGAGAAGTGCTATCGGGCCGTGAATGCTTTTTAGTAAAATGCCGACTGCGTGTTGCTCTTGTAGTTGTGGTTCACACTTCATGCTTAAGTTCCTCCATCGAAGTATGTAATCCACCAAAGTTTCATTCGGCTTTTGTTTCTCTACCACTAAATCACCTATAGTGATGTGGTGCTGAGCTCCGGCGAATCGCTTGATGAAGAGGTTCTCTAGCTGCGAGAACGTCTTCACCGAACCATCTGGTACTCGCATACCGGTCGAAGGCGATTCTCGACGGACCGCCGACGAACCGTCGGAAGAGTAATGCATCGCTCCCGCCGGCATTGCAACAAGCGGCACGAAAGTGTGCCACATGCCTGTCGGGGGTTCCCGGTTCCGTCGAAGGTCTTGAACGGAGGTGGTACGAAGCCTTTCGGGTATTGGACGGCGTCGAATTCTTCCGGGTAAGGTCTACCCGTCCGAATGGATGTCCCGCCCTTCGATTGTGCTAAGGCTTCTCGCACTTGCTCGTTCCACCAAGTTCTTGATATCCTTTTCGGGAATCATACTCTGTGTTGTATCCTTTTCAGTCGATCATCCCCATTGACGGACGTAATCTCCTTTCCTCCGTCTACAATGTGAATGACCTCCGGGGGTGTCTCCCTTTGTGGTTGTACTTCGACTGCGGAGAGTGGCCGGAGCTACGGCCATTTCTTCCATCCTTTTTGCCATTTGAGCGATCGTGTCGTCTTTTCCTGAAGCTGCCTTCTCATCAGTTCTGGCTCCTCTCTTTCTGCGTGCCGCAGGAGCACCTTGCGAAGCTGATGAAGCTCGTGTCTCAACCATGTTGATTTCTGCGTATTCGTCGTCCATGAATTCCGATGAATCAATCTCGTCTCCGAACTTTTCTTCTCTTTCTTTTGCCAATCGTCGGATATCGGTTCTCAACTTTTCCATGGCATCTTCTAGCGGGGCTTTCGTGTGTCTTCGTGGTTGTCGTGCGATAGCTGCCGGGTCCCCTTCTCACGAGTCCCCTTCATCGCGGTAGCACTTTCTTCGCATTCGAGTCTCCCGGCGAGACTTTCTTTCTCGGGCTGTCTGTTTCGATCTCAGTCGCCCGGTAGTGGGACGCCATACCATCCTTCGGCGGCGCGAAGGTCTAGGACCGGATGGTCGCGTCGGCCGAATGTCTGGAAGGTGGTATCCTCCCTAATCCGTAATCCCGAGACGACAACGGGCGGACTAGCCTTCATTCTTTTACTTGGCTTTTCCGTCATGATGGCGGGTTCTACTCGGGGCCCAAGACGGGATTTGACGCGGCACCCGCCCTATCCTTCGTAGAATTTCGATACGGGGCGATTTTCCTTCTTTGCTAACTTTTCTACCAAAGTTTGCGGTCGAGCAAACGGCGTAGTTCTAGTTCTTTTCTTGCGAGCTTATCGTTGTAATATGCGGGTCGTGGTAATGTGGCGACAATCTTGCGAATATTTTCTTCATCTTCTGCGGCGGAGAGGGGATGAAACCCGCTTCCTCCCAAGAGTGGTATGTATTCGAGCGAGCAGTGTATATTCCGCGGTTCCGGAATTTCCTCTGGAAAGCAATTTCGGCGGCTACGGCTTCTCTAGCGATCCTTCTACTTCGTTTCTTCTTTGGGTCTTTGTCGGTGACGGAATCTTTGAGCCTGGACCCGATTTCGAAAACGAAGGTCTTACGAGAAGATCCGTACCCTCCACGGTAACGAGTCCATCATAATTACGTATTTCTTTCCCCTTTGATTTGGCGAAAGGTCGGGGTAGGTGCGGAAACAACTAGACCAGGTGGGGGTAGAGATAACGAGTCCTTCATGGACATCGGTACTCCTCTTAGTCGGGATCCTTTGCGGAGGAGGGAATTCTTGGGTCGATCTAAGGTTGAACTCAAGCAGCGGCTCCTCAGCTTCGGATACCTTGTTCATCAGTGCGAAAAGGGAGACGTCGGTGATCTTGACGTTCGTGTTTTCAAATCCTTGTCCAAATCGGATGATTCCATTGTCGGGCAGCTCATCCTTATAGACGGCAAGGTCCGGCCTCGTTGGTAAAAGAGAAAATCGGTTTCGGGGCTTCCATTTCGCGGGGTAGATTCGGTTCGTCGGTCCCGAGTTATGCTTCTTTTCTTTAGGACGAAAAGAAAGGAATTGAAAAGAGTCCGAACTCATTCATGTTCATGTATTTATAAGAAGGAATCACTTATTAAAAGAATCACTTATTAGAGGGTTTGTTTATTTAGAACGGAGTGTTCGAAGGTGTAGAGAAGGTAAGGAATCTGAATCGGAGTTGGAAAGGAAAAGAGAGTCTTAAGCAAGACTTCTCGACTCGAAGGATCACTCCTAAACTAACACCTATTGGGGGTCCACCCCACCTCAGAAATGAGGTAAAAGGATCTCGGAACCTCTCGTTTAGGGGTGTCTAAACAATGGCTCCTAAATCCGAGAGAATGTTGGTTATACTTGTTCAAGGTGGAAATGAACATAGTATCCCAACGGAAAGAAGGGTAGTTTGATCCATAAGGGACATGGATGCACTACCGATTTTTGAAAGCAGAATTGTCTGATTAGAATGGAGAGAGGAATTTTCCCCAGCGGAGTCGCCAGAAGTTGTCGACACTATTTTTAGGTTGTGTGATATTTTAAAAAAGGGTCGCCTAACAGAAGTTGTCGGCGAATTTTAAATTTAAATATGGATATAATTTAGAAAGTAATATTTGATTTTGAAAATAATTTTAAATTTGAAGATTTTAAGATATGAAATCGAAACCGATCTCACATCCCAAATAGTTTATATAAACGAGCACCGTATCACTGAACCGTGTATCTATCCCTAAGGATAGACACACTTGCTCGATGGTGGGGCTCGGTTAAATAAACTAGAAGATTTGTGACATCCGTTTGGTCCGCGAACCAATTTTATAAGCCGACAAATTCCACCGCTTAATATGAAAATATTAAACGGGGTTTATATTACTCAGGTTCTTTAAAATCCCTATAAGGGCAAGCCCCTATAGTTAATTACATCTTAAGTGATGGGAATCACCTAAGAAAACTCTCGATAATAATCAATAATTCTGCTCTCAAGAATTTCAAAGTTTAAGTTTTCAAAGGATTGAATTTTTGAAATTTCAAAAGGGATTAGCTCAAATTTGGAACATTTTATTTTGGGAATCCAAGGGAAGAAAAGTAGGAGAAATTACGGATTCGAAGCGAACTTCGGTAATTTCCCGACTATCCTATTGTTTGGCTTGGATTTAGGAAAGTCCTAATGTTTATTTAATGTTTTAATCTTGCCGATTTTAATTAATTAGGGCTTATATTTATATGATAAAATCATACAAATAGCCTGGAAGATATGAGGGTTTATGTCGTATCGGACGACTACCTCGGAATCCTAAGACCGGTTAGGGCTTAATTTGCGATGCAAATGCCTAACGAAGAGTTGAGGATTTATGTTGCACTAGGCAAACTACCTCGAAGTCCTATGGCTTTGTTATTTAATTCTAGGAAAGTTTTGTCGATGTCGACACGAGTTTTGCTGACGACGATGGCCGTCTTGCCCACCATGCTCCGAGCTCCTTGTTGTTGCAGAGGTTTAGTTTTAGAAATCATAAATCAGGAGATGAGAGAAGTGTTTGGTTTAAAGAAAGTCTTAATTTCCAAGTGTTTTTTGTGTTTTAATTAAAACAAATCTTAAAGTTGATTATAACGACACCGGTTAAGATCCCACGGTTCCATCCTTCCGGCATCATTATTTTTTATCGGATTCACTTAGTCCAGATGAATTTGCTAAACTCAGCTTGAATGAGTTCCACACTTTCATTTAGATCGTGGGAAATCCCGTTAGCAACACGTAGGTTACATCATCCGAGGTATTCCCGATCATCCAACAAGACATTTTAATTTAGTTGTAATTGTAGTTTTGTGTTCTGTTTGTGATTAAATTTTGAGTTGTCTTATATTTTGAAATGTTGTGGAGGTGAATTTTATCTTGTAGTGTCTTTTAATTTAGTTATGGGTTTCAGTTTTGGTTTCTGTCCTAAAGGTGTAGGTTTTCATGCAACTGTTGTTTATCATGCAAGAAAAGTAAGTGCGATGCGATTAAATAAATTGCAATAAAATAAATTGCAATAAAATAAAAGCGTACACGGAGGGTCTTCCCGTCATCCCAAGCTGCACTTAAAATACAATTTAGAGCATTTAAGCATTCATAGCAATTTCCTAGGTAAAGCTAAGGGAAAGGGTTATGGTTTTCTACCAAATTCTAATCCTATAGCTAGTCATTTCCTATGACGTCTGAGGTTCTTTGTGTTTTTTGGTTTGAAGACGATTTTCTTCATCAAAGAACAACTAAGTTCAATTGTTCTTATAAATATCCTATCATATTGAGGAAGTGCTTAGGAAGGGTCCTAAACATCTTTTCAATATTTCTAGGATTGTTTTAAGTCCAAGAGAATTTAATTATATAAATGAATCGATCGTCCGAGGTTTTCAATTTTTGTTAACTTGCTCGGTGAACTAGTGACATTTGAATGTCCTATAAGTGAAGTAACATTTCATTTAATATTCTGTTTAGGAGTTATGATAACTAAAGCTCCGAGGCAAAATGATACTTAATCATTTGTGATGCAAATTTAAGTTCAAATTAATGATTTAAGTTTGGAATAGTGTTCAAGTTATTTTAGATTTATTTTTGAATTCTTCATGTCTTTATATTTAATTTAATTTAATTTAACTTAATTTAATTTAATTTAATTCTATTTAATTCAATTTAGTTTGATTTGATTTAATTTAATTCAATTTAGTTTGATTTGATTTAATTCTTAATTTAATTTAATTTAATTTAATTTAATTAATTTAATTTAATTTAATTTAATTATTTAATTTTATTTAATTTAATTTAACTTAATTTAATTTATTTAATTTAATTTATTTAATTCATTTAATTTAATTTAATTCAACTTTTAATCTTAATTTAATTTAATTTAATTTTAATTTAATTTACTTAATTTAATTTAATTTTTAATTTAATTTAATTTAATTTTAATTTAAATTTTTGAAAGAGTTTAATGATTTAATTTTAGTTTAATGATTAAGTCTTTTAATATTTTAAATTTGAATTATCATTTTAATTAAGAGTTGAATATTAATGAGATGATTAATTTAGGGATTTTTAAATTAAAGAATAAATCTCTTCCTAATAATATCCCTATTTTAATAATTCCAATTTTATTATTCTTCCAAATTTAATCGATTATTTAATTAAGGTTTAATCATTTTAAATTGCTTAATGGGTTTCTACCCTTTAATTATTTAAATTTCAATCATCCAAATCAGGTTAGGATCAAATATTTTACTTGTTAATTTTTTTATTAAACCTAAAGCTTTAATTAAGGGTTAAAATTTTAATTACCATTTTGCCCTTTAAGCTTAATAATTTCAAAACTCACTAAATTGAACTCAAATGAACTTGAAATTTTTATGTGACTTCACTCATATGTCACTAAAGACATGAGAGGAGAAAATGTGAATTTTACTGTATTTAATTTATTTATATAATTATTTTTAGTAGAAAATAGAGATTTTCAAGGAAAATTTGATAACATGACCAAGGGAAAGTTTATTGTCCTTAAGAAAATTAGGGGACATTCCTAATGACCAGAGGACCACTTGGACTAATTTTGGTGATTTTTTGAATTATATTATTTTTATTATAATTATTTTAAGTTTTAGAGTGTTAATTAATTTAAAAAATAAAATAAATGTTGAAAAATCAATTTTATATTTTTCAAAAATCTCTCTGATATCAAGGATTCCAGAGAAACAAATTTTACGATTTTCTGATTTTTCTTTGATTTATTATAATTATTTTGGTGAAAATGCTAGAAAATACATTTTTTAATTTTAAAATTACCCTAGAGCTTTAAAATTTAATATCTCACTAAATAGACCTAGGAAAAATATGGGATTTGTTCCCAAGTGATTAAAATTAAAAATGTGACACTTTGGTGAATTTTATTATTTTTGTGATTTTTATTATTTTTTAATTATTAAAAATATTAAAATAATATTAAAAATCAACTTTTTTAGAAAATTGAAAATTTAATTTTCTTAAATTCCCCTGATATCAGAGAGACTCCAAAACCAATTTGGTGAATTTTTGAAAGATATTTTGAAAGTTATGAATTTTTAAAGTTTAAAATGACTAAGTGGCTTAATCGACCCAATTAGTGGGGCTAACCAAGTCCAATTGACCTCAAATTTTTATGGTGGGTTCCTCTGATCCTAAATGTCAGTGGAGAATTGATTTCAAGTCAATTTGATGTATGGTTAGCTCTAATTAATTAGAGACCTATTTTGGGTGTTTAAGCCAAATTAGGGTTATCTAAAATGAACTAACTCAAAACCTATTTTTCCTAGGGTTCTCTGGTCATAAGGAACATCACCAAATTTTCCTAGAATTTATTTCACAACATGCTATTTTTTGGAATTAAAATACTCAAAACAGCAACATGCATTTGAAAAATAAATAACTTTTCACAGAGGTGGCCTCTGACCTTGGAAAATTCAGGGAATGTTCCCAAATTCGAAGGCTTCAAAAGCCACTATGGTCTCATGCCATGGTGAATTGTACGAATGCATGGAGAATTAAATGTATGCAGAGAGTAAATAAATTACTAAAAATAAAATACTTGATGAAATTAAATGATTTCTTTTCCACATTATTCTCCTCTCGTTCACTGAGCGAGAGGGTATTTTTCTTTTATTTTTCCGATTTTTCTACACAAAGTTATGAATTTTCCAAGTTTAGGGAATTAAATAAATAGAAAAATACCCTATTTTTCTATTTATCCACGCGGCGCCGGCGCATTCTCGGCATCTCCGAAATCACACGCGTCGCGCTCCCATTCGACGCCGCCATCCGAGTCGGCGGCCCGGGCCCCGCGGTTCTCGTACGCGTCTCTCGGTCCGACGCCATCCGAACCGTCCGTCCGCGCGTGTATTAAATGGACGACATCCGTTCATCGTCCCCGAGCGTCCTCGCCCGAGAGCCGTCCACACTAAATCCCTAAGACCTCGCTCGATACTCGACGGATTTTTACGTTCTTATGCTCTATGGATTCGTCTTGAAGAGACGAACACATCTATACGGTTATCATGCATTGAAATTAAGGCATTTGGAATGGAGAATCTCCGGAAGCTCGGGATGAAGAATTAGTTCATACCTTTGCTCGGAGAAGTGTGGCTTCGATCGAGAGTTGTTGCACCTTCGATTGGATCCCGGCAAGCTCCGGATGAAGTCTCCGGTCGCAGTGAATTGTGCTAGATGTGATTTCGACCAAGCCCGATCACAAAGCTTGGAGGCTAGAGCAACCGGGTGGCTCGGAGATGGGGCTTTTGTTGGTGGACACCTTCCCTTGGTCCGGTGAAGGTGTAGAACCAATCAATTTGAGGATTGATCCACCGAGGAGAAGTGTCTTGGTTTTGGGTGGAATTTCGACTACGAAATTGAGCTCGCGAGAGAAGAAATGGCAGGGGGATCTCACTTGGGGATCAAGTGCTGCTGTGTATGGGGAGGAGTCCGGAACAATTTTGGCGAGTTTCGGTAAGGTGCGGTTCGGCACCTCCCTTGGCCGTGAGGGTGAGGGGTTTAAATAGGAGAGGCTGGAGGGCCTCCCGGGGGAGTTGAGGGCTGGGATCGAGCTGCTCTTGGCATGTGAAGAACAGCCATGGTGACCACTAGGCATGGGGCGGCTCGGCGAGGAGAATTCCAAAGTTTGGCTCCTCCCGAGGTCTCGGCCATGGTGTTTTCCGGCGACCTGGGCGGCTGGCCGGCGAGCATGGGTCACCCTCGGGTCCGGGTGGGTCGGGGTTAGAGGTTTGTGCAATCAATTGGCCATTGCCATGTGTAAAGTGGCTGAATTAAAATGGAATGGGGGAGGGGTCATTTTGGCTTCAATTTGGTCAACTCATTGGTTTGGGTTGGGTTCACCCTCCAAGGCCGATTTGGGCTGAAGGGAAAGTCACTTGGATCGGCTTGATTAGTGGGGTCAAGTCACGATCCAAGTACAATTAAGCTTAAGCAAGAGTTAGGGGAGACATGGGAGTGGTTAATCACTCTTAAGAGAATCATTAAAGGGTCCCCTCTTCTTGCCATTTTGGGCATGGTGACAAGTCAAACCCCCCCATGGCTTCATGTGGCTTGTCTATGGCTTGCATGGCTTGCATTTGGCTTGAAAAAAGGTTGACTTGTTTCATGAAAAAGGGTTTTAGAAATATTTGTCATTTAGGGGTAATTTGGCATGAGGCTTAATTTGGAATTATTTGATGATGTGATTAGAACTTAGGGAATGGCTTTGATTAAATGGATGGCAAATGGAAATGTCATGTGGGCTTTAAGGCCAATTTTGGGCTTTTGTATTTGGTGGAAATGGGCTTTTAGGAAGGTTTAGGGAAGTGGGCTTTTAGGTTTGAAAATGAATTTATGGATAGAAATTTTGTAAAGAGGTTGGGCCAAATAATTGTTGAGTTTGGTTTAGGGATGTGTCATGAGTGGTTTGGGGTCAATTTGGTGTGATTTGGACTTGAATTGGTTTGAATTTGGGTTTAATTGGTAAGTGGGCCTATGTAGGTCAAATTGGGATAACTTGGGCCAATGTTGGGCTAGAGTTGAAATTGATGTAAAATTAATGTTGGGAAATGTTTATGGGAGTGTTTCAAAGAGGTTTTGGCTTTGATGGGTTTTGATTTTGGGATTTGGGCTCATTTGGGCTAGGTTTGGGTTTAGGTCGAAAATGGGCCTTTTAATTTGGGTTGAATTTGAGTGGGGTTTGGGTCTAAATTTTGGGCAAATCATGTTAGTGTTTTGTTTATGGGGATGTCAAGGAAGGTTTAGAAAAGATTTGGGTTTAATTGGAGTTGAATTGGGTGAGTTTGGGTTAAGTTTGGGTCATGGGTCCAAATTGGGCTTTAAGGCCAAAAGTGAAATTGGATCCAAATTTCAATCAAATTGGGCTTGGATTTGGTCTAGATTGGTGTTGGGAATGTTGAATTGAAGTTTAGAATTGAATTGGACCAGAATTTGGGTCAATTGGGTAGGTTAGGTTTGACATTGGGTTCACTTTGGGTTAAAATGGGTCAAATTGGGGATTTTGATAAAAGTGGGGTAAATTGACAAAATTGGCCCATGGTGTAGTTGAACAAAATGAAATTGGGAATATTTGGGATTTTCTGGAATTTTCTGGGAATTTTCTGAATTTTTGGATTTTTGGGTCGAGAGGGGTATTTTGGGTATTTGAAGGGTATTGGGAGGTATTTTTGGAATTTTTGGTATTTTGGGCATGGATGATCAGTTTGAGTGATGTGGAAATGTTTGGGAATGATTTTGGAGAATTTTGGGTGATTTGGAAATTTTTGAGAAATTTGGGCTATTCAGGGCTTCGGGTAGGTTGGCGGGTGTAGGGTCCCGGGGTCAAAAATTGAAAATTTGGAAAATTGAAGATTGGGTGGATGTAAGTGGAATGAAATCATTTTTGTTGAGCCATGAAGCCATATCAAGCCCACATGAGCCATGAAGGGACTCATTTGAGGCATTCAGCTATGTTGTTCCTAACCCTCTTGCGAGGGCTTAGGGGTTAAGGACCATCCATGTGAATCACCTACATGAGTCAGGAGGTCAAGTTGGGTATGGGTGTGTTAAAGTGTAGTGTGTAGGTGTAGTGTGTGTGCAAGTCAACCCTTCACCAGACCAGGCCACCCAGGGCAGTCCTAAGGCCAAAGAGTCCTATAGGAACTCATCCTTTAAACTCCCACATTTGATTTCAACCCTCTAGATGATTAGGGGTCTATAGTCAAGTTTGTGGAGTTTGCAGGGAGTTTAGAAGTGGTTTGAATTTCTAAAAGGTGGGTCCCAATTCTAATCCTCTAAGATAGTCAAAGGAAAAGCCTAAGGCTAGATCCTAAGTACTAAAGAGAAGAAGAGAAGACCTCATCAAAAATGAGGTCAACAATTCTAGAAGATTTTTATCTTCTAATTTTACATTTCTTTTAGTACTGGAGGAAGTAGAGCCAATTTTAAACTTAATTGGTTTTTTATCATCATCATTTACTTCATTGACCACTAAATTCTCAATCTTAGAAGTAAAGATTGGAGTTAGTGTCATAGCGTGTATGTAATGATTAATCTTTTCATCTATAGATTCAAAATATTTTTCTTTGTCTTCTACTTCAAGAGGTATCTTGAATTGAGGTTCTTTTAGTATCACGATGTTGTCTTTTCTTCTTTTACATCTTCTTCAGAATTCAGGTGAATTTTGAACATCAATGGTTTCTTCATTTTGACAATTGGGTCTTCTTTCTCTCGTCCTCGTCCCCGACCTCAACCTCGAGTGCGAGTGTGATGAGAATTATCACCTTTTATCTGTGTTAAAGAAGAATAATGTTTTCATTTATTTTATTTTCTTTATCCTTCCATTTTGGATTCACCACTGCTTCTCTGAAGAATATTATCTGTTTTATTGGAGCATAATATGCAGCATCTTCATGTATTCTAATTTCACTGACCAAAAATGGTTGTAGATCTCCTATGATACAACATTCTTGTCCTTTTTGTAAATATTTAATCCATTGATGCAGTGATGAAGGAACCATTTTATGTTCATTAAGCCATGGTCTGCCAAGTAGAGCATTGAAAGGGGTATCAGAATCGATGATATGGAATTTTGACGTTGTTACCGTCATTAATCTTTAAAAGTAATGTTTTTGATCCTTAAGCCCATTCTCCTTATTGGTTAAACCAAAGTAACATCATTATATCTTTTGTTAATTGGGATGCAGTAATATCTAAATAAGAAAGAGTCCTTAAATTTATTATGTTAATTGAGGCACCTGGATCAATAAGCGCCCTTGATAGTGCTGTGTTACTTATATTTACTGTGATGTATAGTGGACGATTATGATCAGTCATCACAAGTAACAAGTCATTGCCAGAAAAGCTAATTTCTTTCTATTCTTCTAAAGGATAGGCTTCATTCTGGATAATGCTAGCAAGTTGAGCTAAGCTATCAAATTTGGGGTACTACGTAAGTATACGTATCGTTTCAAGTAATATAGAGTTTTCTTTTTAAAACCCCAGATATCGAGCCCACGAGGATTAATAAAGTTAAAAGAAAGAAAACTATTAATTAAAATCTTTTAATTTAAAATAATTAAAATATGCAAAATACGAAAAATTGGCAAGTGATAAAACAATAAACAAAGATTCTTTCCCCATACAAAATATTCCTTGATTAATAAACAATTAAAATTAGTTGAGAACTTTAAAAATGTGGTTTTAAGACAAATATGAGCATATATATCCTTTACCCTTTAGTTTAGGTCATAAAAAACATTAGCTAGTTTTTTAAAGATTCGATTAGGATGTATTATAAGTAGAAAGGGATGAATTTCTTGACTCTCACTTCTAGGTTTCCCCTAAATAGTTGCCTATGGTCTGTCCTACTAGTGACCCGTCACCTCTTTTGTAAAACCAAATTCATTGAATTTAGCCTGTCACACTAAAAGAAAAAATCAATTCTACGCCCATTAAATATTATCTCACTATTTATTTGCACCTCCCTTTAAGAGAAATTTGATACATACAAGTTAAGAATTCTTAGCCCACGGTCAGATCTTAAAAATTATCTACAGTTTTTAACAGTACAAGAGGCTAATTTGTAAAGTAAATTAAGATTAGGTACAATATCATCACAAATTTTTAGAAAATAATAAATTAAGTTCTCAAATATGATTAAAATTTGTTATTAAATCATTTCATATTCATAGGGAGAAAGAAAAGAAAACTAATCAGAAAGCATAGAAATTACACCACAAATCATATTCATATAACTCAAATCCAAAGCACTAAACTTAAGAAACAAGATAGAAATACTTATCTGGATTGTAATCCAAGCAATCCTTTGAATTTTCTCTGACTACACATACTCTAACAGGACTTTAACTCTCAAACTCACACTGAAGTCTCACTAAAATAAAGAAGAAGAAAAGAAGAAGACACTTTACTTAACAAATCTTAATTAATTATTTGCTAATTAGTTCTCTCCTCTTTTTGCTGTAGAAATGGTCCTCTATTTATAAATCTCCAGAAATGACCATGAGTTGCTTAAGACACCTCTTTAAAATTCATCTACATTCAATGAATGTTCTAGAAATTAACTATGGTTCCTAGGCGCCAGTTATGGCACCTAGCCACTAGGATCTCTGCGTGAATGGATGCATCCCTTCACATTTAAGTCACACCACTTCGTTTAATAACTGCTCTCCTGTGTCAATATTCATTGTATCTTGTTTATAACATGTGGTAATTTGTACAAAGGCTTCTAGATTGGTTCAGAAACATCAATAACCATCTAGTAACCATTAAGAAATCTCTAGAATCAATCTGCTGTGTCTGGCGCCTAGGCGCCAAAATCAGCCTCTTTATATTTTTACTCTTTTTGGCTAATTTTTTCTCCTTTTTAACTCTTTTTCTTCATAAACTCATTTTGTTATTACTGCAACCAGAACATAAGAAACACATTTCATTAAAGCGTAATATCCTTAAAATATTAATAAAAATTTGGTATAAAATTCTAAGTAATTTTAAGGTAGATCAATTCCCCCAAACTTACACGTTACTTGTCCTCAAGTAACCTTTTACTACTAAAAATATAATCTATGGAGAAAATTTTCTTTAAGACTTCTATAACTTTTTTTTTTTTATAAATAATATAATGAAACTTAAGCTTTTTAAAGAACTTAGGCTAAAACCAAAATATGTAAAATATTTAATATGCAAGTGTTAAGAACTTTCTTTTCCTATCTATTTAAAAAAATAATTGCAATTTGTCATATTAAGAACATGTAGATAATTTACAGGAAAATGACTTTCTTGATAGCTCTTTTGTAAGGATGCTTATACATAAGACTTTAAGTAAAAATTTGCATTAGGTCTCTCCCTATAAGATAATTCAAGTGAAGCCAATTTTAGATTTATGCTTTCCTCAAGCTTATCCTCACTTTTCTTATTATTTTTATATTTGGATTGCTTTCCAATCCTATATATATATATTTTCTTTTCTCAAGGATTGTTGACAATCCTTTTTCATTCTTCTTTCTTTTTTTAAGTGAGGATTACTATATCTGGATAGCCTGTTAATGATTTTGAACTTCATTATCCTTAACTTATATTTAAAGACTTCATACCTTTTTCACTTAATGAATATGTGTTTAGCAAAAGTATTTTTCATAGGTTTTCAATTCCAGCTTCTCAAGTAAACATCTAAATTCCTTAATACTTTCAAAAATACAACATTTTTAATTTAGATATTTGAATCAAAATTCTAACACCATTTTTATTAAACAATTATAATTTTTAGAATTATCCCTTGTTATTTAAAAATACTTATATAAGTTTTTTATAATAATTATGAAAACAACAGTATGTATATCTTAAATTAACTTTTATTCCATAGGTTATGTTACTAATTTTGAAAATATTGTTTACTAAGGACAAGTTTAAATTTAAGTTCATTTCCCTCCCCAAAACTTAGTTCTTTAAATTAGGTTTAAAAATTTTTGTAATATGAAATTTAAACTAAGCAGGAAGAAGGAAGTATAACATTTAAAAGTATTTAAATCGGTATTGGTATAAGAAGGAATAGATATATAAAAGAGTAGCTAAATAAGTAACACATGAAAATTTTAATATTTAAAAACAAATGTGCTAAAGTAAAAAAAATAGGAGCATGAAAAGGACTAAGTCTAAGCAATCCAATAAAAGAAAACTTAAAATAGAGTTACGATCTCAACACAACAGTACGGAAAGATAAAACATACACTGAAAACAACAAACACTCAACTAAATCATAGCAGAAATCTGTCTAATCATTATCAGTTTCTTCATCATCCTAAAAAGAAGCATCTGGATCTGGTTCTTTGGATTTCCCCAAGGTATGAACTTCAAATAGGTAGGAAATCCTACATTTGTATTACCCTTCAGAAATTTTACTAAAGCCTCATTATTCTCTCCATCGTAATCACTCTTCCTCTGTATATAGTCTGATACATGATCAAATTTGCTATCCATATCGTCCATTCTACAGTACAGCATGAATAGTTCACTCTGATGCTCTAAATACCTCTCACAAAAAGTATTCCACAGATCACGTGGAGGCTCAGATGTAGAAGTAGATGGCCTAGAAGTAGAAGTAAAAAAGCACAGAAGAAGGATATGCTCCAGTACTTGGACTCTTAGTCTTCTCATAAATATCAACGCGAGATTTCCCTATCGGCTTTGGCGGCTTAAGCTGCTCTTCAGAATTAGAATAGGAATCACCAACATTCTTGCAAATCAAGAAAATGAGAGCAGGAAAGCCTAAACCAGAATAACACTTCCACTAGCAGAAGTGCTGATCGCATCATAAATAATGGCTCCCACGTCTATTGGCTTCATTTCTTGAATGCAAGTTTAAAATAGCTCTCTCTTTCACCACCTCACTCAAGTGGTTTTATGGAAGGAGACGAGCAGAAATAAAATAATGCCAAGATTTAGAAGTAGCATTAAACAATGAAGAAGAGAAATTTACCCGTTTATTGTTTCTTATTTTCTAGGCTCCTCTTCCATCAGTCAAATAAGCCAGAATCTCATCGAGTTCTCCCTCAGAAGGAGTAAAAATATCATAAAAATAGTTTGTCACTGGAGGCAGGCCATAAAACATGTTGATCACTTCCGGAGTGAATTCAACAGTTGTCCCCTCAAATAAACTTCAAAATCAGTCATTTCAAAAAAATTTGCATAGAACTCCCGAATTAAAGAAATAACCGCTACCGCAGAAAAATAACAGAACTGCTCCCATTGTCTGGTAGCAATAATATGCTTGATCGATCCACCGAGATGATAAAAGCTTCTTTCCACTATGACCTTGTGAATAGTAGCAAATTCATTGTAATGAACTTGTGCACTCGCACTAGCAGACCTTGTTTGATCAAATTTGTTTTGCTCCTTACCCCACTTTGATTCAGGTGCCATTCCTAAAATTCACAAATAGTTCCAAATAAATCTCAAGAAATATAAAATCACACTAAATAAAAGCTCACCTCACTAAATCAAACTTAAATCCATGGATTTTTTTCCAAAAAAACATCAAATTTTTCTTCCAAAATTTCGGCACTATTCATAAGTAGAAAATTCCATGGTGAAAATAAAAGTAAAATGTAGATCTAACCTCAAGAAGTTGAAATCCAAAGTTATTATGCGTCAAAATCCTTCAAATCTTGCTCAAAATGGAACCCTATATCTAATTTTCGTGAAAATGGAGGAAGAAGATGAAGCTTAAGCGTGAAAATGGAGTTGGTTCAGTTTTAAAGGCAGAAATTTGGTCGAGGTGAACCAACGCTTAGGTTCCAGATCTGGCGCCTAGGCACCAGAATCACCAAACATTCTGATTTTTTTTAGATTTTTTTATATTTTGTAATTTAGGTGATTTTAACATCTGTAAGCCTAAAATCAATTGTAAATCTTCATCAAACATCTTTCAGAAAATAATATTAAAAAAAAGTCCAAAAGGTTCCCAATTTAAAGATAACATTCCAAATATCTAACAAATAACAAATCAATCTTTACTTCATTTCATTTCAATCCAGATTTTCAAGATAAAGCTCAAAAAATACAAAAAATATACAACAACATTTTCTCACATCTCTCAAACACATAAAACACTCATAAACATCTCCACATAAAACAATTTCAAATCACAACACACTTAATAATCACATTCAATCTCTCCACCTATTTCTCCTTAATTTCATGGATTCACATCAGAACCTTCATTAGTTCCACAAGGTGATTCACTACGAACAAAGGAATAGAAGAGAGGGACTCGAGGAAATTCCAAGGCCGCCTTTTCATCGATCCAATTATTCTTAGCGTACATTGTTACCATATAATCTTCAAAAGCATGCCAAATGATCTGATTGAACTTTCATTTGCCATTCAATGTGCTCAATTTGGTGGAACATCTCATGCAATCTCCCTCCAACTATAACTAACTCTTATTCAATCTTCTCAAGTCGATTTCATAACTTCTCCAGAGTCATGGCTAGATAGCTTTTAAAATAAGTTTGTGAATCCTTTTGCAAAAACTTCTCTTTCCCATTAATTCCAATGTTTAATCTCTCCATGGAAACAATCAAAACTCCTTCTTTTCTCTAAAGGAATGTTTTAATCGAAAAGTTTGATGGCTTGAAGTTTGGGACGAAGGTATGGTGGTTTAAATGGATTAGAGTGTGCAAAAAAATTCTTTGGGGCGGTTTTTCCATGATCCAGAAACTGTGGTGCCTAGGCACCAATTTGGGCGCTTAGGTGCCAGGATCACAGGTATCTGGCGCTTAGGTGCCAGTTTTGGTGCCTAGGCGCCAGATTCTTGAAAATCACAGGTTCTCCATTTGTCAAATTCTCATAAGTTCCAACATCAATTAAGGTTTAAAAAGGTAGATCGATGGTATATAACTAAATGTAGTCATATACAACACACAATCAAACACGAAATAAAATCATACTATGGGTTACCTCCCATAAAGCCCTTGGTTTAACTTCGTCAACCCGACATATACAACAATTTACTTCAATTGGGTTAAAAATAGCACATCTTTAAAAGATGGCACACTTTCTCCATAATAACGCTTCAATCTATGTCTGTTTTCCTTAATTATTGAATCAGTTTTTAAATCTTTAATGTCCACAACTCCATAAGGGTAAACTTTCTTAACCACATACGACCCTATCCATTTTGATTTTAATTTTCCTGGAAACAATTTTAATCTTGAATTGTATAATAAAACTTGTTTTCCAGGCTCAAAATTCTTTCTTAATATTCTTTTATCATGCATAATCATCATTTTCTCTTTATAAATTTGAGCACTTTCATAAGAATCATTTCTCATCTCATCCAGTTCATTTAATTGTAATAATCTTTTTATCTCCAGCATCTCTTAGATTATAATTAAACTCTTTAATTGCCCAATAAGCTTTATGTTCCAGTTCAACAGGAAAATGACAAGGTTTTCCATAAATAAACCTTTAAGGTGACATTCTAAAAGGAGTTTTATAAGCAGTCCTATAAGCCCATAATGCATCATCAAGTCTATCAACCCAATTAGTTCGTTTCAGATTAACCATTTTTTCTAAATTTCTTTTAATCTCCAGATTTGATATTTCTGCTAATCCACTAGTTTGGGGATGATAGGCCATTGAAATTTTATTCTTGATTCCAAATTTGCTCAATAATATCTGAATCAGAAAATTCTTAAAGTGACTTCCCCCAATCATGATGATTATCTGTGGCATTCCAAATCTAGTGAAAATATTTTTAATTAAAATTTTTTTCACATTTTTAGCATCACATTGAGGTAAAGCAATTGCTTCAATCCATTTCAAAACATAATCAATAGCTAATAAAACATACATTTTTCCTGAAGAAGGCACAAACGGTCCCATGAAATCTAAACCCTAGACACAAAAAATTTCCACTTCCAGAGTAAAATCTAGTGACATTTCATTTCTTCTAGAAATATTGCCTATTCCTTGACATTGATTACAGGATATAACAAAATTGTTAACATCTCTGAATAATGTAGGTCAATAAAATCCAGACTGTAAAATTTTAAAAGCAGTTTTATTTATTCCAAAATGTCCACTAAATTCAGAGTTGTGGCATTTGTGAATAATCTCGTAAGTTTCTTCATAAGGAACACATCTTCGTATAGTAGAATCCTTACATTGCTTAAAAAGATTGGGATTATCCCAAAAAAAAAAAAAATTTAACATCATGTAAGAATTTTTTTTTCTGATACTGATCTAATCCATATGGCATAATGCTACTAGCTAAATAATTAACTATAACAGCATACCATGGGATTAATCGAATAGAAACTATATAAAGTTGTTCATCAGGAAAAGATTCGTTTATTTCTCCCTTATCATTCATTTCATTATTTTTAATTCTAGATAAATGATCGGCAATTTGATTATCAGACCCTTTTCTATCGACTATTTGAAAGTCAATATCTTGCAACAGAATAATCCATCTAATCAGTCTTGGTTTAGCTTCTTTTTTAATCATTAGATATTTAATATATGAGTGATCTGTATGCACTATACATTTATTCCTAAGTAAATATGATCGAAAATTGTCAAAAGCATATACTATGGCCAATAGCTCTTTCTCAGTAGTGGTGTAATTAATTTGAGCTTCATTAAGAGTTTTACTAGCATAAAATATAATTTTAAACATCTTATCATACTGTTGTCCTAAAGCGGCCCCAATAGCATACTCACTTGCATCACACATTAATTCAAATTGTTTTTCCCAATTAGGTACAATAATGATTGGTGCAGTAATTAATTTCTCTTTTAACAAATTAAAGGCATTTGGGAAAATTTCATCAAATTTAAATTTAGTATCTTTTTCTAAAAGATGTCATATAGGTTTTGTAATCTTGTAAAAGTCGTTAATATATCTCCTATAAAATTCAGCATGTCCAAGAAAACTTTTATACCAGTAACAAAAGTTGGGGGTTGTAATCCGGCAATAACTTGAATTTTTGCTTGATCAACATCCATACCATTTTTAGAAACCTTATGACTTAGTACAATTCCTTCTGTGACCAAAAATTGGCACTTCTCCCAGTTCAGAATTAAATTTGTTTCTTAACAGTGTTTCAACACTTTTGACAAATTATATAAGCAAGAATCAAAAGAAGTTCCAAATATCGAGAAATCATTCACAAAAATTTCAATTCCTTTTTCAATTAAGTCACAAAAAATAGTCATCATACACCTTTGAAAAGCAGTAGGTGTAATGAATAACCTAAAAGGCATTATTCGGAAAGCAAAAGTTTCATATGGACTTGTAAATGTAGTCTTTTCTTAATCTTCAGGAGCAATAGGTATTTGATGATACCCATAATATCCATCCCGAAAAAAAAATAAGAATGTCTAGCTAATCTATCCAGCATTTGATCTAAGAATGGAAGAGGAAAATGATCTTTTCTAGTGGCATCATTTAGTTTTCTATAATCAATACAAATCCGCCAACGAGTAACTTGTCTAGTATGTATTAATTCATTATTCTCATTCTTAACAACAGTTACTCCTCCTTTCTTTGGAACACAGTGAATAAGACTTACCCAAGGACCGTATGATATTGAATATCTAATACCAGCATCCAGCCATTTAAGCATTTCCTTCTTAACAACTTCTTTCATAACTGGATTTAATCTTCTTTGAGGATCAACTCTGGGTTTACTGTCATCTTCTAGTAATATTCTGTGCATACAAATTGAAGGACTGATTCCTTTAATTTCTGCTATAGTCTACCCAAAAGCTTTTTTATATTCTCTTAATACTTCAAGTAGTTTTACTTCTTGATCTGCAATCAATTCAGAAGATATAATAACAGGCAAAGTTAATGATTTCCCTAAAAAGACATATTTTAAATGAGAGAGTAATTCATTTAATTCTAATTCAGGATCCTTTTCAATAGATGGTTTGAATTCACTGCTTTCAGTAGTATCTAATATCTCCCAATTTTCATTAATGTATTGAACTTCTTTTACTTCTATTTCTTCAAAATCACTATCATTACTTAAATTTTTAGTGTCTGTAATATCTTTATCTTTAAAATGAATCTGACATTTTTCTTGAAAATTTTGTTTAATAATGTAATCCAAAATGTCCATTATATAACACTTTTCCTTGTTAGGATACCTCATTGATTTAAGAACATTAAATGTTACATCTTGATCATTAACTCTCATGGTTAACTCCCCCTTTTTCACATCAATCATAGCACATCCGGTAGCAAGAAAAGGTCTTCCTAAGATAATAGGACTCTCTTTATCTTCTTCCATATCCAGAATTATAAAGTCAACAGGGAAAATAAATTTATCCACCTTTAACAAAACATCTTCTATTACTCTTCTAGGGTGAGTATTAGATCGGTCTGTTAATTGTAAGGTTACAATTGTAGGAGAAATTTCTCCTAGATTCAATCTCTTATAAATAGATAAAGGCATGTGATTAATACTCGCTACTAAATCACATAAGGCTTTTCCTTGAAATCTATCTCCTATAGCACAAGGTATTGTAAAACTTCCAGGATCTTTTAGTTTTTTTGGATGTTTTTTCTGAATAATTGCATTGCGTTCTTCATTTAGTGCTACAGCTTCAAAATCTTCAAATTTTCTTGTCTTGTTAAAAATTTCTTTCATAAAATTTTCATACTTAGGCATTTGTTCCAGAGCTTTAGCGAATGGGATATTAATAGTAAGTTTTTTAAATACCTCAAAAAATATAGAAAATTGTTGATCCAATTTTTTATACTTAAGTCGCTGTGGAAATGGAGGTGGAAATTTTTCATATTCATCTTGAGATGACAGTTGTTTCTCTATTACAGGTAGTTGTTCTTTAGGTTTCTCAACTTCTACCAGTTTAGATTCTTTTTGAATCTTACACTCTTTTCCATCCCTTAGTTCTTTTCCACTTCTAAGTAACACAACTTTAATTTACTCAGGATCTTTTCCATTTTTTCTTGGATTTAATTCAGCAGTGCTAGGTAGTGTTCTTTGTGGTCTACTATTTATAGCATTTGCAATTTGCCCATTTAATTTTCAATATTTCTTATCGCAGCATTTTGACTTTGTAATTGACTCCCCATTTGTAAAATTAATTCTTCTATAGACAATTTATCTTCTATAAATTGCTGATTATTAAAGCTAAGGATAAGAAGGTCGATAATTAGAATTATTTTGATTATTCCAATTTCCATTTGTGATAGGTTGGATGTTACCCCATTGAGGATTTGCATTATTCAAATTAAAATTAGGGTGATTCTTCCAACGTGGATTATAATAATTAAAATATAGGTTATTAGTTTTGCTAGCAATAGCATGTAGTGTTTATAATGTTTGATATTCATCAGCATTTCTCGAAATATCATTTAAGTATGATAAATGAGACAAGTAATCCAATTTCTTTGATATAACAACCACTTAAGAAACTAAAATCAAACAAGCTTCATTTTCTTGATTACTAACCACTCTTTTAGGATTGATCCTCTTAGAAGGCCATTGAAAATTATTACTTATCATTTCTTCAATTAAAGAATAAGCTTCAGTAAATGATTTAGACATTAAACAAACACCACCACCAGCATCAATAATAAATTTAAGAGAACCTATTAATCCATTATAAAATGTTTGTATAATTAACCAGTCTAGTAAAGAGTGATGTGGGCATTATCTAATAAGTTCTTTGAATCTTTTCCATGATTCATAAATAGTTTCCCCATCAAGTTGAGTAAATTAAGTTATATAATTTCTAATTTTTGCAGTTTTCCATGGCAGAAAATATTTAGCTAAAAATTTTTAAGCAATTTCTCCCTAAGTTTTAATAGATCCTATTGCTACAGAATTTAACCAAATCTTAGCCTTATCCCTTAAAGAAAAAGGAAAAAACCTAAGTCTAATAACATCATCAGAAACACGATCACATTTAAAGGTGGCACAAAGTTCTAGAAAACTAGCTCGGTGTAAATTAGGATATTCAGTAGGAGGCCCTCCAAACTGATTATTTTGAGCCATTTGTATAATTGCAGGTTAAAATTCAAAAGAATTTGCAGCTACAACAGTTAATTGAATGTTTAGATGAATTTCATCAGCTGTAGAGTTAGCATATTCTCTTAAAGGTATTTGTTGCTTTTGATCTTCATTTTTAATATTTTTATCAATATTATTTTGAGGTATATTAGCCATTTCTTACAAATTACGAAATCTATTCTCCTTTCTAAGTTTTCTTATAGTTCGCTCTAATTCAGAATTCTAAGGTATTAATCCTTCAGTTCCTGAACTTCGCATAAAAATATGAGAAAGATATTTAATTTAATTAAATATATATTTTTCTTTGTTTATATATATATATATACATATATATATATATATATATATATATATATATATATATATATATATATATATATATATATATATATATATATATATATATATATATATACTCCGATTTTTAGGAGAATTCTTGAGGCGATTTTCAAATCCTCTCGGGCTTTGAAAATCTTTCTGTTGTTCTTTCTTGTTTTTGCTTGATTTACTTATTGTTTTGAAGACTTTGCTTGTGGTTTTCTTCTTCCGGGCATTTGTTATTCAAATCCTGGATTTGATTTTCGATTTACATTCAATCTTTTCTTTGTGTTCGTTGAGTTCTTGATTCCTGGTTTTCTGGTTTTCTGTCTTTGTTCTTGGTGGGTTTCCTGATTTCCTGATGGCTGATTTGATTAATGGAAAGGCTTCTTTTCTTGAAATTGCCGGTAAAGGAATTTCGCACGCAAGATAAACTTACTTTTCCTCGATGTTACCATGACACGTGCTGCAGGGAAAGGTGATTGTCAATTCATCAAACAAGTGGTTAAAAAGGGAGGGAAACCAGCCCTTATTTTCTCTGATTCTGAATTGACATCTCTGGTGGATGTCCATAAATTCACACTAATTGGTAAGTTTCAATATGGCCATCCAAAAATGGATAATATTAGAAGGATCTTTGATGGGCTGAAATTGATAGGGGCTTGGAAAGTTAGTTTATTTGATGGTAGGCATATTATGATTCACCTTTCTAAAGAAGAAGATTATGCTAATCTTTTCTCAGAAAATTTATCATGATGGAAGGTAGATATATGAAAATCTTGAAATGGTCCCCTAACTTTGATCCAAATCAAGAAGCCCCTATTATACCTATTTGGTATAGGCTTCCCAATTTAAAACTTCACTTTTTCAATCATCAAGTGATTTATGCTATTGGGACTGCTATAGGGAGACCATTAAAATTGGATATGTCTACATTTAATCTTTCTAGGCCTTCCTTAGCCAGAATTCTTGTTGAAAGAGACATTACTCTACCTGATATTGATGAAATTTGGCTTGGCTCTCCTCATAATGGGTATTGGCAACCTATAGTTGTGGAACAAAAACCTACATATTGCTATCATTGTAGAATGTTTGGTCATTCTAAAGAAGGTCGTTTTAGATTGAAACCGAACTTAAACTCGTTAATAATAAAAATGTTAATTCTTCTTCTTTGGTTAAGGTTGGATCTTTGCCTGAAGGACCTTTAACAGCTGGAAAACAGATTCCAAAATCTACTGGTAATATAAGTTCTGAGATTATTGATACTGTTAATGCTACTGTTTCTGGTTATCAAACTTCAATACCTGTTATGGAAACTGCTATTGGTTCTCAAGATCCTTTTCATATTCAGAATTCTGAGTCTACCATATTGATAGACAGTTCTATTTTGAATTCCAATATTTGTGAGAATCCATCAGATTTACATTCTTTGTTCAATCCGAGTTACTAACTCTGTTTTCACTTCCAATAAGTCTGACATATTGATTGAAAATTCTATTATTAATTCTAATATAAGTTCTGCTGGGACTTCTTCATCTATTTTGCTACTTGCTGCTATTTCTTCTGATTTACCTGTTGATTTGACAATGGCTTCTGGTAGAGATGTTAATTCTGATATTGGTTTAGTAAATAAGGGTTCTACTTCTCTTTCTGATAATAATTTGATTACTGATGCTCAGGGTTTGGAATCAAATTTAGGCAATGAAATTTATGTTGATGATGATAGAAATAGTTACTTATCTAAAGAAGTGATACCTCCGAGCAATGCTTTATCCGAGTTTTAATATTAAACCAAAAGAGATTCCTGATATTCCTGCTAATATGGCTATTGTCAATAATGAACTAAATGAGGATTGGGTAGTGAAAAGAAGCAAGAAGAAAAAATCTGTTGATCATATTTCTGCTGAGAATATTATTCCTTCCAGTCCTACTGCATCTTCCTTCTCTAGATTGACTAGGGGAGGTAGATCTACCAATCATGCTTAATTTTCTCTGTTTGGAATATTAGGGGAGTGGCAAACCACGGCTCCCTTAATAGATTGTTAAGAATAAACGGGGTTAATAAGTGTTGGATGGTGGTTCTTCTTGAGCCAATGGTTAAGTCTAATTATGACGATTTACTAAAAGGTTCCCTGGATACAACTTTGTTTACAATTCTTCCAATAAAATTTGGATTTTTTATAGGAAAGAATTAAAAATTGATATTCTGGTAGATCATTCTCAGTTTTTGCATGTTCATTTTGAGATTGATTCTTTTAAAGGTTATGCTTCTTTTGTCTATGCTGCCTCAACTAAAGTGGATAGAGAAGATCTCTGGTTCCATTTGCATATGATTGGTCAAACTATCAATGAGGGCTGGATGGTTGGAGGTGATTTCAACTGTATTGCTCATCCCGAGTGAGAAGAAGGGAGGCGAAATCCTAATCGAATGACTTGCTTTATTTTTTCGACTCTATTAAAAATGCTGGGCTGTTTGACATTGGTTTTGAAGGTTCTTCTTTTACTTGGAGGAGGGGTAATATTTATGAAAGATTGGATAGAGTTCTTGCTAATAAGCCATGGTTTGATTTATTTCCTATCTCTAAAGTTCGGCACCTTGTTAGGCGGGTTCGATCATTCTCCTCTCCTTATTAAGCTTGCTGTCTGCAAATATTGTTCATAAAACCTGCTTCGAGATATTTGAATGTATGGTCTTCTCATCCTAATTGCGAGTGATTATTGAATCTAACTGGAATATTCCTATGGGTTTCTTAAATGCTAATCCTCTCATTCGGCTTTGGCGAGACTCGGAAAAAGCTTTCTAAGGCTTTAACTAACTGGAATTGGAGTGATTTTGGCAATATTAATTCCAATATAAAGGCTGCTTGAAGAATTAGTTTCCAAAAGCCGAACAAGTCGTTGAAAATGGCTTTTGTCCCGATCATGACTTATTCATTGCCAATGGAAAATTAAAGACTGCCATTCTTCGGGAGGAACTCGTTTCTCCAACAAAAGCTTCGACCAATCACTTTCTTCATGGAGATAGAAACTCTAGATTTTTTCATGTCTGTTATTAAATATAGAAGATCTATTAATTCTATTTTAAAGATTAATTCTTCTACTAAAGGATGGATTTATGATTCACAAGTCATTGCTTGAAGATCTTGTTCTCTATTTCCGAACACTGTTTTACTGCTCACCCGAGTTACATCTTCATCTATTTACGTTCGGTTATTGCAATGTAACATGTTTAAAGGAGATGCTTGCTCAATTAACAAATCCTCCTACAGAAAATGAAGTTTTATCTGTTATTAATTCTCTGGATAGCAACAAAACTGCAGGGCCTGATGGATATTCTTCTGATTTCTATAAAAAGTTTTGGAGTATTATTAAGCATATGGTGATGGCTGCTATCATTGCTTTCTTCCAGGGGTTACGATTTGCCTAAATATTTTGCTTCCTCTACTATCATCCTTATCCCTAAAGATAAATTGAAAAATAGCTGGAAGGACTTTAGGCCCATATGTATTACTTCCACCTTTTCTAAGATTATTAGTAAGGTTCTAGTGGACAGGCTGCAACCTTATCTATTGGATTTAATCTCGAAAACCAATCTGCCTTCATTAAAGGGAGATGTATTAGTGACAATATTCTTCTTGCTCGGGAGATGCTTGTCGATATTGATAAGCCATGTAGGGGTTCCAATATTATTCTTAAGCTAGACCTCTCCAAGGCTTTTGATTCAATCAATTGGTCTTTTATCAACTGATGTACTAGCTTGCTAGAGGTTTTAACTCCGATTTTTGCTCTTTAATCTCTAGATGGCTGGAGAACAACTATTATAGTGTTACGATCAATGGATGTACTCATGGTTTCTTTCAAGTCTGGCGGGGAATTAAACAAGGAGATCCATTATCTCCTTATATTTTCATCTTGGCTTTTGACTACCTCTCTAAATTATTAAATCGGGTTCATATGGCTAATCCTTATGTTCAATATCAGCATAGATCTAACATTTTGGTTAGTCACCCAGCTTATGCGAGATGATGTAATTGTCTTTTGCAATGGGAGTAAACAATCTATTAAATGCATTATGAGAACTCTTTCCAGTTTTGAATCTGTTTCTAGAATGGAATTTAATAAAGCCAAATGTTCTTTTCTAGCTAGTTCTTTGATGAAGACACATATAAAAAATTGGATAATGGATTATCTTGGTTATAAAGAAGCTGTTTATCCTCTTGTTTATTTAGGATTTCCTTTGTCCAAAGGAAGAAGAAGATTATCTCATTTTGATGATGTGATTACCAAAATTTGTTCTAAAATTCAATGCTTGGTCAAATTCTTTTCTTTCTAATGGTGGAAGAATTACTCTTCTGAAGAGTATATTAACTTCTTTCCCCTTGTATATTCTCCAAATGGTTAATATGAAAAGAAGCTCTCAAAAACTACTATCAGTTATTTTCAACAAATTCTTATGGGAAGGCCAGCATAAACAAATGCATTGGACAAACTGGGATAAACTATGTAAACCATTTGCCTGTGGTGGTCTTGGATTTAAAAGCTTTAAACATCTTAGTTTCTCATTCTTTTGTAAACAATGGATTCACTTCGGATCAAAGTCTTCACTCGGTCTCTATTTCTTCATGGGAAATATTGCGGAACATCCCATCCCTCTCGGGTTCAAGCTAAGTTGGGAGATTCCAAAAGCTGGAAAAGACTTTTAAAAGTTAGAGAATTTGCTTGAACGACTCTTTATTTGGGATATTGGTGATGGTCGAGTGGACTTTTGGCTTGATAATTGGTTATTTAATGACCACTTGAATAAGCAAGGAGTTACTTCTTCTAATCGGAAAGTTTCGATTTCTGGTCTAATTCCAATTGGGATGAAGCTAAACCGAATGCTTGTTGTTAATAGTGATTTGGTGAATAAAATTAAGTCTATACCTTTACAACCTAATGTTAAGGACGGACCGATTACTAAGAATCCACCTACTCGAAGTCTCTCCAAGTTCATTTATCTTACTAGTAATAATTGGACTTCTAATGATTAGGGCAAGAAAATATGGAATAAATACATAACTCCTTCTATGTCATTTTTTCGTTGGAAGCTTTTCGAGGAATTTTTTGCCAATCGATGATATTTTGAAGTTAAAGGGTATTCGGGGGCCTTCTATGTGTCCTTTTTGTCTCTCTAGTGAAGAATCCATTTCTCATTTATTTATCGAGTTGCAATGCTATACAGGAGGTATGGAAGACTGTTCTTAATCTAAGGGGATTGTCTCATAGATATTGTTGTTGGACCAACCTTGTTAATTCGTGGCAAGATTGGAAGATGACAGTTGAATTCTATATCCCCCTAATTATATTTTGGTTCACTTGGATGATTAGAAATGAGATTATGCATAATAATATGGTTTTTTCAGCCAAAGTTATCATAAAAAACTGCTTGAATTTTCTTCTTAAGATGACGGATTCTTTGAATTTAATGAATAAGCCTTCGGTAATCAAATTCCAATTGATCTTTTGGAGAACTCCTAAATACCCTTGGGTTAAAATCAATACTTGATGGAAGTTATATACACTCCACAGTTGTTAATAGTTCCAATGCTTGGAATTGGGGCCTTATGCGAAACTACAAGGGGTCTTGCTTATGGTTTATCTCTGCTCAATTTCTGCCATTAATGCATTAGAATGCGAAGCTATAATGTTTTTCGGAGTCTAAAGATAGCTATTCCGAATCATAAAGGCCCAATTCATGTGGAGATGGATTCTTTAGTTTTACTTGAATATTCTTACGCATAAATCAGCTTCTCCTTGGTATCTTCAAATTTGGATCAATAAAATTTCTTTATTGGTATCTAATTTATCTATTGTTTGGAGTCACATTCATAGAGAGGGAAATCGGCCGACTAATTGGCTTGCTACTAGAGGCGGTTCTTCTAAGGACATTTTATGCTTTTCTTCTTTGGATCTTAAATCTTCTATTTTTAGGGAGTTTAGAATTCTATTACATGGGGATCTGCTTTCCTTTCCTCATATCGAGTGTACTAGATTTTCTTGATTAATATATTTTTTCTTTTTCAAAAAAAAAATATATATATATATATATAAAATTTAATAATTTGCTTCTTTTTAATTAGTTGTAATCCCCGGCAACAGCGTAAAAAACTTGACCCAGCTACAATTACGTAAGTAAAATAACTTATAAAATTAAGGCCACACTTGACCCCAAATATGATTAAGCGGCTAATGTACAATAATTAAATATTAAAGTTTTTATAATAAATATAAATCATACACTAGGGGTACTACACAAATATACATATCATTTTCAAGTAATATAGAGTTTTCTTTTTAAACCCCCAGATATCGATCCCACGAGGATTAAAAAATTTAAAAGAAAGAAAACTATTAATCAAAATTTTTTAATTTAAAACTAATTAAAATATGCAAAATACGAAAATTGGCAAGTGATAAAACAATAAACAAAGATTCTTTCCAAATACGAAATATTCCATGATTAATAAACAATTAAAATTAGTTAAGAAATTTAAAAATGTGGTTTTATGACAAATAGGAGCATATATATCCTTTAACTTTTGGTCTAGGTCATAAAGAACATTAGCTAGGTTTTTTAAAGATTGGATTAGGATGTATTATTAGTAGATAGGAACGAATTTCTAGACTCTCACTTCTAGGTTCCCTCCAAATGGTTGCCTATGGTCTGGCCTTCTAGTGACCCATCACCTCTTTTGACCAAATTATTTGAATTTAGCCTGTCACACTAAAAACAAAAATCAGTTTTACGCCCATTAAATATTATCTCCTTATTTATTTACACCTCCCTTTAAGAGAAATTTGATACATACAAATTAAGAATTCTTTACCCACGGTCAGATCTTAAGAATTCTCCACAGTTTTTAACAATACAAGAGGTCAATTTGTAAAGTAAATTAAGATAAGGTACAGTATCATCACAAAATTTTAGAAAAGAATAAATTATGATTTTAAATCTGATAAAAATCTGTTATTAAATCATTTCATATTCGTAGGGAGAAAGAAAAGAAGACTACTCGGAAAGCATAGAAATTATACCATAAATCATAATCATATAACTTAAATCCAAAGCACTAAACTTAAGAAACAAGATATAAATACTTATCTGGAATGTAATCCAAGCAATCCTTTGAAGTTTCTCTGACTCCACAGACTCTATCAGGACTTTGACTCTTGAATTCACACTAAACTCTCACGAAAATAAAGAAGAAGAAAATAAGATGACACTTTTCTTAACAACTCTTAATTAATTATTTGTTAGTTAATTCTCCTCTCCTCTTTTTGATGTAGAAATGGTCCTCTATTTATAGATCTTTAGAAATGACCAAGAGTTGCTTAAGATACCTCTTCAAAATTCGTCCACATTCAATGAATGTTCTAGAAAATAAATTTGGTGCCTAGGCGCCAGGATCTCTGCGCGAATGGACGCATCCCTTCATGTTTAGGTCACACCTCTTCGTTTAATAACTACTCTCCCGTGTCGTTATAACATGAGGTAATTTGTCGAGAGGCTTCCAGATTGGTTTGGATGCATCAATAACCATCCAATAACTGTCAAGAAATCTCTAGAATCAATCGGTTGTGTCTGGCGCCTTGGCGCCAAAATCAGCCTCCTTGTATTTTTACTCTTTTTGGCTCATTTTTGCTGCTTTTTAACTCTTTTTCTTCGTAAACTGATTTTGTTGTTCCTGCAAACAAAATAAAAGAAATACCTTTCATTAAAGCGTAATATCCTTAAAATATTAATAAAAATTGGTTATAAAATTCTAAGTAACTTTAAGGCCATTCACCTGTGTCTTAAAGACCTCTAATCCTTTTTGGTTCTTTATTTTTCTTTGTCTTTCCTTTTTTAGAAGATTTTGTAATTTGAAAGTCCGAAGGGATCTCCTAGGAAGATTTACTTTGAAAAATGTTGCTTTTGTCTTTATTGTTAGAATTGGTGATAAGTTTATCAACCAAAATCATATGACTGAACCTTTTTTAGGTTTTTTCAAATATTCTTTCGAGATTACAATATTCTGATATTTAAAGTTACGCTCTAACCAGTCTTTAAAGACAAAACATTCTCAAAGTTTTGTGACCGAGCATCATGTGATAAGGATAATAATTGGGATTACCTTTCATATCAACTTATCCCAGCCTTTTAGCCTTAGGCAGCTTGAATTCTTGCTTTTTTAGAAGACTACAGAATATTTTACTGACGGTTTCCATTTTGATTAAATATTCCTTATTCAATCGTTCAATCATTATCCTTTTGTCTGTCGGTACTGGAACTTGTAGTTAGAATTGTAATTGAGAAGATGCCTGATGTGGCGATTGATTTATATTCTATCATTGTATCTTTTATTCGGGATGGACTTGAATCACTTGTTTGCTCTTTTCTACAACATTTCTTGGTGTTTTCTCGAATTTTTTGACATACTTTGTCTTTTCTGTTTTGACCATTACACTGATCTGCTTGGCTTCTTCATGAAGGTTGGCAACTTTACTGAGTAGTTTTTCAAATATCTTTATCGTAAGTCCTTTTAACATTAAGGCTATAGGACCATGGATATTTTTAAGCATGATTTCAACAGTATGTTGCTCCTTGAGTTGTGATTCACATTTCATGCTAAGATCTCTCCAACGCAAAATATAGTCCACCAAACTCTCTCTTGGTTTTTGCTTTTCGACTACCAGGTCACCAACTGTAGTATGGTGTTGTGCTCCAGCGAAATGTTGAATGAAGAGGCTCTCAAGCTCTACAAAAGTTTTAATAAACCCGTTAGGAAGCTTGGAAAACCAGTCAAAGGCAACTCATGTGAGACTATTAACAAATTGACAGAATAATAGAGCATCACTTCCTCCTGCATTACAGTAAATCAGTTTGAAGTGTGCAAGATGCTGACGAGGAATACCTATCCCGTCAAACATTTTTAAGAGAGGAGGAACAAACCCTTTAGGATATTGGATAAAATAAAATTCTGTTGGATAAGTTCTACACTTTAGAATTAATGATATAGCCTTTACATGAGCCATTGTTTCTTTTATATTTTGTTCTACCAATTGTGTTATTTCTTTTCCGGAATTCCATTTTAGGGTGAATCCTTTTTCTTTTCTGTACTTTCTTCAATTTCTATATGGTCTCTTTTTTCCTCCACAATGTGTATTGCTTTTGGCCTAATGATTTCAATGGCAGACAATGGATTTGTTGGTGGATTTTGTAGAGCTATCATCAAATCTTCCATTTTTTGTTCAAGATGCTTGATTTGTTCATCCCATTGACGAATAACCGCTTGTAACACTTTTGTCGTATATTTTTCGCTTAATTCTCGTTTTAAGGAGGTAGATCATGTTTCCACCATGTTTATCTTGGCGACCTCCTCATTTAAAATATTTGAAGAACTATCCTTCCTTCATATTGAAAATTGTTTGATGTCATTTTTAGCATCTTCAATTTTTCCTTGAATGATTTTATAGGATGTTTTCACAAGTTTTCTCCTGAGAACTGTCTGTAGGGGTACTCATGGTATCCAAGATTCCTTTTGTTGATTCTCATCTTCATACATTATTTTTGAGTATATGACGAGATATCATGGGAAGTGTATCACCGTTTTGTGAGTAAGAAAGGTCTCCACATTGTAACATTTAAACCAAAGTAGCCATTTTAGTAGATGTGTCTTCTGTTTCTGATAATAATTTATTATGCTTGGTTCTATTTCATGTGACAATCACATCTTTTAATCTTGGCCCAAGACAAAATTTCACTAGTACCAGAGTACATTGACTATCTAATGGTAATTGCTGATCCTTTTTTAAGTATGTATGATATGCAATAATCCTTCTTTTCATTATCATAGAGACTGCATATCCCATTTTATCTAACAATTAGGTAATTGAACACCTGTATTTCTATGCTAATCTTTTAAAAACAGAGTTTACGACATGAATTAACGGAGAATTTATATGTTGGAAAGTATTTTCCTCATATTCAATAGGTATTGGAATATATCAATTTTCTTTTAAGAAGGAAGGGTTTCCAAAAACACTTTATTCAAATCTAGTTATCTCAAAATTTTCATCTTCATTCCATTTTTTCATTCTTTTAAGAGAAGGAGGTTTATTTCTTTGTTGAGTTTTTGAACCATTCTTGGAACAAGATCCAACTTCATATATGGAATGTTATTTTCTTGTTCAACACAAATTTTCCTTCCTTTTTTGTCAACTTGTTCTTCCATTTCCTCAAAGTTATGTTTTTCTACGGGAATGTATTGAGGTAAATCTTCTGTAAAGTTTTGAAATTCTTCATAGGGTTCCAGATTGAATTCCTCGAAGGATTGTATATTAGTTTGATATGGATTTTCTAATGCAAATTCAATTTTATCAAATAATCCAAAATCATTCTAATAAAGGTAAACATCTTCATCGATCGGTGTATTACGACTTTGATAATAAGAAATGACTAAATTCGGGGATTCCATTGCAAATATATGAAAATTCAAAAAGAATAAAATGTCATGGACTTATTTATAAACAAGGAATTTATTTTTTTCTTATTTTATTTTTATGGAATGCCAAAAATAACACTTCAAAGCGTTAGATTTTAGAAGATGTGATATTATTTATCAAAGAATGAATCATCTTTAAAAACAAGTGATTTAACAAAAGATGAGAAGAAAGATGATCTCCATCGGAGTCGCCAAATAAAATCTCTTGTCGGCATTCAGAGCCGTGTCAGAGATATTCTCAGTGTCAATGTCATTGTTTTAGATTCAACAATCTATTTATCTATCATATTGCCATAATCTTCAAGAAATCTTATTACTTCAGATCATGTAAAAGATCCTCGGATAATAAGAAACTTGAAGAAAATAAGGGCTGATAAAATAGAAAATAATAAAATGTCGATGATAATCCTTATAAAGGGAGATTCTAGAATACCTTTTTCTAGAATTTTTATATAATTAAAATCTCATATGAAATTTTGATAACTAGAAATTTATAGGTGTGATACCTATCATGAGTTCTTAAATCTCCTACAGGGGTAAGATCTTATAGCTAATTACTTCTTAGACAATTTAATATTATCTAAGAAAACTTCTAATTAATGTTAACCACTTGTTTTCTAAGAAGATTTAAGAACAATGAAAGAAGCGTCAACATTCAATCCTACGAGTAATATGTCATACTACCTTTAAAAGTTTGATTTATGTTATTTTTTTTGTCGATTTTATTTTTTTAAATCATTTTGATGTTGTATTGTTTTGTAGTTTATTATTTGTTGGGTGACTATCCTAGAAGTTTACATTTTATTTTATTCAGTTTTGTCATTTTAATGTCATGTCTTTTTTCATATTTTTTTTGTTTTGTTTTGTTAATGTTGTTGTTTTAACGTCATTTTAATATTGTTTTATTATCATTTATCCTGTCTTCAGAATGTCGTCCTGTAAAACATAGTTAGCACATCCTATAACATGCAAAAGAAAATGTAAAACAAAAATAATGTCATCGTTTCGTCTTTATTGTCCAGTAAAATAGAGTTAGCACACCCAATAAAATACAAATAAAATCTAAAACGAAACTAATGTAATCATTTCGTCTTAATCTTCCTATAAAACAGAGTTAGTACACCCTATAACATGCAAACAAAACTCTTGTTTACCCTATAAGGAAAACAATGTCAGATTTGAAAGAAATAATGTCAATTTTATTTCTTAAATATTTTTTTTAATTGATTAAATTTTAGATAACCCGGTCAAGATGTCACTGGCTTCGTCGTCCCCGGGGTTATCAGTGGCCTTAATTTACTTGCTTTGTAAGTTGTTTAAACCAGGACCAGAAGACTCCTTTCAACAACCAGGATTGCATCGTCCAAAAAATCTTTCTAGATCAAGAATACTAGAGCTCAAGTTACATTTAATGATCTTTGTTCATTAAGTTTTCGTTCAAGTCTTAATGTCTTTAGGGATTTTAAGTTGGAAAATTTTAAGTTATTTACGATTTATTAACCAATTTAAAATTTTCGAGATGTTATTTTGATTGATATTCATATATCGGTTTTGATTTTTTTATTGTAATTTAAACATAAGGAAAGGGGTTAAGTTTATTTAGATCTAATGTCTGTAAGATCTAATTCAATGTTATAATTATTTAGATTCAATGTCATTTTGAATCTATAAATTGTAAAAAAATAAAATCTAACATAAATTAGACTGCAGATTCAATTTCATTTGAAAGATACTGTTTAGACTTAAATTGAATGAAATCTAACATAAGTTAGACTTTAGATTTGATATCATTTGAATATAAAAAAAGGTGTTACGTATAATGTATATTAGGCTTGAATTAAGTAAAATCTAACATGAGTTAGACTTTAAAATTTTAGTTTGGATGACATTCGAATCTAAAAGTTGTTAAGTCTAATGTATATTAGATATAAATTATGTAAAATCTAACATGAGTTAGACTTTAAAATTTTAGATTTGATTTCATTTGAATCTAAAATGTATTTAGTCTAATGTAAATTAAACTTTGATAATTAGATTCCATGTAGATTGAATCTAATACTTTGATTTATTCATTTAAGTTCAATGTGGTTTGAACTTAACATTAGTTGAATTGGGTTTAATTTAGGTTGAACTTAAGTTAATTTTTGGTTGAGTTAGGTTGAATATGGGTTGAATTTAAGTTTGGGTTTGACTTAAGTTCAAGTTAGGTTGAGCCTATGGTTTAGGCTTGACATAAGTTTAATATGGCTTGAATTTAAGTTTGAGTTAACATGAGTTCGATTTAAGTTGAACCTAAGTTAGTTTTTTGTTAAGTTCAATATGAGATGAACCTAAAGTTTGGATTAACTTGGGTTCAAGTTAGGTTGAACTCAAGTTAGGTTTTGGTTTAGTTAGATTCAACATGGATTGAACCTAATGCTTAGGTTATCTTGGGTTCAAGTTAGGTTGAATTCAAGTTAGGTTTTGGTTTAGTTAAGTTCAATATGGGTTGAACCTAATGTTTAAGTTAACTTGGGTTCAAGTTAGGTTAAACTCAAGTTAGACTTTAGCTTAGCTAGGTTCAATATGGGTTAAACTTAAGTTTGAGTTAACTTGAGTTCAAGTTAAATTGAGCCTAAGTTAAAAATGTTAACTTAAGTTCAATATGGGTTGAACTTAACTTTAGTTTGATTTAGGTTTGGGTTAGGCGAAACTAATTTGGGCGTAGGTATGATAATGTTAATTAGTTAAGGTTTAATGATTTAATTAGGTCTAATGGATTAGACCTGATTATGGTTTAGGTATGATTATACCTTAGTTAGTTAAGGATTAATAATTTAGTTAGGTCTAATGGTTAGACCTAATTAGGATTTAGGTATGATTAAAAATTAGTTAGTTAAGGTTTAATGATTTAATTAGTATAATGAATTAGACCTAATTAGGGTTTAGATATAATTAAACTTTTTTTAGTTAAGGTTTCATGATTTAAATAGGTCTAACGAGTTAGAACTAATTATGGTTTAGGCATGATTAAACCATAGTTAGTTAAGGCTTAATAATTTAGTTAGGTCTAATAAGTTAGATCTAGTTAGGGTTTATATATGATTAAACCTTAGTTAGTTAAGGTTCAATAATTTAATTAGTTATAATGGGTTAAACCTAATTATAGTTTAAGTATGATTAAACCTTAGTTAGTTAAGGTTTAATTATTTAATTAAGTCTAACGGGTTAGAACTAATTAGAGTTTGATAGTTACTTAATCCTAATGTAAGTAAGGTTTAAGTTGGTTAATTATGTTTAATAAGCGTTAAACCTAATTAGGATTTAATAGTTACTGAAACCTAATGTAAGTAAGGTTTAAGTTGATTAATTAAGTTTAATATGAGTTAAACCTAAATAGGGTTTAATAGTTACTTAAACCTAATGTAAATAAGGTTTATATTGATTAATTAGGTTTAATATGGGTTAAACCTAATTATTGTTTAATAGATTCTTAAACCTAATGTAAGTAAGGTTTAAGTTGATTAATTAGGTTTAATATGGGTTAAACCTTATTCGGATTTAATAGTTACTTAAAACTAGTGTGTGTAAGGTTTAAGTTGATTAATTAGGTTTAATATGAGTTAAACCTAATCAGGATTTAATTGTTACTTAAACCTAATGTTAGTAATGTTTAAGTAAATTAATTAGGTTTAATATTTATTAAATCTAATTAGTGTTTAATAGTTATTTAAACCTAATATAATTATGGTTTAGGTTGGTTAATTAGGTTTAATATGGTTTAAACCTAATTAGGGTTTAATAATTACTTAAACCTAATTTAAGTAAGGTTTAAGTTGATTAATTAGGTTATATATGGGTTAAACCTAATTAGGGTTTAGTAATTACTTAAACCTAATATAGGTAAGGTTTAAGTTGATTAATGAAATTTAATATGGATTAAATCTAATTAAGGTTTAATAATTACGTAAACCTAATATAATTAAGGTTTAAGTTTTTTAATTAGGTTTAATAGGGTCAAACCTAATTAGGATTTAATTTTTATTAAACATAATGTTTTTAAGTTTTAATGATTTAATTAGGCCTAATGGTGTCTTAGACCTAATTTGGGGTTTGTCTTGAGTCTATTTGGAGTTAGACTCAAAATGGGCTAAGTATTAAGAAGAGAAGAATTTTAGGGTTTTAAAATATTAATTTATAAATAACAAAATTTAACCCTAACTTAAAGTGTCATTTTAAAATTGTAAAAGGCTAAGTATTATCATTTTAGGGTTTGTGTCTGTCTCCCTGAGTCACTTGACCAAATTCAATTTTTTATTTCCTTAATTTTTAACTTTATAATTATTATTAGAAATAATTACAAAATCTCATGAAAATGAGGAAATTCTATGTTAAAGAATTTTCCTAGCATTAGAAAATCAGGAGATGTGTCTAACGACATAAAAGTTATTCCTTACAAATTACATATTTTCCTGACTTATAAAATTTTTTTAATAATTAAAATAATTCAAAGCTTAATAAATTAATTAAAAATTAAATATAACTCATAAATTAAAAATTTCAATTCCACATTGTTGTTCTCTCTATCCTGAGTTTAAGGATTTTTTAGTCTTGTTTTTTTTATTTTTCTATGCAAAGAAATGGATTTTTTATTAGTTTAAGAATAATGTGAATTAGTTATATCGTTATCTAAATAAAAATTATAAAATGGCGCTACGTGTCTTAGGATCTGTCAAAAACACGACCGATCCGTTGCGGGACTCCGAACAACGGATCAAGCTGGAATGAATCACAGCCGTCCATTTCCAAAACACGGGAATATATGACATCCACTCAACCTCTTCGTTTCACCCATCCTATGAGCCATCCATTTAAAATTCTTAACATCTCTGCAGATTCTTAATGGATTTTCAAACATTTTTTTCTCTAAAGCTTCAACTAAAAGAGACGAAGTCATCCATGTGGTGACTTATGGGTTGCGAAATGGTTTTTTATAAAGACTCAAGCCCAAGCTCAGGTTGAGTCAAAGATTCATGCCTAGGCCTTGGTGGATGCAAGCTTAAATTGAATGGCTCTGAAGCTTTTTCTCGACCTCAGAAAACTTTCCCCTTAGTCAATTTGAGTTGAAATTGGGTCTGTGTATGACTTTTTTCTCAAGGTATCTTGGATTGAGAGGAGGGTGAATAGTGGGTTAGAACCTATGAGGATAGCCAATTTGATTGTGCTTCTCTTCGTGGAGTCCTAAGAAGCTTCAGGGAAGGTCAATTTGAAGTTTTGGACAGCTTCATTTTAAACCCAAAATCTGTCCTGTCTTGGGGTTTTCGGGTTAGCTTAATTGGGAGAATTGAATGGATTTAAGGGCTAGGATGCAAGGGGAATCAATTTCGCAGACTCTGAGGAAGAACTTTGGTGTTGAAGATCAAGGAATTTGACAATGTTTTAGTGTCTATTATTTTGGTCTCCCATTCTTGGTGCTCTCGGGTTTGGCCTATTTATAGCCATGGATGCTCATGGCTGAGCTTGGGCTTGGCTAGGGGAGGTGATAACTGTATCATGATGGCTTGGGAATAAGTTTTCAGCTAGGTGGCAGCCATGGTTAAGCATTCCAAGGTTTGTCCATGGTAAATTCAATTACGGTGAGAGTTTGGGCCCAAGTCTTGGCTTGCTTCTATTGGTTCCCCTATGAGGTGGATATGGTTGGTTATAATCTGTTAGATTAACTTCCCTCGTGTGATTCATAAATTCATTCAATGAATTAAGGGAGGGGAGGACACATATCCTTCCTCTTCCTCAATTTCCATGTAATGTCATTATGAGTTTAACCATAGTGTAAAGGGTGGTTTAGCAAAGCTTTCTCTTCAATTGGATGAAAGGAGAGGTGTATGGTGACTCAACCATCTCCTCGTTTAAGTATATGGGGAAAATATGACACTTAAGCTTGCCTTCTCATCATGGTTATGATGGTTTGTAACCATGGTGAAGGAGAGGTTTAAAAGGTGTTTATTCATCATTGGTCGACTTAAGAAGTGATCAAAATCCTCTTTGTAAGGGTTGGCCAACTCATTTCATGCAAGTGAATGAGTCATGGCTTGTGTTTGGGTGGGGATGACACCTCTTTCTTTCCTTTATGATAATATCATAATTAGTGTTACCCATGGTTAGCCATGAAGGCTAATGGGTTTGTCATGTGTTGATTTATGTCATGATGGGTTTAATGAGTCATGGGTGACTCATTGATGACCCCCCTTAATTTAATTTTGATTTCAAAAATAAATCATGGAATTTTTATGTTACATGTGATGTCATAGAAATAAATCCATTTCTTGGTTATTTATCATAATTCCAATTTTTAATTAATTATTTAATTAATCAAAAGTATTGGAAATTATATTTTTAGCCAGTAAATTAATCAAAATAATTTTTGAAATTAATTATTTGATTATATTTATCAAATTTGGTTCAAAAATGGGCACTTTGACTAAATTTAATTAATATTAACTAGGATTGACCAATACTGACCAAGGTTGACCAATTCCAGTCCAATGATGACCAATGTTAACCTTGTCATGGTTTGGTTTAATCATAAGTTCCAATGGTTTTGAATTTTTTGGTTAGTTTGGTCATAATGACCTTTTTTAGGGTTTAGATTGACCAAATGGTCAACATTGTGACTTTTGGGCTTTACATTGGTCACCTTAACCATTTTTGTCTTGATTATGTCAATGTGTAACCATAAGTCCAGCATGATGAGCATGGGGTCATAGGTTGACTTTTTTTGACCAAATATGATTTATTTAGGTCAAGGGTTGACTGATGAGGTCAATGTGATGGTCAAGGGGTCATGAATTGATGATTTTGACCAATTTTGACTTTTTGGGTCAAAAGTTGACCAGTTGGGTTAATAGAGTGGTTATTGAGTCAAGAATTGACCAGTTTGATCAAAGTTGACTTTTTGGGTCAAAGATTGACCTATTGGGTCAATGTGGTCGTCATTGGGTCATGAATTGACCAGTTTGACCAAAGTTAACGTTTTGGGTCAAAGGTTGACCTGTTGAGTCAATGTGGTGGTTATTGGCTCAAGAATTGACCACTTTGACCAAAGTTGACTTCTTGGGTCAAAGGTTGACTAAATCAGAATGTTTCATTACTGATTTGATCTTTTTGGGATGTCATTGAGGTTTGGGTTAAAAAGTATTTATACGGTCTTACCTTAGGCATTAGGGTTTAGTGTTCATGAGTTAATATTTAAATATTTTTTGTCTCAAGCTGATTTTAAAATAATCCTCACAAAATTGAGGTCAACAGCTAATCCTATGTTTAGTCCCTAAATTCATGGTTAAGTTGAGAGGATACTGGCTCCCACTCCAGAGCTCCCACTTCCCCCTCGCTTGAGGGCTAACTCTTGCTTTAGTTTCCAAACACTAGGACCGAGTTGGAGATTTTAGTTTGTCACCCTTAAAATCTCCAATTCTACACCTAACAAAGTATATTTCCCTATTTATTTTCACTCAATCTTATGGACTAAATTCTGATTCATAGAAATGATTGTGATTCCCATTTTTTTATAGAACTCATAGCCCTTTCGGATTTCATGTTTCTCAACAAGTTTTAACATTTTAATTTACCAGATTGAAGTTTTAATGAAGAATGAAGTGTAAAACAGTCACAGGTACTTAACATTTAAATAGAATATCCAATCTATCTTTTAATTTCACCATATCTTAATGCAAGGAGAAAAATAAAGAAATCTACTCAAAATTTAAGAGGAAGATATGAGAAAACATGGAATTTTATATATAAAAGAAACTTCATACAACCACAACTTATATGTAACTCTTTCCCAAAGAAAATCCCTAGAAGTTCATTAGATTCTCGTTCTCTTCTTATAATAACACTCAAAACACACACCGAACAAGTCTCAATAGACTTATTTACTTTTATTCTTATAGCAACCTTACACTAAAACTTTAAAATGCCACTTAACTTGCCTCACACACACACACCTAACACACATTTTCTATCTTTTAAAGCTCTTTAATATAGTGTAGGGATGAATTATCGAAGAGATGCATCAAGCAACCCTACAAAACTCATCCAAATACGTTGAATCTATGAATAATTCACTCGAAACCGACCTTGGCGTCGTCGGCGCTAGACTTAGGTACCGTCGGCGCCCTGAATATATCAAATGGGGCCGTCGGCACCCATCCTGGCACCGGGCCTACTTTTATGTACCTCTGATCTCTATACGAGGGTGCTGTCGGCGCCCAGTGCCAATTTTTCAAAAATCGCCTCATTTGACTCCAAATGCCAAAAATCAACATACCTGCAACAAGACATGTAAAAGACTTTCTTTTAAACTGCAATATCACAAAAAATTAGGATAAAATATAGGTGAAAAATCCAACATTTTTGTGCTGCATCAGAGGATTTTGTCTTAACTGAAGCTCCTTCCATCCCTATAGGCATATGGGTTTATCAGAGAGATTGGATCAGGAAAAATCATATGTAAAGAACATCTCCCATGTTCCTTTAAATATTCTTTTGGTATGGTTATATTTACCTTATTATAGTTTCTCTCGAGCCAATCCTTGAATCTGACGCAATTCTCTATGGTATGTCAAAGTAGCCCCTAGTAGGGGCAATGGTTGGGTTGATCTTTCTTGTCAAACTCCTCTGGCTTCTTTAGCTCAGGTAGTTTGAACTCTTTCTTTTTGCCTAGATTCTTCAAAATCTTTTCCACTGCATCGTCTTCGATGGAGTAGATCCCCTTTAATTTGTTTGTAATTGACGGATCCTGCCTTCCATCTTTTTTGTAAGGCTTCTACTGGAATGACTACTAATCAGGCTGACTGTACTGCTGAATGTACTACTGGGTCTGTTAAACATACTGCAGACTATACTACTGTCAACTGGGTTGACATTCTAATAAGGAGGCTAGTTGTACTGTGGTGGAGGTTGCTCAGTCATAATCTTAATCAGCTACTTGCATTTATCGATCGCTGCCACTACACCAGACCTTTTCTCAAATGTCTTAGCTGGCCTGGACTTCTTGGTCTTCTATGGAGGTTCCATATGCTTGATCTATTCCTACAGACTTCTGGTTCTGTTGAGTAACATTTTAAATGACTTGATGGTAAGTCCTTTAAGCATGGAATCTATTGTCCCATTGACGCTCTTGAGTAAGGCCTTGATCAAATGTTGCACCTGAAACTAGGGCTAACACTTCATGCTTAAATTTCTCCAACGTAGAATGTACTCTACTAAAGTCACATTGGGATTCTGTCACTTAAGATCTCCAATGGCAATGTGGTAAAGCACCCCTGCAAACCTTTTCACAAATAAAATTTCCAATTTCGTTAACGTCTAGATCGATCTGTTAGGCAGATCTGCATACTAATCAAATGTGACCCCTAAAAGACTGCTCACAAACTGTCAGAAGAGGAATGCCTTGCTTCCCCCTGCATTGTAGCAACTTGCTCAGAAGTGTGAAAAATATTGTCGGGGGTTACCAATTCAATTGATAATTTTAAATGTTGGTGGTAAAAAACTTTTAGCATATGTGATGGCATTGAACTCTTTTGGGTAGGGTTTACCCCTTGAAATCGAAGCGCCCCCTTTCAATTGGGCTAAGGCTTCCTTTACTTGCTGCTCGACTATCTGCTTGATATCCTTTTCTGGCACCAAATTCTAAACTGTGTCTTTCTTTGGCAAATTTTCTTCTTTAGCAGAAGAGACCTCTCTTCTTTCTTCTGTAATCTGAATGATCTTAGGCTGATTCACCTTCAGAGATAATGTTAGTCGTGACTATGACTGTCCGTGCATTGTGACCATGGAGGTCATGGTGGCAGCCATCTCCTCCATTCAACTTATTTGTTCATCCCTTTGTAGTATGGCTCTTTAAAGCTCATTTGTTGTGTTCTCTTCAATAGAGTTTGGAGCATCACGCGCAGATAACATGGAAATGACATTGATTTCCATGAATTTATCATCCATGTAATCTGATAAGTATTAGTCCCCATCATCGACGTATAATTCTTGTTCTTTCACTAATTCTGAAATCTCAGGTCGGTGCTTTCGAACTTTATCATCGATTGCTTTCTCTTTGATCTGCTTGAGACTGGTGGGCTTTTCCAAAACATCCTTCCATTCCGCAATGGTTTCAGAACCGATGGAGGTAGTGGCAATGGGAACATCATATTCATGATTCATCTTTCAACATATTCTACAGGAAGTTTGGAGCGCACTAGTGTAGCAACCTTCGGTATCCACACCTTCCTCTTTAAATTCCATGCCTTGAGACAGAGTGTCTCGATGGGGATATCAGTGTGGTGAGGAAAAGTGTGCACCCTAGGATGTAGACTAGGTATATAGGTAAATAATTCTCTATAAATATCTTTCTTCAGGAATTCATCAAATGCAGCAGTAGATGATGCTCTCAGACCCAGCCGGGACTTGGTCGATCTGCACTTTGTGCTCGTGTGGATGATGGTGGTAGTATTTGTAGTGGTGGTGACAGTATGAATGCATTTACCTAAATGAAGTTTAGCAAAAATACGAGTTGGCAGTGTGTCATGTGACCTCTGTATCTAATGTGCAGGCTTGTCTTTTTTTAAAATCTCGTTCTTCATTCTTGGTGACACTTCACAACCCATCCTTTTCAGTAATCTAGCAATACAACATCCTTCCTTGTCAGATAACATATGAAACATGGTAGGACTCAGGTGATGAGAGTGGGCTTCTCCCTTTTCGTATAACGACCGGGAAGCGGTGGTAAGGCGTTAGCAATCATGTAGAGACTCATTTCTTGTGGTGTCTGAAAATTAATGGACCCTACTCCGTCGAAGGAGAGGAGAGGTATCCAACACACCGAGTTCCTCCAACTGAGGAATCTAAATGACAACAGGTATTCTTGTATCCTAAGCTTTGTTACCTCTCTGAATCTTGCTCCTACGGTTCTTCTTTTAAGATTTATTTAGTGGAGCTACTGAAGAATTGGAACCAATGAAACTGTTGATTTAAGAAAAATTATGAGATTTAGCATGGCCTACACCTTGGAATCATAGTGCAAACACCACGAATAACTGAAGGCTATTCTGTGAACTGGGTACATTTTCTTATTTCATTCTGTTTCATTTTCATGTGCTTATTTTATTTCTATTTAATTTTCATCTTTCTGAATTTTGCAGTGAATTTTTAAATTTGTTGTTTGTCAGTGATTATGACATCGGAGGATTTAATTTTAAATTTGAAAATTAACAGGAACCAAAATATGTAAAGATTTCAGTCCAATTTACAAATTATAAATCTAACCCGAAAGACATGAAGTAAAGGGTAAAGTTCAAGACCCTGTCGAGACCAACTTTACAACGCGTCCCGCTTTGGTGAAACTTGTTCACTAACACAATTATTGACGCCCGACCCCACAAAAAGAAAAACTTTAATGACTCTAGAACCCCTCTTTTAGGGGTATTTAAACAGATAGTCTTGAAACCAGGAGGAGTCAACTATAATTTCCCAAGAAAGAAATGGGTAAAGCGTTTTGATGGAGGAAAGGTAATATGGACCTTGAGGGACATGGACGCATTACCGATGTATGAAGAAGAAAATTTATGATCATAATGGAGAGAGAATTATGTCCCCAATGGAGTTGCGAGAAATTATCAGTCACTTTAAAGTTTTAATTTAATATATATATATATATATATATATATATATATATATATATATATATATATATATATATATATATATATATATCGACAAAAAGAAAATATGATTAAAGCTTCAACAGTTAAGTACATCTGAGAAAGGGGAGGTTTGTAGAGTCCCCCAAAAGTGCAAGCCTTAAAGGCTCAAAAGGTGTAAAAGAGAAAATTACATTACTATTAGCTACAGAAGCTTTGGCCAACCAATTGGCAGGTTGGTTACCTTCTCTGTATATATGACACCATTTGAGTTTTAGATGCAAAGACATATATAAAATATTTCTGCATAAATAAGCTAAGTTCTTGGGAGGAGGAGAGGTGCCCTGCATAATGTTGATAACCTGCTGGGAATTATATTTTATCCAAGCATATTGAATATTACAAGTTCCAGCAGTTATTAATGCCCATTGTACTGCATTTAATTCAAATTCCAGAGCTGAAGAAGAAATATTGGGTACCTGAAAGTACCACAATAGCCGTCGCAAATGATTCCTGCAGGCAGCCCCAATGCCAGTGGAAGAATGAGTAAAACTACCATCAATATTAATTTTAACCAATGGTTGTGTATGTAGCAACCAGTGCAATAATAAAACTTTTCTTTTAGTGGGAGTAAGCAATTCAGAATTTTTGTTAATGTAACTACAATAGTTCACCACCACAGATCTAGGTAGGCACAATTTATTCTCATATTTTGCCTGATTTCTAGCCATCCATAAAAACCAAGAGATTATTAAATGAAGATGAGACCATTTTTGCTCTTTCCAATCATCCCAGCAAGCTTCAAAGGTGAGCCAATTGTGTCTAAGTTGAGATAGTTTCAACTGCTATAGTACTTCAATCCACACTTGTTTAGAAATAGAGCAATGGAGGAAAAGATGGGAGTAAGTTTCCTCACTGGACTGGTAGAGCCAACATCTAGAAGCAGATCTTAACCCTTTTGATTTTAGTATATCATCCAAAGGAAAAAACTTATGAAATAGTCTCCAACTAAAGAAAGATAGAGAGGGAGACAATTTGTTGTTCCAGATATGTTCACCTCACTTAATAGCAGGCCATTGAGTGAAGGAGTTATTTATAAAACTGTTCACAGATTGATTGGAGAGTGCTTTATTAGGACTTTATCAGGTCTGGTAGGCTCAATAGGGATGGATATAATTTGTTGCACAGTAACCTCATCCAGCACAGCTCTAAGAGAATCCACATCCCAATGATTCTGGCTCCAAAAATTCAATACAGTGAGTTAATTGTTGTAATCATGTAAACTAGAAGTGGAGAGGGGACCATCAGTTGGCCATTTATCCCAATAAAAATGAATGTTTCCAGCTCCCACCTCCCAACTGAAAAGTTGATTGGCAGACTCTCTAATTTTAAGCAATTTTTTCCAATGTCTAGAGTCACCCAATTTAGATTGAACTGCATCAGGATGCAATTTTTTGCAATATTTCTCTTTTAAAAACTTAGCCCACATGGTGTCCTGTTGTCTGAATTTAATCCACTGTTTACAATAATAGAGATGACTCATTTGTTGGAAGCTTTTGAATCTTAGACCCCCAGCTACAACAGGTTTACACAATTTTTTCCACACTGTCCAATGGGGTTGTTTGTACTAACCATCCCAAAGGAATTTATTAAATATAGTTTCTAACATTTTTTGAGTGCTCCTTTTCATTCTCACCATTTGAATAGTATATAGAGGGAAAGTGGATAAAATACTTTTCAGCAAATTAAATCTACCACCATGAGATAAGAAACTATTTCTCCAGAAGTTTATGAAGGAGGATATCCTACTTACCATTGCATCATATTGAGTTTATTTTTTTTTCTTCCTTTAATCAACTTCACCCCCAATTACTTTAATGGCATATTAGCTGCAGCAAAACCATTGGTTTCTTTCAGCCAATTATGATGGTTGTAGTGCATCCTAGCCAAGAATTGGCATTTCCTCTTATTAAGTTCAACTCCAGCCACTTTGAGAGATGTTCCAAGATCTGTAAGGTTTTCTTGATATCCTGTTTACTTCCATTAGAAAATAAAATGATATCATCTGCATAAGCCAGATGACTAATGATCTGTGAAGAACTATGCTTATAACAGAGATAAGGAAAGTTATTATGAGCAGCAATAAGTAGTCTGGAAATGTAATCAAATGCCAGGATGAAAATAGTAGGAGACAAAGGGTCTCCTTATTTTATAACCCTTCCAGCAGAGAAGAACCCAGTACTTTCACCATTCACTAAAACTCTATACCAGGCACTGGATAGCCATCTTTGAATTAAATTGCAGAAGGAGGGGTTGAACCCTCTGGCTTTCAGAACCTGCTCAATAAATTGCCAACTGATGGAGTCATAAGCTTTCTTGAGATCCAACTTGAAGATGATGTTCTGTCCCCTACACTTTTTATCCAAATCAAGCAACAATTCATGAGCTAGTAAACAATTACTAGTAATGTTTCTTCCCTGCACAAAAGCAGATTGGTTAGGGCTAATAAGTTTACGTAAATGAGGTTGTCATCTGTCAACCATTATCTTGCTGATTATTTTGGTGAGAGTATTGATTAAACTGATTGGCCTGAAATCAGTCCAGCTGGATTTTTTCTTGTCTTTAGGGATAAGAGCAATACTGGTAGCAACAAAGTACTTGGGAAGATCAGTTCTAGAGAAGAATGATTGAACAGCGTTAATGTGAATAGTACCAACAATGTCCCATGCTTTAATGTAAAAAGTTGAAGTGAAACCATCAGGTCCTGCAGTTTTATTCCCATCAATACACTTCAAAGCTTTTAAAACTTCAATTTCATATGGAAAATTTGTTAAATTGAGCTATTGGACATAATTATATTCTTCTTTAAAAACCTCTGGAAGAAATGAGGCAGGGGAGATGGGGTGAGCTGCTAGTTGTGATTGAAAATGTTTCACTGCACTTTGAGAGATTAAGTGGGGTTCAGAAATCAAACTGCCATCAGGTTCTTTAATTCTGAGAATAACATTAATCTGTCTCTTAGTATTCCTATCACCAAATAGATGTTTATTGACAGAAGCTTTATGTTACAAGAAGAGTTCCTCCCTTTCCAAAGCTTGCAAGAATTGGGTTTGTGCATTAATCAAATCTTGATTGTTAGCCCCTCCGAGGTCCTGAGTAGCTTCCAGAAGTTGAACTTTGTGATCAGCCTCTCTAACTTGCTGAAATACATTACCAAAACTGTATTTGTTCCATTGCCTTAATTGAAAAGCCACAACTTTTTGTAACCTCCACAATTTAACAAGTGGATTCATAGCAGTAATAGTTGAATTAGTCCAAGCATTCTGTACCACTTCCAAAAAGTCAGGATTCTCAGTCCATACATTCAAGAATCTGAAAGAAGAGGAGCCTACACTGGGGAAAAGAGATCTGAATTAAGAAAGGGGAGTGATCAGAATTAGATCTATGTAGATGGTGAATTTGAGTAATTGGAAAAGTATTCAGCCAAGAATCATTAGCTAGAATTCTATCAATTCTTTCCAACAGTTTGCCCCTTTGCCATGTGAAAGGTGAACCAATATAGCCCATATCAAATAAGTTTGCCTTTGTGATATTCTGTGAGAATTGAAGCATAGATTGTAGATCAGGAGTTCTGCCTCCCAATTTCTTATTAGGGTCTCTAATAAAATTGATATGTCTTCCAACTATCCAATTGGTTTGGATATAACGCCGATATTGTGTAGTTCAGCCCATAGAGATGTTTTCTCATAATTAGTACAACCAGCATAGATAAAAGTAGCAAAACCAGTAAATTGCTCAATACAAAAATTGACGTGAAGAAACTGATAATTATCAGTTACAATATTGCAACTTATTTCCTTCCTGCTGAAAACCAAGATCTTGTTGTTGCAGTTAGACTGAAATTAAAACCCAGAGAATTTTTTAGTGATTTTGGAGATATTCTGATACACCACAGGTTCTAGGAAAGAAAACAACCATAATTTATGGGTCCTATTTAAATGTTGGAGTCTGTCAAGGGTGTCAGGACTTGCTACACCCCTAACATTCCAACATAAAAGGTTAATCATGGTGAATAGCCTTACCAGCCCTAGTTAGTCTAGGGGAAAGGCCTGAAGAACTTTCCATACCAATAATCTTAGATTGAGATAAATTTTTCAATTCTAGAGCATCTTTTCTCCTTCTTCTACTTTTTTGTTGAGACCAAACCTCCTCCATTTTATGTGTTAACCCTATCAATACAAGGTGAGCTGAATCTCTGTTAGTAGGATCTTGAGGGGTACTAAATGTGTCACCAGCTTCTGAGCTATAAGGTAAGGCTTCTCCATTTGCTGAGTCACTAACACCCAAATGGGATTGTTGTATCCGTTCTTCCTCCCTATGAGGGTCTCTAATTTTAATTACATGGTCAGCAAAAATCCCAAAACCAGCTTGGAGATTTGTTAAATTTTGACCATTTTCTTTCTGAGTTATCTGAGGTAAGATTAGATCTCCTTGATTTGGTTCAACATGGGAACCTATTTGGTTTGAGACATTGTTTAGATCAACTTGAGCAGGACTTGGAACTGTGGAAGTAATAGGAGAATTTTGTTGAGTTGACTGAGCAGCAGGCTAAGTACTCTTTTTTGTTGTATTATAAGGTCTAAGTTCTGGATGTAAATTGAAAAATTGTTCCATATGACCAAATAAATGTTAATGTTTACAATATAATGGTTTTATTCCATCACAATAGGCTGCTAATACCCACTATTAGCAGTGTCTAACCAAACTCCATCAAGATATGGGAGGTTAATATCCCTCTCCACTAGAAACCTTGCCTTAGAAATTCTGGTGACATTAGCAGATGGCATATCCAGCTTGAGTGGCCTTCCCATTGAATCAACAATATCATAAATGATCTTATGATTTATATATGGAAGTTTAAGGTTAGGTAGGTTGAACCTCACAGGGAAAATAGGTGACTCTTTAGATGGATCAAAGTCCATAGTCCATTTCAGTAACTTCATGGGTTTACCATCAATCATGATAACCTTTTTAGAGAAGATTTGGGCATAATCCTCCTCACTGGATAATTGCAGCATGATGTGCCTACTATCAAAGACACCAATCTTCCAGCTTCCCATTAGTTTGAAGTCATCAACAGCCTTCCTTAAGATATCAAGTTTGGGGTGCCCAAACTGAAATTTCCCCACAAAAGTGAATTTGTATGGCTCAGATAATTTGGCTAACTCATCCTCAGTGAATATCAAAGCTAACTTACCTAACTTCTTAGTACAGCGCTTAATAAATTCACATTCAACTTTACCTTCAATGGCATCATGGAAAAGTACAGGGAATACTAGTTTATCTCCTAAAGTAGTTCCACCCTCTTTTCTAACAGTGACTTCAGCAAATGTGCCTCTCCCCACAAAGTTAGGATGAACTTTAGTAAGGTTAGTAGCAATGTTGCCAATGAAACAGTAACTCACCCCAAAAAATTCAAAAAAGGAAGTGCCCGGGAAGGTCTGAGAACCCTTCCCAAGTCAGAACCAACCACCTTGCTGGAAGAGCCTACTTCCTTCCACCACGCCTGGAGCTTTGCCACCGATAGAACAGTCACCACCTCCATGAAATCCCTAGCAGAGCCCAGTTGCAGCTAGCCGCAAACATTTTTTTTTCATTTATATTATATATATATATATATATATATATATTACACCAATAATAATATTATATTAAAATGAAGAGTTGGTACATCTAACATGAGGAATCTTCATTAATTCCCCATGTACAAGAGAACTAAATAAAGGAAAAAAAGAAATATCAGAACTACAATATAATATATATATATAATATACGTAGGGAGCACTTGTAGTTCCTTTTCTTAAATATATATATATATATATATATATATATATATATATATATATATATATATATTTTCATATATATAAATGGAGAGTCGTTCTCAGTGGTGGTCGGGGCTCTACTAGGGTTTGATGGCTGATCCTGGTGGCGGCTGGTGGGTCTGTGGAGCTGGTAGGTGGTTAGCTGCCCTCTTTCTTCTATTTGGTGGTTACCGGAAAGACTACTTTGGCTGATAATAGTGTTTTCCATCTTCCCGGGCTTTCTTGTTTCAAATTTTGCTCTTTTTCTGAGTACTTGTTGGTGCCATCTTCTCCTTGGTTGGACTGGGGCATACTTACCCTCTCCTGTGGGAGGGTTCATTTGTTGGTTGCCATGGCTGATGGAAGTTATGACAGACTCAGCAGTGGTGCCTCTTCCACTTATGCTTCAACTTGCCGCAAAAGGCTTGTTAAATAATAACCACTTAATTTTTCCCCAATTGCTACATGATGCTGCTCGTTGGCAAGTCGAATTGTCCCTATATCCGACCTCTTGGCTCTAAGGAAGGAAGGCTCGCTGTCCTGTTTTACCTCTCGAGAGATGAATTCTTTAGCAGATGCTATTAAATTCACCATCATTGTCGCTTCAGTTTGGACATCCTAAGATGGACCTTGTAAGACAGCTTTTTGAAAATTTGCACTTTGTTGGTCGGTGGAGACTGGAATTATGGATGGCAGTACATCTACTAATTCGACTCGTCCAGATGAAGAAGACTATGCCGAGCTTCGGACATGGAAACACTACAAATTGCCAAAGCTACTATGAAACTCATGAAGTGGTATCCAGGATTTGATCCTCCAAGGAACCCCCCGTTAAGCCCCTATGGTTCACCTTACCCAACCTACCTCTACAATTGTATCACACTAATGCCATTTTCCAAATCAGTAGAGCAATTGGAACTCCTCTGAGGGTGGATTCCCCAACCTATGAGATGGGTAACCCAACTGCTGCTAAAGTTTTGGTAGAAAGAGATGTTTCCGTTCCAGAACTGGACAAGATATGGATAACAACATCCGATGATGGAGATGGCTTCGCGGAGAGGTTATCCTAGAAGCGAAACCTATTTTCTGCCAACATTGTAGAATGTTTGGTCATCTAAAGGAGAAATGTTATAGGCTGAAGCCAATTTCAAAAAAACCATTTCATACTAAAAGTGGGACTACTCAGGCAAGGATCCCTAGTGACTTACATCCCTCTCAAAAAAGTGTTGGCAATCTGAATGAAAATGGAAATCTGCAACAAACTGAGGTGAATTCTGGGAAGATGTTAATCACAGGGGCTGAACCTGAGGCTACTCTCCAGAATGTCAATAACAACATTAATGGAAAAGAGCACACCCACCAGGATGCTGCTCTGATGGAAGGAACTGAGGAAGACAACATGTTAAAGGAGACTGCTCCTTCTCTGGACAAGATCAACACTATGCAGAACAATATGGAAGGAGCTTGGCAGATACAAAAGACCAAAAAGAAAAGCAAATTAACCTCATAACTACTCAAATTAACCCCCAAACCTCCTCAGAACAATGAAAATCCCAACCCACCAGGTTCTCCCCCTGCCACCAGTAGGGGTAGGACAAGATCCCAATCCCACCTTTTGCACCCCCCCTCCCCCCAAAAATACCTTGATGTTTAATTTCCTTTGGTGGAACATAAGAGGGGCTTCTCACCCCTCTCTTACAAAAGGCTACTTCATCTATATAAGAAACACCAACTTTGGTGTCTTGTTTTGCTTGAACCCATGGTTCAGAAAAACCATAAGAGATGGTTATCCAGATTCCCTGGATGCACACTCTTTAGTAATATCTCTAACAAAATCTGGGTCATTTGCAGGAAGGAAATCCAATGGAAGGTGAAGATTGATCACCCACAGCTGGTTCATCTCCACCTCCAACTGAATGGTTTTGATTTAGCTGCCACTTTTGTTTATGCTGGTTGCACCAAGATTGCTAGACAGGAGTTGTGGGCTGAAATTCACAGAATCGACTCGTACTCGAGCTCTCTAGTTGGATTATAGGAGGAGATTTCAATCGCATAGCTTTCTACCGTCGAGAAAGTTGGGGGTAGAACACCTCTTCTCCCAAAACTTTCCGAGTTTAATGACAACATTCAAAAAGCCGGATTATTCGACCTCGGGTTTCCAAGGGAATAAGTTTACCCGGAGAAGAGGCTCTATTTGGGAAAGACTGGACAGATTCTTGGCTAACCACAGCTGGCACCAGAACTTCCTCGATACTATTATCTCTCATTTAAACTTTGTTGGATCTGATCACAGACCACTCCTAATTACCATCACTGCTTCTCTCAAGACATCCCAATCATCTCCATTCAGATATCTCAACTTCTGGTCCAATCATCCCACCTTCCTTGATTTGGTGGCTGAACATTGGCTTCTCGACACCTCTAATAACCCCCTTACTCACCTCCAACGTACTGCTCTTGCGAGTGGGTAGGAAGCTTAGGTCTTGGAGCTGGAACACCATTGGCAATGTGTTTCAAGAAATTGCCAAGGCCGAAAAGGAAGTTGCTAGTTTTGAAGCGAGATGCTCTCAGTAATGATTGCTATGGCAATTTTGTGATCGCACGGAGAAACTCCTTACTCTTATTGACTGGCAGGACCAACTACTTAGACAAAAATCAGCCATCTGCAAATTCAAAGAGGGAGATAGGAACACCAAGTTCTATCATGCTTTCATTAATTACAGGAGGAAGTGCAATGCCATTCGTTCAATTATTAATGTCCTTGGGAATCTCATCAGGGATGGAGAGGAAATTGCCTTGGATGCTTGTCGAGTTCTATAAAAACCTTCTTACCCACAAGCCTCGCTAACGGACCTCACATTGATCCATAGTCATTCAACAAGGAATACCATTACACCCGATCCCTCCAACTGGATGGTATTCCAACACAAGAAGAGATTTGGTTGGCCCTCAATACAATAGACAGTTATAAAGCAGCTGGACCTGATGGGTTCACTGCTGACTTTTTTAAGAAGACATGGAACATATGCAAGGAAGAGGTCACCAAAGCTATTCGGAGCTACTTCCGGGGAGTTGAGCTACCCCGGTATTTTCATGCCTCTACAATGATTCTAATCCCAAAGAATGCTACCTCTAAGGACTCGGAATCGGTATAGGCCCATCACCCTAACTTCGCATATCAGCAAAATTATTAGTAAAATATTGGTGAGTAGGTTACAACCCCATTTGGATAAGCTCATCTCTCTTAACCAATCTGCATTTGTGAAAGGAAGATCGATATCCGATAATGTTCTTCTAGCCCAAGAGTTACTCGTTGGATCTCGGATAAACCATGTAGGGGGCAATCCGATCTACAAGTTAGATATAAAGAAAGCATATGACACCGTTGATCGGAATTTTGTTTTGGAGGTGCTCCATGCCGTAGGTTTCTCGCGGAACTTCGCAATCTTATCGCCAGTGGCTGCACCGGAATCATCACTCCATTCTCATCAATGAGTAGCCGTTGGGGTGGCTTTAAGGCCACCGGGGGTCTTAAACAAGGAGACCCACTTTCTCCTACTGTATTCATCTTATGCATGGACTACTTCTCTAGATTGTTAGAAGCCCAGGTCTCCCCTTATCCATATGCCAATTACCACCATAAATCTAACATTTCCATCTCTTACCTCATGTATGCAGATGATATTATGTTGTTTTCTAGGGCTAACAAACCTGCAGTGAAAAGAGTTATCAACTGTGTGCAAATATTCCAAAGAACCTCGCGGCTCAGGTTCAATAATGCTAAGAGTGAGTTAATCTTCCCTCACCACTGTCCAGCAGAAATCTCTCACTGGATCTCTCAGACCACTGGCTTTTCTAAGGCTACTCTCCCATTCAAATATTTGGGGGCCCCTCTTATTAAAGGTAGATCCAAACAGAGTTCATTTTGATGACATCATTGGCAAGATTCATACCAACCTCACCACTTGGGCTCACTCCTTCTTGTCTAATGGTGGGAGAATTACCATTCCGAATAGTATTCGACATCCTTCCCCTCCTACATCCTTCAAATGACCTCGTATGAAGAAGAGCACAAGAATTCAAATTGAAAGAATTTTTAATAGATTCCTATGGGCTGGCAATAGGAAGCAAATACATTGGGCAAGTTGGCAAAAGTTAGCTAAACCCTATGGTGCTGGTGGTTTGAACTTTAAAGGTCTGAAACAACTACAACAGGTAAACCTATGCTAGCTTTGGATTCAATTCAGGCAACAGACATCCATCTGGGCTAAATATATGAATGGCAAGTATTGCAAAGGGAAGCACCTGACTACAATACGGAGTCGGACTCCGGTGACTCGTGAATCCGGAAACAAATGGTGAAGAATAGGGAGCCGGGCTGAGTCTATGTACATTTGGGAACTGGGAAGAGGTGAGATCTCTTTTTGGCAGGATCATTGGTGCCCTGAAGATATGCTGAGTGGGCTGCCAAACCTGATCAAGACTCATTTTCCTGTTGCTGATTGTTGGTTCTATGATCAATGGGATTCTTCTGCTCTCCAGCTACTCCTTCAGGACCATTCTTTAAAGCAAGTGGTAAAGATCCCTTTTGATAGATCTCGACTGATAGGATTATATGGCAAAATGGGAAGCATCAGAGCCTCACTAAAACACTATATCTGAAAATTAACAACTGGAGCCTTACTGGCTGGGGGACTGCAATTTGGAATAAATTTCTCACCCCATCCATGTCTTTTCTAAACTGGAGGATCTTCCACCATCACTTACCCACTGATGATATTCTCAAACTAAAAGGGCTTAGAGGACCATCTAAGTGCTCTTTATGTGGCCAGCAATCTGAATCAATTCAACACCTTTTTTTCACTTGTTCCTTCTCCCAACAGGTTTGGACCATGCTTATTAACCTGTTTAAGTTAAATACTATGAACTTAGACTGGCTGGACTTTTTCATTGTTAGCGATCATGGCAGAAGATCAAACTTGGGGTGGTACCATTTATTGTGGCCTGGTTTGTATGGCTACATAGGAATGGTGTGAAGTTTGATGAACTCCAAAGTAGTGTCACTACTGTAGTGGCTAATTGCCATTCATACATATCTAAACTTATCAGAATTCAGAAATTCCCTGACATCTTTAAAGATTCCTCTCAAGACTCACTCAAAAAGTTCAGGATTCTAAAAGTTACATGGCAAGCCCCTAGTTCCCCATATATCAAAGTCAACATTGATGGAGCATTCTCAGGAAATGATGCTGGGTTTGGAGGGATCTTCAGGAACCATTATGGGAAATGTATTTGCTATTTCTATTCTCCTAATGATGTGGCTGACCCCCGGAGGCTAAACCTGTCCGCTATCTACCTGGCGCTCTCCTGCTCGACTCAATAACTGGAATTATTTAATTGTGGAGGGAGACTCTAGGATGGTTTTGCAATATAAGAATGATATTGTTCCCCCACCTCGGCACCACTTACCGTGGAAGAACAGAATCGAGGTGATTACACAAAATCTGCATATTACATTCTCATTCATTCTCGTGGAGGGCAACCGACCGGCCAACCGGTTAGCAAGGACTGCATGCGGCTCTCAAAACATTTTGGTTTCTACAAAGCCTCCTCCTCATTTACTTTTGCTGCTGGAACCTGATATTTTCCAGGCTCCTCACTTCAGGGTTATGGAGTAGTCTATTCCCTGTTGCATTCCTGCTCTAGCAACTCTTTGGTTTTGACTGAGGAACACTTGAAGTTTGGGGTATACATGTAACTAGTTTCCAAAAAATTTGTATATATATATATATATATATATATATATATATATATATATATATATATATATATATATGGTGCAATTGCCCACACATATTTATATATATATTAGCACACTTGTCTTTTGGTTTAGTTATTTTGGTATGGGTGGAGTTTTGGTAACTTGGAATAGGAACCCTTAGGATTTTTTGTGGGGATCCTATTCCCCTCACTTTTGTACTCCCATTTGATATGAACATGTAGGGAGCCGAGTAGCTCTTTTAACCAATATATATATATATATATATATATATATATATATATATATATATATATATATATATATATATATATATATATATATATATTCAGCAAAATATAATATGCATTAATGAAGCAAAAGTTTAGTTACATCTGATAAAAGGAAGTGAAAGCAAATCACCAAAAAGTAACTATTTTAGATACCCAGAAGAGACTTTAAAGCATTTGAAAGTTGCAGTTTTTGAAGCCATTTTAGCTAGCCAATTGGCTGGCTGATTTCCCTCCCTATGCAGATGACTCCAGTAGACTGTTACTTCCTTTGTTAAGTCCTTCAGGGTTCTGTGAAGGTATATAAGCATCCATGGAACATCAGTAGTGCCATTCATTATATTGACTAGTTGAAGGGAATCGGATTCCATCCAGATAAGAGAGTGCCCAGCGGCCTTAGCAGACTTTAGAGCCCGAATGGAAGCGATCATTTCGTATTGAAGAGGGGAATCGGAGACAATAGAAGTTTGAAATCCCCACAGTAATCTACCTTTATGGTTTCTACACACACCACCACATCCAGAAGAAAGAGGGGAATAACTCCCATCAATGTTAACTTTGACCCAAGAAGTGGAGGGAGGGATCCAGTGAAATAACTTAATTTGGATCCTGGTTTTGTTCTTCAATTCATGTGTATTATTAGCCCTGTGTATGAAGGAGCAGTAATTAGCAAAGATTTGGTTTATAGAACTTAAAGAGTTCTCATACTTATTTTTATTCCTTGCCATCCGGACAAACCACCAAATGATCGGTGGATACATTGAAAGCTTCGGTTCTAGCTGATCGACTTCAACGAGTCCTCCACGGATATCCGAGTCCCTGAAGTGATGTGTAAGTTGAAAATGTTCCAGCACTTTATTCCATACCTCCCTAACTACAGGACATTGAAGAAGTAGGTGGTCATATGATTCCTCCTGAGCACAGCAATGATGGCATCTGGAAACCAGTCTAAGGCCCTTCAATTTCAGTATATCATCTGTAGGCAAGAATCTATGAAACAATCTCCAGCTGAAAAATGACATAGAAGGGGTCAAATATTTATTCCATAGGTGACAACCCCAATTGTTCTGAGGCCAATGATGTAAGCACTTGTAGATGTAGGAGTTAATAGATTGAGAGGAAGTTTTCTTGAGAATTAGCTGATCAGAATTCTCCTGTACTCTATTGATGGGGATCTCCTTGATATTCTTAATGGATGAAAAATCCACAACCTCCTTCAATTTGTCTTCATCCCATTGATGATTTGTCCAGAAATCAGCAACTCTAGAGTTATAATTCAAAGAAATGCTAGGGATGGGATACAGTCGATCTTCCAAAAGCCAATTGTCAAGCCAAAAATTAACGGATCCATCTCTAATCTCCCAGCGAAAAAGATTATTAGCTTCGATCCCGACCTTCGATAAAATTTTCCATTGTTGAGAATCTCCAATTTTCACCTTTACAACATCGGGGTGGCTGGTTCTACAATATTTAGCCGATAAGAATTGAGCCCAAAGGGTATCTAGTTTCCCGAATTTCATCCACTCGTTTACAAAGGAAGATTTTTCTAATGTGTTGAAAACTCTTGAACCCCAGTGCCTCCGCAGTTAATGGGTTTACAAAGCTTATTCCATGTGGCCCAATGTGCTTGTTTGTGCTACCCCTCCCACAAGAATTTGTTAAAGGTAGTTTCCAACAGTCTTTGTATGCTTTTTTTCATTCTAACCATCTGCATAGTAAACAAAGGGAAGGTGGTGAGGATACTCTTGAGAAGAGTCACCCTTCCACCATTAGATAGAAAGCTGTTGGTCCAACTGTTAATCTGAGCTGTAACCTTGTGAACCACTTCATCATAATGTGTTTGTTTCTTCCTACCTTTGATTAATTGAACCCCGGATATTTTAAAGGCGGATCGAAGTAGAGAAACCAAGTAGTATCCTTAATCCAATTCAGATTTCTGAAATGTTTCCCAGCCATGAATTGACATTTGTGCTTGTTGAGTTCCAGCCCTGAGACTTGATGAAGATGTTGCAGAATATCCAAAGACTTCTTTATAGCTTGTTTGTCACCATTAGTGAAGAGGATCACATCATCAGCATAAGAAAGGTGGCTTATAATAGGTTTAGAGCTGTGATGATAACATAGATAGGGAAAGTTTCTATGAGCCTGGTTAAGAAATCTAGAAAAATAATCAAAAGCAAGTATAAAGATTGTTGGAGATAAGGGATCCCCCTGCTTCAGGCCCCTGCCCGGTTTGAAGAACCCATAATTTGAGCCATTGAGTAGAATAGTGAAGGAAGTGTTATTTAACCATCTCTGTATATACTGACAAAAAGCTGGGCTAAAGTCTCTTGCCTGAAGCATGATATGGATGAAGTGCTAGCTGATAGAATCATAAGCCTTCCTTAGGTCCAATTTAAATATTACATTATGCCCCCTGCAAGGCTTGTCAATCTCCAAAAGTAATTCTTGAGCAAGCATCACATTATCCATTATATTTCTATTCTGGATGAAAGCAGATTGGTTTTCACTTACTAAAAGATGCAGAGAGGGCTGTAACCTTCTAACCATGATCTTACTAATAATCTTGTTAAGAGTATTAGTGATACTTATCAGCTCGAAATCATTCCAAGAACTTCTCTTCTTATCTTTAGCAACCAGAGCAATACTTGTGGCGGCAAAATAGTTTGGTAAGTCGATCCCACTGAAAAAAGCTTGAACAGCTTGCACCACATCTTTACCTACAATATCCCAGGCAGTCAAGTAGAACACAGGAGTAAACCCATCTGGACCTACAGCCTTGTTCCCATCAATTGACTTCAGAGCATGGAAAATCTCAGCTTCATCAGGTAAATGAAGAAACTGCAGATTTTGCACAATATTCAGCTGGTCATTAAACAAATCCCCCCTAAAGACAGCAGGTTCTATAGGGGTTGCAGCTAGGAGGCTCTGAAAGTACTCGAACGGCATTCTCCTTAATCGAGATAGGATCATCTAACCACAGTCCATCCCGAGTTTTGATTTTGGTTATGGCATTAATTTGTCTCCTGTATTTAATCACTGCATGGGAATACTTGGAATTTCTATCCCCATACAATTCGTTTGTTAATAGCAACTTTCCGTGAAAGAAATTCTTCTTCAACGATCAAGGCATGTAAATACTTATCCCGGGCATCCATGAGTTCATCAAGATTATCCAGCCCCTAGCCTGTTCAGACCTCCGTAAATTGTACCTTATCGACCCACTCGCTTAGCCTCGCTCAAACACATTACCAAAGACGGCTTTGTTCCAACTTTTTAAATGACTTGATAGATGTTTCGTAATCTCCACGACCTAATTAGAGGGTTATCAAAAGAAGATGAGGGGGATTTCCACCCCATCTTCACAGACTTCCAGAAGTTACGGTGTTTAGCCCAAACATTTTGAAATCTGAAAGAAGGATGTCCATCATGCTGAAAGAGTGATATCTTCATAATAATAGGAGAATGATCAGAACAAGTTCTATGTAAGTGGTGCACTCTAGTAATAGAGAAGGTATTCATCCAATTGTTGTTGATTAGAAATCTGTCTAATCTCTCTAAAATTTTTCCTCTTTGCCAAGTGAAGGGAGTACCAATATAGCCCAAGTCAAACAATTGAGCACTTTGGATTCTGGAAGTAAATTGCAACATATTCTGAAGGTTAGGGGTTCTCCCACCAAACTTCTCACTAGGGTCGGCAATACCGTTAAAATCACCACCAACTATCCAATTTTCCTAGATACCATCGCTAATATTAATAAACTTATCCCAAAGCATAGATCTATCTTGGGAAGAGCATCCGAGCATAAATGAAAGTAGCCGGACTCGGAGAAATGATCAATGTTGAAGTGCAAGTGGAGGAATTGGAGATCATCAGCAAGAATCTGGAAAGTAATCTCATGTCTAATGTAGAGCCAAATTTTATTATTACAGTTAGCATAGAAATTAAAACCCTTAAACTTTTTGTTGAATCTGTGAGTGTTGCTATTGACCATAGGTTCCAGCAAGACAATGATCCAAGGTCTATAAGTCCTGATATGATTTTTGATTCTGTTAAGGGTGCCAGGACTTTTCACACCCCTAACATTCCAATGACAATAAGTTAATCATGATGAGTAGCCTTACCATCCCTAGTCGATCTAGGGAGGGGCCTTAGAAGTATCGGGATCCGGAGCATCAATGATATTAGTGTGAGACGAGTATTTGAGTTCCATGACATCTTTCCTTTTTTTCCTACTTTTCCGAATTGTCCGGGCTCCTTCCATTTCGAAGGCAAATGATCTAAAGAGGACCGATCAGGAGCTTCGAGGTTCAAGATGCTCATTATACACCGTATTGTTGGCACTCGAAAAGTCCGAAGGAATGATAGGAGGACACCTGAATCTCAATATCGCCCAAGGGATTCCCCTGAACACTAGTTAAATAATCAATCCTACTTTCAGTAGCAACAACTTCTGACCCATCTAGCCTATTTTCATCAGGGGGGTTCTTTTCAGTTATATCTTCCACAGATGTAGGATTAGAGATAAAATGAGTAATATGAGTGTTCCTCCCAAAGATCGGCTTCGTAAATTCCAGCACCATGAGACTCATTATTACTCCTGTCTGCAAGAGTGTGCAGAGGGATTGGGCCATCTTCAGTTTGTTGTTTACTGGTTAAAGGTTGATTAACCTCCAAAGGTTTCTTTTGGGCTATCTTAAAAGGTCTGAGCTCTGGATGTACTCTATAGCACTGCTCCACAGTATGGCCAAAAATATGGCAGTGTTTGCAATATAAAGGTTGATATTCAAGGACAATAGGCTGCTCAATAGCCATTATTAGCTGTACCTGACCATACCCCATCAATATATGGTCGGGTTATATCCCTTTCCACCGAAATCTGGCTTTGGAGATTCTGGAAATGTTAGCGAAGGCATATCCAACTTGAGTGGTTTCCCCATAGAGTCAGCAATGTCATATAAGATTTGGTGATGAAGGTAAGGTAGTTTTAAATTAGGGAGGCTAAACCAAACAGAAACAATAGGGGGTTCCTGTGAAGGATCAAAATCCATGGTCCATTTCAACAGCTTCATGGTTTTCCCATCCACCATGATGAATTTCTTTGAAAAGACCTGAGCATAATCATATTCTCTTGAAAGTTGAAGCATAATGTGTCTACTATCAAATACTCCAATTTTCCATTGTCCAATGAGTTTGAGATCATCAATCACCTTTCTTACAATGTCAAGTTTGGGATGACCAAACTGGAACTTCCCCACCAATGTAAACTTGTAAGGTTCAGCTAATTTACTGATTTCTTCCTCTGTAAAGATCAAAGCAAGCTTTCCTGCCTTCTTTGTACACCTTCTAATGAATTCACATTCTGCTTTCCCATCTATTGCATCATGGAAGAGTTGCGGGAACACCAGCTTGTCACCCAGAGTAACTCCTCCCTCATTTCTTACAGTAACCTCAGCATTAATCGTTTACCCCCCCAAGAAGGATCTGCTTCAACCCCCTCACGAGCCAGAACCCATGAAACAAGTAACTTAAAGGAACGGACCGAGAAAGATCCAAAAAACCAGTAACCAGTGCAACCTTACTCCCTGTCACACCCCAGGAAGTCAAAAAGCACCACACCACCAACCTCAAAGCACTGCCACCAGCGGTAGTCACCCCCGTCGCCATTCAAACCCTAGCAGAGCACCAGTTCCCGCCTCCATTATGCCCTACGTATATTATATATATATATATATATATATATATATATATATATATATATATATATTGACAAAAGAGTAACTCATGGCTCCCTACATGTTAATTTGAAATATGGAAGTACAGAAATTGGTATGGACGAGGGCCTCATCTAACAACCAAATAAAGCAAAGTAGAACCTATGATTTCCTCTTACCACTTTACAATTCCCAACAGAATAACAGAAAAAACTGAAGGACCTATGGTAACCATATCCCAACTTACAAGTATACCGGTATAAAAATGAAGAAATGCCCAGAGGCATTACTGTGGAACTAATCTCAAGTAGGGAGCTTAAAAAATATCTACCTCCAGCAGAAAGGAAAGCTGGGGAGGTGGGGAAGATGAGACAACAACACCGAGGTATTACCGATCATTCAACGAGACGTTTTTGCAATTGTAGTTTTGTTGTTCTGTTTGTGATTAAATTTTGAGTTGTTTTATATTTTGGAATGTTGTGGTGGTGAATTTTATCTTGTGGTGACTTTAAACTTAGTTTTGGTTTCAGTTTTGTGGCTATCCTAAAGGTTTTAGTTTTCATGCAACAATCTTGTTTAACATGAAAGAAAAAGTAAAGTGCAGCGCATGTAAGTAAATTGCAACAAAGTAAAAGCGTACCTGGAGGGTCTTCCCGTCATCCCAAGCTACACTTAAAACACATGTTAGAGCATTTAAACTTATTTTTGCAAGAAATACCTAGGGTAAAGCTAAGGGAAAGGGTTTTGGTTGTCTACCAGCATCCTAATCCTATTGCTAGTCATTTCCTATGACGTCTAGGTTCTTGGGTTTTGTTTAAGGATGATTTTCTTCACCAAAGAACAATTAAGTTCAATTATTCTTCTAAAACACCCCATCGTATCGAGGAAGTTTTTAAGACGAATCTTAAACATCTTTTCAATACTTCGGGATTATTTTGAGTTCAAATGAATTTTATTGTATTGGTGAATTAATCATCAAAGGATTTTAATTTTGTTTTGTTTCTTGCTCAGTGAACTTAGGATATTTGAATATCTTATGTGTGAAGTGACACTTCACTTGATGCTCTATTTAAGAGTTATAATAATAAAAGCCTTTTAAGGGCAAAGTAATAAATATTTTAATGATTTAATTTGATTTGATTTAATTATAAAAATTAATTAATGATTATTAAGTTTGGAATAGGGTTCGAATTATTTTAGATTTAATTTAAATCTTTACACATTAAGTGATATTATATTTCAGATTAAGTTTTTATGTTTTAGATTTACTTATATTGAAAAGGTGTTGAAATCTTTCATATGTTTTGATTTAACTCTTAATGATTTCATTAAGGTTTATTGTTAAGAGATGCTAATTTAATTTAATTTGATTTAATTTAATTTTATTTAATTTTATATAATTTAATTTAATTTTATTTTAATTTTAATTTAATTTAATTTAATTTTAATTTAATTTAATTTTAATTTTAATTTAATTTTAATTTTAACTTAATTTTAATTTTAATTTAATTTTAATTTAATTTTATTTCAATATTTTAAATTTAATTAAATTTAATATTTAAGGTGTTAATTTAATTTAATTTAAACTTTGACTTGACTTAATTTAATTTAATTTAATTTAATTCCAAGATTTTAAATTTGATTTTAATTATTGGACCATTTAACATTTTAAACTTTAATTCATTTAAGGGTTATCTTCTTTTAATTTTTAATTTATTTAGTTTGGATTATTATTTTAATTTTTAATTAAGAACTAAATATTATTGAAGTGACTTATTTAGGGATTTTTAAATTAAAGAATAAATATCCTCTTAATAATATCCCTATTTTAATAATCCAAATTTTAAATATATTACTATCCAAAATTTAAATTATTTAATTAATTAGAGTTTCATTTTGATATTTTCAAAGTGTTTAATGGGTTTCTACCCTTTTAATTTTCCTAAATTTCAATCATCCAAGAGAAAGTTAAAATCAAATAATTTACCCTCCATTTTGATTAAACCTAAAGTTTTAATTAAGGGTTAAAATTCTTTAATTACCTTTATGCCCTTTTTGGCTTATTTATTTCATAACTCATTAAATTGAGCTCAAATAAATTTGAAATTTTTATGTCACCCCACTCACATGTTAATTAAAACATTAGAGGAGAAAATGTGATTTTTCTAAATTTAATTTATTTATATAATTATTTTTAGTGAAAAATAAGGGATTTCAAGGAAAATTCAACAACATGACCAAGGAAAGGTTTCCGTCCTTAAGAAAATTATGAAATGTTTCTAATGACTAGAGGACCACTTGGAGCAATTTTGGTGATTTTTTGAATTATATTTTATTTATTATAATTATTTTGAATTTTAGAGTATTAATTAATTTTAAAATAAAATAAAATTTGAAAAATAGATTTTATATTTTTCTTAAATTTCTCTGACCTCAAGGAGTCCAGAGAAACAAATTTTATAATTTTCTAATTTTTCTTTGATTTATTAGAATTATTTCAGTGAAAAAGGTTGAAAATTTATTTTTTAATATTAAAAATTACATTAAGCCTTTAAAATTCAATATCTTATCCCAGGGACTTAGGAAAAATATTTGGTTTGTTCCTAAGTGATTAGGAGTCAAAATGTGACATATTTATGATTTTTAATATTTTTGTGATTTTTATTACTTTTTTAATTATTAAAATATTAAAATATTGTGAAAAAATCAACTTTTTTAGAAAATTTCAATTTTAATTTTCTTAAACTCCCCTGATATTAGAGAAGTTCCAAAACCATTTTTGTGAATTTTTGAAAAGTATGTTTGGAGTTATAAATTTTTAAAGTTCCATTTTGCTTATGAGGCTTAATCAATCCATTTAGTGGGGTTAATCAAGTCCAATTGATTTCAAAATTTTACGTAAGGTTCCTCTGACCCTAAAGAGCAATGGAGAATTATTTTCAACTCAATTTGGTGTGTGGTTAACCCTAATTAATTCAAATTCAATTTTAGTAGTTTAGGCCAATTAGGGTTATTATGAATGAATTAACTCAAAATATATTTTTCATAGGGTCCTCTGTTCCTAAGAAACACCACCAAATTTTCCTAGAATTTATTTTACGACATGCTAATTATTGGAATTAGAATACCTAAAACAGTGACATGAACTTGAAAAATCAATAACTTTTCACAAAGATGGCCTCTGACCTTGAAAAATTCAAGGAATGTTTCCAAGATCAGAGGCATCAAAAGCCCTATGGTCTCATGCCATGGTGAATTTTCTATACAAATGGAGAATCAAAACATTGGAAACAGTAAATAAATTATTAAAAATAAAATACTCATCCAATTAACTTGATTTCTTCTCCACATTATTTTCCTCTATTCACTAAGCAAGAGGGTATTTTTATTTTATTTTTGTGATTTTTCTATGCAAAGATATGAATTTTTGAAGTTCTGGTATTTAAATAAATCCAAAAAATCCTAATTTCCTACTTATCCTACTCGGCACCGCGTTATCCTTGTCCGGATTGAAAGCCCAAGCGTCGCTCCGTGATTCGGCGCCGCCATCTGAGTCAGCGCTATGGGGGCCCACCATTCACGTACCATTGCGCTGTCCGACTTGATCTCGACCATCCGCTCGAAACACGCGCGATCCAACGGCTCCTGGCCATCATCTCCGACTGGTGTGCACCCGTGACCGTCCACACTAAAACCTTAAGATCTCACTCGATTCTCCATGGATTTTTGCGTTCTTATACTCTATTGATTCGTCTTGAAGAGACGAACACATCTATACGGTTAAGGTGCATTTAAATCAACTCAAACTAAATTGAGAATCTCCAGAAGCTCAGGAGGAATAGTGAGTTCATACCTTTGTTCAGAGAAGTGAAGCTTCGATTTGAGGGTTGTGTCACCTTCGATTGAGTCCAAGCAAGCTCCAGATTAAGTCTCTTGCTCTAGGGAAATGCCTAGGTACAAAAGTGACCAAGGCCGATCACAAAGCTTGGAGGCTGGAAGCAATGGCTGGCCTGGTGAGGGGGCTTTTGCTGGGGAACTTCTCCTCTTGGTCTGGTGAAGGTGTAGAGTCAATATTTTGAAGATTGGCTCACTGTGGTGAAGTGTCCTAGTTTTGGGCTTGAATTTCAACTCCAAAATTGGACTCACAGAGAGGGCTTTAGGGCTGGATTTTAGTGGGGATCAAGTTCTCTATGTCTGGAGAGGAATCTGGAGTGATTTTGGCAGAGTTTTGCTAAGGTTTGGTTCAACTCCTCCTTTGGCCGAGAGGGGGTAGTGTTTAAATAGGAATGGCTAGAGGGATTCCCAGAGGGGTTTGAAGGCTGGGATCAGCTGCTCTGGGGAGGAGAAGAAGAGCTCCAGTGGCCATTAGGGTTGGGACAGCTCAGCAGGTGAGTTTTGAATTTTTTGGCTCACATGGAGCTCTCGGGCATAGTGTTTTCCGGCGACCCAGGCGGCTGGCCAACAGGGTCAGGTCACCCTCATGGTCAGGAAGGTCAAGGCTTGAGGTTTATGAGCTAAATTGACTGCTTCCATGTGTTAAGGGTTTTGATTTAAATGGAATGGGGGAAGAGGCTCTTTTGGACTTGGTTTGGTCAACCCATAGAAATGGGCTTGGTGCACCCACCAAGGCCTGATTTGGGCTGAAGGGAATCATTTGGCTCAGCTGAATTGGAGTGGAGAAGTCTCCATCAAGATCATTTAGATTAATTTTGGGTTAGGGGGAATCATGGAAAGGGTAAAAAAGGCTTAATCATTGGTTAAGAAAGGGTTCCCCTCTCTCAACATTAATGGATTGGTGAGGAGTCCAAGGCTTTCATGGCTCCCATGTGGCTTGTGCATGGCTTCTTGGCTCACATTTGGCTTGGGAAATGGCTTGTTCAATTTCATGGGAATGGATTTTAGGAATTTTGGAAATTTTGATGGGAATTTGGATAAAGCCTAATTTGGAATGATTTAATCATAGGTTTCAAACTTTAGGGAATGATTTCATCAAGTGGATGATGAGAAGGAATTGTCATGTGGGCTTTGGATGAATTTTTGGGCTTTTGGGCTTGGTGGAAGTGGGCTTTTTAAAAGGCTTAAATGGGTGGGCCTTTATATTTCAAAATGGACTTTTGGATGAAGAATTTTGTGAATGACCATTCCAAATAAATGTTGGGTTTAGCTTAGGGGTGTTTCATTAATGGTTTGGAATCAATTTGGTGTGATTTGGAGTAGAATTGGGTTGAATTTGGGCTTTTTTTGTAAAGGGGCCAAGGTGGGCCAAATTGGGCTAACTTGGGCTAAGGTTAGGCTAAGGTTGAATTTGGTGTAAAATTAATGTTGAAAAATGTTTATGGGAGTGTTACAAAGAGTTTTCAACTTTGGATGGGCTCTAATTTTGGGATTTGGGCCCATTTGGGTTAGGTTTGGGCTTAGGTCAATTTAAGGGATTTTGGTTTTGGGTTAGGTTTGGGTGGAGTTTAGGTTCAAATTTTGGGCAAATCAAGTTATTGTTTTGTTTATGGGGATGTTAGGAAGGCTTTAGAAAAGATTTGGGACCAATTGGAGTTGAATTGGGCTAGGTTTAGGTCATGGGTCAAAATTAGGCCTTAAGCCCCAAATTGGAATTGGGCCCAAATGTCAATCAAATTGGACTTGGATTTAGTCTAAATTGATATTGGGGATATTTATTGAAGTTTAGAATTGAATTGGACCAAAATTGAGGTCAATTGGGGTGGTTTGGTTTGACATTGGGTTCACTTGGGTTAAAAAATGGGTCAAATTGGGGGTTTTGGTAAAGGTGGGGTAAATTGGCAAAATTGGCCCATGGTGTAGTTGAACAAAATGAAATTGAGAATATTTGGGATTTTATGGAATTTTTTGGGAATTTTTAGAATTTTTTGGATTTTTGGGGTAGAAGGGTATTTTGGTAATTTTGGTGGGGGAGTTTTGGGTATTTTTGGAAATTTTGGTATTTTTGGCCAAAGATGGTCAATTTGAGTGTTGGGAAGTGTTTAGGATTGGTTTTGAGGAATTTTGGTTAATTTGGTAAATTTTGGAAATTTGGATATTTTCAAGGGCATTTGGTAGGTTCAGTGGGTGTAAGGCCCGGGGGTCAAAAATTGAAATTTTGGAAAAATTAAAATTGATTGAATGTGAGTAGAATGGAATCATTTTGGTTGAGCCATGAAGCCATATTAAGCCCATATGAGCCATGGGAGGACTCATTTGAGGCATTCACTATGTTGTTCCTAACCCTCTTAGTCAGGGGCTTAGGGGTTAAGAACCATCCATATGAATTACCTACATGAGTCAGGAAGTCAAGTTGGGTGAGAGTGTGGTTTTGGGATTTGGAATGTGTGTGAGAGTGTAGTTTATGTGCAAGTCAACCCTCACCAGACCAGGCCATCCAGGGTATTCCTAAGGCCAAAGAGTCCTATAGGGAACTCATCCTTTAAACCTCCACATTTGATCTTAACCCTCTAGGTGATTAGGGGCTTACAATCAAGCTTGTGGGGTTTGCAGGGAGTTAAGAATTAGTTTGAATTTCTAAATGGTGGGTTCTATTTCTAGTCCTCTAATATTAGTCAAAGGAAAAGCCTTAGGCTAGATCCTAAGTACTAAAGAGAGAAGCAAAAGACCTCACCAAAATTGAGGTCAACAAATGGACCCCCAATATGTGTGGTGTGCTAACCAAGCACACCGCGCGTATTGGCGTTGAGCGAAGAGATCAACAAAACTAACACAGATGTCCAAGTGACAAACTTAGGACGAAGTAGAAGAATTTCCGCTGGGGAGTATCAGGTATATTTCCAAGACTGGAGATTCCTGAACTCTCGCAGGGGAATGGAAAAGGAGGTGAACCCCAAATCACAAGATCTGGAGAATTCAATTTAGATTTCATTTTACCTTTAAATTTCAAGTTTCAATGTGTGAGTTTAGATTTCGATTTGTTCTGATTTTCAATTTCGATTGAAGTTTAATTTAAAATCAATTTAAGGAAATTTTTAATTTGAAACTTAGATTTAAAATGAGAATTGAAACCTAGGTTTCAACCTCATGATTGCGAAGAGAACTGGAATTTAGGTACCAGCCTTGGAGTGATAATCAGAGTTTAAGTATCGATGGAAAAAGGATGAGAATCAGAATTTAGGTACTGATCTCGAGAGAGTGAGATTTGAAATTTAAGTATCAATCTTGAAAGAGAATCGAAATTTAGGTATCGATCTCGGAAAGAGAGCCAGAATTTAGGTACCGACCTCGAAATGAGAACCAAAATTTAAGTACCAGTCTCGAAAGTTGTGAATCGAAATTTAGGTATCAAATAGAATGAGAGTCGGAATTTGGTACCGACCTCAAAGGAAGAGAACAGGAATTTGGTACCAGTCTCGGAAATTTAGAATTGAAATTTGGTATCAATTCGAAAGAGAGTCGGAATTTGGTACCGACCTCGAACGAAGAGAACTGGAATTTGGTACCAGTCTCGGAAACTTAGAATTGAAGTTTGGTATCAATTCGAAAGAGAGTCGGAATTTTGTACCGACCTCGAGAGGAAGAGAACTGGAATTTGGTACCAGTCTCGGAAATTTAGAATTGAAATTTGGTATCAATTCGAAAGAGAGTCGGAATTTGGTACCGACCTCGAAAGAAGTGAACTGGAATTTGGTACCAGTCTCGGAAATTTAGAATTGAAATTTGGTATCAATTCGAAGAGAGTCGAATTTGGTACCAACCTCGAAGGAAGAGAACTGGAATTTGGTACCGGTCTCGGAAATTTAGAATTGAAATTTGGTATCAATTCGAAAGAGAGTCGGAATTTGGTACCGACCTCGAAGGAAGAGAACTGGAATTTGGTACCAGTCTCGGAAATTTAGAATTGAAATTTGGTATCAATTCGAAAGAGAGTCGGAATTTGGTACCTTTGAGGTAGTCTCGGAAATTTAGAATTGAAATTTGGTATCAATTCGAAAGAAAGTCAGAATTTGGTACCGACCTCGAAAGGAAGAGAACTGGAATTTGGTACCAGTCTCGGAAATTTATCTGTATGAAGAGGGACCCAGTCTTATGCCATCAGAACCAAACCGAACAAAGTTCGTGGCTCCGTGTCAACAGAACTAGTATATCCTCTAAAACACAGAGGAATGAGAACTGAAAGGAACTGCTAAGTGTACCAAGCTGAAAAGACTTGACTTAGCAATAAGTCGAGGAAAATATTCAAATTTCAAAAAAGTTTCCAACAGATTTTGATGGAGGAAAGAAGTGAAATGTGTGAATCAGAGGTTTGAGATTGAAATTCAATTCAGAGTTTAGATTCGTTTTATTTGTCCTTTAACGATCCCATATTATTTTTTGTTGTTTATTTAGAGTTATGTGAATTTGAAGTTCATTTTAATATTCAGATTTTTAGGAAAAGTTCTCATTTATTTTCTTTTCTTTTCTGTTCTTCGTTCAAAGTTCATTTAACTCCAATGGCATTTCCCAGTCAATTTGCACAAAAAGAGGTGAAGAAAAAATATGATGTAGTCGTTTTCATTCCAACTTGCTGAAAATACATCATACAACTTGATCTAATCATGATGACATTTTCCTCGGAAATTTAATGTCTCATACAATCCATGTAAATCCAAAACGGATTGTGTAAGATTCTTGTTGATCCATCTAAAAGCGTCTGTCAAAAATCCATGTCTGAATAGTAAGAAACATCGACAATAACATCACCTTCCAAGCCACCCTTGGCAGGAATGCCGCATGAATGTGTATTGGAGGTGTACTATTTCCCATGTAACTCACAACTCGTAGGGCCGGAGACTCTCCGATTACGGATGCGGCTGAAAGTGGTAAGGCATTTTTACGTCATCCATTCTTCTAAAAGTAAGCGAGATCCGCTCCACGGGCACTCACGGAATGCAATGCTTCACAACGTCTGCTCCGTTTCCTTTTAACACCAGGACTGAACCTACCGGTAGTGGTATCTCCACCGGCCCTTGGAACTCACCGGGGCCTGCAATCCGGAGGATGTTGCACTGGTTGACGAATGACACTATGCAGAAGGGTCTGACAAAGTCATGATGGTCTATATGTGGAGGTATGGAGTCGCCTTCCTTGTAGATCTTAATAATGCAGCTGTTGGGTATGCAATCTGCAGGTAATACCCTCCATGTTATCATCCTTTTCACCATTCTCTTAATGATTCTTTGAATCGGATCCACCTCACTGCGACGGAGTATCCCTGGTGGATTTCCTTTTCTGTCTATGGAAAAATTGTAGCAACATCCGCATTGGATTGTAACTCTTCCTTTTCCTGACATCCATCTTCGGGGTTCTAATAGGTCTTTTCCCTCAGGCGGCCAGCTTGGCCCATTTTCTGTAATTCGAGGATGCAGTCTACAATTTGTTGTTGTTCATAATCTGAGAACACATCTGTATGCAGCTCGAGGCCATCCAAGATATTAGTCCTCTTGCCTCCAATTCTTTCAAAGTATTCAAAGGTTTTCTTCTCAACTAGTTGCATTTTCTCCAGCTCCTATTCCTGGATTATTTGAACTCCTCAGTGTCTAGTAACATACTGCGGGATGTATTGCTCAAGCCCAGTAGTTCTTCTGCATGTCTCGGCTCCTCGGGGATAGTCTCTGTAGGGACATCCTCCGGGGTTGCTTTCGCAACAAGACTCTTCGGATCCGGTACATCTGCTCGGCGTCGAGGTACTGACTCTATTTCTGCTTTTCTTGGTACTTCTTTTATCTGTTCAAACTTTCTTGGAGTTAACTTTCTTCTTTCTGGTTCCTGACGAACCGGTCTCCTTGGAGCATTTGCACTAACGGTATCCACTTGTCCGTTTATGTTGATCTTCTGCTAACTTGGTCGACATTTTGCGAATGCGACGATTCTTATTTCTTTGCTGGGTAGCAGTGAGAGTAGCTCTCCTTACCCCTTGAATTTCTGTGGGCGCGGCGCTGACAAGCCTACCCTCTGCTGTGGCAACCACGGACTTAACTTTCTTATCTTCCCCGTTTGCATGAGCGGCGTTTGCTTTTCTTTTCTTGCTGCTGGGCTGGTGGCTCGGGCCACCCATTTTCATCACCGTCTGGCTGTGAAGTTCTTCTCGATCAACTGGGATCCAATCATTTTCTTCGTATTGTAAGCCGAGTGGTGTGAAGTACGAGTCAATCTCTATCACTGCTCCATCCCTCACCCTCTTTTCATCAAGTGCTAGACTCACGACATTTCTAAAGTTTAGAACCAACCGCCCGTTCGACATTTCCCTGTGAAAAAACAAGGAAAGGATTAGGGGTTGTACTAAGAACAAGAACAATAAGAAAAACACTTAAAAATTCTTATTCACTTCTTTTAAATTTAAAGAAAGTAGGAAAAGATGAGAAAATATCAGGAATGAATGGATTTAAAAGGAAAGATTGACATTTTATTATTACGATTTCCCATGTTTTCTTTTTAACATTTTCGTTGATGAGATTTTTTTTTTATCATCCATTTTATTTTGTTTTGGATTCGGACCCAGTCACAAAGTGATTACTTCACCCGTGTTTCTAGGGATAAGATTCTACTTTGGAGGCCACCCTTCGAAACATCAAGTTGCGTAATACTTCTTTAAATACCGTCAATTGATTGGAAGCATGGGTTGTTCTCCACGGCAATTCACCAGTTGGTAGGAACCTCCAGAGTAGATTGTCACGACCAAAAATGGCCCTTCCCATGTCGGTTCAAATTTACCACATATCTTGCGATGTGCAAGGATAGGTCTCTTGAGAACAAGAACTAAGTCGCCGACTTTGAAAGTTCTTGGACGGACCAGTTTATCATGGGCCTGGATCATCTTGGCTTGATACAGTTCCAAATTCTGCTGCGCAGAAAGTCTTTTCCCCTCCAAGCTTTCCAATTCTTCCACTCGTAGTCTGGCATTTTCTTCTGCAGTGATCTTTTCTGCAACTGCAATTCAGAGTGATGGAAGTTGAACTTCCAGGGGCAAGACGGCCTCAGACCCGTACACTAAAGCCTAAGGCGTAGACTAAGTAGGAGTCCTAAAAGTCGTCCTCTAGGCCCATAAGGCTTCTAACAACTTCTCGTGCCAATTTCTTATGTTGTCGTCCAAAGTTTTCTTTAAAATTTGAACGAGAGTTTTATTAAAAGCCTCAGCCAAGCCGTTTGCTCTTGGGTAGTAGATCGTTGAGTATCGCCAATCGATCCCGTGTCTTCTGACAAAATTGTTGATCTTTGTACTTTTGAATGCAGACCCATTATCTGAAATGATCCTGCGTGGTACCCCAAAATGGTAGACGACTTGGTTCTTGAAAAACTGTAGCACGTGGTGTGCCTTCACTTCTACGAGTGGTATAGTTTCTGCCCACTTAGAAAAGTAGTCTGTAGCTGTAAGAATGAAGCAATTTCCTCTTAAAGAAGGTGGTTCTATCGGACCCACTATTTCTATGCCCCAACACTCAAATGGCCACGAAATGATTGTCGAATGTAGCACATTTGGAGGTTGGTGTAGAACCACTCCGTGCACTTGGCACTGGTGACAACTTTTGGCAACTTTCATATAGTCGGTCATCATTGAGGGCCAGTAGTACCCTAGTCTTTTAATCTTCATTTTCATTTTCGGACCCGACTGATGCGCGCTACAAAGTCCTGAGTGTACTTCTTTGACAATTTCACGAGCCTCGGACCCGCTCAGGCATCTTAGCCACATCTGATCAAAAGACCTTCTGTATAACGTGTTGTTTATCAATGCGTAAGGCATAGTTCTTTTCTTGATTTGATGGGTTATTGACTTATCGTCTGGTAAGTTTACCATTTGCAAGTAGTTACATTAGGGGCTACCGCCAATCTTCTGTATTTTCTGTTACTACTGCAATTATTTCTTCTACATTTTCTGCTGATTTGTGTATTGTGTCCATGTTGAGCTGTGAGAGAACTTGACGTCCCTGGACTGACACTTCAACTGACTCATCCTGTAAGCAGGCAAATACTTTTGCAAGGAAGGCTAACACATCTGCGAGAGCATTTTCTCTTCTTGGAATCTTGTATTGTTACATTTGGAATTTGTTCCAACAATTTCATGGCATACTGAAAGTACTGCTCGAGCCTTGGCTTTAAAATTTTGTACTGTCCGCCGACCTGTTGAATGATCAACTGAGAATCTCCGTAGATGTTGATGTCCGTTATTCCCATTTGAATGGTTAATTCTAATCCTGTTATGAGGGCTTCGTATTCTACTTCGTTTTTTGTACACGGTTCTGTTATGTGGTAGGAGTATCTTAACATCCCCCGCTCCGGTGTCATAAAGATTAGTCCGATTCCTGCCTTACCGGGCACTATCGTTTGCAATTCTTTGTTCTTCTGTGCTGAGGACGCACCGTCGAAGTATAGTTCCCAACATCGATCATCAGGGTCTTCTAGGCTCATTATCTGCTCGTCAGGCAAATCGTCGTCGAGAGGCGAATCCGCCGACAAAGGGTGTCTTTGCGAGGAAGTCCGCTAGGACTTGTCCCTTTATGGCGCGAAGAGGAACGAAGTTATGTCGAATTGCGATAGTATCATCGACCACACGGCAAGTACGCCGGAAAGCGTCGGTCGGGTCATCGAAGTATTGCAACGGATTAACCCTCGAAATAAGGTTGACCTTATGAGAAAGCATGTAATGCCTGAGCTTTTGAGCGGCGAAGATCAGGGCCAAACAATGCTTCTCAATCAGAGGATACTTTAGTTCCGTCGGGATTAGACGACGGCTTAGGTAGTAGAGAGCATTTTCTTTTCCCTTATCATTGACCTGGGCTAGCAGGGTTCCGAGAGAATCGTTTAAAGCCGCGGTATAAAGTATCAACGGTCTACCTGAGACTGGGGCTGCTAAGACAGAAGGTGTCATTAAATATTGCTTAACGTCCTTGAAAGCCCGCTGGCATTTCTCATCCCAAACGAATTTGGCGTTCTTTTTAACCAATGCCGAGAAGGGCTAACACCTACCTGACAAGTTCGAGATAAAGAGTCGAAGATATGCCAACTTCCCTTGAAAGGATCGTAGTTGTTTCAAAGTTTTAGGAGGTGGCATTTCTAAGATAGCTTTAATCTTCTCCGGATCAATTTTAATCCCGCGATGTTGGACAACAAATCCTAAGAATTTCCCGGAGGTGACGCTGAAGGCGCATTTTAAGGGATTCATCTTAAGGTTAAATTGTCTTAGTCGCTCGAAAACAATTCTCAAATCACACAGGTGATCTTCCTTCAGTTTACTTTTGATGACCACATCATCCACGTAGCACTCAACTTGGTTGTGAATGAGATCATTAAAAATCTTCGTCATCGCTCTTTGGTATGTTGCTCCTGTGTTCTTTAGTCCGAATGGCATTACTGTGTAGCAATACACTCCGATCGGCATTCTGAATGTCGTGAGCTTTTTGTCTTCTGGCGCCATCTTTATCTAGTTGTATCCTAATGATCCATCCATAAATGAGAAGATTTCATGCGTCGAAGCGATGTCGATCATCAGTTCTGGGATTGGTAGTGGAAATTCATCCTTTGAACAAGCTTTATTCAAATCTGCGAAATCCATGCGATTCGATCGACCATTCTTCTTTACGTTTGGAACCACGTTGGCTAACCAAGTTGGGTATTGTTCTTCACGGACAAATTTAGCATCTATTAGCTTCTTAACTTCGGCTATTACTTGTTGCTCAATTTCTAGACGCATTGCTCTGGGAGCTTGTCTGACTGGAATGGAAGTAGGATCCATTCCTAGCCTGTGAACTATGACTTCTGGAGCTTATCCTAGCATTTCGTCGTAACTCCAAGCAAAATAGTCCTTGAATTTCATTAATAGCTTGATTATGTTCTCGGAGTCTTCTTTATTGAGTAAGGAGCTCACAAAGGTCAGCCTAGGCTCTTCGCTAGTACCTAAGTTAACTTCCATTAACTCGTCTATTGTAGATTTAATTTCTTCTTCGAATTCTGACGGAGCATCTCCGATTTGCAGATCTTCAAGATCTTCTGAGGCTTCCAAGCAGTCTTTATTAGGTTCGCAAATGACAACCAAGCAAAATCCTGTATCTTCAACAGACCCTACCGTGCCGAATCCGAGACCATGTTTTGTATTGGTTGGCCGACCGGCATTATTCCATAAATTTTCAAAGTGTTGTGATCGGCCTTTTGTCCATTGTCGAGGTAAGACACCGCGTTGAATTAAATTTTGAACACAGCGAGAGTACCACTCAAAAGGTAGTTCAATTAATTCGGAAGAAGTAACATCTTGAGTTGTACATCTTTTTCAGTATTGGAAGAAGAAGCACCACGGTAAAACTTGATCGGCTTAGCACCACCACCATGCACTTCCTTGACCACCATACCCTCGATTTTATTAGAATGGATCGGGGTCAGGGTCATAGTATGTACATAATGGTTAATCTTCTCGTACATTGATTTATATTCTTCATTCTTTTCATCTTCGAGAGAAATCTTGAATTGTGGTTCCTTCTGACTTATTGTCGCTGCTTCTTTCTCAATTTCTTCTTCTTCTTTGGAGCTGTTCTCCCAATCAACATCGATGACCGGTTTCTTACGTCCAGCTGTTCAACGTTTCTTCCACGTCCTCGTCCCCGGCCTCGACCTCGGGTGCGAGTTCTAGAGAAACCTTCACCATCTCACCGTAAGGGAGTGGTGAGTAACTAATGGACTAGAACTTCAGGTTCTTCATCGTCTCGAATTTATTTTGCTTCATTTGGTATGGCATTTCTGGAAAAGATTGTTATCTTCAGAGGCGCGTAGTAGGCCGCATCTTCGTGAATTCCAATTTCATGCACGGAGAACGGTTGCGAAATCACCTTTGATGCACTTGTTCCCCTCCTTCGTAATACTTTATGCCTTTGGTGCGAGAGACGACGGTACCATCCGGTTTCATGGATCCATGGTCGGCTCAGTAGAGCGTTGAACGATGTCTCAGAATCAATTATATGGAATTTTGCGGTTGTCTTTGCTAAATCACCGGTCTTCATTAGTAGTGTTATCGATCCAAGAGCTCTTTCTCCTTTTTGATTGAAGCCTCTTAATAACATCTTGTCTGCTTCAAGCTCGCGAGCATCAATTTCCAAATACACTAGCGTCCGAAGATTCATTATGTTGATTGATGCTCCCATATCAACCAACACTCTGGAGAGCGTAAACTTTCCAGTAGTGGCTGAAATGTATAACAGTCAGTTGTGATCAGCTGTTCCCAGTAATAGATCATTGTCCGCGAATGTAACACCTCGTTGTTCTCTTAACGAGCAAACCTCGTCGAAGGAATCACCGGCCATTTTAGCTAACCAAATCTCTGGATCAATTAAAGCCTTGATCAGAGCCTCCCTCATCTCCTTTGACAGGGTCAGAGCGTCATATATGCTTAGTTTGGCTGGTAGCTTCCTAAGATGGGCTAGCACATTGTAGTCCACTTTATTACCATGTTCCTCGGTTTCTTCCCGAATGGGCAGTTCCTCTGCTGGGGTTGACTCTTCCTGAGCAACCACCTGCTTTCCTTTATCCTTTGGACCCATTCTCGGAGGTAGAACTTTTCTGCTTCTTAGATTAACTTCAGTAATCTCTTCTGAATCTGGTGCTGGATCTGCCGGTGTCTCCTTTTGAATCGGGACGACTGGCTCTTCTGGAGTTGCTTCGGGATGCGATAGTTCTAATTCTATCGTGATCGGAGCTCCTCGGAATTCACAAATGGACTCGTTGCTTGTTGAGCTTTCGTAGCCTCCCTTGTGAACATCTTCTTCGTCGTGGTCATCGAGGTTGTGTATGATTTGAGAATCGTTATTCGTATTGGAATCGAGATCCGGATTAAGCCGGTTGTCGCTAGTTACGTAATCGTTAGAAACAGTCAAGACGTAGCTAACGCCATAACCCTTATCATTATAAGATCCCGACGGGCCGAGCAGATAATCATACAGAGTCAGGTGTTCGAGGGATTTCTCCCCCGAATCGGAAACAACCATCCTAGGATAAGCAGCCCCTAGCCTACCCTTCGGAGCCTTGGTCTTCTTTTCTTCCACGATCTTCTTCTCCATCTGGGGCGGTTCTTAAATCGTAAGTGATAGTACCGGCTCGGCAGGTTTCAAACTCTGAGTTGAAGCGCGTACCGAAGCGGTCTGGATGTGATCCAAAATTTTCTTCGATGACTTTGTCCAGACGGTACTCCATCCATCATCGGTCGTGTAAGGGTCTATTGGAACAATAGGATCCGTCGAGATAACATTGACGGAACCTCCTTTCTGGGGTTCCTTCATGTATTCCTTCGGGATCGTTATGTTCCCTTTTCGGAGGTTGTCATCAAGCCAGCTCTTGAAAGTGATGCAATCCTCTATCTTGTGTCCGAGCATCCGGTGGTAAGGGCAATAGTTTGGATGATCTTTCTTATTGACTTCCTCCGGCCTCTTGGGCTCTAGTAGCTGAAAATCCGGTGTCTTCATTAAACTGCAAAACATCTTCGTTACTGCTTCAGTTTTGAATGGATATTCTCTATTTAGAAGTTCTCTTAAGATACGCGATGAACGAGGCGGTTGTTCATAATGCTGAGGTGACTGATAGCTCAGTCGAGGCTGATGATAGCCCTGTTGAGGTTGCTGATAGATCTGTTGCGGTTGTTGGTGTATCTGTTGCGGTGGTTGGTAACTAGTCTGTGGTCGTTACGCAGTATCTGCATTGGCTGCTTGCCCTTATCTACTGCCGCGACGATTCCGGACTTCTTTTCGAATGTCTTCACAGTTTTCTGCTTATCGGTCTTGTCTACAAAACTTAACTGCTTTGCCTCCTCTTGCAAGCTCCCGGCCTTGCTAAGCAACTTCTCGAAAGTCTTGATTGTAAATCCTTTAAGGAGAAGTGTTATCGGGCCATGGATACTTTTAAGTAGGATGCCGACAGCATGTTGCTCTTATAGCTGTGGCTCACACTTCATGCTTAAGTTTCTCCATCGAAGTATGTAATCCACTAAAGTCTCGTTCGATTTCTGGTGCTCCACCACTAGATCACCGATAGTGATGTGGTGCTGAGCCCCGGCAAACCGCTTAACGAAGAGATTCTCTAGTTTTGAAAAGGTCTTTACTGAACCGTTCGACAATTCTACGTACCAGTCGAAGGCAATCACGATAAGCTGGCGACGAGCCGACGGAAGAGTAAGCGTCACTCCCACCGGCATTGCGGCAACTAGCACGAAAATGTGCGACATCTTGCCGGGGTTCCCGTTCCATCAAAAGTTTTGAACGAGAGGTGGTACGAAGCCTTTTGGGTATTGGACCGCATCAAATTCTTCGGGGTAAGGTCTACCCGTACGAATAGATGTTCCGTTCTTAGATTGTGCTAAGGCCTCTCGCACATCTTTGCTCTACCATGTTTATGATGTCCTTTTCGGAATCATGCTTTGTGCAGGATCTTTCTTTGGTTGTTCGTCTCCGTTGACGGATGTGATCTCTTTTCCTCCATCTGCAATATGGATAATTTCTGGGGGTGTCTCTTTCTAAGGCTGAACCTGACTCTGGAGAGTGGCTAAAGCGGCAGCCATCTCTTCCATCCTTTTTCCCATCTGGCAAATTGTATCATCCTTCTCTTGAAGTTGTGCTCTCATCACTTCCTATTGATCTCTTTCTGCAGCCGCTGGAGCACCTTCTGAAACTGATGATGCTCGCGTCTCAACCATGTTGATTTCAGCATACTTGTCATTCATAAATTCTGATGAATCAACTTCATCTTCTAGTTTTTATTCTCTTTCTTTTGCTAACCGTCGGATGTCGGTCCTTAACTTGTCCATGGCATCTTCTAGTGGCCTTTTCCGCATGGTCTCGCAGTTGTCACGTGACGGTTGTTGAATTTCCTTTCCTGGAGTCCCCTTTATTGTAGTAGCACTTTCTTCTGATTCAAGTCTCGTGACGAGACTTTTCTTTTCGGGACATTGTTTTGGTCTTAGCTCGCTAGTAGTAAGTCGCCATACCATCCTTCTTGCAGCTGGAAGCCTAGGACCGGATGATCTGTCGGCTATATGCTGGAAGATGGTATCCTCCCTAATTTGCAGACCCGATACAACAACGGGTGAACTAGCTTTTATCTTTTTCTTTGGTTTCTCTGTGGCAGAACAGGCTCTATTCGCGGTCCGGGGTGGGATTTAGCTGGCACCCATCTCATCCTTCTTAAGATTTCTAACACGGGGCATCTTTCTTTCTTTGTCAATCTTTCTATCACAGCTTGCAGTCGAGCAAATGGCGTAGTCTTATCCCTTTTCCTTTTGTAATTGTTGTAGTACGCAGGTCGGGGTAATGAAGCGGCGATCCTTCGGCCATCCTCTTCATCTGATGCGGTAGAGAGGGGTTGAAACCTACTCCCTTCCAACAGAGGTATATACTCAGGCAATTCTTCTCTTTCCTCAGGAATTTCTTCTAGAAAAGCAACTTCAGCAGCTTTGGCTTTCTCAATCTTGGCAATCTTTCTGCTTCTATTTCTCCTTTGAGTCCGAGTTAGGGGTGCAACTCTTGAACTGGACCCAATCTCAAAAATAGACGGTATTGCAGCAAAATCTGTACCCTCCACGGTGACAGGCTCATCACAGACTTGGATTTCCTTCCCCTTCAGTTTGGCAGAAGCCAGGGTAGGTGCATAGATGACTAGACCGGTGGGGGTAGAGACAACAGTCCTCCTACAAACAGTAGTACTCCTTTCAGCTAGAACCCTTTGCAGGGGAGGGAATTCTTGAGTCGATTTCAGGTTGAACTCAATCAGGGGTTTCTCAGTTTCTGACAGTTTGTCCATTAGTGTGAAGAGAGTGACGTCAGCGAACTTGATATCTGTATTACCAAATCCTTGTCCAAAACGGATGATTCCATTGTCGGGCAGCTCATCCTTGTAAACGGCGAAGTCCATTCCATTGGTGAAGGAGAAGATTAACTTTGGCGCAGTCATTTTCTGCAGGTAGATTCTGAGTATTAGTCCTGAATTATGCTTCCTTTTATCGCAAAACTTAGGACGAAAAAGAAAGAGTCTGAACACATTTTCGTTTATCTTAGTGTATTTGTGATTTTTTTTTAAAGAGATTGTTTATTAGAAGGTGGTTTATTAGTGGGTTCGTTTGTTAGAAACAAAAGGATTAAAGGAAAAAGGTTATAGAAAAGGTAAAGGGCCCGATTTAGAATTGGAAAGGAAGAGAAAGTCTTATGCAAGACTTCTCGACTCAAGACCGCTCCTAAACTAACACCTATTGGGGGTCCACCCCACCTCAGATAATAGGTAAAAGGATCACGGAACCTCTCCATTTAGGGGTGTCTAAACAGTGGCTCCTAAATCCGAGAGAAGTTGATTATACTCGTTCAAGAAAAAAATGAACGGGGTATTCCAACGGATGAATGGTAGTTTGCTCCACTAGGGACATGGATACACTACTGATTTATGAAAACAAAACCATCTGATCAAAATGGAGAGAGGAACTAGTCCCCAGCGGAGTCGCCAGAAATTGTCGGCATATTTTTCGGTTGTGTTTTGAAAAGGGGGTCGCCTACAGAAATTGTCGGCGAATTTAAATTTTAAATTTAATTTAAATATATATATATATATATATATATATATATATATATATATATATATATATATATATATATATATATATATATATATATATATATATATATATACAGAGAGAGAGAGAGAGAGAGAAAGAAGCATTTGATTTTGAAAATAACTTTAAGTTTGAAAATTTTAAGATATGAAATCAAAGCGATCTCGCACCCCGAATAGTTTATATAAACGAGCACCACACCACAAACCGTGTATTTATCCCGAAGAATAGACACACTGCTTGATGATATGGCTCGATTAAATAAACTAAAAGATTTGTGACATCCGTTTGGTCTGCGAACCAATTTTATAAGTCGACAAGTTCCCCTCCTTAATATAATGGAATTAAGCGGGGTTTATATTACACAGGTTCTTAAAGTTCCCTATAAGGGCGAGCCCACATAGTTAATTACATCTTAAATGACGGGAATCATTTAAGAAAATTCTCAATAATGATCAGTGGTTTTGCTCTCAAGAATTTCAAAGTTTAAAGTTTTCAAAGGATTGGATTTTTGAAATTTCAATAGGGATTAGCTTAAATTCGGAACAGTTTATTTTAAGAGTCTAAAGGAAGAAAAGTAGGAGAAGCTGAGGATCCAAGAAGAATCTTGGCAACTTCTCAAACTATGCTATTGTTTGGCTTCAATTTGGGAATTTATTTAATGTTTCAATCTTGCCAATTTTAATTAATTAGGTCTTATATTTGTATGACATAATCATACGAATAGCCTCGAAGATGTTTATGCCGTGCCAAACGACTACCTCGAAATCCTAAGACCGGTTAGGACTTAATTTCCACAATATGATTATGCAAATGTCTAACGAAAAGTTGAGGATTTATGTTGCACTAGGAAAACTACCCCGAACTCCTATGGCTTTGTTATTTAATGCTAAGAAAGGTTTTGCTGAAGATGTGAGACAATATGTGAAAACATGTGATCAATGTCAAAGGATGGGAAATATATCTAGGAAAGATGAAATATGTTTAAACTATATATTGGAAGTTGAAATTTTTGATATATGGGGATTAGACTTTATGGGACAATTTGTTCCATCATCTGGAAAAATTTATATTTTATTAGCAGTTGATTATCTTTCAAAGTGGATTGAAGCTATTGCTTTACCCAACTGTGATTCCAAAAGTGTTTCAAAATTTTTAAAGAAAATGATATTTTCAAGATTTGGAATGCCTAAGGTAATTATCACTGATGGTGGAAGTCATTTCAGGAATATAAGAATTCAATCATTACTACAAAAATTTGGAATCAAACATAGAATTGCAACTTCTTATCACCCTCAAACTAGTGGAATGGCTGAAGTATCAAACAGAGAAATTAAAAGAATTTTAGAAAAGACTGTTAATCCTAAAAGAACTGATTGGGTTGATAGACTTGATTATGCATTATGGGCTTATAGAACGGCTTATAAGACACCAATCGGAATGTCACCTTACCAGGTTAATTTATGGTAAACATTGTCACTTACACCGTAGAACTTGAACATAAAGTTTATTGGGCGATAAAGGAGTTTAATTTTAATTTGAATAAAGTAGGAGAAAAACGATTATTGCAACTAAATGAGATGGAAGAAATTAGAAACGAATCGTATGAAAATGCGAGAATTTATAAAGAAAAAATGAAGATGTTGCATGATAAGAAAATTTCAGGAAAAATTTTTGAGCCTGGAAAAAAATTATTACTATTTAATTCTCGTTTAAGACTTTTTGGAAAATTAAGATCTAAATGGATTAGACCTTATTTAGTTGAGAAAGTATACCATTATGGAGCTGTGGATATTAAAGATCGAAAACAGGAAAATTTTTTAAAGTAAATGGATTAAGATTGAAGCCTTATTTGGGAGATATTAAGAAGATTTATAAAGAGGCTTATGAATTGAGTCAACTCGATTAAAGATTTACTTATGTCGGTCGACGACGTTAAACCGAGCTCTTTGTGGGAGGCAACCCATAATTATCTTGTGTTTTTGTGTTTTAATGTAAGGTTATGCCTCGATCTTGATTAATTTTATATTACTTTAGAAAAATTTGATGCTTATAAGTCTTATTTGACTTAGGCTGAAAATTATTTTGAAGTATATAAGATTTAAAAATAGGATCACTCTATTTTGAATATGAGTAAAAAGGAGATCAAGTTAACCTTCATTATGATAGTTTACAATGCGAGTTATCGAGTCTAAATTACTCTTACCAGTATAATTTACCTATCTTGGAGAACGAAATTTTGAAAATTTGATGATTAGGCGAAACGGAGTTGAACATAGTTCTGGCGCCTAGGCGCCGGAGTCGGCACCTAAGCGCCGGAATCAGCTATGTGTCAATAGGTCCGGCGCCTAGGCGCCGATTTGGCGCCTAAGCGCCACGGTTCTTGGGTGGTGCAAAAGCTGAAAATTTTCAATTTTTCACACGATTTTCCCCTTTAAATCAACCCATCTTCTTCCCTAACCATCAAGCAATCAAAATTATGTCCCTTACACTTCATTCTTGAGAGATTTGAGGAATTTTTGAAGAAATGGATAGAAGAAATCATGGAGAAGAAGCTAGGGACAATGTCTCAAGGGATCCTCAACCCTACTTCAATGGTTTCATCGCTGTAAGTTTAGAGAAAATTTCTAGTCGTTTGGATAAGTTTGAAGAAGATTTTTAAAAGATTGGAGATCGCCTTCAAGAGATGTTTCGTCAAGTTGAACATCTAGAATGGCAAATGAAACTTCAATTTGATCATTTTGCGGCTTATCAAGATGCTCAAGTTGAAATGTATGCGAAGAACAAATGAATTGACGAAAAGACGGCTACGGATTTCCCGAGAGCGTTAGTATTCTTTCCAAGTGGAATACAAAATTTCCCTTGTGAAGATTAGAATATTCGGGTAATGAGATAGTTATTATGTTTGTTGAGTCGTTGTATCGATTTAGAGAATCGATTGTGTTTGTTAGTGTATTTGCTTTCATGTTCAATGTGTGTTGCTTTTGCTTTGAAATTGTTATGTTTGAGTGTGTATTAGGAACTTGAATCAAATGTAGTACTTATCTGGAATGTATTGAGTCAATATTGAAGATTTTAAATGGAAATTAGTAAGTTTGATTGAAACCTTATGTTTGATTGGTGGATTTAATATTTAATTTTTATAAATTTTTGAAAAATATTGTGGAAGTTAGAAATTGAAGCTCTACTCTGATATGAGTAATTGGAAGTTGAATTTATGAATTTTGGTGGAAAAATAAATTTAAAAAAAAAAATTTTGTGAAAGGCGAGTCTGGCGCCTAGGCGCTAGAATTCGGCGCCTAAGCGCCAGTTCGGCCCTGTACCCGAAAATTTACTTAAATAGCCCCCAAAAGCCATTTTTGACGCCGAAGCTTCATCTTCTTCCCCATTTTCGCAAAAATACATCCTCTAGATCCATTTTGAGGTCAAAAAATCAAGGATTTGAGCGCGAAACCACTCGATTTCTTCGTCTCAAGGTCAGATCTACACTTTAAACCATTTATTTTCTATTTTCACCATAGATTTCACTAAGTTTTGCTAAGAACTGAAAATTTGAAAAAATATTTGATTTTTAGTGATTTCTTTGGATTTCTAAACTTATTTTAAGTTTTATAAACTTAAAAAGAGTTTAAATCTTCGATTCCTAAATTTGTTCTTGTTTTCTTTCACGTTTAGATAGCTCCAAAATCTAAACGCGGGAAGGCACGAGATAACTTTGATAGAAGCAAATTCTCTACTGCGGCAGCGCATTTTCGCTTCCATGAATTTGCGACGTCCAGAAAGTTCATTTCTGAACGAAGTTTCTACCATCCTGGAGAAATGATCGAAAATACTGTTGTTGCGCACAACTGGCAACGATATTGTTATTTTACGGCTGTTGCTGTTATCCCGATTGTTCGAGAATTTTATGCAAATTTTCTGGATGCTGAGGATTTTGAAGTATCTGTCAGAGGTATCGGAGTAGGATTTAGTCCAGAAAGAATCAACATATTTTATGGCCCGCCACCGACTATTGAGTGCTATTATTCTGGATTATCACCATCTGAGGGAGATTTAGATATGATTATTGCTTATCTTACTGATGGTACTGGATCTTGGAAGATCAGGAACTGAAAAAGGGTAAACTTCAAATCCTATGAATTAAATAGTGTATCTAAAGCATGGCACTACTTTATTTCTGCAAGATTATTACCTTCCAACCACCTGAGTGAAGTGACTAGAGATCGAGCGATCTTAAACTACTGCATTCAGGAGAGGAAGCCTATTGATGTCGGGAGCATTATTTATGATTCGTAGAGTCTCTGCGAGGTCCGAGCACTTACGTTGGATTGGGATTTCCATCTCTGATCTACTCACTATGTGTTAGTAATGGAGTCACTGCTGATATTTCTGAGGAGAAGCTGAAGTCTACTAAGCCAATAGGGCAGGAGAGTGTTAGTATTTATGATCGTCTTCGAGGGAAGAGATGAACCACTCCTTCTACTTTTGTACATACTTCAGGTAGACCTTCTACTTCTAGACCCTCTACTTCTGCTGAGCCACCATTAGATTTTTGGGAATCAATGCAAGATCAGTTTTTAGAGCAGCAGCAGGAGTTATTTCAAACTCATTGCAGGATTGATACTATTGATAGAAAACTAGATCATTTATCTGATTATACCCAGAGGAAGAGTAGTTATGATGCTAAGTATGATGAAGCCCTAGTCAGATTCCTGAAGGGTGAACATGATGTTAGTTTTCCTACTTTTCCTAGTTTCACACCATTTGTAGATCCTAAGGACGTAGAATTTTCCTTTGGTGATGAAGATGATGATGAGGCTACAGGTAGTGATTATTAGTTATAGATTTCTATGATGTGCGACTCTGTTAGATTGTTTTGTTTGGATTGTTTATTAGTTTTGTATTTGATGTATGTTGAGTGTTCAGTGTTAGGATTCTGTTGTGTTGAGACTAAAGTTAGAATTAATTTATATGTTGTTTTAGTTAAATGTTTAGTAATTAATTATATTGCTCTGTTTTAACTCTGTTTCAAATTTAATATCATCATAAATTAGCTTGCTTACTTTTTATATACATGCTTCAATTTTATCTTAATTATTCATAAAAGCATGATTAGAAGTTAATTTTTCTTTTTAAGATTGTTTTTACATACTTATTAAAAATTCTTATGATTTTCTTTCTCTCATACTTTCAAATTATCATAGTATACCAAAACTTAAGTTTGGGGGAAGGGAAAATCCATTCAAAATTAAATTTTATTTGTCCTTAAAGAACTAATATTTTCATAAAAATAAAAACTTTTTAACATAACTTAAGAAATGAAGAATTTATTTGAGATCACTTTTATTTTATAAATTATAAACAATTTAGTGAAATTAACCAAAATTTTACTAACTTTGATTGATTTTAAGAATATAATTGTTTAACTTAAAGAAGAATGAGATAAAGAATTTTTATATTCATGGTAGAAATAATAGAATTTTAGAAATATTAAGTAATAAAAAATTATCACTTGGAAAAGAAAAGATTGGAATTCTTTTTTAATTTTTATTTATGTTATAATAATTAAGTAGAAATGTATAAGTTTTGAAAATATAAGTTAAGGATATAACAGGCTATCCAGATATAGTAATCCTCTCTATATCTAAAAAAAAAAAAAAAAAGGAGAAGATAGAGAGGAGAAGCCTGAGGAAATGCCTAATAAAAAATTGGCTTCACTTGAATTATCTTATAGGAAGAAAACTAATTACATACTTTACTTAATTTTTGTACATAAATATTTATTTAGAAAAGATTTTTCAAGAAGATCTTTTTCTTGTAAATAATCTATGAAAGCTTAATATAATAGACTTCTATTATTTTCAAAATGAATGAAAAGTTTGAAATCTTATGATTTGGTAGTTAAATATTCTTTAAACTCTTAAAATTAAACCTAGTTAGTGAAATTGGGTTAATAATTTACTAAAGACTTTATAAAATCAAAAATTAGAAGGAATCTTTAATATTTATCTTTTATTTCCAAAGGTTATATTTTTATATAGTAGAAAGAGTTACTTGAGGACAAGTAACATTTAAGTTTGGGGGATTTTGATCTTTAAAAAAATACCTATTTCTTTATGTCTTAATTCTTATTAATTTTTAAGGATATTATGCTTCAATGAAAGGTATTTTTGTGTTTTTGGATCTCGGTAATGTAAAAAGGTCTAAGAAGAAAAAAGGAGCAAAAAGGAGCAAAAATGAAGCAAAATACCAAAAGGATAAAAAAATATGGCCTGACGCCTACGTGCCAGACTCGATACGAAAACTGTCAAGTTTTTGACAACCCTTGATCAGTTATTTTGACGGAGGGAACGGTTATTGGACATTCTAGAAGGCTGGCAGTTGTTCATTGATAATAGGACATGTGATACATTGCATTTGGATGCTCCAAAACGGTTTTAATCGCGAAGAGGTGCAAGCCAAAGTGAAGAGGTGCGAAGAACTGGACGCGGTGTCCGGCGCCTAGGCGCCAGATTCCTGCGCCTAGGCACCAGACCGACCTTCTAGAAGATTCATTGAATGTGGACATGTTTTGAAGAGGTGCCTCAAGGCAACCCTTGAAGCCTATAAATAGAGGTCAATTTCTTCAGAAAACTTGCCCCTCCCATTGTACCCCTTTCTCTTATCTACTTTAGAATCTCTCACCCTTAGAGAGAGAATTAGAGAGAGAAATTTAGGGCCACTTTTGTTTAGTTTAGTGAGTTTATTTTGAAGTTATTGCATCTGGAGTTCATTACACTGTGGAGTCAGTAGGAATCATAAGATCTGTAGAAGAAATATTTGAGATAAGTATATTTACACATTTGATTCAAAGTTTAATTATCATGTTTTGCTATTTACTTTCTATGTGTTCTGAGTAGTTAGTTTACTTTCTTTCTTCAATTATGAAGAGATATATAAGATAATATAAAGATTCGATGGAGAATTAAAATTTAAAATATTTTCAAAACATTGTGATGACATTAATACCAGATCTTATTTTACTTTTTAAATTGGCCGTTTGAATTGTTAAAACCTGTTGAAGAGTTTTGAGACCTTGAAGGAGAAGAACTCTTAACTTGTAAATGTCACATGAATCCTTGGGTAGTCGAAGGCCATGAGCGGGCTATTCAAGGTGAAGTGCAAATAAATAGGAAGATAAGATTTAAAGGGCGTAGAATTGAAAAATTTTTATAGTGACAAACTAAATTCTTATAATTTGATTTATAGACTAGGAAAGGGTCACTAGTAGGGCTGACCATAGCCACCCTTGGACATCTAGATGTGTGAGCCTAGATTAACCCATTCTACTAACAATACATCCGGACCTATTCTGTAAATTAGCCAATGTTCTTTGCGCCTGGATCAAAGGGTAAAGAATAGGAATGCTTCTATTAGGCACAATACCATAAATCAAATTCTCCAACGAATATTAAATTATCTTAAAAATCTTAGATTAATTGAAGGGAAGAAAGTTTTTTATTTTATATAGAATTCATAAAATCATTTTTTTATTATTATTGTCTTTATTTGCATCTAGTAAATTAATAGTAATTTATAATCAAATTAAAAGATAAAATATAAATATTTTTACTATTTTATTTTATTTTTCTTTCTTCATAGAAAATTTATTTCTATAAATCTTCCCTGTGGGATCGATACTGGGGTCTTTGTTTAAAAACCCTATATTACTTGAAACGATACGTATACTTGCGTAGTACCCTAGTGTGTAAAAATATTTTCTAAATTATATAAATTTTATACACTAGCCGCTATTTATAAATTGAGTCAAAGCTTTTGGCTATCTTTCGGAAGCAAACATTACTGCGTTATTTGCGGTCCGGTCAGATAGCTCAATCTCTGGTAACTTAACTCAGGTGGTTGGAAGGTAGAAGTCTAGCAGAAATAAAATAATGCCATGCCTTTGAAATACAATTTATCTTAGAAGATTTGAAGTTTACCCATTTGTCATTCCGGATCTTCCAAGCTCCAGTGCCATCAGTAAGATATGCAATAATCATCTCAAGATCTCCCTCAGATGGAGATAAACCAGAATAGTAGCACTCGATGGTAGGTGGTAGGCCGTAGAAAATATTGATCAGTTCCGGAGTAAATCCGACTCTAAAACCTCTAACGAAGACTTTGTAGTCTTCCACATCCAAAAAGTTTGCATAAAACTCGCGTACAATAGGAATAACGACAACAGAAGTGAAATAATGAAATCGTTTTCAGTTGTGTGCAACGATCGTGTTCTCAATCATTTCACCAGGATTGTAAAAACTGCTCTCCGAGATAAACTTTCTAGACGTTACAAATTCGTGATAACGAAAATGCGCTGCCGCAGTCGAAATCTTGCTGCTGTCGAAATTTTCTCGTGCCTTTCTTGCTTAGACTTTGGTGCCATTTAAACGTGAAAGAAAACACAAATAAATTTAGGAATCAAATATCTAAAATCTATTTAAGCTTGAGAAACTTAAAATGAGTTTAAGAATCCATGGAGAAACTCTATAAATCAAAATTTTTCTAAATATTTTGGTTTTTAGCAAAAATAGGAAAAACTATGGTAAGAATCAAAATAAATGGATTAGAAGGTAGATCTGACCTCGAGATGAAGAAATCAAGTTATTTCGGGCTCAAAAACTTGATGTATTGACCTCAAGATGGATCTAGATGGTGTATTTTCGTGAAAAAGAGGAAGGGGATGAAGCTTAGGCATCAACCATGGCTAATGGGATTGAAATGCTAATTTTCGGTAAGCAGGCTGAACCGGCGCCTAGGCGCCGAATTCTGGCTCCTAGGCGCTAGACTTGCCTCTCACAAAAATCACTTTAAAAATTTTATTTTCCACCAAAACTCATAAATTTAACTTTCAATCACTCATATTAGAGTAGTGCTTCAGTTTCCAACTTCCAAAATATTTCCCAAAAATTTTAAAAATTAAAAATTAAATCCACCAATTAAACACAAGGTTTAAATCAAACTCTTCTAATTCTATTCATAATCTTCAATTTTGGCTCAATACAATACAGATAAGTATAGTAATATGATTCAAGTCCTAACAAACAATCAAACTACACAATTTCAAAGCAAATACAACACACATTGAACTATAAAACTAACACACAAATAATACAAACGATTTACCAAATCGATACAACGACAAACTAGTAAAAGTCTAGATCACACCACAATAACTAGTAAAAACCAGTTTCCATTTCTCTTTAGACCTTCGAGATTGGAACCAGTTTCCAATTCTCTTTAGACCTTCGAGATTGGAACCAGTTTCCAATTCTCTTTAGACCTTCGAGATTGGAACCAGTTTCCATTTCTCTTTAAACCTTCGAGATTGGAACCAGTTTCCATTTCTCTTTAGACCTTCGAGATTGTAACCAGTTTCCATTTCTCTTTAGACCTTTGAGATTGGGACCAGTTTCCATTTCTCTCTAAACCTTCGAGATTGGAACCAGTTTCCATTTCTCTTTAGACTTTCAAGATTGGAACTAGTTTCCATTTCTCTTTAGACCTTCAAAATTGGAACCAGTTTCCATTTCTCTTTAGACTTTCGAGATTGGAACCAGTTTCCATTTCTCTTTAAACCTTTGAGATTGGAACCAGTTTCCATTTCTCTTTAAACCTTCGAGATCAGTACCAAATTCCGACTCTCTTCCCGAAATTGCTACCAAATTTGAATTCTCTCTTTCGAGACTGGAACCCGATTCCAGTTCTCTTTAAACTTTCGAGGTCAGTACCTAAATTCTGATTGTCATCCTTTACAATCGATACTTAAACTCCGATTCTTACTCCGAGGCTGGTACTTAAATTCCAGTTCTCTTCGCAATCCTGAGGTTGGAACCTAGGTTCCAATTCTCATTTCAAATCCAGATTTCCTTGAATTGAAATTAAACTAAACCTCAATCGAAATTTGAAACTCAGAACAAACCGAAATCTAAACTCGGAATAGAAACTGAAATGAAATCTAAATCAAATTTCCTCAGATCTTATGATCTGGAATTCACCTCCTTCTCTTTTCCCCAGCTAGAGTTCAGGGATCTCCAGTCTTGGAGATGTACTTGATACTCCCCAGAAAAAATTTGTTTCTACTATGTTCTATGTGTGCCACTTAGACGTTTGTGTTGGTTTTTTTGATCTCTTCGGTCAACGCCAATTCGCGCGGTGTGCTTGGTTAGCACACCCCACCTATTGGGGGTCCATTTGTTGACCTCATTTTTGATGAGGTCTTTTCTCTTCTCTCTCTTTAGCTCTTATGATCCAGCCTTAGGCTTTCCCTTTGACTATCTTAGAGGACTAGAAATTGAACCCACCACTTAGAAATTTAAACACCTTTTAACTCCCTGCAAACACCATAAGTTTGATTGTAAACCCCTAAGTCACTTGGAGGGTTAAGATCAAATGTGGAGGTTTAAAAGATGAGTTCCCTATAGGACTCTTTGTCCTTAGGACTACCCTGGGTGGCCTGGTCTGGTGATTTGACTTGCACACAATACACTTTCAGACACAATCCAAATCCTAAAGCCATTCATACCTAGCTTGACTTCCTGACTCATGTAGGTAATTCATATGGATGGACATTAACCTCTAGGCCCTTGGCTAAGAGGGCTAGGAACAACATAGTGAAAGCCTCAAATGAGTCCTCTCATGGCTCTTATGGGCTTGATATGGCTTCATAGCTTAACTAAAATGATTCCATTCTACTTAAACTTGATCAATCTTCATTTTTCCAAAATTTCAATTTTTGACCTTCGGGGCCCTACACCCACCAAGCCTACCAAATGCCTTTGAAGCTACCCAAAATTTGTAAAATCACCTAAATTACCCAAAATTCCTCAAAACTGGTCCTAAACATTTCTCTCCATTCAAATTGATCATCCTTAGCCAACTATACCAAAATTTCCAAAAAAATACCCCCTAATACCCTCCAAATACCCAAAATATCCTTTTAACCCAAAAAATCCAAAAATTCCCAGAAAATTCCAGAAAATCTCAAAATTAAGGCCCAACCAAGGTTGAAAACTCTTTATTACACCCCATAAACATTTCTCAACATTAATTTTACATCAAATCTAACCTTAGCCCAACCTTAAACCAAGTTAGCCCAATTTGACCCACTTTGGCCCCTTTACTAAAAAGACCCAAATTAAACCCAATTCAATTCAAAATCACTTCAAATTTGTTCCAAATGACTCATGACACATCCCTAAACTAAACCCAACATTTGTTTGACCAAATCTTTTACAAAATTTCCATCTACCAATTTGTTTTCAAATCTAAAAGCCCACCTCCTTAAACCTTTTTAAAAGCCCACTTCCAACAAATTCAAAAGCCCAAATTTCATTCCAAAGCCCACATGAAATTTTCCCTCATCATTCCCTATGATTTAAATCACCCCTAAGTCCAAAACCCATCATTTTGATTAAACCAAAATAGCATCATGACAAACCAATCAAAAATTCCAAAGTTTTCAAAAAATTCCAAATAACCCTTTTTCATGAAAATTGACCAAGCCATGGACAAGCCATAGGCTAGCCATGAAGCCATCCCTAAGCCCCATGCAAGCCATGTGAGTGGTGTTCATGTGACCATACCATATTGGGCAAGAGGAGGAGCCTCTTTCTTGATTCCCTTAAGGTAATTAAGCACTCTCATGTCTCCCCTAACCCATGCTTAAGCCTAATTGTACTTGCATTGTGACTTCTCCCCACTAATCAAGTTGAATCAAGGAAGCTTTTCTCAGCCCAAATCAGACCATGGAAAGGTGAACCAAGCCCAACCTCATGCTTTGACTAATTTGAACATAAACTCCTCTATTTAAGCTCCATTCATGGCCAAAGAGAAGAGATGCAAAAAGATTACCTTGGGGAAACTCTGTCAAATTGTTCCCAAAGCTTCTCCAAGCACTCCTAAGCTCAATCGAACCATTTCCAATTGAGGCCTCACCTCTTAGACAAAGGTATCAAATTTTTTCTCCTCCAACCGAGCTTATTTTAAATTTCTGTAAATATTCACATGCTTTAAGTATATCATCACTGTATAGATGTGTGCAACTCTATTAGACAATCATTTTAAAAAAAATTTCACTCAATTTCGTTGAGAAACGAGTGAGATATCAAGGTTTGAAGGTAGACTGTTTTGGGTGAATAGAACTAGGAGAGAGGAGCAGTAGCCGTCCGATCACATGTGTATTGCACGGACGACCAAGATGCAGTCGGATGGGAGCTTCATCCATAAGCAGAAATGCGCCAGCCAATCACGGAGCGACACGTGGCCCCCCTTGATAGTGATAGTTTGAGAGGGAAATTGGATTTTGGATTTATTTTTGGACATAAACTTCAAAAAATCATAACTTTTCATAGAAAATTCACAAAAATAAAATAAAAATACCCTCTTGCTCAGTGAACAGGGGAGAACAATGTGGGAAAAGAATTGGGTTAATTTGATGAGTATTTTATTTTTAATTAATTATTTACTATTTTGAGTATTTTGATTCTCCATTTGCATACACAATTCACCATGGCATGAGACCATAGTGCTTTTGAAGCCTCTGATCTTGGAAACATTCCCTGAAATTTTCAAAGTCAGAGGCTCTCTCTATGGCAAGTTATGTATTTTTCAAGTTTATGTCACTGTTTTGGTATTTTAATTCCATTAATTAGCATATTACTTAGAAAATTCTAGAAACATTTGGGGAGGTTTCTTAGGACCAGAGGACCCTAGGATAATTATATTTTGAGTTAATTCATTAAAAATAACCCTAATTGGCCTAAATACTCAAAATTGAATTTTAATTAATTAGGGTTAACCACACATCAAAATAACTTGAAATCAATTCTCCATTGATCTTTAGGATATAGAGAACCTTGCATAAAAAATGAAGTCAATTGGAAATGATTAGCCCCACTAAATGAATTAATTAAGCCACATGATCAAAATTAAACTTTAAAAAGTCATAACTCCAAAAATACATTTCAAAAATTCACCAAATTAGTTTTGTGGGCTCTCTGATATTAGAGGAGTCTATAAAAATTAAAATTGGAATTTTATAAAAATTTTCAATTTTAATGATATTTTTGATATTTAAATAATTAAAAAATAATAAAAGTCACAAAAATAATAAAAATCATAAAAATTTTATATTTTGACTCCTAATCACTTAGAAACCAACCAAATATTTTTCCTGAGTCTCTAAGTTAATATATTGAATTTTAAAGGCTCAAAACAATTTTTTATATTAAAAAATGTATTTTCCAACCTTTTCACTAAATTAATTCCAATAAATAAATAAAAATTAGAAATTTGTGAAATTTGTTTCTCTGAACTCCTTGAGGTCAGAGAGATTTATGAAAAATATAAAATCCATTTTTTAACTTTAATTTTATTTTATAATTAATTAATACTCCAAAACTCAAAATAATTATAATAAATAAAATATAATTTAAAAAATCACCAAAATTGGTCCAAGTGGTCCTCTGGTCATTAGGAACATCTCATAATTTTCTTAAGGATAGAAACCTTACTTTGGTCATGTTGTTGAATTTTCCTTGAAATCCCTTATTTTTCACTAAAAATAATTATATAAATAAATTAAACTCAGAAAAATCACATTTTCTCCTCTAATGTCTTAATTCACATGTGAGTGAGGTGACATAAAAATTTCAAGTTCTCAAGTTCATTTGAACTCAATTTAGTGAGTTATGAAATAAATAAGCCTAAAAGGGCATAAAGGTAATTAAAGAATTTAAACCCCTATATTAAAATTTTAAGTTTAATTAAAATGGAGGGTAAAATATTTGATTTTATCTTTCTTGGATGATTGAAACTTTGAAAAATTAAAAGGGTAGGAACCCATTAATCACTTTTACTAAACAAAAAATGAAACTTTAATTGTTTAAATAATTTAAATTTTGGAAGATTAATGAAAATTTGAATTATTAAAAATAGGGATATAACTTGAGAGGATATTGATTCTTTAATAAAAAAAATCCCTAAATAAATTACTTCAATAATATTCAACTCTTATTTATGATTAAAATGATAATCCAAACTAAGTAAATTAAAAATTAAAAAAAATAACCCTTAAATTAAAGGAAAGCTCAAAATATTAAGTGGTTTAACAATTAAATTAAATTAAATTAAGTAAAAATTAAATTAAAATTAAAATTAAATTAAATTAACATTTTAACAATTAAGTTAAATTAAATTTAAAATATTGAAATTAAATTAAATTAATTAAAGTTAAATTCAATTAAATTAAATTTAAATTATATTAAATTAACATCACTCAATAATAAAAGTAAAACAAATTTGAAATATTAAGACAATTCATAATTAAGAATAAAAAAAAATCAAACTAATCAAGATTAACCTAAAATATCATAATTAACCTAAGCCAAATCATTAAGATATATGAATAATCTAAGTGAATTTGAAACACCAAAGATTAATTTAAAATATTAAGATCACTTAAAGTATAAAGATTTAAACCAAAAATAATTTGAACACTATTCCAAACTTAAAATTATTAATTAAAACCTCATAATTAAACTAAATCACTTTAAACCATTAACTCGAACTTCAAATTAAGAATGATTAAAATTCTCAACAAACCAACTTGCCCCTAAAGGCTTTAATTATTATAACTCTTAAATGGAGTATTAAGTGAGATGTCACTTCATTCATCAGGTAATCAAATGCCCAAGTTCACTTAGGAAGAGGCAAAGCTTAACTAAACTCCTGGATGATTAATTCACCTGTGCAACTAAATTTACTTGGACTCAAAATAATCTCGGAAGTATTGAAAAGATGTTTAGGACTCGTCCTAAGCACTTTCTCAATATGATGAGATGTTTTAGAAGAACAATTGAACTTAATTGTTCTTTGGTGAAGAAAATCATCCATAAACAAAATGCAAGAACCTAGACGTCATAGGAAATGACTAGTTATAGGATTATGATCTTGGTAGACAACCAGAACCTTCCCTTAGCTTTACCTAGGTACTTGTTGAAATAATTAAATGCCTTAACATGTGTTTTAAGTGCAGCTTGGGATGACAGGAAGACCGTCCAGGTACGCTTTTATTTTATTGCAATTTACTCTATTGCAATTTACTTACATGCACTGCACTTTACTTTTTTTTGCATGTTAAACAAGATTGTTGCATGAAAACTGAAACCTTTAGGATAGTCACAAAACTGAAACCCAAAACTAAATTAAAAGTCACCACAAAATAAAATTCACCGCCACAACATTCCAAAATATAAAACAACTCAAAATTTAATCACAAATAGAACAACAAAACTACAATTGCAACTAAATTAAAGCGTCTCGTTGAATGATCGAGAATACCTCAGATGATGTAACCCACGTGTTACTAACGGGATTTCCCACGGTCTAAATGAAAGTGTGGAGCTCATTCAGTTGAGTTTAGCAAATTCATCTGGACTAAGTGAATTGGATGAAAATAACAGTGCCGGGATGACTGAACCGTGGGATCTTAATCGGTTCGGTTTAAACAACTTTAAGATTTGTTTTAATTAAAATATTAAAAATATTTGGACTTTAAGATTTCTAAACCAAAACACTTCTCTCATCTCCTGATTTTCACCTTATAAAACTAAATGTCTGCAACAACAAGGAGCTCGGAGCATAGTGGACAGCATGGCCATCTACTTGAGCAAAACTCGGATCTACACCAACTAAACTTTTCTTATAATTAAATAACCAAACCATAGAATTTCGAGGTATTTTGCCTAGTGCAATATAAATCCTCAACATTTTTCGTTAGGCACTTGCATAATTATTTTATGCAAATTAAGTCCTAACCGGTCTTAGGATTCCGAGGTAGTTGTTTGGTACGACATAAACCCTCACATCTTCGAGGCTATTTGTATGGTTATGCCATACAAATATAACTCCTAATTAACTAAAATTGGCAGGATTGAAACATTAAATTATTTTCCTAAATTGAAGCCAAACAATAGGATAGTTTGGGAAGTTGCCAAGATTCTTCTTGGATCCTCAGCTTCTCCTACTTCTCTTCCATTGGATTCTCAAAACAGTTGTTCCAAATTTGAGTTAATCCCTATTAAAATTTCCAAAATCTAATTGTTTGAAAACCTTAAACTTTGAAATTCTTGAGAGAAAAACCACTGATCATTATCGAGAGTTTTCTTAAATGATTCCCATCACTTAAGATGTAATTAACTATAGGGACTTGCCCTTATAGGGAACTTTAAGAACCCAGGTAATATAAACCTTGCTTAATTCATTTATATTAAGCAAGGGAATTTGTCAGCTTATAAAATTGGTTCGCAGACCAAATGGATGTCACAAATCTTCTAGTTTATTAAACCGAGCCCCATCATCAAGCAGTGTGTCTATTCTTCGTGATAGATAAACGGTTTGTGGTGCGGTGCTCGTTTATATAAACTATTTGGGATGTGAGATCGGTTTGATTTCATATCTTAAAATTTTCGAACTTAAAATTATTTTCAAAACCAAAAGTTACTTTCTAAATTATATATATATTTAAATTAAATTTAAAATTTAAAATTAGCCGACAATTTCTGTAGGCGACCCCATTTTCAAAATACACAACCTAAAAATATGTCTACAGTATCTTACCTAAGTAGTGGTCAAAAGATCAATCTCAAAGCTTCGAAAAATTATGGAATAATGTCAGTCGACCTCCTAATTCAAAGCATGGTCTCGGATTCGATACAGTAGCACCATCTGATGATACAAAATTTTGTTTGGTTGTCACTGGCGAGCCTAATGAAGACTGCTTGGAAGCTTCAGATGATCTCGAGGACTTGCCAATCGGAGACGCTCCGCCAGAATTTGAAGAAGAAATTAAATCTACAATAGAAGAGTTAATGGAAGTTAACTTAGGTAATAGCGAAGAGCCTAGACCGACCTTTGTTAGCTCCTTACTCAATGAAGAAGACTCCGAAAATATGATCAAGCTACTAATGGAATTCAAAGACTGTTTTTCTTGGAGTTACGATGAAATGCTAGGACTAGTTCCAGAAGTTGCAGTTCACAAGTTAGGAGTGGATCACACTGCTGTTAAAGTCAGACAAGCTCCCAGAAGAATGCGTCTATAAATCTAACAAGTAATACCTGAAGTTAAGAAGCTCATCGGCGCTAAATTTGTCCGTGAAAAACAATACCCAACTTGGTTAGCCAATGTGGTGTCAGTAAGAAAGAAGAACGGTCAGATCAAAATCTGAGTGGATTTCAGAGATTTGAATAAGCGTGCCCAAAGGATGAATTCCCGCTGCCGCTTCCAGATTTGATAATCGACATTGCTTCGACACACGAGGTCTTCTCTTTCATGGATGGATCATTAGGATACAATCAGATAAAGATGGCACCAGAAGATGAGAAGCTCATAGCCTTCAGAACGCCAATCGGAGCATACTGCTACACAGTAATGCCTTTTGGATTGAAGAACACAAGAGCAACATATCGAAGAGCAATGACAAGGATTTTTTATTATCTCATTCACAACCAAGTCGAGTGCTACGTGGATGATGTGGTCATCAAAAGCAAACTGAAAGAAGATCACCTGTATGATTTAAGAATTGTTTTCGAGCGATTAAAATATTTTAACCTTAAGATGAATCCCCTGAAATGAGCCCTCGCGTCACCTCTGAGAAACTCCTAGGATTTGTTGTCCGACATCGCAAAATCAAAATCGACCCGGAGAAGATTAAAGCTATCTTAGAAATGTCGCCACCCAAAACTTTGAAACAATTGCGATCCTTTTAGGGGAAGTTGGCATATCTTTGGTACTTTATTTCTAATTTTTCAGGTAGGTGTCAGGCCTTCTCAGCATTAGTTAAAAAGGACGCCAAATTCTTTTGGGAAGAAAAATGCCAGCGGATATTTAATGACATCTCTTATATTAGTAGCCCCAGTCTCGGGTAGACCGTTGATACTTTATACTGCGGCTTTAGAGGACTCCTTCGGAGCCCTGCTAGCCCAGATCAATGACGAGGTTAAGGAAAACACTCTCTACTACTTAAGTCATCATCTAATTCCGATGGAGGTAAAGTATCCTCCTATTAAGAAGCATTTGGCCCTGATCTTCGCTGCTCAAAAGCTTAGGCATTACATGCTCTCTCATAAGGTCCACCTTATCTCGAAGTTTAATCCATTGCAATATTTGATGACCCGCGCAATGCTTTCTGGCAGACTTGCTAGGTGGTCGATGATATTATTGCAATTCGATATAACTTTCGTTCCTCTTCGTGCCGTAAAGGGACAAGTCCTAGCAGACTTCCTCGCAGCACACCCTTTACCGGTAGAATCACCTCTCAATGATGACTTGCCAGATGAATAGATAATGAGCTTAGAAGACCCCGATGATCAACGTTGGGAATTGTTCTTCGACGAAGCATCCTCAGCACAGAAGAATAAAGAATTGCAAACGATAGTGCCCGGTAAGGCAGGAATCAGACTAACAGTTATAACACCGGAGCGGGGGATGTTAAGATACTCCTACCATTTAACAGAACCATGTATGAACAACGAAGCAAAATAAGAAGCTCTTATAACCTAACTGGAGTTAGCCATTCGGATGGGTATCACCGACATCAACATCTACGGTGATTCACAGTTGATCATACAACAGGTCACCGGGCAATACAAAATTTTGAAACCAAGTATCGAGCAATACTTTCAATATGCAATGAAGTTGTTAAAGCAGATTTTGAATGTAACGATATACAAGATTCCCAGAAGAGAAAATGCTCTCGCAGATGCGTTGGCCCACCTCGCAAAAGAATTTACTTGCTTATAGGATGAGTCAGTTGAAATGCCAGTTCAAGGACGATAGGTTTTGTCACAGCTCGACATGGACACAATGCACAAATCAGAAAAAGATAAAGAAATAGTTGCAACAGTAACGGAAACTATAGAAGATTGGCGGCATCCATTAATAGATTACCTGCAAACAAGAAAACTACTGAGCGATAAGTCATTAGCCCATCAGATCAAGAAAAGAACTCTATTTTACGCATTAATAAATAATACCTTATACAGAAGGTCTTTTGATCAGATGTGGCTAAGGTGCCTGAGTGGGTCTGAAACTCATGAAATTGTTAAAGAGGTGCACTCAGGACTTTGTGATGCTCATCAGTCAGGTTCGAAGATCAAAATGAAAATTAAGAGACTAGGGTACTACTGGCCCTCGATGATGACTGACTGCATGAAAGTTGCCAAGAGCTGTCACCAGTGCCAAGTGCACGGAGTGGTTCTACAACAACCCCAAATGTACTACATCTGACAATCGCATCGTGGCCATTTGAGTGTTGGGGCACAGACATTGTGGGTCCGATAGAACCGCCTTCTTCCAGGGGACATCACCTCATTCTTGCAGCTACAAATTACTTTTCTAAGTGGGCAGAAGCATTACCGCTCAGAGAAGTGAAGGCACACAATGTGTTACAATTCTTCAAGAATCAAGTCGTCTGTTGTTTCGGGGTACCGTGAAAAATTATCTCAGATAACTGGTCCACATTTAGAAGTATGAAGATCAATAAATTTGTTAGAAGGCACGGGATCGACCGGCGATATTTGACGATCTACTACCTAAGAGCAATTGTCTTGGCCGAGGAATTTAATAAAACTCTCATCCAAATCCTAAAGAAAACTTTGAACAATAACAAGAGAAATTGGCACGAGAAGTTATTAGAAGCCTTGTAGGCCTACAGGATAACTTTTAGAACTCCTACCCAGTCTACACCTTACGCTCTAGTGTACGGGTCCGAGGCCGTATTTCCCTTGGAGGTTCAGCTTCCGTTTCTCAGAATTGCAGTCGCAAATAAGATTACTACAGAAGAGAACGCTAGACTACAGTTAGAAGAGCTAGAAAGCCTGGAAGGTACGCATTTAAGTTTATTGCAAATATATAAATGCCTTAATATGTGTTTTAAGTGCAGATAAAATGATGGAAATGCCCATAAGGTACGCATTTAAGTTTATTGCAATTTACATTCTGCAATTTATTAAATGTCTTACTTTCCCGCATTTACAAATACATGAAAATGATCGAACCCAGCATGTTTAAACAACTCAAAACTTAATCACCAACAAAACAAAACTGTAATTACAACAAAAATTAAAACATCTCATTGGATGATCGGGAATCCCTTGGATGATGTAACCCACGTGTTGCTAACGAGATTCCCCATGGTCTAAATGAAAGTGTGGAACTCATTCGGTTGAATTTAGCAAATTCATTTGGACTAAGTGAATCCGACGAAAATAGTGGTGTCGGGATGATGGAACCATGAGATCTCAACCAGTTCTACTTAATGAAATTTAAGATTGGTTTTAATTAAAACACTAAGCCATCTCAATTTTTTAACCTTTCTAAACCAGAACACTTCTCTTATCTCCTTATTGTCACTTTCTAAAATCAAACCTCTGCAACAACAAGGCACTTGGAGCACGGTGGGCAACGCGGCCATCTTTAACAGCAAAACTTAAGTCTACATCAGCTAAACTATTCCTAGAACTAAATAACCAAGCCATAGGATTTCGAGGTAGTTTTCCTAGTGCAACATAAATCCTCAACTTCTCTTTAGGCATTTGCGTAATCATGTTATGCAATTGAAGCCCTAACACGTCTTAGGACTCCGAGGTAGTCCTTTGGTACGATATAAACCCTCACATCTTCGAGGCTATTTGTATGATTATGTCATATAAATATAAGTCCTAATTAACTAAAATTGGCAGGATTACAACACTAAATAAATTCTCCCAAATTGAAGCCAAATCATAAGATAGTTGAGAAGTCACCGAAGTTCACTTCGGGTCCATGACATCCCCTACTTTTCCTCTTTTAAATTCCCAAAATAAACTGTTCCAAATTTGAGTTATTCCCTATTGAAATTTCCAAAATTCAATTTGTTTGAAACCTTAAAATTTGAATTTCTTGAGAGCAAAACCACTAATCATTATCAAGTGTAATTAACTATAGGGGCTTGCCCTTATAGAGAACTTTAAGAACCCAGGTAATATAAACCCTTCTTAATTCCTTTATACTGAGCAGGGGAACTTGTCGGCTTATAAAATTGGTTCGTAGACCAAATAGATGTCACAAATCTTCTAGTTTCTTTAATCGAGCCCCTGTTGACCTCATTTTTGATGAGATCTTTTCTCTTCTCTCTCCTTAGTACTTAGGATCTAGCCTTAGGCTTTCCCTTTGACTATCTTAGAGGACTAGAAATGGAACTCACCACTTAGAAATTTAAACACCTCTTAACTCCCTACAAACCTCATAAGTTTGATTGTAAACCCCCAAGTCACTTGGAGGGTTAAGATCAAATGTGGAGGTTTAAAGCATGAGTTCTCTATAAGACTCTTTGGCCTTAGGACTACCCTGAGTGGCCTGGTCTGCTGAGGGTTGACCTGAACACATTACACTTTCACACACATCCCAAATCCTAAAACCATTCATACCTAGCTTGGCCCCCTGACTCATGTAGGTAACTCATATGGATGGACCTTAACCCCTAGGCCCTTGGCTAAGAGGGTTAGGAACAACATAATAAATGTCTCAAATGAGTCCTCTCATGGATATTATGGGCTTGATATGGCTTCATGGCTCAACCAAAGTGATTCCATTCTACTCAAACTTGATCAATCTTCATTTTTTCAAAATTTCAATTTTTGACCCCCGGGGTCCTACACCCACTAAACCTACCAAATGCCCTTGAAGCTACCTAAAATTTGCAAAATTGACTAAATTACCCAAAATTCATCAAAACCAATCCTAAAAATTTACCACCATTCAAATTGATCATCCTTAGCCAAATATACCAAAATTTCTAAAAATACCCCTCAATACCCTCCAAATTCAAAAAATTCCTAGAAAATTCCAAAAAATTCCAACTAATCCCAATTTCATTTTGTTCAACTACACCATAGGCCAATTTTGTCAATTTAATCCACTTTTACCAAAACCCCCAAATTGACCCTTTCTTAACCCAAGTGGTCCCAATGTCAAACCAAATCAACCAAATTGACCTCAATTTTGATCCAATTCAATTCTAAACTTCAATTCAATATCCCCAATATCAATTTAGACCAAATCCAAGCCCAATTTGATTAACATTTGGATCCAATTCCAATTTGAAGCTTAAAGCCCAATTTTGGCCCATGACCTAAACCTAGCCCAAATCCAACCCAATTCAACTCCAATTAACCCCAAATATTTTCCTAAACCTTCCTAATATCCCCATAAACAAAAAAATAACTATATTTGCCCCAAATTTGAACCCAAACTCCACCCAAACCTAACCCAAAGCCAAAATCCCCAATTTTGGCCTAAACCCACCATGAACCCAAATGGGCCCAAATCTCAAAATCAAAGCCCAACCAAAGTTGAAAACTCTTTGTGACACTCTCATAAACATTTATCAACATTAATTTTACATCAAATCTAACTTTAGCCCAACCTCAACCCAAGTTCAATTTGACCCACTTTGGTCCCTTTACCAAAAAAGCCCAAATTTAATCCAATTCCACTCTAAATGATACCAAATATTTTCTAAAATGTTCATGACACATCCCTAAACTAAACCCAACATTTATTTGGCCCAATCCATTACCAAATTTTCAACCAAAAGTTCATTTCAAAATTTAAAAGCCCACTCCCTTAAAGCATTTAAAAGCCCACTTCTACTAAATCCTTAAAGCACAAAACCCATTCCAAAGCCCACATGAAATTTCCCCTCATCACCCCTTTGATTTAAATCAATCCCTAGCTTTCTAATTGATCATCAAATTATTCCAATCATGGCCTCATGACAATCTCCCTTAAAATCATCAAAAATGCCAACATCCTTCTTCATGCAAATGACTTGACTTTTCCAAAGACAAATGAAGTCATAATGGAGTTATTCACAAGCCATATGAAGCCATGATAGCTTGGCCTTGTCATCAATCCATTTATGGCAAGAGAAGGGAGCTCTTTTATGATTCCATTAAAGTTGATTAAACATTCCTATGCTTCCCTTAACATATGCTTAAACTTAATTGTACTTGGATTGTGACTTGACCCCACTAATCAAGCTGACCCAAGTGACTTTCTCTTCAGCCCAAACCAGCCTTGGGTAGTACACTCAACCAAAACCCATGACTTGATCCAATTGAACCTAAAATGACCCCCTCACCATACCACTTAAAACCAAGCTCTTTACCCATGGCCAACCTCCATTGCTTGCACGAAATTCAAGCCCTGACCTCCCTGACCCTGAAGGCGACCCATGCCTGACCCACCAGCCACCACAATTGCCAGAAAACACCATGGCCGAGAGCACCCATTTGATTCAAAAAATTCAAACTCACTAGCTAAGATGTCCCAACTCAATTGGACTCCATGGCTGTTCTTCCCTTGACCAAGGCTGCTGATCCCAAGCCCTAACTCCCCCTGAGAGGCCCTCCAGCCATGCCTATTTAAACCCACCACCTTCTCGGCCAAACAAGGTAATGAACCAGAGCTTAACAAAACTCTGCCAAAATTGCTCCAGGACCTTCTCCTAGCCTAGAGCAATTGATCCCCACTGTTCTCCTACCCTAAACCCCATTGATTGAGCTCAATTTTGGAGCTCAATTCTCAGCCCAGAACCAGGACATCTCTGAAACCTCCACTGAAATTAAATTAAACTCACCCACACCTGCACAGGACCAAGAGAAGGAAATCCCTAGTGGAAGCCCCCTCACCAGGCCAGCCATTTTCTCTATCGGCCAAGCTTTGAAATCGGGCTTGGTGGAAGTTGTACCGGAGCCTCCTTGGGTGCAATCGAAGGTGCCACAACTCTCTGATTGAAGCTTCACTTCTCAGAGGCAAGGTATAGACCTCTCCTTCCTCCCGAGCTTCCAGTGATTCTCTATTTTGATTGGCTTAATTTCATAGCATGTAAACCATATGGATGTGTTCGTCTCGTCAAGACAAATCTATAGAGTATAAGAACTCGAAAATCCGTTGAGAAATGAGAGAGTTCTTGTGGTTTTAGTGTGGACGGTCACGGGTGCACACCAATCGTAGATGATGACCAGGCGTCGTCCGATCGAGCATGTATTGAGTGGACGGTCCAGATTGCGCCGAACCAGAGAAAGGTACATGAACCGGGGGCCCCTAGAGCTCTGAGTCAGATGGCGGCGTCGAATGGGAGCACGATGCGTGGGCTTTCGGAGCTGCCGAGGATGAGTCGGCGCCGCGTGGATAAGTTGAAAAATATGGATTTTTTGATTTATTTAAATACCCAGAACTTAGAAAATCCATATCTTTGTGTAGAAAAATTACAAAAATAAAATAAAATACCCACTTGCTCAGTGAACATAGGAGAATAATGTGGGAAAAAAATTAAGTTAATTTGATGACTATTTTATTTTTAATTAATTATTTACTCATTTCAGTATTTTGATTCTCCATTTGCATAGACAATTCACCATGGCATGAGACCATAGGGCTTTTGAAGCCTCTGATCTTGGGAACATTCCCTGAATTTTTTAACGTCAGAGGCTATCTCTATGGCAAGTTATGTAATTTTCAAGTTTATGTTACTATTTTTGGTATTTTAATTCCATTAATTAGCATATTGCTTAGAAAATTCTAGGAAAATTTGGGGAAGTTTCTTAGGACTAGAGGACCCTAGGATAATTATATTTTGAGTTAATCCTAATTTGCCTAATTACTCAAAACTAAACTTTAATTAATTAGGGTTAACCACACATCAAAAGAACTTGAAAAAAATTCTCCACTGATCTTTAGAATCAGAGGGATCTCACATAAAAATTTGGAATCAATTGGAAATGTTTAACCCCACTAAATGGATTAATTAAGTCACATAACTAAAATTAAACTTAAAAAATTCATAACTCCAAAAATACACTTTAAAAATTCACAAAATTAGTTTTGGGGCTTCTCTATTGTTAGGGGAGTCTATGAAAATTAAAACTAAAATTTTCTAAAAATCTTCATTTTTCACCATATTTTAATATTTTAAATAATTAAAAAAGAATAAAAATCATAAAAATATTAAAAATCATAAAAATATCATATTTTGACTCCTAATCACTTAGGAGCAAACCAAATATTTTTCCCAAGTCTTTAAATAAAGATATTGAATTTTAAATGCATAAAACAATTTTTTGAATTAAAAAAATGAATTTTTCAACCTTTTTCCTAAATTAATTCTAATAAATCAAAGAAAAATTAGAAAATTAGAAAATTTGTTTCTCTAAACTCCTTGAGGTTAGACAGATTTAAAAAAAATATAAAACTTAATTTTGAACCTTTATTTTATTTTATAATTAATTAACACTATAAAAATCAAAATAATTATAATAAATAAAATATAATTCAAAAAATCACCAAAATTGGTCCAAGTGGTCCTCTGGTCATTAGAAACATCCCATAGTTTTCTTAAGGATAGAAACCTTGCCTTGGTCATGTTGTTGAATTTCCATTGAAAACCCTTATTTTTCATTAAAATAATTATATAAATTAAATTAAATTTAGAAAATTCACATTTTCTCATCTAATGTCTTAATTGAATATAAGTGAAGTGACATAAAAATGTCAAGTTCATTTGAGCTCAATTTAGTGAATTATGAAATAAATAAGCTTAAAGGGGCATAAAGGTAATTAAAGGATTTTAACCCTAATTAACATTTAGGTCTAATCAAAATGGGGAGGGAAAAATGTGTGATTTTAAAATTTTTATTAGGAGATTGAAACCTAGAGAATTAAGGGGTAGAAACCCATTAATCATCTTAAAGATATTTAAAGTAAACCTTAATTAATTAAATAATTTGAATTTTGGAAGAATAAGTTAAAATTTGGATTATTAAAATGGGGATATAATTTAGAAGACTATAATAACTTAAACTAAAATCCCTAAATGAATCACTTTAATAATATTTAACTTTTAATTAAATTTAAAGTGATACTTGAAATTAATAATTAGATAATTAAAAGGAAAGTGAACCTTAATTAAATTAAAACTTAAAACATTAAATAATTTGATAATTAAATTGAAATAAATTTAAAACAAAAAAAAATTATTAATTTCAAAAATCACTTGAAGGCAAATTTAAAGCAAATTTAAAACAAACTTGAAACATCAAAATCAATTTCATAAAAATAGATTCTTAATTAAAAAAATAATAATAATCATCAAACCAATTAAAATTTAATCTAGAATATTGCAATTAAATTAAAATTAAATCATTAAAGTCTAAATTAAATATTTTTTTAAACTCCTCTTTCAATTCAAATGGTTTAAAGCACTTAAGAATAAAAAAACTTGAACACTATTCCAAACTTAAATTTATTAAAATTTTATAACTAAATTAAATCACTCTAAATCACCAATTCCAATTTTAAATCATTAAATTCTTTAACAAATTAATTTGCCCCCTAAAGGTTTTCATTATTATAACTCTTAAGTAAAGCATCAAGTGAAACGTCACTTTACTTATAGGATAATCAAACATCCTAATTCATTGATCAAGAAGGAAAATTTAACTAAATTCTTTGATGATCAATTCACCAGTGCAATTAAATTCACTTTGACTCAAAACAATCCCAGAAGTATTGAAAAGATGTTTAGGACTCGTCCTAAACACTTCCTCAATATGGTGGGATGTTTTAGAAGAACAATCGAATTTAATTGTTCTTTGATGAAAAAAATCATCCTTAAAGAAAATACAAGAACCTAGACATCATAGGAGATGACTAGCAATAGGATTAGGAATTTGGTAGACAACCAAAACCTTACCTTAGCTTTACCTAGGTACTTGTTATAAATGTTTAAATGCCTTAACATGTATTTTAAGTGTAGCTTGGAATGAAGAGAAGACTCTTCAGGTACACTTTTATTTTATTGCAATTTACTTTATTGCAATTTATTTATATAAGCTATACTTTACTCTTCTTGCATGTTAAACAAGATTGTTGCATGAAAACTAAAACCTTTAGAATATACACAAAACTGAAACCCAAAACTAAATTAAAAGTCACAACAAGATAAAATCCACCGCCACAACATTTCAAAAGATAAAACAACTCAAAATTTAATCACAAACAAAACAACAAAACTGCAATTATAACTAAATTAAAACATCTTGTTGGATGATCGGGAATACCTCGGATAATGTAACCTACGTGTTGCTAACGTGATTTCACACGGTCTAAATGAAAGTGTGGAACTCATTCAGTTGAGTTTAGCAAATTCATCTGGACTAAGTGAATCCGATAAAAATAACGGTGTCGGAATGATGGAACCGTGGGATCTTAATCGGTGTTGTTATAATCAACTTTAAGATTCCCCTAATAAAACACTAAATATATTTGGACTTTAAAGCTTTTCTAAACCAGAACACTTCTCTCATCTCCTGATTTTCACTTTCTAAAACTAAACCTCTGCAACAACAAGGAGCTTGTAGCACGGTGGGCAGCACAACCATCTTCTTCAACAAAACTTGGGTATTCTTCAGCAAAACCATTCTTAGAATTAAATAACCAAGCCATAGGATTTCGAGGTAGTTTTCCTAGTGCAACATAAATCCTCAACCTTTTCGTTAGGCATTTGCATAATCATGTTATGCAAATTAATCCCTAACCAATCTTAGGACTTCGAGGTAGTCGTCCGGTACGACATAAACCCTCACATCTTCGAGGCTCTTTATATGATTATGTCATACAAATATAAGTCCTAATTAATTAAAATTGGCAAGATTACAACATTAAATAAATTCCCAAATTGAAGCTAAACAACAGGATAGTTTGAGAGGTTACCATGATTCTTCTTGGATCCTCAAATTCTCCTACTTCTCTTCCTTTGGACTCTTAAAATAAACTGTTCCAAATTTGAGCTAATCCCTATTGAAATTTCCAAAATTCAATCCTTTGAAAACTTTAAACTTTGAAATTCTTGAAAGTAGAACCATTGATCATTATCGAGAGTTTTCTTAAGTGATTCCCGTCACTTAGGATGTAATTAACTATAGGGGCTTGCCCTTATTGGGAACTTTAAGAACCCAGGTAAGATAAACCCTGCTTAATTCCTTCATATCAAGTAGGGGAACTTGTTAGCTTATAAAATTGGTTCGCAGACCAAACGGATGTCACAAATCTTCTAGTTTATTTAATCGAGCCCCATCATCAAGTAGTGTGTCTATTCTTCGGGATAGATACACGGTTGTGATGCGGTGCTCGTTTATATAAACTATTTGGGATGTGAGATCGGTTTGATTTCATATCTTAAAATTTTCAAACTTAAATTTATTTTCAAAATCAAATGCTACATTCTATATTATATATATTTAAATTAAATTTAAAATCTAAAATTCGCCGACAACTTTTGTAGGCGACCCCCTTTTCAAAACACACACATAAAAATATGCCGACAGCCCCATCATCAAGCAGTATGCCTATTCTTCGGGATAGATGCACGGTTTGTAGTATGGTGCTCGTTTATATAAACTATTCAGGATTTGAGATCAGTTTAATTTCATATCTTAAAATTTTCAAAACTTAAAAGAAAAAAATTATTATTTTTCAAAAGTCAAATGTTACTTTTTCAAATTATGTATATATATATATATATATATATATATATATATATATATATTTAAATTAAATTTAAAATCTAAAAAAAATTACCGACAACTTCTGTAGGTGACCCTTTTTTTTAAATACAACACTCAACCTATAAATATACCGACAGATACTCCCTCACTGGATACTTTTTTCTATCTGCAGTTTACACTCAGATAGTCATGTTGGTTTTTTTGATCTCGTCGGTCAACACTAATACGTGCGGTGTGCTCTTCCCGCACACCACACCTATTGGAGGTCCATTTGTTGACCTCACTTTTGGTTGACGTCTAGTTTCTCTATAGATTTCCTAGGGTCTAGCCATAGAACCTCCTAGTGAATTTTCTTAGAGGACTAGCAATGGAACCCTCCTTATAGAAATTCAAACTTTACTTACTTCACTTGAAACTTCATGGGCTTAAGGCCTAACCTCCAGCTTTTGGGAGGAAGAGACCAAGCATAAGGAAGTCTAAGTGAAATCCCAATCGGTGACTAAGCCTTAAGATTAGCCCTCGGGGAAGCCTGTGTCACACACTGACATTCACATTTACACATTACATTCTACACTCACATACTAAATCAAATACATCTCACTTCGATCTTCGGACCCTTTGGAAACTCTTGTGAGTGGTCCCACTAGCCTTAAGACTATGGGGAAAAGAGCTAAAATCACCACATAGAGGACCAAAGGAGGCTTCCTTAGCCTGTAACCCATCCAAAATAATCCCATTCTTAATGTTCTGACAATACCTCACTTTTCCCAAAATTTCCAAATTGCCCCTGAAAAGGGGCCAAAAACCCAAAATTCCACAGAATTGTGTTCCTCTCATTGAACTGAGAAGTTTGACTGTAAACATGCCATACTTTTGAGCTACCGACGGATCCCTCGCAGCTTAAATAGTTGCTACTTGAAAGACATTTCAGGCCCCACAAAACCCTCTGCAGTGGTCAGAAACACTTCTAGACACTGTCATTCAATTCCAAATTTCATTTTATACTCCCCCGTGCCGTTAATTTGACATTTTGGACATTTTCCCAAAATTTCCCCGAAACGACCAAAATACCCCTGCAAACCCAAAATTCCTGAAATTTTACTAAATACCTTGACCTTTCACATCCATTTCCACGACATCGACATTTAAATTTTAAAATCGGCAACAAAAAGCTAAAATTTTGAGACGGATCAAATTCAACACCTTTTTGAACTACTCAACGACAAAACTTGCTCGAATGGCCTCGGATGGCAAAACGGACTTCGCCAACGCGTTCGAGACGTCAAAATTTCTCGGAATAAACATATAACTTGCTATAATTTTGTAAACGCGAAAACGGAGCGTGAATTGGTGACATTTCAATTTATTTTGTGATTTCAGCACTTAAAATCACACCCCGACTCGACACAACCCAAACCCATGCCTAAAAGGGTTTGGCTGAACCCTAGCCCTTGGCCTGCTCTCCTTTTCTTGAAAACAAGAGGCCAAACCCCCCTCTATTTCGCCAATCATCTCCCTGCCCAAGCCTTAGGTTGCGCCTCTCCTCTTCCATGTGCTCCTTGTCGTGGCCGAATCTCCTCCATGCGCCTAAGGTTGAGGTGGCTTCTTCTCTTCCAGGTAAGTTCTGCCATGGGAGCATCTCCTGGCTTGAGTCCCATCCATGGCAGCACTCCATCACTTCCTACATGCTTTGTCACTTCTCCATCATCTCAAAAGTGGTTTGAGGGCTACACCTTCTTTAGACCTTTGGGTATTGTCCATGGGGAAATTTGGGGCCTCTTCTTCCTTCTCCTTTAGCTACAAAATAGCCTTCTTTCTTTATTTTTTTAGTTGGTCGAATTTTAGAGGAAGGAAGGAGGGTGCTGCCATTTGATTGCTTGATCCAACATTAAGGTGCAAATCTCATTCTCCTTTATGCTTAGGCTAGGTCTCCATCCTTATGCCAAAAAATTAAAGTTTGAGGGGGCGATTTAAAAATAAATTTTAAAAAAACTTAAATTTTATTTGTTTTCAAGAATACTAAAAAAAAATTTGATTTTTGATTGACAATAATTATGTATATGAAGTTATGTTAGGGAAGCAAAATTTTGAATATAAAAATGAGTAAGAGAATTTTGTTAAAATTTATAGTATTTATGAATATTTTAAAGTTAAAAATTTCTTAGAAAAAATGTTAAATATTGTTAAACTATCTTTAGTAAGATGTTTCGTATTTTTGGATAAATAGAAGATTTGACTTTTATTTTTCAAAGCATAAATTTCTTTTATTGAGAAATAATTTTCAACACTATTATTATGATTTTTTAAGTGAAGGATATATATCAGGCCTTTATTAAAAATGAAAAGGTGGAATTCAAAATTATTTAAGACCTATCCAGATATAGTAATCCTTGCCTTATAAAAAAGAAAAAAAAGAAAAAGAAAAGGAGAAAAAAGAGAAAATTTGTATGTAAAATGGAAGGAGAAGTTTGAGAATTTAAGGGCCTAATTAATAATTGGTTCCATTCCTAAAGTTTAAAATATAAGTTTTGAGAAAATCTAAAGCTTAAGGATATAATATAGTAAGTAAAATTATTTCAAAATAAACATTTTTAAGTGAGGAAGATGAAATGTCTGAATCCTATATTTTGAAAAATCTACAAGTTTTTCTAAATTAGATAGGAACTAATATTTTTCATTATCCTTTACTTAAGAACCTTCTAAACTTTCACTTGGTCTCATTTACTAAAATTTTTTTCTAAATTGGACTATTTTCATTTCTAGAACAAAATTTTAAAACCTTCCTAAAGAAACTCATTTACATAATTTGCATGTTAATATTTTTTAAGTGATTAAGTGTCACTTGAGGACAAGTAACATTTTAAGTTTGGGGGATTTTGATATACCTAAAATATATAGTATTTTTAAGAACATTTTATACCTATTTTTAATGATATTGCACTTTAATGGAAGGTATTTTTGTGTTTTTCTTACAGTTGTGATTCAAATGAGTGATTATGATGAAAGGAGAAAAGGAGGATCAAATTTAGAACGAAAATTGAAAGATGTGCAAAATTGGTCTTTGGAGCCTAAGCACCGGATGGCTGAAGCATAGGCGCCACAGTTAAAGTGATGAATTTATTTGATGTTGGCGCAAATTTGAAAGGGTTTTTGAAGCATCCTTTGGTTTAAACTCCACTAACTTCCCATCAGTGCCAAAATTTGAACGGATGGATGCATTCTAGGTGGATACATTGAATATGAACATATTTTGAAGAGAGACCAAGGCACCTTTTGGAAAATTTTAAAAAGAAGACTTGAAGATCAGAAAAAGGGTTGTTGGAGGGTGTAATTAGTGTTATGAGTCAAGTTTAGGTTAGAGAGTTATTGAGAGTACACATTTCCTCTTCACCACTTTTATTATCAATTGTATCTAGTTTTTATTAAGAGTATAATAGAGATTTGGAGTCAACAGAGTTGGTCGCCAACCTCTATTGATTCTTCTAAAGGGAAAGCAAAGTTTCAAAGGAACTTCAAGAGTCTTGTGGAGAGGACTTTCAGATAATTGTTTATCTTTAATTTAAATTTGGTTTTAAGTAAAACTTCTTGTGTTTTCACTATGATTTCTACTTTCAAATCAATTTCTTATTGTTTTATCTCCATGGATTATGAGTAGTTTTCTTTATCTTTTCCTTTTAAATGATGAAGTAATTAAATTATGGAAGGAAGTTGTGTGAAGTATAGGATTTCAATGTTGGAAGAAGTTGTGATGATTCACTACCTTGAACTTCATTTACTTCTTGATTTGGCTAATTAATATGTTAAAATTTGTTGGAAGATTATGTAAGATCTATTGTGGTATTGTCTCAATCAACAATTGAAAAGAATCACATACAATTATATGGATGAGAATTGTAGTCCACATGATTAAGTGCAAATTAATAGGAAGATATGCTTACAATGGGGAGTGAAATTAGAGGACTTTAGAGTGACAGGCTAAAGCCCCCTAATTTGGTTTGATGAGAAAAATTTTTGTATGAGATGTTAGCCTCCATGTGGAGGGAATCAATGGAACTTTAGAGTGAGAGCTAGTATCTTTCCTGCCTAACCCATCTACAAGATTTCAATGTTATTTATATAACCAAGTAAGGGTAAAGAATATAATTGCTTCTATCTGGCACAACACATTTTAGATACTTCCACAACAAAATTCCATAATTATTACTGATTCTTTAAAAGATGAAAAAAATATTTTATTCTCATTTGCTTTCATAGTATTTTAAAGTTGTTTTAACTTTAGTTGTTTGCTTTACTTTTTATTTAGAATATACCAAAAACAAATTTGAAATACTTTATATCTTAAAACATACTTTACAAAAATCATTTTAAAAAGTAAAAAGTTTTTTTTCTTATTTCTTTAAATTTTTAGACATTTCCCTGTTGGTTCGATATATAGGGGCTTAATTATAAAGTCTTATATTACTTAATAAACGATACGTATACTTGCGTAGTATCCCATTTTATAAATAATTAAAGTATAATTTCCTATCTAAATTGTAGGCACAAATATCCGTCGGGATCAGGATTTTAGGGTGACATACTAAAATCCCTAATTTGGTCCTAGTGTTTGGAAACTGAAGCGAGAGTTAGCCTTCAAGCTAAGGGAAGTGGGAGCTGCGAGTGAGAGCCAGTATCCTCTCAGCTAAACCACGGATTTAGGGACTAAACCTAGGATTAGCCAATATTCGTTATAGCACTCGAAAGAGGTTAAAGAATAGTTATGCTCTTATTTGGCATGATACAATAATTATACTAATTTGTATCATTCACTCACCATAATATCTTTGTAAGGGGGAAGACACATTCTCTAAATTTGAATCTTAAATTACAAAACTTAATGTAGTAATAGTTAACTTTAATCAGAAGTTTAGAAAGTACTTTAGCAATTTTAAATTCTCTAGCATCTTTAAACTTTAGAAACATTAGTATTTAATTTTGATGTTTTCTAAATTTTAAATATTGGATTTCTGTGCTATACTTTAAGGTTTGCTTCCTCCCTCTGGGATCGATAACCAGAACTCCACTATAGCTTTGTATTACTTGAGTGATACGTATACTTGTGTATAGATTAGCTGCTTTCTTATTAAATTGATTATACTTTGTAACTGAATTGAAAATTTTTTTGAAATATAACTTTAAGTCAGCAAGTCCTTGTCACATGTAACTTTAAAGAAATGTAATTTAATTACATATTTCTATTTGTAGCTTCTAGGTGACAGATAGTTGCATAAAACTAGTAGAATTATAAGCGTACCCATACACTCAAAAGAGGGTAGGTAGGCATATGTTCCTTATTGGCACATAATTTATAAAATTCTATCAATTGTTTTACTGCTTATACCATTATCTTTATTTTACTTTTATTTTTCTATGAAATGGATACATTTCTAGGAATCTATATTTTCTTGGAAATTATCTTATTTTATGAATGTGATAATATTTTCACCAGTTCTTAATTTACTTTGTAAATTGATCACTTATAAAGTTAAAATTTATTATGAAACATAATGACCCAGGTGGGCTATTATTTCACCCAACTAGTGAATACCACATTAACCTTTAGGATGGGAGGGGACCCAGTCCACTGGTTAGTGCAAATAGATAGGGAGATATGTTTTGATGGGTGTAGAATTTATGTTTCTTGGGTGATAGGCTAGATCCTTTAAGAATTTGGTCTAGAGTAAGAACTTGGGTTTCGGAACTTGGGGCCGTGTCAGAGATTTTCTTGGTGTCGATGTCGATGTCGTTTTGGAGTCACCAGTCTGTTTATCTATAATATTGCCCTAGTCTTCAGTAATTCTTATTTCTTTGATTCCTGTAAAATTATCCTTAGATAATTAGAAATTTGAAGAAAATAAGGGCTAATAAGATAGAAAACAGTAGAAAAAAGATGTCAATGATAATCCTTATGAAAAGATTCTAGAATACCTTATCCTAGGAGTTCTTTATACGGATGAGATTTTGGTAACCAAGGATTTAGATAAAATATCTATTTTAAGTTCTTTAAATCTCTTATAGGAGCAAGCTCCTATAGTTAATTACATCTTAGACAATTATGATTGTCTAAGAAAACTTCTGATTAATGTTAATTGCTTGTTGCTGAAAAAGTTTTAAGGAAAGAAATATTAGTTTTCAATCCTAAGGGTAACATCTCATACTACCCTAAAATTTGTCTTGGTTGATTTTTGTTTTTGTTATTTGCTATTTTTAATTATTCTGTCAATGTCGTTTATTATGTCATTTTTATTTTGTTTCATTTTTTATGTTTGTCATTTTATTATCATTTTTTTCATTTGTTTGATGGCTATCCTAAAATTTTTGGGTTTTGTTTTGCCTTAGTATTGTCATTTTAATGTTGTTTGTTTTTGTTTTGTTTGGTTTTATCGATGTCATTTGTCCCATCTTCAGAATGTTGTTCTGCCAAATAGAGTTAGCACACCCTATAACATGCAAAGGAAATCTAAAACGAAGTTAATGTTGTTGTTTCGTTTTAATCGTCCTACAAAACAGAGTTAGCACACACTATAATATGCAAAAAAAATTTGAAACTTATTTTTCCTGCAAAGGAAAATAATGTCAATTTTACTTTTTTAAAATCTTTTATTTTATTCGGTTACATTTTTGGATAACCCAGTCAAGATGTCATTGGCTCGATCATCCCAGAGTTATCAGGAGCCTTAATCTACTTAGTCTAAAAGGTGTTTAAACCAAGACTGGAAGGTTTCTGTCAACAAACAAGATTGTGTCGTCCGAGAAATCTTTGTAGACTAAGAACACTAGGGTTTAAGACATTTGGTGATGTTTGTTCATTAGGGTTTCATTTAAGTTTTAATGTATTTTTCCAATTTTAGGTTGTAAAATTTTATGATTATTTAAGATTTTTATGTTGTTTCATGTCAAAATTGTAGATTCGATGTTTTTTAAACCTAAAGATTTAAATTTGATGTCATTTTCTTTTTAAGTGTTTACATTCATTGTCAATTTAATCTAAACAATTGATTAGATTTGAGGAATCATGTTTAAGATCTGATTAGAAGTAGAAATTTAGATTCAATTTTATTTGAATTTAGATCTAATATCGTTACGATGTTTAGAAACTAGATTCAATGTCATTTGAATCTAATAATTTTTATTTAGTCTAAATTAGACTCAGATAGAATCTAACATAAGTTAGACTTTAGATTCTTAGATTCGATGTCTTTTGAATCTAATGTTAAGTCTAATTATGTTAGACTCAGATAAGCTCTAACATAAGTTAGATTTTAGAATTCTAGATTCAATGTCATTTGAATCTAGAAGAAGTGTTAAGTCAAATATGGATTAGACTTTGATAAAATATTTTGATAATTAGATTCAATGTCGTTTGAATCTAGCAGTTTGAGAAATTTTGACTCAAATTGAATTTAAGTCAAAATTTTGATTTTAGTTCAATGTGAGTTGAATTTATTGTTTAATTTAACCTTGGTCGAAGAAATGTTGAGTTAGAATCAATGTAGATTGAGTTATCTTGAGTTCATGTCTGTTTGAATTTAAGTTAGATTCATTGTAGATTGAATCTAAAGTTAAGTTAACTTGAGTTCATGTCTGCTAGAAGTGTTGAGTTAGATTCAATGTAGATTGAATCTAAGGTTGAGATAACTTGAGTTCATGTCTGTTTGAACTTAAGTTAGAAGTACTGAGTTATATTCAATGTAGATTGAATCTAAAGCTGAGTTAACTTGAGCTCATGTCTGTTTGAACTTAACCTAAAAGTATTGAGTTAGATTCGATGTGGGTTGAACCTAAGGACTAAGTTAACTTGGTTTCAGTTTATGTTGAACAAGTTAAAAGTGTTGAGTTTGGTTCAATGTGGGTTGAACCTAAGGTTTAAGTTAACTTGGGTTCAGTTTAAGTTGAACCTAAGCTATATATGTTGTATTAGGTTCAATGTGGGTTGAACCTAAGGTTTAAGTTAACCTATGTTCTGTTTAGGTTGAACCTAAGTTAGATATATTGAATTAAGTTCAACGTTGGTTGAACCTAAGGTTTAACTTTACTTGGGTTCAATTTAGGTTGAACCTAAGTTAAATTTGTTGAGTTAGGTTCAATGTGGGTTGAGCCTAAGGTTTAAGTTAAGTTTAGTTAAAATAGACCTAATTAAATTTTAAGTTTTATTTAGGTAATGCTGAATGGTTAATTAAATCTAATTAGATTAGACTTAATTAGAATTAAAGACAGTTCAACTCTTATTTAAATAAATTTTAAGGTTTAACTAAGTTTAGTTAAAGTTTGGCTTAACCAGAATTTGAAGTTATTTAAGCCTAATTTGAGTAAGGGTTAAATGTTAATTAATTCTAATAAGGTAGACTTAATTAGAGTATAGGTTTGATTAAACCTTAGTTAGTTAAGATTTAATAGTTTAATTAAGTCTAATGTGTTAGACTTATTAGAGTTTAGGATTGATTAAACCTTAGTTGGTTATGGTTTAATAATTTAATTAAGTCTAATGTGATAGACTTAACTATGGTTTAGGATTGATTAAACCTTAGTTGGTTAAGGTTTAATAGTTTACTTAAGTCTAATCTGTTAGACTTAATTATGGTTTAGGATTGATTAAACCTTAGTTGGTTAAGGATTAATAGTTTAATTAAGTCTAATGTGTTAGACTTAATTATGGTTTAGGATTTATTAAACCTAAGTTAGTTAAGGTTTAATAGTTTAATTAAATCTAATGTGATAGACTTAATTATGGTTTAAAAATTCATTAAATCTTAGTTGGTTAAGGTTTAGTAGTTTAATTAAGACTAATGTGTTAGACTTAATAGTGTTTTAGGATTGATTAAAACTTGATTGGTTAAGGTTTAATGGTTTAATTATGTCTGATGTGTTAGACTTAGTTATGGTTTAGGATTGATTAAACCTTATTTGGATAAGGTTTAATAGTTTAATTAAGTCTAATGTGTTAGACTTAATTATGGTTTAGGATTGATTAATCCTCAGTTGGTTAAGGTTTAAAAGTTTAATTAAGTATAATGTGTTAGACTTAATTAGGGTTTAGGATTGGTTAAACCTTAGTTGGTTAAGGTTTAATAGTTTAATTAAGTCTAATGTGTTAGACTTAATTATGGTTTAGGATTGATTAAACCTTAGTTGGTTAAGGTTTAATACTTTAATTAAGTCTAATGTGATATACTTAATTATGGTTTAGGATTGATTAAACCTTAGTTGGGTAAGATTGTAAGTCAACTATGTCTCAAGTGTTTGGACATTTTTGGGGTCATGGTAGATCCAAAAGTTTCAGTCCTTCAAGCTCTAAATTGAACTGATATCTGACGGGTCATTTTTTTGGATACACTCGTCATAAAGTTTTCGAGATGCGATGTCTATTGACACTTGGTATGCAATGTTTTGTCATATCAGCACCGTTCCCTTGCAATAAAAGGATTGATCCTCGAGTCAAAGGAATCTGTTACATCCTCTGAAATTCTTCCAGTCCAAGAATCTGTATCTCTCTCCCAAAATTGGATTGAACACCTGTTCATTAAGGACAATGTGCAAAACAGTCTTTCAAAATCGTGACTGTCAATATGAGGAGGGATATAGTCTCCCTCATCTTAAAGAATGATAATACAATTATCCGGGATGCAATTTGTTGGCATTATCCTCTAGCTGACAAGTCATCTAATGATCTGGATGATTACAGTGGGAAATGGGTCCACTTGCTCGTGTTGTAGAATACCTGGAGGGTTTACTTCTTTGTCCTTTGCATAGTTATAACAACACCCATACTGGATTGTCAACCGCCCTTTGCCACTATCCATTTACTTGGCTCAGAATAGGTTCTTTTCTTAAGGCACCCAGCTCGGCCCAAATCTCGAGCTTCCATCACATTCTCAATAATAATGGCTTGTTCATTTTCATCGAATACTTTAGTGAACAATTTAATTCCCTTAAGAATGTTGATAGTCTATCAATTGATATGCTTAATTTGATCAAAAGAGTGTTGTTGATATTTTGAATTCGCCATAATTCTTCTTCAAAAATATCTCTTTTATCAATCTACCTTTCTAACACTGTCAATTCCAGACTCGGTATATATGGGGTCGGGATAAAAGTATTCCTTTCAATTGGATCTTCTTCCTCAGGCTCCAAACTTTGTACCCCTAAAACAAGATAATTTTTATTGAGTGGACTTTTGGGAATGAAAATTTCAAATTGGTCGATATCATCCTCCATTTGTCTTTCCTTTGGTAATTGCCTTTCTTCTTGTCATTTTAGTTGTTTATCGCGATTTCTCCCTTAATAATGAGTAAGTCTTGACATCAGTTTGTTGATACCAGCAACATATGCTTCTGCTATTCTCTGAGTTGTAGACTTTACTACTGATTTTAGTTTTCTGGTATTGAATTTTCATTTATAAACGATTGGACTTCGTTCATCCAAGATGTCATATTGTTCTCAAGCTTTGAACTCTATTATAGGTGTCTTGTCTTCAACTTTGTCCTGATTAACAAGATATAAAAGTGGTCTCGATATATCATTTCGAGTTGTAGAAAATCAAGGTCGAAATGAATTCTTGATCCCTGGTCAATGTGTCGGTGGTCTAATGCCAAAGTTACATTACTTTGAAAAGTGAAAAGAAGTATATTGTCAGACATTTTCCTGTAAGTAATAAGGTAATATAGAATGTCAGACTAATTTTTATTTTCAAAATGTCTTTGTTAATTAAGAATATTTTATTTGTTCTATTTTGAAGGATTATGCTTATAAGTATCTACTTAGTAAGCACAGAAGATATTTTAATAGACAAAATAAGCTAAGCTCCGACCCCAGAATATCGTGGAACGAGGAAAAATATCTCGAAAGGAAGATGGAAATTTAGGGAATTTTTGGGAAATCGGACGACTAAGCTCCGACCCCAGAATATCATGGAAGGCGGAAAAATATCTCGAAAGGAAGATGAAAATTTAGGTAATTTTTGTCAAATCGGACGACTAAGCTCCGATCCCAGAATATCATGGAAGGCGGAAAAATATCTCGGAAGGAAGATGGAAATTTAGGGAATTTTTGGGAAATCGAACGACTAAGCTCCGACCCCAGAATATCGTGGAAGGCGGAAAAATATCTCGGAAGGAAGATGGAAATTTAGGGAATTTTTGGGAAATCGGACGACTAAGCTCCGATACCAGGATATCGTGGAAGGCGGAAAAATATCTAGGAAGGAAGATGGAAATTTAGGGGATTTTTGGGAAAGAGAGGATATTATTAACTTGTCTGTTTCTGATTTCATATCGTTTCATTTTGTTTAATTTTGATTTCACTTCTTTTGAGTTCATTTCTTTTCATTTTGATTTGACTTAATTTGACTTGATTTAAATTTTGTTTTTAATTGTCATTTTTTTTTAATTTCATTTGGTTTAAATTTCATTTTGTTTTTTTTTTTTTAATTTGGAACCAACGAGTGGTCCAACGGCTTTCGACCATCGCATTGAAAGAAACATTTCTGAAAAGGGAAATTTTCATTGATTCATCCGAAAAGAAGTACAAGCCGATCCGACATTAACAAGCATCCAAAGCTGATCATGTGTACAAGACTGGACAAAACGACTCGCAAGTACAAAGCCGAACAAAGCTGGTGTATCATGCCATCGGTTCTCTGCGGAAGTAGTAACAACAAGCTGCCGTGAGGCTGCTCGTGGGGGACGGCCAACCTGCCAAGGTTACGCTCTGGAACAAAAGTCCCCTCATGGACACCCGAAGGTACGGCCTATCCATGGTAGTGGTCTGTAACTTTCTAGTTCAGGGTCAGGGTCGTAGTAGAATGGTTCCTTGTCTTCATCCATCCTTCTAAACGTGACTGAGATCCTTTTCCCTCGAACTCCTGGGATGCAATGCTTTGCCAGGTCCGCTCCATTTCCTTTAAGCACTAAGACCGATCCCACCGGTAAAGTGATTCTTGTTGTACCTCGAAATTCTCCTTCCCCGACGATTCGTATCTCTCGCCCGAATAGGATGTCTGATGACCTCATTTTTGATGAAGTCTTTTGCTTCTCTCTTTGGTACTTAGGATCTAGCCTTAGGCTTTTCCTTTGACTAATCTTAGAGGACTATAAATGGAACTCACCACTTAGAAATTCAAACACTTCTTAACTCCCTACAAACCCCACAAGCTTGATTGTAGAGCCCTAATCACCTAGAGGGTTGAAATCAAATGTGAAGGTTTAAAGGATGAGTTTCCTATAGGACTTTTTGGCCTTAGGAATACCCTGGATGGCCTGGTCTGGTGAGGGTTGACTTGCATATAGACTACACTCTCACACACATTCCAAGTCCTAAAACCACACTCTCACCCAACTTGACTTTTTGGCTCATGTAGGTAATTCATATGGATGGTCCTTAACCTCTAAGGCCCTAGCTAAGAGGGTTAGGAACAACATAGTGAATGCTTCAAATGAGTCCTCTCATGGCTCTTATGGGCTTGATATGGCTTCATGGCTCAACCAAAATGATTCCATTTCACTCACACTTGATCAATCTTCCTTTTTTCAAAATTTCAGTTTTGACTCAGGGCCCCGGACCCACCAAACCTACCAAATACCCTTGAAATGACCTAAAATTTGCAAAATTACCTAAATTACCCAAGATTCCCCAAAATTAATCCTAAACACTTCCCACCACTCAAATTGACCATCTTTGGCCAAAAATACCAAATTTCCAAAAATACCCCTAAACCACCCAAAATTGCCAAAATACCCTTGTACCCCAAAAATCCAAAAATTCTAAAAATTCCCAGAAAATTCCACAAAATCCCAAATATTCTCAATTTCATTTTGTTCAACTACACCATGGGCCAATTTTTCCAATTTACCCCACTTTTACCAAAACCCCCAATTTGACCCATTTTTTTAACCCAAGTGAACACAATGTCAAACCAAACCACCCCAATTGACCTCAATTTTAGTCCAATTCAATTATAAACTTCAATTCAATATCTCCAATATCAATTTAGACCAAATCCAAGTCTAATTTGATTGACATTTGGGCCCAATTCCAATTTGGGGCTTAAGGCCCAATTTTGACCCATGACCCAAACCTAGCCCAATTCAACTCCAATTGGCCCCAAATCTTTTCTAAAGCCTTCCTAACATCCCCATAAACAAAAAACTAACTTGATTTTCCCAAAATTTGAACCTAAACTCCACCCAAACCTAACCCAAAACCAAAATCCCTTAAATTGACCTAAGCCCAAACCTAACCCAAATGGGCCCAAATCCTAAAATTAGAGCCCAACCAAAGTTGAAAACTCTTTGTAACACTCCCATAAAAATTTTTCAACATTAAGTTTACACCAAATTCAACCTTAGCCCAACCTTAGCCCAAGTTAGCCCAATTTTGCCTACCTTGGCCCCTTTACCAAAAAAGGCCCAAATTTAATCCATTTCAACTCAAAATCACCCCAAACTTGTTTCAAACCTTTCATGGCACACCCCTAAACAAAATGCAACATTCATTTGGCATAGCCCTTCACAAAATTTCCATCCACTAATTCATTTTAAAACTTGAAAGCCCACTTTCCTAAACCATTTTAAAAGCCCATCTCTCACCAAATCCAAAAAGCCCAAAATTGATTCTAAAGCCCATATGGCAAAAAACCCCCTTCATCCATTTAATCTAAATCAATCCCTAAGTTCCAAACCAATGATTAAATCAACCTAAATCAAGCTTCATCCAAATCTTCCATCAAAATGCCAAAATCCCTAAAATCCATTTTCATGAAACTAAGCCAAGCCATCCCCAAGCTAAATGGAGCCATGAAGCCATGTATAAGTCGCATGCAAGCCATGGAAGACACTTTCCACATCACCAATCCTTTTTTGGCAAAGGAGGGAATCCCTTTCTAAGCTTCCCCTTAAGCCTTTTTTAACCCCTTTGATGTCACACCCTAACCCAAAATTAACTTAAATAATCTTGATGGGGACTTCACCACACATGTGAGGCTGACCCAAGTGATTCTTTTCAGCCCAAAACTAGGCATTGGGTGGTGCACCAAGCCTAAAACCATGGGTTGACCAAATTGAACCCAAAATAAGCCTCCCCCATTCCATTTCAATTCAGCCCCTTTACACTTGGCCAACTCCAATTGACTTCACCAAATTCAAGCCCTGACCCTCCTGATCAGGAAGGTGACATGACCCTGGCCGGCCAGCCACCACAGCTGCCGGAAAACCCCATGGCCGAGAGCTCCATGTGAGCCAAAATTTTGAATTTCTCCTTGCTGAGCTGTCCCATGCCTAATGGACACCATGGTTGTTCTTCTCTTGACCTAGGCAGCAAATCCCAACCCTCAATTGCCTCTGGGAAGCCCTCCAGCCAGCTCTATTTAAACTCCACCCTCTCTCGGCCAAAGGAGGTGTTGAACCAAACCTTACCAAAACTCTGCCAAAATCACTCCAGATCCCTCTCCAGACATAGAGAACTTGATCCCCACTGAAATCCAGCCCAAAAGCCCTCTCTGTGAGTCCAATTTTGGAGTTGAAATTCAAGCCCAAAACCAGGACACTTCACCACAGTGAGCCAATCTTCAAATTGATTGACACAACACCTTCACAAGACCAAGAAGAGAAGTTCCCCAGCAAAAGCCTCCTCGCCAGGCCAGCCATTGCTTATAGCATCTAAGCTTTGTGATCGGCCTTGGTCACTTTTGTACCTAGGCATTTCCCCAGAGCAAGAGACATCATCTGGAGCTTTCTTGGACTCAATCGAAGGTGACATAACCCTCAGATCGAAGCCTCACTTCTCTGAGCAAAGGTATGAACTCACTCATCCTCCCGAGCTCCTGGAGATTCTCCATTTAGTTTGAGTTTATTTCAATGCACCTTAACCGTATAGGTGTGTTCGTCTCTTCAAGACACATCGATAGAGTATAAGAACGCAAAAATCCATGGAGAATCGAGTGAGATCTTAAGGTTTTAGTGTGGACGGTCACGGGTGCACACCAGTCGGAGACGACGACTAGGAGCCGTTGGATCGCGCGTGTATCGAGCGGACGGTCGAGATCAAGCTGGACAACGCAATGGTACGTGAATGGTGGGCCCCCATAGCGTTGACTCAGATGGTAGTGCCGAATCACGGTGTGACGCGTGGGATTTTGATCTGGACGAGGATGACGCGGCGCCGAGTCGGATAAATAGAAAATTAGGATTTTTTGGATTTATTTAAATACTATAACTTCAAAAATTCATATCTTTGCATAGAAAAATCACAAAAATAAAATAAAAATACCCTCTTGCTCAGTGAATAGAGGAGAATAATGTGGAAAAGAAATCAAGTTAATTGGATGAGTATTTTATTTTTAATAATTCATTTACTGTTTCTAATGTTTTGATTCTCCATTTGCATAGACAATTCACCATGGCATGAGACCATAGGGCTTTTGAAGCCTCTGATCTTTGAAACATTCCCTGAATTTTTCAAGGTTAGAGGCCATCTATATGAAAAGTTATTGATTTTTCAAGTTCATGTCACTATTTTAGGTATTCTAATTCCAATAATTAGCATGTTGTAAAATAAATTCTAGGAAAATTTAGTGGTGTTTCTTAGGACCAGGGGACTCTATGAAAAATATATTTTAAGTTAATTCATTCATAATAACCCTAATTGGCCTAAACTCCCAAAATTGAATTTGAATTAATTAGGGTTAACCACACACCAAATTGACTTGAAAATAATTCTTCATTTCTCTTTAGGGTCAGAGGAACCTTACATAAAATTTTGAAATCAATTGGATTTGATTAACCACACCAAATGGATTGATTAAGCCTCATAAGCAAAATGGAACTTTAAAATTTCATAACTCCAAAAATTCTTCTCAAAAATTCACAAAAATGGTTTTGGAGCTTCTTTGATATCAGGGGAGTTCAGGAAAATTAAAATTGGAATTTTCTAAAAAAGTTGATTTTTCACAATATTTTAATATTTTAATAATTAAAAAATAAAAAAAATCACAAAAAATATTAAAAATTATAAAAATCTCACATTTTGACTCCTAATCAATTAGGAACAAACCAAATTTTTTTCCTAAGTCCCTAGGATGAGATATTGAATTTTAAAGGCCTAATGTAATTTTTAATATTAAAAAATGAATTTTCAACCTTTTTCACTAAAATAATTCTAATAAATCAAAGAAAAATCAGAAAATTATAAAATTTGTTTCTTTGAACTTCTTGAGGTTAGACAAATTTAAGAAAAATATAAAATCTATTTTTTGAATTTTTATTTTATTTTAAAATTAATTAATACTCTAAAACTCAAAATAATTATAATAAATAAAATATAATTCAAAATTGGTCCAAGTGGTTCTCTAGTCATTAGAAACATCCCATAATTTTCTTAGGGATAGAAACTTTACCTTGGTCATGTTGATGAATTTTCTTTGAAAACCCCTATTTTCTACTAAAAATAATTATATAAATAAATTAAAGTTAGAAAAATCACATTTTCTCCTCTAATGTCTTAATTGACATGTGAGTAAGGTTACATAAAAATTTCAAATTCATTTGAGCTCAATTTAGTGAGTTATGAAATAAATAAGCCCAAAAGGGCATAAAGGTAATTAAAGAATTTTAACCCTTAATTACAACTTTAGGTTTAATCAAAATGGAGGGTAAAATATTTTATTTTAATTTTCTCTTGGATGATTGAAACTTAGGGAAATTAAAAGGGTAGAAAACCATTAAACACTTTGAAAATATCAAAATAAAACTCTAATTAATAAAATAATTTAAATTTTGGAAAAAATATATTTAAAATTTGGATTATTAAAATAGGGATATTATTGAGAGGATATTTATTCTTTAATTTAAAAATCCCTAAATAAATCACTTCAATAATATTTAGTTCTTAATTAAAAATTAAAATAATAATCCAAACTAAATAAATTAAAAATTAAAAAAAGATAACCCTTAAATGAATTAAAGTTTAAAATGATAAATGGTCCAATAATTAAAATCAAATTTAAAATCTTGGAGTTAAATTAAATTAAATTAAATTAAGTCAAGTCAAAGTTTAAATTAAATTAAATTAACACCTTAAATTAAATTTAAAATATTGAAACTAAAATTAAATTAAATTAAAATTAAATTAAAATTAAATTAAAAATTAAAATTAAAATTAAATTAAAAATAAAATTAAATGAAAATTAAATTAAATTAAATTAAATTAAATTAAATTAAAATTAAATTAAATAAAATTAAAAATAAATTAAATAAAATAAAATTAAATTAAATCAAATCAAATTAAATTAAATTAAATTAAATTAACATCACTTAACAACAAACCTAAATGAATACATTAAGAGTTAAATCAAAACATATGAAAGATTTCAACACATTTTTCAATATAAGTAAATCTAAAACATAAAAGGTTAATCTGAAATATAATATCACTTAAAGTGTAAAGATTTAAATTAAATATAAAATAACTCGAACCCTATTCCAAACTTAACAATCATTAATAAATTTTTATAATTAAATCAAATCAAATTGAATCATTAAAATATTTATTACTTTGCCCTTAAAAGGCTTTTTTTGTTATAAATCTTAAATGAAGCATCAAGTGAAGTGTCACTTCACACATAAGATATTCAAATGTCCTAAGTTCACTGAGCAAGAAACAAAACAAAATTAAAATCCTTTGATGATTAATTCACCAATACAATAAAATTAATTTGAACTCAAAATAATCCCAGAAGTATTGAAAAGATCTTTAAGATTCGTCTTAAACACTTCCTCGATACGATGGGGTGTTTTAGAAGAATAATTGAACTTAATTGTTCTTTGGTGAAGAAAATCATCCTTAAACCATACCAACAACCTAGACGTCATAGGAAATGACTAGCAATAGGATTAGGATTCTAGTAGACAACCAAAACCCTTTCCCTTAGCTTTACTTAGGTATTTCTTGCAAAAATATGTTTAAATGCTCTAACATGTGTTTTAAGTGTAGCTCGGGATGATGGGAAGACCCTCCATGTACGCTTTTATTTTATTACAATTTACTTTATTGCAATTTACTTACATGCACTGTACTTTACTTTTTCTTGCAAGTTAAACAAGATTGTTGCATGAAAACTAAAACCTTTAGGATAGTCCCCAAAACTGAAACCAAAACTAAATTAAAAGTCATCACAAGATAAAATTCACCGCCACAACATTCCAAAATATAAGACAACTCAAAATTTAATCACAAACAAAACAACAAAACTGCAATTGCAACTAAATCAAAATATCTCGTTGAATGATTGGGAATACCTCGGATGATGTAACCCACGTGTTGCTAATGGGATTTCCCACGGTCTAAATGAAAGTGTGGAACTCATTCAGTTGAGTTTAGCAAATTCATCTGGACTAAGTGAATTCGACGAAAAATAATGGTGCCGGGATGACGGAACCGTGGGATCTTAATCGGTTCTGTTTAAACAACTTTAAGATTTGTTTTAATTAACACATTAAAAACATTTGGATTTTAAGATTTCTAAACCAAAACACTACTCTCATCTCCTGATTTTCACCTTCTAAAACTGAACCTCTGCAACAACAAGGAGCTCGGAGCATGGTGGGCAGCACGACCATCGTCATCAGCAAAACTCGGATCTACTTCAGCAAAACTTTCTTAGAATTAAATAACCAAGTCATAGGACTTCGAGATAGTTTGCCTAGTGCAGCACAAATCCTCAACTTTTTGTTAGGCATTTGCATGATCATGTCATGTAAATTAAGCCCTAACCGGTCTTAGGACTCCGAGGTAGTCGTTCGGTACGACATAAACCCTCATATCTTCGAGGCTGTTTGTGTGATTATATCATACCAATATAAGTCCTAACTAATTAAAATTGTCAGGATTATAACATCAAATAAATTCCCGAATTGAAGCTAAACAATAGGATAGTTTGGGAAGTTGCCAAGATTCTTCTTGGATCCTCAGCTTCTCCTACTTTTCTTCCTTTGGACTTCTGAAAATAACTGTTCCAAATTTGATCCATTCCCAATTGAAATTTCCAAAATCTAATCCTTTGAAAACCTTAAACTTTGAAATTCTTGAGAGAAAAATCACTGATCATTTTCGAGAGTTTTCTTAAATGATTCCTGTCATTTAAGATGTAATTAACTATAGGGGCTTGCCCTTATAGGGAACTTTAAGAACCTGAGTAATATAAACCCTGCTTAATTCCTTTATATTAAGCAGGGGAACTTGTCGGCTTATAAAATTGGTTCGCAGACCAAACGGATGTCACAAATCTTCTAGTTTATTTAATCGAGCCCCATCATCAAGGAGTGTGTTTGTCCTTAGAGATAGATACACGGTTTGTGATGTGGTGCTCGTTTATATAAACTATTTGGGATGTGAGATCGGTTTGATTTCATATCTTAAAACTTTCAAATTTAAAGTTATTTTCAAATGTTACTTTCTAAATTATATATATATATTTAAATTAAAGTTAAAATCTAAAATTCACCGACAATTTCTGTAGGCGACCCCATTTTCAAAACACATAACCTAAAAATATGCCGACAACTTCTGGCGACTCCGCTGGGGACTAGTTTCTCTCTCCATTTTGATCAGATGGTTTTGCTTTCATAAATCGGTAGTGTATCCATGTCCCTAGTGGAGCAAACTACCATTCTTCTGTTGGAATACCTCGTTCATTTCTGTCTTGAACGAGTATAGCCAACTCCTCTCGGATTTTGGAGCCACTGTTTAGACACCCCTAAACGGAGAGGTTCCGAGATTCTTTTACCTCTTTTCTGAGGTGGGGTGGACCCCTAATAAGTGCTAGTTTAGGAGCGGTCCTTCGGATTGAGAAGTCTTACGAGACTTTCTCTTCCCTTCCAATTCTAAATCGGGTCCTTTACCTTTTCTATACCTTTAATTGTTTTGTTTCTAACAAACGAACCCACTAATAAACAACCTTCTAATAAACAATCTCTTTTAAAAATCACAAATACACTAAGATAAATGAAAATGTGTTCGGACTCTTTCTTTTTTGTCCTAAACTTTACAAGGAAAAAAAGTATAATTCGGGACTGACATTCGGAATTTGCCAAACAGAAAATGACTGCCCCAAAGTTAATCTTCTCCTTCACCAACGGAATGGACTTGGCTGTCTACAAGGATGAGCTGCCTGACAATGGGATCATCCATTTCGGACAAGGATTTGGTAACACAGATATCAAGTTCGCTGACATCACTCTCTTCACACTAGTGGATAAAGTGTCAGAAACCGAGAAACCCCTGATTGAGTTCAACTTGAAGTCGGCTGAAGAATTCCCTCCCCTGCAAAGGGTTCCAGCTGAAAGAAGTACTACTGTTCGTAGGAGGACTGTTGTCTCTACCCCCACCGGTCTAGTCATATTTGCACCTACCCCGGCTTCTGCCAAACTAAAGGGGAAGGAAACCCAAGTCTGTGATGAGCCTGTCACCGTGGAGGGTACAGATTTTGCTACAATACCATCTGTTTTAGAGATTGGGTCCAGTTCAAGAGTTGCACCCCTAACTCAGACTCAAAGGAGAAATAGAAGCAGAAAGATTGCCAAGATAGAGAAAGCCAAAGCTGCTGAAGTTGCTTTTCTAGAAGAAATTCCTGAGGAAAGAGAAGAACTGCCTGAGTATATACCTCTGTTGGAAGGGAGTAGGTTTTACCCCCTCTCTGCCGCATCGGATGAAGAAGATGTCTGAAGGATCGTCGCTACATTACCCCGACCTGCGTACTACAAAAATTATAAAAGGAAAAGGGATAATATTATGTCATTTGATCGACTGCAAGCTGTGATAGAAAGATTGGCAAAGAAAGAAAGATGCCCTGTGTCAGAAATCTTAAGAAGGATGGGACGTGTGCCAGCTAAATCCCACCTCGGACCTTGAATCGAGCCTGTTGCTGCCACAGAGAAACCAAAGAAGAAGATAAAAGCCAGTTCACCCGTTGTTGTATCGGGTCTGCAAATTAGGGAGGATACCACCTCCAGCATATAGCCGACAGACCATCCGGTCCTAGGCTTCCGGCTGCAAGAAGGATGATATGGCGACCTACTACTGTCGAGCTAAGACCAAAACAATGTCCTGAGAAGAAAAGTCTCATCAGGAGACTTGAATCAGAAGAAAGTGCTACTACAATAAAGGGGACTCCCGGAAAGAAAGTTCAACAACCATCACGTGACAACTGCGAGACCGTGCGGAAAAGGCCACTAGAAGATTCCATGGACAAGTTAAGGACTGACATCTGACGGTTAGCAAAAGAAAGAGAAGAAAAACTAGAAGATGAAGTTGATTCATCAGAATTTATGGGTGGCGAGTATGCTGAAATCAACATGGTTGAGACGCAAGCATCATCAGCTTCAAAAGGTGCTCCAGCAGCTGCAGAAAGAGATGAACCGGATGTGATGAGAGCACGACTTCAAGAGAAGGATGATACAATTTCCCAGATGGCAAAGAGGATGGAAGAGATGGCTGCCGCTTTAGCCACTCTCCAGAGTCAGGTCCAGCCTCTGAAAGAGACACCCCCAGAAATTATCCATATTGCAGATGGAGGAAAAGAGATCACATCCGTCAACGGAGATGAACAACCAAAGAAAGATCTTGCACAAAGCATGATTCCAGAAAAGGACATCAAAAACATGGTAGAACAGCAGGTGCGAGAGGCCTTAGCGCAATCTAAGAACGAAACATCTATTCAGATGGGTAGACCCTACCCCGAAGAATTTGATGCGGTCTAATACCCAAAAGGCTTCGTAACATCTCTGTTTAATACTTTTGATGGGACGGGAAACCCTCGGCAGCACGTTGCACATTTTCGTGCTAGTTGTTGCAATGCCGGTGGGAGTGACGCTTTACTCTTCCGACAGTTTGTCAGTAGTTTATCAGGGATTGCCTTCGACTGGTACGCGAGTTGCCGAGACGGTTCGATAAAGACCTTTTCGGAACTAGAGAATCTCTTCGTTAAGCGGTTTGTCGGGGCTCGGCACCACATCACCTATCGGTGATCGAGTGGTGGAGCAACGAAACCGAATGAGACTTTAGTGGATTACATACTTCGATGGAGAAACTTAAGCATGAAGTGTGAGCCACAGCTACAAGAGCAACATGCAGTCGGCATCCTACTTAAAAGTATCCATGGCCCGATAACACTTCTCCTTAAAGGATTTACAATCAAGACTTCGAGAAGTTGCTTAGCAAGGCGGGGAGCTTACAAGAGGACGCAAAGCAGTTAACTTTTGTAGACAAGACCGATAAGCAGAAAGCTGTGAAGACATTTGAAAAGAAATCTGGAATCGTCGCGGCAGTAGATAAGGGCAAGCAGCCAATGCACATACCACCAGAACGACCACAGCCCAGTTATAAACCACCGCAACGGACTTACCAACAACCACAACAGATCTATCAGCAACCTCAGTAGGGCTATCAGCAACCTCGTCCGAACTATCAGTCGCCTCAGCATTATGAAAAACCGCCTCGTTCATCGCGTACCTTAAGAGAACTTATAAATAGAGAATATCCATTCAAAACTGTAGAAGTAGCGAAGATGTTCCGTAGCTTAATGAAGACACCGGATTTTCAGCTGCCAGAGCCCAAGAGGCCAGAAGAAGTCAACAAGGAAGATCATCCGAACTATTACCCTTACCACTGGATGCTCGGACACAAGATAGAGGATTGCATCACTTTTAAGAGCTGGCTTGATGACAACCTCCGAAAAGGAAACATAATGATCCCGAAGGAATACATGAAGGAACCCCAGAAAGGAGGTTCCGTCAATGTTATCTCGATGGATCCTAATGTTCCAATAGACCATTACACGACCGATGATGGATGGAGTACCGTCTGGACAAAGTCATCGAAGAAAATTTTGGATCACATCCAGACCGATTCGGTACGCGCTTCAACTCAGAGTTTGAAACTTGCCTAGCCGGCACTATCACTTGCGATTGAAGAACCGCCCCAGAAGGAGGAGAAGATCATGAAAGAAAATAAGACCGAGGCTCCGAAGGGTAGACTAGGGGCTGCTTATCCTAGGATGGTTGTTTCCGATTTGGGTGATAAATCCCTTGAACTCCTGACTCTGTATGATTATCTGCTCGCCCCGGCGGGATCTTATAATGATAAGGGTTATGGCGTTGGCTACGTTTTGACTATTTCTAATGATTACATAACTAGCGACAACCGGCATAATCCGGATCTCGATTCCAATACGAATAACGATTCTCAAATCATATACAACCTTGATGACCCCGACGAAGAAGATGTTCACAAAGGAGGCTACGAAAGCTCAACAAGCAACGAGTCCATTTGTAAATTCCGTGGAGCTCCGATCACGATAGAATTAGAACTATCAAATCCCGAAGCAACTCCAGAAGAGCCAGTCGTCCCGATTCAAAAGGAGACACCGGCAGATCCAGGCACTGCATTCGGAAGAGATTACTGAAGTTAATTTAAGAAGCAGAAAATTTCAACCTCCGAGAATGGGTCCAAAGGATAAAGGAAAGCAGGTAGTTGCTCAGGAAGAGTCAACCCCAGCAGAGGAACTGCCCATTTGGGAAGAAACCGAGGAACATGGTAATAAAGTGGACTACAATGTGCTAGCCCATCTTAGGAAGCTACCAGCCAAACTAAGCATATACGACGCTCTGATCCTGTCAAAGGAGATGAGGGAGGCTCTGATCAAGGCTTTACTTGATCCAGAGATTTGTTTAGCTCAAATGGCCGGTGATTCCTTCGATGAGGTTTGCTCGTTAAGAGAACGACGAGGTGTTACCTTCACGGACAATGATCTATTACGGGAACAGTCGATCACAACCGACCGTTATACATTTCAGTCACTATTGGAAAGTTTACGCTCTCCAGAGTGTCAGTTGATCTAGGAGCATCAATCAACATAATGAATCTTCGGATGCTAGCATATTTGGAAATTGATGCTCGCGAGCTTGAAGCAGACAAGATGTTATTAAGAGGGTTCAATCAAAAAGGAGAAAGTGCTCTTGGATCGATAACACTACTAATGAAGACCGGTGATTTTGCAAAGACAACCACAAAATTCCACATAATTAATTCTGAGACATCGTTCAACGCTCTACTGGGTCGGCCATGGATCCATGAAAACTGGATGGAACCGTCGTCTCTACACCAGTGCATAAAGTATTACGAAGGAGGAGAACAGTGTATCAAAGGTGACTTGCATCCATTCTCCGTGCATGAAATTGGAATTCATGAAGATGCGGCCTACTACGCGCCTCCAAAGAAATCAATCTTTTCCAGAAGCACCGTACCAAATGAAGCAAAAGAAATTCGAGACGATGAAGAACCTGAAGTTCTAGTCCAACAGTTACTCACCACTCCCTTACGGTGAGATGGTGAAGGTTTCTCTAGAACTCGCACCCGAGGTCGAGGCCGGGGATGAGGACGTGGAAGAAACGTTGGAACAGTTGGACAGAAGAAACCGGTCATTGATGTTGATTGGGAGAACAGTTCCGAAGAAGAAGAAGAAATTGAGAAAGAAGTAGCGATAATAAGTCAGAAGGAACCACAATTCAAGATTTCTCTCAAAGATTAAAAGAATGAAGAATATAAATCAATGTACGAGAAGATTAACCATTATGTACATATTATGACCCTGACCCCGATCCATTCTAATAAGATCGCAGGTATGGTGGTCATGGAAGTGCATGGTGGTGGTGCTAAACCAATCAAGTTCTACCGTGGTGCTTCTTCTTCCAAAACTGAAAGTGATGTACAATTTGAAGATGTTACTTCATCTGAATTAATGGAACTACCTTTTGAGTGGTACTCTCCCTGTGTTCAAAATTTAATTCAACACGGTGTCTTACCTCAACGATGGACAAAAGGCCGATCACAACACTTTGAAAAATTATGGAATAATACCGGTCGACCTCCCAATTCAAAACATGGTCTCAGATTCGGCACAGTAGGATCAGTTGATGATACAGGATTTTGCCTGGTTGTCACTTGCGAACCTAATAAAGAGTTCTTGGAAGCTTCAGAAAGCCTAGAAGATCTACCAATCGGAGACGCTCCACCAGAATTCGAAGAAGAAATCAAATCTACAATAGACGAGTTAACGGAAGTTAACTTAGGTACTAGCGAAGAGCCTAGGCCTACCTTTGTTAGCTCCTTACTCAATAAAGAAGACTCGAAGACATAATCAAGCTATTAATGGAATTCAAGGACTGTTTTGCTTGGAGTTACGATGAAATGCCAGGATTAGCTCCAGAAGTCGCAGTTCACAGGCTAGGAGTGGATCCTACTTTCGTTCCAGTCAAACAAGCTCCCAGAAGAATACGTCTAGAAATTGAGCAACAAGTAATAGCCGAAGTTAAGAAGCTAATAGATGCTAAATTTGTCCATGAAGAATAATACCCAACATGGTTAGCCAATGTGGTACCAGTCAGAAAGAAGAATGGTCAGATCAGAATCTGCATGGATTTCAGAGATTTGAATAAAGCATGTCCAAAGGATGAATTTCCACTACCAATCCCAGAACTGATGATCGACATCGCTTCGACGCATGAAATCTTCTCATTTATGGATGGATCGTCGGGATACAACCAGATAAAGATGGCACCAGTAGACGAAAAGCTCACGGCATTCAGAACGCCGATCGGAGTGTTTTGCTACACAGTAATGCCATTCGGACTAAAGAACACAGGAGCAACATACCAAAGAGCAATGACAAGGATTTTTGATGATCTCATTCACAACCAAGTTGAGTGCTACGTGGATGATGTGGTCATCAAAAGTAAACTAAAAGAAGATCACTTGTATGATTTGAGAATTATTTTCGAGCGATTAAGAAAATTTAACCTTAAGATGAATCCCTCGGAATGCACCTTCGGCATCACCTCTGGGAAATTCTTAGGATTTGTCGTCCGACATCGTGGAATTGAAATCGATCCGGAAAAGATTAAAGCTATCTTAGAAATGCCACCTCCTAAAACCTTGAAACAGCTACGATCCTTTTAAGGAAAGTTGGCATATCTTCGACGCTTTATATGGTATTTGTCAGGAAGGTGTCGACCTTTTCTCGCTTTGGTTAAGAAGGATGCCAAGTTTACTTGGGACTCCAAATGTCAACATGTCTTCGATGACATCAAACAATACTTAATCACACCTTCTGTCATAGCAGCCCCAGTCTCGGGTAAACCATTGATACTTTATACCGCAGCTTTAGACGACTCTCTCGGAGCCCTGCTAGCCCAGGTCAATGATGAGGGAAAAGAAAATGCTCTCTACTACTTAAGCCGTCGTCTAATTCTGACAGAATTAAAGTATCCTTCAATTGAGAAGCATTGTTTGGCTCTGATCTTCGCCGCACATAAGCTCAAGCACTACATGCTTTCCCATAAGGTCAACCTTATTTCGAGAGTTAATCCGTTGCAATACTTGATGACCCGACCGACGCTTTCTGGCAGACTTGCCAGGTGGTCGATGATACTATTGCAATTCGACATAACTTTCGTTCCTCTCCGCGCCGTAAAGGGACAAGTCTTAGCAGACTTCCTCGCAGCACACCCTTTGCCGGCGGATTCACCTCTCGACGATGATTTGCCTGACGAGCAGATAATGAGCCTAGAAGACCTTGATGATCGACGTTGGGAACTATACTTCGACGGTACGTCCTCAACACAGAAGAACAAAGAATTGCAAACGATAGTGCCCGGTAAAGCAGGAATCGGACTAATCTTTATAACACTGAAGCGGGGGATGTTAAGATACTCCTACCACTTAACAGAACCGTGCACAAACAACAAAGCGGAATAAGAAGCCCTCATAACAAGACTGGAATTAACCATTCAGATGGGAATAACGAATATCAATATCTACGAAGATTCACAGTTAATCATTCAGCAAGTTGCGGGACAATACAAAATTCTAAAGCCAAGACTCGAACAATACTTTCAGTATGCCATGAAACTGTTGGAGCAAATTTTAAATGTAACGATCTACAAGATTCCCAAGAGAGAAAATACTCTCGCAGATGCATTAGCTCAACTTGCAAAAAAATTTGCCTGCTTACAGGATGAGTCAGTTGATGTGTCAGTTCAGGGACGTCAAGTCCTATCACAACTCGACATAGATACAGTACACAAATCAGAAAAAGCAGAAGAATCAGTTGCGGCTATAACAGAAAATACAGAAGATTGGCGGCAGCCATTAATAGACTACTTGCAGATAGGAAACCTGCCTGACAATAAGTCGTTAGCCCATCAAATAAAGAAAAAAACTCTGTCTTACACATTAATAAACAATACGTTATACAGAAGGTCTTTTGACCAGATGTGGCTAAGGTGCCTGAGTGGGTCCGAGGCTCATGAAATTGTAAAAGAAGTGCATTCAGGACTTTGTGGCGCTCATTATTCGGGTCCGAAAATGAAAATGAAGATTAAAAGACTAGGGTACTACTGGCCCTCAATGATGACCGACTGTATGAAACTTGCCAAAAGCTGTCACCAGTGCCAAGTGCACGAAGTGGTTCTACATCAACCTCCAAATGTGCTACATCCGACAATCGCGTCGTGGCCATTTGAGTGTCGGGGCACAGATATAGTGGGTTCGATAGAACTGCCTTCTTCAAGAGGACATCGCTTCATTCTTGCAGCTATAGACTACTTTTCTAAATGGGCAGAAGCTATACCACTCAGAGAAGTGAAGGCACAACACATGCTACATTTTTTCAAGAACCAAGTCGTCTACCGTTTTAGGGTACCGCGCAGGATCATTTCACATAATGGGTCTGCATTCAAAAGCACAAAGATCAACAATTTGGTTAGAAGACACGGGATCGATTGGCGATACTCAATGATCTACTACCCAAGAGCAAACGGCTTGGCTGAGGCTTTTAATAAAACTCTCGTTCAAATTTTAAAGAAAACTTTGGATGACAACAAGAGAAATTGGTACAAGAAGTTGTTAGAAGTCTTATGAGCCTACAGGATGACTTTCCGAACTCCTACCCAGTCTACGCCTTACGCCTTAGTGTACGGGTCCGAGACCGTCTTGCCCCTGGAAGTTCAGCTTCCGTCACTCCGAATTGTAGTTGCAGAAAAGATCACTATAAAAGAAAATGCCAGATTGCGATTGGAAGAATTGGAAAGCTTGGAAGGGAAAAGACTTTCCGTGCAGCAGAATTTTGAACTATATCAAGCCAAGATGATCCAGGCCCATGATAAACCGGTCCGCCCAAGAACTTTCAAAGTCGGTGACTTAGTTCTTGTTCTCAAGAGACCTATCCTTGCACACCGCAAGATAGGAGGTAAGTTTGAATCAACCTGGGAGGGGCCATTTGTGGTCGAGACAGTTTACTCTGGAGATTCCTACCAACGGGTGAATTGCCGTGGAGAATGATCCATGCTTCCAATCAATGGACGGTATTTAAAGAAGTATTACGCAACCTGATGTTTCGAAGGGTGGCCTCTAAAGTAGAGTCTTATCCCTAAAAACACGGGTGAAGTAATCACTTTGTGACTGGGTCTGAACCCAAAACAAAATAAAATGGATGATAAAAAAAAAACTCATCAAGGAAAATGTTAAAAAAGAAAAAACATGGGAATCGTAATAATAAAATGTCAATCTTTCCTTTTAAATCCATTCATTCCTGATATTTTCTCAACTTTTCCTACTTTCTTTAAATTTAAAAGAAGTGAATAAGAATTTTTAAGTGTTTTTCTTATTGTTCTTGTTCTTAGTACAACCCCTGATCCTTTCCTTATTTTTTCACAGGGAAATGTCAAACGGGCGGTTGCTTCTAAACTTTAGAAATGGCGTGAGTCTAGCACTTGATGAAAAGAGGGTGAGGGATGGAGCAGTGATAGAGATTGACTTAGACTTCACACCAGCCGGCTTACAATACGAAGAAAATGATTGGATCCTAGTTGATCGAGAAGAACTTCACAACCAGACAGTGATGAAAATGGGTGGCTCGAGCCACCAACCCAACAGCAAGAAAAGAAAAGCAAACGCCGCTCAAGCAACCGGAGAAGATAAGAAAGTTATGTCCGTGGTTTCCACAGCAGAGGGTAGGCTTGTCAGCGCCGCGCCCGCAGAAATTCAAGGGGTAAGGAGAGCTACTCTCACTGCTACCCAACAAAGAAATAAGAATCGTCGCATTCGCAAAATGTTGACCAAGTTAGCAGAATGTCAACATAAACAGACAGTGGATACCGTTAGTGCAAATGCTCCAAGGAGACCGGTTCGTCAGGAACCAAAAAGAAGAAAGTCAACTCCAAGAAAGTCGGAACAGATAAAAGAAGTACCAAGAAAAGCAGAAATAGAGTCAGTACCTCGACGCCGAGCAGATGTAACGGATCCGAAGAGTCTTATTGCGAAAGCAACCCCAGAGGATGTCCCTACAGAGACTATCCCCGAGGAGCTGAGACATGCAGAATAACGTGCTGGGGTTGAGCCATACATCCCGCAGTATGTTACTAGACACCTAGGACATCAGATAATCCCGGAATACGAGCTGGAGAAAATGCAACTAGTTGAGAAGAAAACCTTTGAATACTTTAAAAGAATTGGAGACAACAGGGTCAACATTTTAGACAACCTCGAGCTGCATACAGATCTATTCTCAGATTACGAGCAACAACAAATTGTAGACTACATCCTCGAATTACAGAAAATGGGCCGAGCTGGCCGCTGAGAGAAAAGACCTATTCAGAACCCTTAAGATGGATGTCAGGAAAAGGAAGAGTTACAATCCAATGTGGATGTTGCTACAATTTTGCCATAGACAGAAAAAGAAATCCACCAGGGATACTCCGTCGCAGTGAGGTGGATCCGATGCCAAGAATCATTAAGAGAATGGTGAAAAGGATGATAACATGGAGGGTATTGCCTGCAGATTGTATACCCAACAGCTGCATTATTAACATCTACAAGGAAGGCAACTACATACCTCCACATATAGACCATCATGACTTTGTTAGACCCTTCTGAACAGTGTCATTCGTCAACCAGTGCAACATCATGTTTGGATCTGACCTCCGGATTGCAGGCCCCGGTGAGTTCCGAGGGCCGGTGGAGATACCACTACCGGTAAGTTCTGTCCTGATGTTAAAAGGAAATGGAGCAGACGTTGCGAAGCATTGCATTCCAGGAGTGCCTATGGAGCGGATCTCAGTTACTTTTAGAAGAATGGACGACAGAAAAATGATTTACCACTTTCAGCTAGATCCAGAATTGGAGAGTCTCCGGCCCTACGAGCTGTGAGTTACATGTGAAATAACACACCTCCAATACACATCCATGTGGCATTCCTGCCAAGGGTGGCTTGGAAGGTGATGTTACTGCCCATGTTTCTTACTATTCAGACATGGATTTTTGACAGACGCTTTTGGATGGATCAACAAGAATCTTACACAATCCGTTTTGGATTTACATGGATTGTATGAGACATTAAATTTCGAGGAAAATGTCATCATGATTAGATCAAGTTGTATGATGTATTTTCAGCAAGTTGGAATGAAAACGACTACGTCATATTTTGCCTTCACCTCTTATTGTGCAAATTGACTGGGAAACGCCATTAGAGTTAAATGAACTTTGAACTAAGAACAGAAAAGAAAAGAAAATAAATGAGAACTTTTCCTAAAAATCTGAATATTAAAATGAACTTCAAATTCACATGAACACTAAATAAACAACAAAAAATAAAATGGGATCGTTAAAGGACAAACAAAACAAATCTAAACTCCGAATTGAATTTCATTCTCAAACCTTTGATTCAAACCTTTCAGTTCTTTCCTCCATCAAAATCTGTTGGAAACTCTTTTGAAATTTGAATATTCTCTTCGACTTGTCGTTAAGTCAAGTCTTTTCTGCTTAGTACGCTTACCAGTTCTTTCAGCTGTATTTTAGAGGATCGACTAGTTCTGTTGACACGGAGCCACGAGCTTTGATCGATTTGGTTCTGATGGCATAAGACTGGGTCCCTCTTCATACAGATAAATTTCCGAGACTAGTACCAAATTCCAATTCTCTTCCTTCGAGGTCGGTACCAAATTCCGACTCTCTTTCGAATTGATACCAAATTTCAATTCTAAATTTCCAAGACTAGTAGCAAATTCCAGTTCTCTTCCTTTCGAGGTTGGTACCAAATTCCGACTCTCTTTCGAATTGATACCAAATTTCAATTCTAAATTTCCGAGACTGGTACCAAATTTAAGTTCCTTTCCTTCGAGGTCGGTACCAAATTCTGACTCTCTTTCGAATTGATACCAAATTTCAATTCTAAATTTCCGAGACTGGTACCAAATTCCAGTTCTCTTCCTTTCGAGGTCGGTACCAAATTTCGACTCTCTTTCGAATTGATACCAAATTTCAATTCTAAATTTTCGAGACTGGTACCAAATTCCAGTTCTCTTCCTTCGAGGTCGGTACCAAATTCCGACTCTCTTTCGAATTGATACCAAATTTCAATTCTAAATTTCCGAGACTGGAACTAAATTCAAGTTCTCTTCCTTCGAGGTCGGTACCAAATTCTGACTCTCTTTCGAATTGATACCAAATTTCAATTCTAAATTTTCGAGACTGGTACCAAATTCTAGTTCTCTTCCTTCGAGGTCGGTACCAAATTCCGACTCTCTTTCAAATTGATACCAAATTTCAATTCTAAATTTCCGAGACTGTCGGCATATTTTTAGGTTGTGTTGTATTTTTTTTTTAAAGGGGTCGCCTACAGAAGTTGTCGGCGAATTTTTTAATTTAATTTACATATATATATAATTTGAAAAGTAGTGTTTTGATTTTGAAAATAATTTTAAAGAATTTTAAGATATGAAGTCAAACTGATCTCACATCTCAAATAGTTTATATAAACGAGCATCGCACCACAAACCATGTATCTATCCCGAAGAATAGACACACTGCTTGATGATGGGGCTCGATTAAATAAACTAGGAGATTTGTGACATCCGTTTGGTCCGCGAACCAATTTTATAAGCCGACAAGTTCCACCGCTTAATATAAATGAATTAAGCGGGGTTTATATTATCTCGGGTTCTTAAAGTTCTCTATAAGGGCAAGCCCCTATAGTTAATTACATCTTAAGTGACGGGAATCACCTAAGAAAACTCTCGATAATAATCAATAATTCGCTCTCAAGAATTTTAAAGTTTAAGTTTTCAAAGGATTGAACTTTTTGAATCTCGATAGGGAATGGATCGAGTTTGGAACATTTTATTTTGGGAATTCAAAGGAAGAAAAGTAGGAGAAATTACGGATTCGAAGCGAACTTCGGTAATTTCCCGACTATCCTATTGTTTGGCTTGGATTTAGGAAAGTCCTAATTTTCATTTAATGTTTTAATCTTGCCAATTTTAGTTAATTAGGGCTTATATTTATATGATAGAATCATACAAATAGCTCGGAAGATGTGAGGGTTTATATCGTATCGGACGACTACCTCGGAGTCCTAAGACATGTTAGGGCTTAATTTGCAATGCAAATGCCTAACGAAGAGTTGAGGATTTATGTTGCACTAGGCAAACTACCTCGAAGTCCTATGGCTTTGTTGTTCAAACTAAAGAATAGTTTTGCTGATGTCGACACAGGTTTTGCTGACGACGATGGCCGTGCTGCCCACCATGCTCCGAGCTCCTTGTTGTTGCAGACGTTTTAGTTTTAGAAATCATAAATCAAGGGATGAGAAAAGTATTTTGGTTTAGAGAAGTCTTAATTTCCAAGTGTTTTTTGTGTTTTAATTAAAACAAATCTTAAAGTTGATTATAACAACACCGGTTAAGATCCCACGGTTCCATCCTTCCGCATCATTATTTTTATCGGATTCACTTAGTCCGGATGAATTTGCTAAACTCAATCTGAATGAGTTCCACACTTTCATTTAGACCGTGGGAAATCCCGTTAGCAACACGTAGGTTACATCATCCGAGGTATTCCCGATCATCCAACAGGACGTTTTAATTCGGTTGTAATTGTAGTTTTGTGTTCCGTTTGTGATTAAATTTTGAGTTGTCTTATATTTTGAAATGTTGTGGAGGTGAATTTTATCTTGTAGTGTCTTTTAATTTAGTTATGGGTTTCAGTTTTGGTTTTCGTCCTAAAGGTGTAGGTTTTCATGCAACTGTTGTTTATCATGCAAGAAAAATAAGTGCGATGCGATTAAATAAATTGCAATAAAATAAATTGCAATAAAATAAAAGCGTACCTGGAGGGTCTTCCCGTCATCCCAAGCTGCACTTAAAATACAATTTAGAGCATTTAAGCAAGTTCCTAGGTAAAGCTAAGGTAAAGGTTATGGTTTTCTACCAAATTCCTAATCCTATAGCTAGTCATTTCCCATGACGTCTAGGTTCCTTGTGTTTTTAGTTTGAAGACGATTTTCTTCATCAAAGAAAAATTAAGTTCAATTGTTCTTATAAACATCCTATCGTATCGAGGAAGTGCTTAAGACGAATCTTAAACATCTTTTCAATACTTCTAGGATTATTTTAAGTCCAAGAGAATTTAATTATACAAATGAATTAATCGTCCGGGAGTTCAAGTTTTGTTATCTTGCTCAGTGAACTAGGACATTTGAATGTCCTATAAGTGAGTAACATTTCATTTAATATTCTGTTTAGGAGTTATGATAGTAAAAGCTCCTAAGGGCAAAATGATATTTAATGATTTGTGATTCAAATTTAAATTCAAATTAATGATTTAAGTTTGGAATAGTGTTCAAGTTATTTTAGATTTATTTTTGAGTTCTTTATGTCTTTATATTTAATTTAATTTAATTTAATTTAACTTAATTTAATGTAATGTGGTTTAATTTAATTTAATTTAACTTAAGTTAATTTAATGTAATATGATTTAGTTTAATTTAATTTAATTTAATTTAATTTAATTTAATTTGGTTTGATGTTACATTAAATTAATTTGATTTAATTTAATTTTTAATTTAATTTGATTTAATTTAATTTAATTCTTAATTTAATTTAATTTTTTAATTTAATTTTAATTTGATTTAATTTAATTTAATTTAAATTTTTTTTAATTTAATTTTATTTTATTTTATTCATTTTAATTTTAATTAAAGAGTTCAATTATTTAATTTTAGTTTAATGATTAAGTCTTTCAATGTTTTAAATTTGAATTATCATTTTAATTAAGAATTAAACATTAATGAAATGATTAATTTAGGGATTTTTAAATTAAAGAATAAATCTCTCCCTAATAATATCCCTATTTTAATAATTCCAATTTTATTATTCTTCCAAATTTAATCAATTATTTAATTAAAGTTTAATCATTTTAAATTGCTTAATGGGTTTCTACCCTTCAATTATTAAATTTCAATCATCCAAATCAGGTTAGGATCAAATATTTTACTTGTTAATTTTTATTAAACCTAAAGTTTTAATTAAGGGTTAAAATTTTAATTACCATTTTGCCCTTTAAGCTTAATAATTTCAAAACTCACTAAATTGAACTCAAATGAACTTGAAATTTTTATGTGACTTCACTCATATGTCACTAAAGACATGAGAGGAGAAAATGTGATTTTTCTGTATTTAATTTATTTATATAATTATTTTTGGTAGAAAATAGAGATTTCCAAGGAAAATTTAATAACATGACCAAGGGAAAGTTTCTGTCCTTAAGAAAATTAGGGGACATTCCTGATGACCAGAGGACCACTTGGACCAAATTTTGTGATTTTTTGAATTATATTTTATTTATTAGAATTATTTTAAGTTCTAGAGTATTAATTAATTTAAAAATAAAATAAATGTTAAAAAATGAATTTTATGTTTTTCAAAAATCTCTCTGATATCAAGGAAATCAGAGAAGCAAATTTTACAATTTTTTGATTTTTCTAAGATTTATTATAATTATTTTAGTGAAAATGCTAGAAAATACATTTTTTAATTTTAAAATTACCCTTAGAGCTTTAAAAATTAATATCTCACCAAATAGACCTAAGAAAAACATGGGGTTTGTTCCTAAGTGATTAAAATTCAAAATGTGACATTTTGGTGAATTTCATTATTTTTGTAATTTTTATTATTTTTTTAATTATTAAAAATATTAAAATAATATTAAAAATCAACTTTTTTAGAAAATTGAAATTTTAATTTTCTTAAATTCCCTGATATCAGAGAGGCTCTAAAACCAATTTGGTGAATTTTTGAAAGGTATTTTGAAAGTTATGAATTTTTAAAGTTTAAAATAACTAAATGGCTTAATCAACCCAATTAATAGGGCTAACCAAGTCCAATTGACTTCAAACTTTTATGGTGGGTTCCTCTGATCCTAAAGGTCAGTGGAGAATTGATTTCAAGTCAATTTGATCTATGGTTAACTCTAATTAATTAGAGACCTATTTTAAGTGTTTAAGCCAATTAGGGTTGTTTTGAGTGGACTAACTCAAGTCCTATTTTTCCTAGGGTTCTCTGGTCATAAGGAACATCACCAAATTATCCTAGAATTTATTTCACAACATGCTATTTATTAGAATTAAAATCCTCAAAACAGTGACATGAATTTGAAAAATCAATAACTCTTCATAGGGATGGCCTCTGACTTTGGAAAATTCAGGGAATGTTCCCAAATGTAGAGGCTTCAAAAGCCCTATGGTCTCATGCCATGGTGAATTGTATACATGCATGGAGAATTAAATGTATGCAGAGAGTAAATAAATTATAAAAAATAAGATACTTGATGAAATTAAATGATTTCTTTTCCACATTATTCTGCTTCTGTTCAGCGAGCAAGAGGGTATTTTTATTTTATTTTTATGATTTTCCTACACAAAGTTATGAATTTTTGAAGTTTAGGGAATTAAATAAATAGAAAATACCCCTAATTTTCTACTTATCCACGCGGCGCCGCGTCATCCTTAACATCTCCGAAGGCACACGCGTCGCGCTCCCATTCGACGCCGCCATCCGCGTCAGCGCTCCGGGACCCGCTGTATCGCTCCGTCTTCTGATCCGACGCGATCCTGGCCATCCGTCCGCGCGTGTATCAAATGGACGGCATCCGTTCATCGTCCCCAAGTGTCCTCACCCGAGAGCCGTCCACACTAAATCCTTAATATCTCACTCGATACTCAATGGATTTTCATGTTCTTATGCTCTATGGATTCGTCTTGAAAAGACGAACACATCCATACGGTTTATGTGGGATGAAATTTACGCAATAAAAATGGAGAATGTTCAGAAGCTCGGGAGGAAGAGTGAGGCCATACCTTAGCTACGAGAGGTGAAGCCTCAATCGGAGATGCTCGGCACGTTCGTTGGAGCTGCAGGAGGCTAGGGATGAAGCCTGGGGATGTGGTGAATTGCCTAGGTGTGATTTCCACCAAGGCTGATCACAACCTTTGGAGTCTGGAACAATTGGGTGGCCTGGAGATGGGGCTTTTGCTGGTGGACACCTTCTCTTGGTCTGGTGAAGGTGTAGGACCAACCAATTTGAGGATTGATCCACCGTGGAGAAGTGTCCCGGTTTTGGGCTTGGATTTCAACTCCGAAATCGAGCTCGCGGAGCGCGAAATGGCAGGGGATTTCGGTGGGGATCAAGTGCTCGTGTATGGGGAGTAGTACTGGAACAATTTTGGCGGGGTTTCCTTAAGGTTTGTTTCAGCACCTTCTCATGGCCGAGAGGTGGGGAGTTTAAATAAGCGGGGTCGGAGGGCCTCCTGGGGGAGTCGAGGGCCGGGATCAGCTGCTCATGGCAAGTGAAGAACAGCTGCAATGGCCACTGGGCATGGGGCAGCTCAGCAGGTGAGAATTCCAAGCTTGGATTGACTTGGACTTCTCGGCCATGGAGTTTTCCGGCGACTGGGGTGGCTGGCCGGCAGGCAAGGGTCACCCTCAGGGTCAAGTGGGTCGTGGCCGGGTGTTTGTGCAAGCAATCGGCAATGGCCAAGTGTAAAGGCCTTGATCCAAAATAGAATGGGGCATGGCTAGTTTTGGGTCTAAATGGGTCAACTCACCCATTTGGGCTTGGTGCACCCTTCAAGGTGGCTTTGGGTGCTGTGGGGGATCAAAGGGATCGATCTGGTTTGGCATGGAGAAGTCTCCATCCAAATATATTTGGATTAAATTTAGGTTTAGGTGAATCATGATTAAGGCTAATGAGCTTTAGAGATTAAGGAAAGGGGCCCTCCTTCCTACCCAATATGGTATGGTGACATGTAAAGAGGCTCTCATGGCTTCCATGTGGCTCATGCATGGCTTCATGGCTCACCTTTGGCTTGGGAAAAGTCAAGTCAATTTCATGTAAATGGATTTAAGAAAAATTTTGATATTTTGATGTGAATTTGTATGGGGCTTGATTTGGAATTGTTTGATGATGGAATTATAACTTAGGGAATGGCTTTGATTAAATGGATGGCAAATGGAAATGTCATGTGGGCTTTAGGGCCAAATTTGGGCTTTTGTATTTGGTGGAAATGGGTTTTTAGGAAGGTTTAGGGAAGTGGGCTTTTAAGTTTGAAAATGAATTTATGGATAGAAATTTTGTAAAGAGGTTGAGCCAAATAATTGTTGAGTTTGGTTTAGGGATGTGTCATGAGTGGTTTGGAGTCAATTTGGTGTGATTTGGACTTGAATTGGTTTGAATTTGGGTTTAATTGGTAAGTGGGCCTATGTAGGTCAAATTGGGCTAACTTGGGCCAATGTTGGGCTAGAGTTGAAATTGATGTAAAATTAATGTTGGGAAATGTTTATGGGAGTGTTTCAAAGAGGTTTTGGCTTTGATGGGTTTTGATTTTGGGGTTTGGGCTCATTTGGGTTAGGTTTGGGTTTAGGTCAAAAATGGGCCTTTTAGCTTTGGGTTGAATTTGAGTGGGGTTTGGATCAAAATATTGGGTAAATCATGTTAGTGTTTTGTTTATGGGGATGTCAAGGAGGGTTTAGAAAAGATTTGGGGTTAATTGGAGTTGAATTGGGTGAGTTTGGGCTAAGTTTGGGTCATGGGTCCAAATTGAGCTTTAAGGCCAAAAGTGAAATTGGATCCAAATTTCAATCAAATTGGGCTTGGATTTGGTCTAGATTGGTGTTGGGGATGTTGAATTGAAGTTTAGAATTGAATTGGACCAGCATTTGGGTCAATTGGGTAGGTTAGATTTGACATAGGGTTCACTTAGGGTTAAAATGTGTCAAATTGGGGATTTTGATAAAAGTGAGGTAAATTGACAAAATTGGCCCATGATGTAGTTGAACAAAATGAAATTGGGAATATTTGGGATTTTCTGGAATTTTCTGGGAATTTTCTGAATTTTTGGATTTTTTGGCTAAGAGGGGTATTTTGGGTATTTGGAGGGTATTGGGAGGTATTTTTGGAATTTTTGATATTTTTGGGTATGGATGATCAATTTGAGTGATGTGGAAATGTTTGGGAATGATTTTGGAGAATTTTGGGTGATTTGGAAATTTTTGAGAAATTTGGACTTATTCGGGGCTTCGGGTAGGTTGGCGGGTGTAGGGTCCCGGGGGTCAAAAATTGAAAATTTGGAAAATTAAAGATTGGGTGGATGTAAGTGGAATGAAATCATTTTTGCTGAGCCATGAAGCCATATCAAGCCCACATGAGCAATGAAGGGACTCATTTGAGGCATTCATTATGTTGTTCCTAACCCTCTTGCCGAGGGCTTAGGGGTTAAGGACCATCCATGTGAATCACCTACATGAGTCAGGAGGTCAAGTCGGGTATGGGTGTGTTTTTAGGAAGTGTGTGAAAGTGTAGTGTGTAGGTGTAGTGTGTGTGCAAGTCAACCCTTCACCAGACCAGGCCACCTAGGGCAGTCCTAAGGCCAAAGAGTCCTATAGGAACTCATCCTTTAAACTTCCACATTTGATTTCAACCCTCTAGGTGATTAGGGGCCTACAGTCAAGTTTGTGGGGTTTGCAGGGAGCTTAGAAGTGGTTTGAATTTCTAAAAGGTGGGTCCCAATTCTAATCCTCTATGATAGTCAAAGGAAAAGCCTAAGGCTAGATCCTAAGCACTAAAAGAAGAAGAGAAGACCTCATAAAAAAATGAGGTCAACAGAGACTGGTACCAAATTCCAATTCTCTTCTTTCGAGGTCGGTACCAAATTCTGACTCTCATTCGAATTGATACCTAAATTTTGATTCATAACTTTTGAGACTGGTACCTAAAATCCTGTTCTCATTTCGAGGACGGTACCTAAATTCTGACTCGCTTTCCGTGATCGATACCTAAATTTCGATTCTCTTTCAGGATTGATACTTAAATTTCAAATCTCATTCTCTCGAGATCAATACCTAAATTCTGATTCTCATACTTTTTTCTGCCAATACTTAAACTTTGATTCTCACTCCGAGGCTGGTACCTAAATTCCAGTTCTCTTTGCAATCCCGAGGTTGAAACCCAGGTTTCAATTCTGATTTCAAATCCAAGTTTCAAATTTAAAATTTCCTTAAATTGATTTTAAATTAAACTTCAATCAAAATTGAAGCTTAGAACAAATCAAAATCTAAACTCACACATTGAAACTTGAAATTTAAAAATAAAATGAAATCTAAATTGAATTCCCCAGATCTTGTGATTTGGAGTTCACCTCCTTTTCCATTCCCCATGCAGAGTTCGAGAATCTCCGGTCTTGGAAATATACACGATACTCCCCAGCGGAAATTCTTCTACTTCGTCCTAAGTTTGTCTCTTAGACATCTGTGTTGGTTTTTTTGATCTCTTCGGTCAACTCCAATACGTGCGGTGTGCTTGGTTAGCACACCCCACCTATTGGGGGTCCATTTGTTGACCTCATTTTTGATGAGGTCTTTTGCTTCTCTCTTTAGTACTTAGGATCTAGCCTTAGGCTTTTTGTTTGACTAATCTTAGAGTACTAGAAATGGAACTCACCACTTAGAAATTCAAACACTTCTTGACTCCCTACAAACCCCACAAGCTTGATTGTTGAGCCCTAATCACCTAGAGGGTTGAAGTCAAATGTGGAGGTTTAAAGGATGAGTACCCTGTAGGACTTTTTGGCCTTAGGAATACCCTGGATGGCCTGGTCTGGTGAGGTTTGACTTGCACATACACTACACTCTCACACACATTCCAAGTCCTAAAACCACACTCTCACCCAACTTGACTTCCTGACTCATGTAGGTAATTCATATGGATGGTCCTTAACCCCTAAGCCCCTGGCTAAGAGGGTTAGGAACAACATAGTGAATGACTCAAATGAGTCCTCGCATGGCCCTTTTGGGCTTGATATGGCATCATGGCTCAACCAAAAAGATTCCATTTCACTCACACTTGATCAATCTTCCTTTTTCAAAATTTCAGTTTTTTGATTCCCGGGGCCCCGGACCCACCAAACCTACCAAATACCCTTGAAATGGCCCAAAATTTGCAAAATTACCTAAATTACCCAAGATTCCTCAAAATTAATCCTAAACACTTCCCACCACTCAAATTGACCATCTTTGGCCAAAAATACCAAAATTTCCAAAAATACCCCTAAACCCCCCAAAATTACCAAAATACCCTTTTACCCCAAAAATCCAAAAAATCAAAAAATTCCCAAAAAATTCCAAAAAATCCCAAATATTCTCAATCGCATTTTGTTCAACTACACCATAGGCCAATTTTGCTAATTTACCCCACTTTTATCAAAACTCCCAATTTGACCCATTTTTTTAATCCAAGTGAACCCAATGTCAAACCAAACCACCCTAATTGACCTCAATTTTGGTCCAATTCAATTCTAAACTTCAATTTAATATCCCCAGTATCAATTTAGACCAAATCTAAGTCCAATTTGATTGACATTTGGGCCCAATTCCAATTTGGGGCTTAAGGCCCAATTTTGACCCATGACCCAAACCTAGCCCAATTCAACTCTAATTGGCTCCAAATCTTTTCTAAAGCCTTCCTAACATCCCCATAAACAAAACACTAACTTGATTTGCCCAAAATTTGAACCTAAACTCCACCCAATCCTAACCCAAAACCAAAATCCCTTAAATTGACCTTAGCCCAAACCTAACCCAAATGGGCCCAAATCCTAAAATTAGAGCCCAACCAAAGTTGAAAACTCTTTGTAACACTCCCATAAACATTTTTCAACATTAATTTTACACCAAATTCAAACTTAGCCCAACCTTAGCCCAAGTTAGCCCAATTTGGCCCACCTTGGCCCCTTTACCAAAAAAAGGCCCAAATTAAATCCATTTCAACTCAAAATCACCCAAAACTTGTTTCAAACCTTTCATGGCACAACCCTAAACAAAATGCAACATTCATTTGGCATAGCCCTTCACAAAATTTCCATCCACTAATTCATTTTAAAACTTGAAAGCCCCACTTTCCTAAACCATTTTAAAAGCCCATCTCTCACCAAATCCAAAAAGCCCAAAATTGATTCTAAAGCCCATATGGCAAAAAAAACCCTTCATCCATTTAATCTAAATCAATCCCTAAGTTCCAAACCAATGATTAAATCAACCTAAATCAAGCTTCATCCAAATCTTCCATCAAAATGCTAAAATCCCTAAAATCCATTTTCATGAAACTAAGCCAAGCCATCCCCAAGCCAAATGGAGCCATGAAGCCATGTATTAGTCACATGCAAGCCATGGAAGACACTTTCCATATCACCAATCCTTTTTTGGCAAAAAGGAGAATCCCTTTCTAAGCTTCCCCTTAAGCCTTTTTTAACCCTTTTGATGTCACACCCTAACCCAAAATTAACTTAAATAATCTTAATGGGGACTTCACCACACATGTGAGGCTGACCCAAGTGATTCTTTTCAGCCCAAAACCAGGCATTGGGTGGTGCACCAAGCCTAAAACCATGGGTTAACCAAATTGAACCCAAAATAAGCCTCCCCCAATTCCATTTCAATTCAACCTCTTTACACATGGCCAACTCCAATTGACTTCACCAAATTCAAGCCCTGACCCTCCTGATCAGGATGGTGACATGACCCTGGCCGGCCAGCCACCACAGCCGCCGGAAAACCCCATGGCCGAGAGCTCCATGTGAGCCAAAATTTTGAATTTCTCCTTGCTGAGCTGTCCCATGCCTAATGGACATCATGGCTGTTCTTCTCTTGACCTAGGCAGCAAATCCCAACCTTCAATTGCCCCTGGGAAGCCCTCCAGCTAACTCTATTTAAACTCACCCCCTCTCGGCCAAAAGAGGTGTTGAACCAAACCTTACCAAAACTCTGCCAAAATCACTCCAGATCCCTCTCCAGACATAGAGAACTTGATCCCCACTGAAATCCAGCCCTAAAGCCCTCTCTGCGAGTCCAATTTTGGAGTTGAAATTCAAGCCCAAAACCGGGACACTTCACCACGGTGAGCCAATCTTCAAATTGATTGACTCTACACCTTCACCAGACCAAGAGGAGAAGTTCCCCAGCAAAAGCCCCCTCACCAGGCCAGCCATTGCTTCCAGCCTCCAAGCTTTGTGATCGGCCTTGGTCACTTTTGTACCTAGGCATTTCCCAAGAGCAAGAGACTTCATCTGGAGCTTGCTTGGACTCAATTGAAGGTGACACAACCCTCAGATCGAAGCTTCACTTCTTTGAACAAAGGTATGAACTCACTCTTCCTCTCGAGCTCCTGGAGATTCTCCATTTAGTTTGAGTTGATTTCAATGCACCTTAACCGTACAGATGTGTTTGTCTCTTCAAGACGAATCGATAGAGTATAAGAACGCAAAAATCCATGGAGAATCGAGTGAGATCTTAAGGTTTTAGTGTGGACGGTCACGGGTGCACACCAGTCGGAGACGACGACCAGGAGCCATTGGATCGCGCGTGTATCGAGCGGACGGTCGAGATCAAGCCGGACAGCGCAATGGTACGTGAATGGCGGGCCCCCGTAGCACTGACTCAGATGGCGGCGCCGAATCACGGAGCGACGCGTGGGCTTTCGATCCGGACGAGGATGACGCGGCGCCGAGTCGGATAAATAGAAAATTAGGATTTTTTTTATTTATTTAAATACCAGAACTTCAAAAATTCATATCTTTGCATAGAAAAATCACAAAAACAAAATAAAAATACCCTCTTGCTCAGTGAATAGAGGAGAATAATGTGCAAAAGAAATCAAGTTAATTAGATGAGTATTTTATTTTTAATAATTTATTTACTCTTTCCAATGTTTCGATTCTCCATTTGTATAGACAATTCACCATGGCATGAGACCATAGGGCTTTTGAAGCCTCTGATCTTGGGAACATTCCCTGAATTTTTCAAGATCAGAGGCCATCCCTGTGAGAAGTTATTGATTTTTCAAGTTCATGTCACTTTTTTAGGTATTCTAATTCCAATAATTAGCATGTTATAAAATAAATTCTAGGAAAATTTGGTGGTGTTTCTTAGGACCCGAGGACCCTATGAAAAATATATTTTGAGCTAATTCATTCATAATAACCCTAATTGGCCTAAACTCCCAAAATTGAATTTGAATTAATTAGGGTTAACCACACACCAAATTGACTTGAAAACAATTCTCCATTGCTCTTTAGGGTCAGAGAAACCTTACATAAAATTTTGAAATCAATTGGATTTGATTAACCCCACCAAATGTATTGATTAAGCCTCATAAGCAAAATGAAACTTTAAAAATTCATAACTCCAAAAATACTTTTCAAAAAATCACAAAAATGGTTTTGGAGCTTCTTTGATATTAGGGGAGTTCAGGAAAATTAAAATTGGAATTTTCTAAAAAAGTTGATTTTTCATAATATTTTAATATTTTAATAATTAAAAAATAATAAAAATCACAAAAATATTAAAAATCATAAAAATGTCACATTTTTACTCCTAATCACATAGGAACAAACCAAATATTTTTCCTAAGTCCCTAGGATGAGATATTGAATTTTAAAGGCTTAATGTAATTTTCAATATTAAAAAATGAATTTTTAATTTTTTTCACTAAAATAATTCTAATAAATCAAAGAAAAATCAGAAAATAATAAAATTTGTTTCTCTGGACTCTTTGAGGTCAGAGAAATTTAAGAAAAATATAAAATCTATTTTCAACTTTTATTTTATTTTAAAATTAATTAATACTCTAAAACTCGAAATAATTATAATAAATAAAATATAATTCAAAAAATAACCAAAATTGGTCCAAGTGGTTCTCTGGTCATTAGAAACATTCCATAATTTTCTTAAGGACAGAAACGTTTTCTTGGTCATGTTGTTGAATTTTCTTTGAAAACCCCTATTTTCTACTAAAAATAATTATATAAATAAATTAAAGTCAGAAAAATCACATTTTCTCCTCTAACGTCTTAATTGACATGTGAGTGAGGTTACATAAAAAATTTCAAATTCATTTGAGCTCAATTTAGTAAGTTATGAAATAAATAAGCCCAAAAGGGCATAAATGTAATTAAAGAATTTTAACCCTTAATTAAAACTTTAGGTTTAATCAAAATGGAGGGTAAAATATTTGATTTTAATTTTCTCTTGGATGATTGAAACTTAGGGAAATTAAAAGGGTAGAAACCCATTAAACACTTTGAAAATATCAAAATGAAACTCTAATTAATTAAATAAATTAAATTTTGGAAAGAATATATTTAAAATTTGGATTATTAAAATATGGATATCATTGAGAGGATATTTATTCTTTAATATAAAAATCCAGAAATAAATCACTTCAATAATATTTAGTTCTTAATTAAAAATTAAAATAATAATCCAAACTAAATAAATTAAAAATTAAAAGAAGATAACACTTAAATGAATTAAAGTTTAAAATGATAAATGGTCCAATAATTAAAATCAAATTTAAAATCTTGGAGTTAAATTAAATTAAATTAAATTAAGTCAAGTCAAAGTTTAAATTAAATTAAATTAACACCTTAAATTAAATTTAAAATATTGAAACTAAAATTAAATTAAATTAAAATTAAATTAAAATTAAAAATTAAAATTAAATTAAAATTAAAATTAAATTAAAATTAAAATTAAATTAAATTAAAATTAAATTAAAATTAAATTAAAATTAAATTAAAATTAAATTAAATTAAATTAAATTAAATTAAATTAAATTAAATTAAATTAAATTAAATTAAATCAAATTAAATTTAATTTAATTTAATTAACATCACTTAACAACAAACCTAATTGAAAACATTAAGAGTTAAATCAAAACATATGAAAGATTTCAACACCTTTTTCAATATAAGTAAATCTAAAACATAAAAGGTTAATCTGAAATATAATATCACTTAAAGTGTAAAGATTTAAATTAAATCTAAAATAACTCGAACCCTATTCCAAACTTAACAATCATTAATTAATTTTTATAATTAAATCAAATCAAATTGAATCATTAAAATATTTATTACTTTGCCCTTAAAAGGCTTTTATTGTTATAACTCTTAAATGAAGCATCAAGTGAAGTATCACTTCACACATAAGATATTCAAATGTCCTAAGTTCACTGAGCAAGAAACAAAACAAAATTAAAATCCTTTGATGATTAATTCACCAATACAATAAAATTCATTTGAACTCAAAATAATCCCAGAAGTATTGAAAAGATGTTTATGATTCGTCTTAAACACTTCCTCGATACGATGGAGTGTTTTAGAAGAATAATTGAACTTAATTGTTCTTTGGTGAAGAAAATCATCCTTAAACCAAACCAACAACCTAGACGTCATAAGAAATGACTAGTAATAGGATTAGGATTCTGGTAGACAACCATAACCCTTTCCCTTAGCTTTACTTATGTATTTCTTGCAAAAATATGTTTAAATGCTCTAACATGTGTTTCAAGTGTAGCTCGGGATGATGGGAAGACCCTCCAGATACGCTTTTATTTTATTGCAATTTACTTACATGCATTGTACTTTAATTTTTCTTGCATGTTAAACAAGATTGTTGCATGAAAACTAAAACCTTTATGATAGTCCCCAAAACTGAAACCAAAACTAAATTAAAGTCATCACAAGATAAAATTCACCGACACAACATTTAAAAATATAAAACAACTAAAAATTTAATCACAAACAAAACAACAAAACTACAATTGCAACTAAATCAAAATGTCTCGTTGAATGATCGGGAATACCTCTGATGATGTAACCCACGTGTTACTAACGGGATTTCCCATGGTCTAAATGAAAGTGTGGAACTCATTCAGTTGAGTTTAGCAAATTCATCTGGACTAAGTGAATTCGACGAAAATAACGGTGCTGGGATGACAGAACCGTGGGATCTTAATCGGTTCTGTTTAAACAACTTTATGATTTGTTTTAATTAATACATTAAAAAACATTTGGATTTTAAGATTTCTAAACCAAAACACTTCTCTCATCTCCTGATTTTCACCTTCTAAAACTAAACCTTTGCAACAACAAGGAGCTCGGAGCATGGTGGGCAGCACGGCCATCATCATCAGCAAAACTCGGATCTACTTCAGCAAAACTTTCTTAGAATTAAATAACCAAGCCATAGGACTTCGAGGTAGTTTGCCTAGTGCAACACAAATCCTCAACTCTTTGTTAGGCATTTGCATGATCATGTCATGTAAATTAAGCCCTAACCGGTCTTAGGACTCCGAGGTAGTCGTTTGGTATGACATAAACCCTCATATCTTCGACGTTGTTTGTGTGATTATATCATGCCTATATAAGTCCTAACTAATTAAAATTGGCAGGATTATAACATTAAAAAAATTTCCAAATTGAAGCCAAACAATAGGATAGTTTGGGAAGTTGCCAAGATTCTTCTTGGATCCTCAGCTTCTCCTACTTTTCTCCCTTTGAACTACTAAAAATAACTGTTCCAAATTTGATCCATTCCCAATTGAAATTTCCAAAATCCAATCCTTTGAAAACCTTAAACTTTGAAATTCTTGAGAGCAAAATCACTGATCATTATCGAGAGTTTTCTTAAATGATTCATGTCATTTAAGATGTAATTAACTATAGGGGCATGCCCTTATAGGGAACTTTAAGAACCCAGGTAATATAAACCCTGCTTAATTCCTTTATATTAAGCAGGGGAACTTGTCGGCTTATAAAATTGGTTCGCAGACCAAACGGATGTGACAAATCTACTAGTTTATTTAATCGAGCCCCATCATCAAGCAGTGTGTTTGTCCTTCGAGATAGATACACGGTTTGTGATGTGGTGCTCGTTTATATAAACTATTTGGGATGTGAGATCGGTTTGATTTCATATCTTAAAACTTTCAAATTTAAAGTTATTTTCAAATGCTACTTTTTAAATTATATATATATATATAAATTAAATTTAAAATCTAAAATTTGTCGACAATTTCTGTAGGCGACCCCCTTTTCAAAACACATAACCTAAAAATATGCCGACAATGTCACTTTCACTTACAAATGAGACCGTACAAAAGGGCCTCAAGAAGTCATGGTGGTCGATGTGCGGTGGTATGCAATCCCCATCCTTGTAGATGTTAATGATGTAGCTGTTTGGGATGCATGTTGGTGGTAATATATGCCATTCAACCATCCTTTTTATCATCTTTTTGATCTCTGGCGGTATTTCGTCCACCTCATCGTGTTGTAGGATCCCTGGAGGATTACCTTGCTTGTCTCTAGCGAAGTTATAACAACAGCCACATTGTATAGTAATTCGTCCCTTACCTCTCATCCACTTTGTCGGTGCTGTGTATGTCCTTTGCTTCAGACGACCTCTCTTGCCCAAAGTCTTGAGCGCTTTTATGACATGTAAAATTTTCTCTTCATCGGTCGGTGAAAATATATTGGTGTACAATTCAAGGCCTTCCAAAATGTTGACAGCTTTACCCTGGATGATGTCCTAGCTTTCGAAGTCGTCTTTCTTTCGAACCTGTCTTATCCTTGCCATAATGTAATCTGGTATCGGTGGCGGCGGTAGTAGCTGGATAAATTCAGGGATGTATGGCTCAACACCCGGCCGTTCTCCAAGTGGCATGTTTAATGACGCAGTTGCGTATGCTTCGAAGGTTCCGTATTCTTCTAACTGGAGTACTTTGCTGTCTGGGCATATCGAGAACGCCCCTGAAGAGGAAGGAAGCCTAGGTATGTCTAAGTTGCACGTCGGGCATCCCGTGAAGATCTCCTGTAACATGTCTATCGGCACGGGCCCCTCAGGAAGATCCGGCTCTGGTTCTGTATTGGTCCTTGGCAGACTGTCGTCTGCCTCTTTCATGTCAGGTCAGTAGAACTGTCCAGGCACTAGTGCAAGTCCGGCGGCTGCCTCCCGAGCCTGTCGCCTCTCCATCCTTTCCAGGAAGCGGCGCTTGCGGCGATTTTTGTTTCTTCTGCTTGTATTCGCTGACGGAGCGCCCAGAATTCTGCCGACTGAAGCTGCAACCAAATCACCTTGTGGAGTGGTGACCATGGATGGGACATGAGTACGTCACACAGTAAGGAGGTGTGAGTCAACAAAACCTCCGGTGCCTCCATATCCTGAGGTTTGTCCTACTTCCATGTGGCTGAACTTCTTTATTGGCTTCATTTTTCACGTTCGTTTCAGTATACGTTTCTAGATGCGAGGTCGAAGCAGTACCAAAGAGCAAACACCGACTCGAAACTTGACACTTCCTACACAAGTAAACAAGGGGAAATGTCAGCGAGTGGTGTTGTGCACGAACAAAAGCAAATTATCATTTATTTTAAACAAGCTATAGCAATTAACTTGATGCTATTATTTTATTTAATGTGTTTTTATAAAATTTAGATTTAGAGTTTGGCAAACATGTTTTCATTTTTTGGGAAGATTTCTTTTATTTTATGGAGTTTTTTTTTATTACAAAATTTTGGACCCAGTCACAAACACTAGCCCTATAGCTATATTGGAACGGATATCATTTTTTTCAGTCTTTTCATGTCGCATAATATTTCTTTAAATATCGTCCACTGATGGGAAACATGGGTCTATCCCCTTGAGAATCCACAAACTGGTAAGATCCTCCTGTGTAGACCTTCTCCACCACGAACGGTCCTTCCCAGGTCGGTTCTAATTTTCCACCTATTTTGAGGTGTGCAAGAATAGGCCTTCTAAGAACGAGCATGAGGTCACCAAATTTGAACGGCCTCAGGCGGACCAATTTATCGTGGGCTTGAATCATCTTCGCTTGGTAGAGTTCCAAGTTCGGTTGTGCGAGCAATCTTTTTCCTTCAAGGTTTTCCAATTCTGCAAAGTCGTAACTTGGCATTCTCTTCTGTTGTAATTTGATTGGCAACGGCAACCAGGAGCGATGGTAGCTGAACTTTTAACGGAAAAACTGCCTCGGACCCGTACACAAGATCGTAAGGCGTAGACTGTGTCGGCATCCTGACTGTCGTCCTGTAGGCCCACAAAGCTTCTAGTAGCTTCTCGTGCCATCCTCTTTTATTATCATCGAGCGTCTTCTTCAGAATATAAACAAGCGTTTTATTGAAGGCCTCTGCCAAGCCATTTGCTTTAGGGTAGTAGATCGTCGAGTATCTCCAATCTATCCCATGTCTTCCGACGAAGTTGCTGATTTTCGTGCTCTTGAAAGCGGACCCGTTGTCGGGGATGATTCTGCGCGGTACACCGAAACGGTAGACGATTTGATTCCTAAAGAACTGTAAGACTTGCTGCGCTGTGACTTCTCGTAGTGGAACTGCTTCTGCCCACTTGGAAAATTAGTCTGTAGCAGCGAGTATAAACCTATGTCCTTTTGAGGAAGGAGGGTCTATCGGACCCACTATGTCCATGCCCCAGCACTCGAATGGCCACGAGGCAATCGTTGGGTGTAGAACATTCAGAGGTTGGTGCAACACCACTCCATGCACCTGACACTGATGGCATCTCTTAGATACGCCCATGAAATATGTCATCATTGCTGGCCAGTAATATCCGAGTCTTTTGATTTTCATCTTCATTTTTGGTCCTGACTGGTGAGCACCACACAATCCAGCATCTACTTCTTTGATAATTTTCTGCACTTCTGCTCTGCTTAGACATCTCAGCCACATCTGGTCGAAGTATCTCCTATACAGAACATTGTCGCTCAGGGCGTACGACAAAGCCCTCTTCTGAATCTGGTGCGCTACTGACTTATCTTCTGGTAGCTTTCTGGTTTGAAAATATTCCATTAATGGCTGACGCCAATCTTCTGTATCTTCTGCCACTGCAGCAACTGTCTTTTCTTTTTCAATTTCATGTAGACTGTCGAGGTTGATCTGAGACAACACCTGACGTCCTTGCACTATAATATCTATAGAATCTTCAGGTGGACAAGCTAATTCTTTAGCGATTTTTGCTAAAGCGTCCGCATGGGCATTGTCTGCTCGAGAAATCCTATAGAATATCACATTCAGAATTTGCTCGAGTAACTTTTTTGTATATCAGTGGTATTCTTCTAATCTCGACTTTAGAATTTTGTACTCTCCTGCCACTTGCTGGATGACGAGTACGTGAGTCGCCATAAATGGCAATGTCCGTTATATCCATTAGTATTGCTAATTCCAAGCCGGTGATTAGGACTTCATACTCTGCTTCATTTTTGGTACACGGCTCTATCAAGTGGTAAGAAAACCTCAACATGGCCCGATCTGGTGTCACAAAGATTAAACCAATTCTTGCTTTGCCTGGTATGACTGTTCCTGATCCTTTGTCTTTTGGAGCTGATGACGCTACATCAAAGTACATTTCCCAATGTTGAGCATTGGGATCTTCTATATGTAGTATCTGCTCATCTGGTAACTCATCATTGAGCGGGGACCCAGCTGGCAGTGGGTGCGCTGCAAGAAAATCTGTAAGAAACTGCCCTTTGATAGCGCGAAGGGGCACAAAGGTTATATCAAATTGCAATAATATCATCGACCATCTTACTAAGCGTCTAGAAAGCGTTGGTCGGGTCATCAAATATTGTAAAGGATTAACCTTCGAAATCAGGTTGACTTTATGAGACAACATGTAATGTATGAGCTTTTGAGTGGCAAAAACCAAAGCTAGACAATGTTTCTCGATAGGAGGATACTTTACCTCTGCGGGTATTAGACGTCGACTCAAGTAGTAGAGTGCGTTCTCTTTACCCTCATCATTGACTTGAGCAAGTAGAGCTCCGAGGGACTCATCTAATGTCGCGGTATAAAGTATCAACGGTCTACCTGGGATAGGGGCTGCTAAAATAGGAGGTGTAGTTAGATATCGTTTAATATCTTCAAAATCCTGCTGGCACTTTTCTTCCCAAATAAATTTGGCATCCTTTTTAATTAATGCCGAGAAAGGCTGACACCTACCCGACAGATTAGATATAAAGCGCCTCAGATATGCCAGTTTTCCTTGAAATGAATGTAGTTGTTTCAAGGTTTTAGGGGGAGGCATTTCTAAGATGGCTTTAATCTTCTCTGGGTCGATTTCAATTCCCCGATGACGGACAATGAATCTTAGAAATTTCCCATAGGTAACGCCGAAAGCGCACTTTAAGGGATTCATCTTCAGATTATATTGTCGTAATCGTTCAAATACGATCCTCAAATCATATAGGTGGTTTCCTCTTATCTTGTTCTTGACGACCAAATCATCCACATAGCATTCTACTTGGTTGTGAATGAGGTCATCGAAGATCCTCGTCATTGCTCTTTGATATGTAGCTCCTGCGTTCTTCAGTCCAAACAGCATCACGGTGTAGCAGTAAATCCCGATCAGAGTTCTGAAAGCTGTGAGCGTTGCGTCTTCTAGTGCCATCTTGATCTGATTGTACCCTGAAGACCCATCCATAAAGGAGAAAGTTTCATGTGTCGACGCGATGTCCACCATTAGTTCCGGTATCGGCAACGGGAATTCATCTTTTGGACATGCTTTGTTTAAATCCATGAAGTCGACACACACTCGAATTTGCCCATTTTTCTTTTTCACTGGCACAACATTAACTAACCACATCAGATACTGTTCTTCTCGGACAAAATTAGCGTCTATTAATTTCTTGATTTTTGCTGTAACTTGTTGTTCTATCTCGAGGCGCATCCTTCTGGGAGCTTGCTTTACTGGCATCACATTCTTATCCACTACGAGGTGGTGAACTGCGATCGCCGGAGATAGTCCTGGCATTTCTTCATAGCTCCAGGTGAAGCAATCTTTGAATTCTGATAGTAACCTGACCAAGTCTGCAACCTCTTCTTCGTTGAGTAACGAACTTTTGAAAGTCGGTCGGGGCTGCTCCTCAGTCCCGAGATTGATTTCTCTTAATTCATCGACTGTTGATTTGATTTCTTCTTCGAAATCTGGCGGAGCATCGCCTATTGGTTGATCTTCATATTCATCTTGAATGTCCAGGCAATCTTCTTTTGACTGACTAGTAACAACCATGCAAAATTCTGAGTCATCGACGGGTCCGAGCGTACCAAACCCAAGACCTTCTTTCGAATTGAGTTTCTTTCCTTTTACATTCCATAATTTTTCGAATGATTGTAACTTATCCTTTGACATTTTATTTGACACATATCCTTGTTGATTAACTTTTGTACACAAGGCGAAAGGTAGTCAAAAGATAATTCCATTAATTCATTTGAGTCATTTTCTTCAAGAATTACACAAGGTTCAGAAGTAGAAGGGGAAGCTTTGTAAAACTTGATTAGTTTAAGACCATCGTTATGAACTTCCTTGACCTTTATACTCTCTATCTTTTGAGAATGGATCGGAGTAAGGGTCATGACATGAACATAGTGGTTAATCCGATCGTACATTGATTCGTATTCATCCTTTGCTTCATCGTCCAGAGAGATCTCGAACTGAGGCTTCTTTTGACTTAACATCATTGTTTCTTTATCATCTTCAGAGCTTCCCTCCATGTTGATGTTGATTGTTGGCTTCATTTGTTCAACAATCTGGGAAATTCTTTCTCGACCACGTCCCCGACCTCGACCTCGGATGCGTGGGCTAAAAGAACTTTTACCAACTCTTTGAGAAGGAGCGGTATGAGATTATTGAACTGGAGCCATACAGTCTCGTCCTTGTAGTTCCTTCGAGTCTTCAATTTTGCTTATTACAATGTCTCTTGAAAATACTGTTTTCTTTAGAGGAGCATAGTAAGCGGCGTCTTCATGGATGCCCACTTCATGTATTGAAAACGGCTGTAGATCCCCTTTAATGCAATGTTCTTATCCATCTTTGAAGTATTTGATGCACTGGTGAAGTGACGACGGGACCATATTGTACTCATGGAGCCACGGTCGACCAAGCAGGGTATTGAACGAAGTATCCGCATCGATGACATGGAATTTTGCAGTTGTTACTAGATTTCCAACATTCATTTGTAGCGTTATAGATCTGAGGGCTCTTTCTCCTTTCTGATTGAAACCTCTTAACATCATTTTATCCATTGAAAGCTCTCGGGCGTCGATGTCCAAGTAAGCTAACGTCCTTAGACTCATTATATTGAGCGACGCTCCAGGATCTACTAAGACTCTGGAAAGTATGAATCTTCCGATAATGATAGAAATGTAGAGTGGGCGATTGTGATCGGCTGTACCGAGTAGCAAATCTTCATCGGTGAAATTCATGCCAAGCTGTTCCTTAATGGTGCAAACTCCATCTGAGGATGTGCTAGCCAACTGCGCTAAGCAAATGTCGTGATCAAGTAGAGCCTTGATCAAACTTTCTCTCATCTTCTTTGACAGGATCAGAACATCGTAAATACTTAGTTTGGCCGGCAACTTACTGAGATAAGATAACACATTGTAATCCACTTTATTTAGGTTTTCAACTTCATTTCGAACTTGTATCTCTTCAGTAGCTGGAGATATTTCTTCCTGAGTAACTATTTGCTTTCCTTTGTCCACTGGAGTTGTTCTCGGAGGTAGCACCTTGCCACTTCTTAAATGCACTTATGTTATTTCTTCTTCTTCTGGACCCAGAGGTCCTTCTGTATCTGAGAAGTCCAAACTGATGTCAAGTGGAACTCCTTTGCACTCGAGGACTGGCTCCTCACTTCTCGTACTGTCGTAGCCAGTGTTGTCAATATCTTCTTTATCTTTGGTGGAAGTTAATATGATTTGAGGATCATTTTGGGAATCGAAATCGGGGTTAGATAGGTTGTGATTAGTTACGTCATCACTAGAGACAGTAAGAACGTAGCCAACATCATTTATATCATTATTACGAGACCCTGGAGGGGTACAAAGATAATGATACAAAGTCAGGGGTTCGAGGAATTTCACCCCTTAATCTGAGACAACCAATCTAACGGCTATCCTATCCTCCGCACTATAGTCTTTAATCTCGCTCACGATCTCTTTCTTCCTACATTCTCGTAGCGATGGCTTCCTTGGCGAAGCTTTCATCTTGGACTGTGCTGACGGTGGACTCCGGACAGTGGCTTTCTTTGGAGTAGACTGAATCTGATCCAGGACCTTCTTGAGTTCATTCCAAATTGCACTCCATCCACCCTTACCGGCATATGGGTCAAGTGGAGAGATTGGCTCGGCTGAAATTACATTTATAGAACCTTTTTTAGGCTCCTTCAGATATTCGTTCGGTATCGTTATATTTCCTTCTTTGTAATTCCGCTCAAGCCAATCCTTGAAACTGAAGCAGTTGTCAATTGTATGTCCAAGCATTCGGTGATAGGGACAGAAGTTGGGTTGATCTTTCTTATTCACCTCTTCAGGCTTTTTCGGCTCGGGTAACTTGAACTCGGGCTTTTTTAGCAGATTCTTGAACATCTTTGCTATAGCATCATCTTTGAATGAGTAGTTTCTGCGTAGTCATTCTGATATTGTAGGAACTGGTCTCCCATCTGTCATGTATGGTCTCTGCTAATGGAACAAAATACAAAAAGTTTAAAAAAATATGGCCTGACGCCTAGGCGCCAAAAGTTGGCGCCTAAGCGCCAGACTCGATACAGAAACTGTCAAGTTTTTTACAACGTTTAAACGATTATTTTGATGGAGTGAGCGGTTATTGGACATTCTAGAAGACTGGCAGTTGTTCCTTGATAATAGGACATGTGATACATTGCATTTGGACGCTCCAAAACGGTTTTAATCGCGAAGAGGTGCGAGCCAAAGTGAAGAGGTCCGAAGAACAGGACGCGGTGTCCGGCGCCTAAGCGCCAGATTCCGGCGCATAGGCGCCAGACAGACATTCTAGAAGATTCATTGAATGTGGACATGTTTTGAAGAGGTGCCTCAAGGCAACCCTTGAAGCCTATAAATAGGAGTCCATTTCTTCAGAAAAACGTGCCCCCCATTGTAACCCCTTTCTCTTATCCACTTTAGGATCTCTCATCCTTAGAGAGAGAAATAGAGAGAGAAGTTTAGGGCCACTTTTGTTTAGTTTAGTGAGTTTATTTTCAAGTAATTGCATCTGGAGTTCATTACACTGTGGGGTCAGTAGGAATCAGAAGATCCGTAGAAGGAATATTTGAGATAAGTATTTTATATTTGATTCAAACTTTATTTATTTTGTTTTGCTGTTTATATTAAATGTGTTCTGAGTAGTTAGTTTACTTTCTTCCTTCAATTATGAAGAGATAAATAAGATAATAAAAGATTCGATGGAGAATTGAAATTCAAAATATTTTCAAAACATTGTGATGACATTAATACCTCGATCTTACTTTACTTTTTAAATTGGCCATTTAAATTGTTAAAACTCGTTGAAGAGTTTTGAGACCTAGAAGGAGATTAACTCTTAACTTGTAAGTGTCACATGAATCCTTGGGTAGTCGAAGGCCATGTGCGGGCTATTCAAGGTGAAGTACAAATAAATAGGAAGATAAGATTTAAAGGGCGTAGAATTAATAAGTTATTAGAGTGACAGACTAAATTCTTATAATTTGATTTATAGATTAGGAAAGGGTCACTAGTAGGGCCGACCATAGTCACCCTTGGACATCTAGTAGTGTGAGTCTAGATTACCCCATTCTACTAACAATACATCCGGACCCGATCTGTAAATTAGCCAATGTTCTTTGCGCCTGGATCAAAGGGTAAAGAATAGGAATGCTTCTATTTGACACTATACCATAAATCAAATTCCTCAATGAAAATTAAATTATCTTTAAAATCTTAGATTAATTGAGGGGAAGAAAGTTGTTTATTTTATATAGTTTTCATAAAATCATTATCTTATTATTGTTTTCTTTTTTTGCATCTAGTAAATTAATAGTAATTTATAGTTAGATTAAAATACAAAAAGATTTTTGAAATACAATATTTAGAAATTTATTACTATAATTTTTCCAGGTGGGATCGATACTGGGGTCTTTGTTTCAAAGCCCTATATTACTTGAAATGATACGTATACTTGCGTAGTTCCCAAAAAGTATATAAAATATTTTCTTTTTAAAATTATATTTTGCTATATAAACATTTTTTTTTGGTACACATCTATATAGCAAGTTATTCCAGGTCAATTGTTTCGCGCCTTCACCAGAAATTAAATTTTCTAGCAGTGGTAACAAATTCTTGTATTTGGAAGTACAAAAATCGAGTCAAGTTTTTGGCGCCGTTGCCGGGGAAGAAATAGAATAGTTATAATTTTTTTTTAAATATTATCTTTCCAAAAATATAAAAAATATATAAAAAAATATATAAAAAAAGATATATATATGAAAATTTTATTCCTTGTTTTATGCAAAGATTTGGTTCTGAAGGATTAATACCTTTAGATTCTGAATTAGAAAGAACAGTTAGAAAAATTAAAAAGGGAAAATAAATTCAAAAATTTCATGAAATGGCTACTTTACAAAATCTAATTGAACTTAATGATCAAAATGTTTATAAACCATTAAGGGATTATGCTAACCCTGCAGTTGATGAACTTCATAGTAGTATTCAAATACCCACTGTAGATGCTAATTCTTTTGAACTTAAACCGTCTATTATTCAAATGGTGCAAAACAATCAATTTGGTGGAACACCAAATGAGGATCCAAATTTACACCTTGTTAGTTTTTTAGAACTTTGTGCTACCTTTAAATATAACAATGTTTCTGATGATGCTATTAGACTAAGGCTCTTTCCTTTTTCTTTAAGAGATAAAGCAAAGATGTGGTTAAACTCATTAGTGACTGGTTCTATTAAAACATGGGCTGAAATTTCATAAAAATTCCTTGCTAAATATTTTCCTCCTTCTAAAACTGCTAAATTAAGAAATGATATTACTTCATTTAGTCAATTTGACGGGGAGACAATATATGAAACTTGGGAAAGATTTAAAGAACTATTAAGAAAATGTCATCATCATGCTTTACCCGATTGGTTAATTATTCAAACATTTTACAATGGATTAATTGGTTCTTTAAAATCAATTATTGATGCTGTTGCTGCTGGAGGTTCTTTAATGTCTAAATCATTTGAAGAAGCTTACACTTTAATTGAAGAAATGGCTAATAAAAATTTTCAATGGCCTTCCGAAAGGATTAATCCTAAAAAGATGGCAAGTATTCACGATAATGAAGCCTTTTCTATCTTAGCTTCACAAGTAGTAACAATGTCTAAGAAATTAAATAATTTTGCAATTAATATTTCACATAATAACTCTGCTAATATTGAAGATTCTCAAACTATTGAAACTTTACAAGCTATTGCAAGTAAAAATAATCCTTATTCAAATTATTATAATCCTGGGTGGGAAAATCATCCTAATTTTAACTGGAACAATTCACAACAACAATGGGGTAATAATCAATTATATCCCACTGGAAATTGGAATAATCAAGTTAATCCAAATTATAAACCTTCTGGATTTAATAATCAACAGAAAAAACTATCAATAGAAGAATTAATTTTACAAATAAATAATCGATTACAAAATCAAAATACTGCTATTCGTAATATTAAAAATCAAATGGGTCAATTGCTACTTTAATTAATAACAGACCTGTAGGAACACTTCCTAGTAATGTTGAAATTAATCCAAAGGAAATTGGAAAAGAACATAAACAAGTAAAGCTGTGCAACGTAGAAGTGGAAAGGAATTAAAAGAAAGAATGCAGAATGAAATTGAAAAAGAGATTGAGGTTGAAGAGATTGAAAAACCTAAAGAACTTCTCTCTCCTAGTCGAGATCAGGTTGTTATACTGTTAATGTGGAAGTTGAAAAACCACCACCACCTTTTCCTCAAAGACTTAAACAGCAGAAACTAGATCATCAATTTTCTAAGTTCTTTGAAATCTTTAAGAAACTTACTATTAACATACCTTTTGTTGAAGCTTTGGAACAAATGCCAACTTACGCAAAATTTATGAAGGATATTTTAAGCAAAAAACAAAAATTTGAAGCTTTTGAAACTGTTGCATTAAGTGAAGAATGCAGTGCAATAATTCAAAAGAAATTACCTGAAAAGCTCAAGGATCCTGGAAGTTTCACTATACCCTGTGCTATTAGAGAAAATTTTTTTGGAAAAGCTTTATGTGATTTAGGAGCAAGTATTAATCTCATGCCATTTTCTATCTTTCGAAGATTAGATTTAGGAGATATTACTCCCACCACTGTAACCCTTCAGTTAGCTGATAGATCTATCACTTATCCTAAAGGAGTTATAGAGGATGTCCTTGTTAAAATGGATAAATTTATCTTCCTTGTAGATTTCATAGTACTTGATATGGAAGAAGATAAAGAGATACCTATTATTGTAGGGAGACATTTTCTAGCTACCGGACGAGCTATGATTGATGTGCAAAAGGGAGAACTAACCATGAGAGTTAATGATCAAGAAGTTAAATTAAATGTTCTTAAATCAATGAAGTACCCTGATAAAGAGAAATGTTATCGAATGGATATAATTGATTATTTAATTGAAAAACATTATCAAGAAAAATGTAAAGTCATTTCTGAAGAAAAAATTGAATTTTTAACTGATGAAAATGAAGTAGTAGAAAAAGAAGAGACTCATTTTATTAAAGATAATTGGGAAACTTTAGACATAACTCAAAATGATAAACTTTTACCATCAATTAAAAGAGCCCTTGAACTGGAATTAAAAATGTTACCTTCACATTTAAAAATGCGTTTCTTGGAAATTCGTTAACTTTACCTGTTATTATTTCTTCTGAACTGGGTAGAGATCAAGAAGAAAAACTACTAGGTGTGTTAAAGAATTATAAAAAAGCTTTTGGTTGGACTATTGCTGAAATAAGAGGAATAAGCCCTTCCATTTGCATGCAGAGAATCTTAATGGAAGAAAATTTTAAACCTACTATAGAATCGAAAAGAAGATTAAATCTTATCATGAAAGGGGTTGTTAAAAAAGAAATTATTAAGTGGTTAGATGCTGGTATTATTTATCCTATTTCAGATAGTCAATGGGTAATTCCTATTCATTTTGTTCCGAAGAAAGGAGGTGTAGCTTGTCATTGTTAATGATAAAAATGAACTAATTCCTACAAGTCAAGTTACTGGATGGCGAATTTGTATTGACTATAGGAAATTAAATAAAGCCACTAGAAAGGATCATTTTTCTTTACCTTTCTTGGATCAAATGCTCGATAAATTAGCTGGACACCCTTATTTCTGTTTTCTGGATAGATATTCTAGTTATCATCAATTACTTATTGCTCCTGAGGACCAAGAAAAGACAACATTTACAAGTCCTTATGGAAAATTTGCTTTTAGAAGAATGCCTTTTGGTTTATGTAATGCACACTGCAACTTTTCAAAGATGTATGATGTCGATATTTTGTGATTTGATTGACAAAGGAATTGAAATATTCATGGACGATTTTTCGGTTTTTGGAATTTCTTTTGAATCTTGTTTGGAAAACATAGCCAAAGTTACGAAAAGATGTGAAGAAACAAATTTAGTTCTTAAGCGGGAAAAATGTCAATTCATGGTCACAGAAGGCATTGTACTTGGTCACAAAGTGTCACAAAAGGGATGGAAGTAGATCGAAGCAAAAGTGAAAATTAATGTTGAATTGCGACCACCTACTACTTATTGCGATGTGAGAAGTTTTCTAGGTCAATGCTTGGATTTTATAGAAGATACATAAAGAATTTTTCTAAAAATGCTAAACCTCTTTGTCATTTATTGGAAAAAAATGCAAAATTTGAATTTAATAAAGAATGTATTAATGCTTTTAATATTCTAAAAGAAAAATTAATAATTGCACTTATCATTGTTGCACCTAATTGGAATAAATCTTTTGAATTAATGTGCGATGCAAGTGATTTTGCAATTGGAGCTGTATTAGGACAAAAATATGAGAAAATTTTCAAAGTTGTATATTATGCTAGTAAAACTCTCATCTGAAACACAAAGAAATTACACTACCACTAAGAAAGAGCTTCTAGCTATAGTATATGCCTTTGATAAATTTAGACCTTATCTTCTTGGTACTAAATGCATAGTTCATACTGATCATTCTGCTATTAAAGATCTATTATCTAAGAAGGATACTAAACCTAGACTTATAAGATGGATTTTACTTCTACAAGAATTTGATTTTCAAATAGTAGATAGAAAAGGAACTGAAAACCAAATTGCTGATCATTTGTCTAGAATTAAAAATGATATTATTTCGGAAGAAAATATAAATGAGAAATTTCCTGATGAATCTTTTACTCAAAGATGCAAAACACCTTGGTATGCTTATATTGTTAATTATTTAGTTAGCAATATTTTGCCTTATGACTTGGATAACAAATTTATTAAGAAATTTAAATATGATGCTAAATCTTATATTTGGGAAGAACCTCATTTATTTAAAATTGGTAAAGATTCTATGATTCGAATATGTGTACCTTATGAGGAAACTTTTGCTATTATTCAAAAATATCATGATTCTGATTTTAGAGGACACTTTGGCATAGATAAAACTGCATTTAAAATTTTAAATTCTTGATTTTATTGGCCTACCTTATTTAAAGATGTGAGACATTATGTGAAAACATGTGATCGATATCAAAGGATGGGAAATATATCTAGGAAGAATGAAATGCCTTTAAACTATATATTAGAAGTTGAAATTTTTGATATATGGGGTTTAGACTTTATGGGACCATTTGTTCCATAATATGGAAAAATTTATAATTTATTAGCAGTTGATTATGTTTCAAAGTGGATTGAAGCTGTTGCTTTACCAATATGTGATTCCAAAAGTGTTTCTAAATTTTTAAAGAAAATGATATTTTCAAGATTTGGAATGCCTAAGGTAATTATCACTGATGGTGAAAGCCATTTCGGGAATATAAGAATTCAATCATTACTACAAAAAATTGGAATCAAACATAGAATTGCAACTGCTTATCACCCACAAACAAGTGGAATGGCTGAAGTATCAAACAGAGAAATTAAAAGAATTTTAGAGAAGATTGTTAATCCTAAAAAAATTGATTGGGTTGATAGACTTGATTCTGCATTATGGGCCTGTAGAACAGCTTATAAGACACCAATCGGAATGTCACCTTACCGGTAAATTTATGGTAAACATTGTCCCTTACCTGTAAAACTTGAACATAAAGCTTATTGGGCGATAAAGGAGTTTAATTTTAATTTGAATAAAGCAGGAGAAAAGCGATTATTGCAATTAAATGAGATGGAAGAAATAAGAAATGAATCATTTGAAAATGCGAGGATTTATAAAGAGAAAATGAAGATGTTGCATGATAAGAAAATTTCGGGAAAAATTTTTGAACACGGACGAGAAGTATTACTTGTTTAACTCTCGTTTAAAACTTTTTCCTGGAAAATTAAGATTTAATTGGATTGGACCCTATATAGTTGAGAAAGTATACCATTATGGAGCTGTGGATATTAAAGATCCCAAAACAGGAAAATTTTTTAAAGCAAATGGATTAAGATTGAAGCCTTATTTGGGAGATATTAAAAAGATTTATAAAGAGGCTTATGAATTGAGTCAACCTAATTAAAGATTTACTTAAGTCGGGCTGACGACGTTAAACCAAGCGCTTTGTGGAAGGCAACCCATAATTATCTTTTGTTTTGAGTGTTTTTGTGTTTTAATGTAAGGTTATGTCTCGATCTTGATTAATTTTATATTACTTTAGAAAAATTTGATGCTCATAAGTCTTTGTTGACTTAGGCTGAAAATTATTTTGAAGTATGTAAGATTTAGAAATTGGATCACTCTATTCTGAATATGAGTAAAAAGGAGATCAAGTTAACCTTCATTATATTTGTTTACAATGTGAGTTATTGAGTCTAAATTACTCTTACTGGTATAATTTACCTATCTTGGAGAACAAAATTTTGAAATTTGACGATTAGGCGAAACGGAGTTGAACATAGTTCCGGCGCCTAGGCACCAGAATTCGGCGCCTAAGCGCCAGAATCAAACTATGTATCAATAGGTCCGGCGCCTAGGCGCCAGATTCGGCGCCTAAGCGCCACGGTTACTGGGTCGTGCAAAAAACAAAAATTTTCAGTTTTTCACATGATTTTCACCTTTAAATCAACCTATCTTCTTCCCTAACCATCAAGCAATCAAAATTACGTCCCTTGCACTCAATCTTGAGAGATTTGAGAAATTTTTGAAGAATATGGAAGGAAGAAATCATGGAGAAGAAGCTAGGGACAAGGTCTCGAAAGGATCCTCGACCTACTTCGATGGTTTCATCGTTGTAAGTTTAGAGAAAATTTCTAGTCGTTTGGATATGTTTGAAGCGGAGTTTAAAAGCATTGCAGATCGCCTTCATGAGATGTTTCATCAAATTGAACATCTAGAATGGCAAATGAAACTTCAATTTGATCATTTTGCGGCTTATCAAGATGCTCAAGTTGAAATTTATGCGAAGAACAAGTGGATTGACGAAAAGATGGCTACGGATTTCCTGAGAGCGTTAGTGTTCTTTCCAAGTGGAATACACAATTTCCCTTGTGAATATTAGAATATTCGGTAATGAGATAGTTATTATATGGTTTGTTGAGTCGTTGTATCGATTTAGAGAATCGATTGTGCATGTTTGTGTATTTGCTTTCATGTTCAATGTGTGTTGTTTTTGCTTAGAAATTGTTGTGTTTGAGGTGTATTAGGAACTTGAATCAAGTATAATACTTATCTGGAATGTATTGAGTCAATATTGAAGATTATAAATGGAATTTAGTGAGTTTGATTTAAACTTGATGTTTGATTGGTGGATTAAATATTTAATTTTTATAAATTTTTGAAAAATGTTGTGGAAGTTAGAAACTGAAGCCCTACTTGATATGAGTAATTGGAAGTTGAATTTATGAATTTTGGTGGAAAATTAGATTTTAAAATATTTTTTTGTGAAAGGCGAGTTGGCGCCTAGACGCCAGAATTCGGCGCCAAAGCGTCAGTTCGGCCTGTACCCGAAAATTTACTTAAATAACCCCCAAAAGCCATTTTTGACGCCTAAGCTTCATCTTCTTCCCCATTTTCGTGAAAATACACCTTTTAGATCCATTTTGAGGTCAAAACATCAAGGATTTGAGCGCGAAACCACTCGATTTCTTTGTCTCAAGGTCAGATCTACACTTTAAACCATTTATTTTCGATTTTCACCATAGATTTCCCTAGTTTTGCTAAGAACCAGAATTTTGAAATTTTTTTTTTTGATTTTTAGTGATTTATTTGGATTTTTAAACTTATTATAAGTTTTATAAACTTAAAAAGAGTTTAAATCTTTGATTCCTAAATTTGTTCTTATTTTCTTTCATGTTTAGATGGCTCCGAAATCTAAACGCGGGAAGGCACGTGATAACTTTGATAGCAGCAAATTTTCTACTGCGGTTGTGCATTTTCGTTTCTACGAATTTGCGACGTCCAGAAAGTTCATTTCAGAACGAAGTTTCTATCATCCGGGAGAAATGATTGAAAGCACTATCGTTGCACACAATTGACAACGATTCTGTTATTTCACTGCTGTTGCTGTTATCCCTATTGTTCGAGAGTTTTATACAAATTTTCTGGATGTCGAAGATTATGAAGTCTTTGTCAGAGGTATCGGAGTAGGATTTAGTCCTAAAAGAATCAATACATTTGATGGCCTGCCACTAACTATTGAATGTCATTATTCTGGATTATCACCATCTGAGGGAGATTTGGATATGATCATTGCTTATTTGGTAACGATGCTTGGATCTTGGAAGATCAGGAACGGAAAAAGGGTAAACTTCAAATCCTCCAAATTAAATGGTATTTCTAAAGCATGGCACTATTTTATTTCTACAAGATTGTTACCTTCCAACCACCTGAGTGAAGTGACTAGAGATCGAGCGATCTTAAACTACTGCATTCAGGAAAGGAAACGTAATGATGTCGGCAATATTAATTATGATTATGTGGATTCTACTAAAAGATCCAACACTTCTGTTGGACTGGGATTCCCATCTCTGATTTATTCATTATGTGTTAGTAATGGAGTCACTGCTGATATTTCTGAGGAGAAGTTAAAGTCTACCAAGCCAATTGGGCAGGAGAGTGTTAGTATCTATGATCGTCTTCGAGGGAAGAGATCGACCGCTCCTTCTACTTCTACACATACTCTAGGTAGACCTTCTACTTCTCGACCCTCTACTTCTGCTGAGCCACCATCGAGTTTCTGGGAATCAATGCATGATCAGTTTTTAGAGCGACGACGGGAGTTATTTCAAACTCACTGCAGGAATGATACTATTGATAGGAAACTTGATCATTTATCTGATTATACCTAGAGGAGGAGTAGTTATGATGCTGAGTATGATGAAGCCCTATTCAGATTTCTGAAGGGTGAACATGATGTTAGTTTCCCTACTTTTCCTAGTTTCACACCATTTGTTGACCCTAAGGACGTAGAATTTTCCTTTGGTGACGATGATGATGATGAGGCTACAGCTAGTGACTAGTAGTTATAGATCTTATTGATAAGCTACTCTGTTAGTTTGTTTTATTTAGATTGTTTGTTTAGTTTTGTGTTAGATGTATGTTGATTTGTTTAAATATCTGTGTGGATTGACTAGTGTTAAGATTCTGTTGTTAAAATATTCTTAGTATATTGTGTTGAGACTGAAGTTAGAGTTAATTTATGATATGTTTGTTTTAGTCTACTGTTTAGTAATTAGTAATTTTGCTCTGCTTTAATTTTGTTTCAAATTAGTATAATCATTAAAATTAGCCTGCTTACTTTTTATACATGCTTCAATTTTCTCTTAATTATTCATAAAAGCATGAGTAGAAGTTAATTTTTCTTTTTAAGATTGTTTTTACATACTTATAAAAATTCTTATGATTTTCTTTCTCTCATACTTTCAAATTATCATAGTATACCAAAACTTAAGTTTGGGGGAAGGGAAAATACATTCAAATTTAAATTTTATTTGTCCTTAAAGAGCTAATATTTTCATAAAAATAAAAACTTTTTAACATAACGTAAGGAATGAAGAATTTATTTGAGATCACTTTTATTTTTGAAATTATAAACAATTTAGTGAAATTAACCAAAATTTTAATAACTTTGATTGATTTTAAGAATAGAATTATTTAACTTAAAGAAGAATAAGATTAAGAAATTTTTCTTTTCATGATAGAAATAATAGAATTTTAGAAATATTAAGTAATAAAAAATTATCACTTGAAAAAGAAAAGATTGGAAATCTTTTTGAATTCTTATTCATGTTATAATAATTAAGTGGAAATGTATAAGTTTTGAAAATATAAGTTAAGGATAGTGAAGTTCAAAACCATTAACAGGCTATCCAGATATAGTAATCCTATATATATAAAAGAGAAGAGAGGAGATGCTTGAGGAAATGCCTAATCAAAAATTGGCTTCACTTGAATTATCTTTTAAGAAGAAAACTAGTTACATATTTTACTTAATTTTTATACATGAATATTTATTTAGGAAAGATTTTTCAAGAAGATCTTTTTCTTGTAAATAATCTATGAGATCTTAAAATAATAGACTTCTATTATTTTCAAAATGGATGAAAAGTTTGAAATCTTATGATTTGGTAGTTAAATATTCTTTAAATTCTTAAAATTAAACCTAGTTAGTGAAATTGGGTTAATAATTTACTAAAGACTTTATAAAATCAAAAATTATAAGGAATCTTAAATATTTATCTTTTATTTCAAAGGTTATACATTTTATATAGTAGAAAGAGTTACTTGAGGACAAGTAACATTTAAGTTTGGGGGATTTTGATCTATAAAAAAATACCTATTTCTTTATGTCTTAATTCTTATCAATTTCTAAGGATATTATGCTTTAATGATAGGTATTTTTTGTGTTTTTGGATGTAGGTGATGTAAAAAGGTCCAAAAAAGAAAAAGGAGCAAAAAAGAGCAAAAAGGAGCAAAAAGGAGCAAAAATGGAGCAAAATACAAAAAGTATAAAAAAATATGGCCTGGCGCCTAGGCGCCAGAAGTTGGCGCCTAAGCGCCATAGTCGATACGAAGCTCGTCGAGTTTTTGACAACGTTTGAACGGTTATTTTGACGGAGTGAGCGGTTATTGGACATTCTAGAAGACTGGCAGTTGTTCCTTGAAAATAGGACATGTGATACATTGCATTTGAACGCTCCAAAACGGTTTTAATTGTGAAGAGGTGCGAGCCAAAGTGAAGAGGTACGAAGAACTGGATGCGGTGTCCGGCGCCTAGGCGCTAGACAGACATTCTAGAAGATTCATTGAATGTGGACATGTTTTGAAGAGGTGCCACAAGGCAACCCTTGAAGCCTATAAATAGGAGTCCATTTCTTTAGAAAAATGTGCCCCCCATTGTAACCCCTTTCTCTTATCCACTTTAGGATCTCTCATCCTTAGAGAGAGAAATAGAGAGAGAAATTTAGGGCCATTTTTGTTTAGTTTAGTGAGTTTATTTTCAAGTTGTTGCATCTGAAGTTCATTACACTGTGGAGTCAGTAGGAATCAGAAGATGCAGCTAGAAGGAATATTTAAGATAAGTATTTTATATTTGATTCAAAGTTTATTTACTTTGTTTTGTTGTTTATATTCGATGTGTTCGAGTAGTTAGTTTACTTTCTTCCTTCGATTATGAAGAGATAAATAAGATAATAAAAGATTCGATGGAGAATTGAAAATCAAAATATTTTCAAAACATTGTGATGACATTAATACCTGATCTTACTTTACTTTTTAAATTGGCCATTTAAATTGTTAAAACCTGTTGAAGAGTTTTGAGACCTAGAAGAAGAAAAACTCTTAACTTGTAAGTGTCACATGAATCCTTGGGTAATCGAAGGCCATGTGCGGGCTATTCAAGGTGAAGTGCAAATAAATAGGAAGATAAGATTTAAAGGGCGTAGAATTGATAAGTTTTTAGAGTGACAGACTAAATTCTTATAATTTGATTTATAGATTAGGAAAGAGTCACTAGTAGGGCCGACCATAGCCACCCTTGGACATCTAGTAGTGTGAGTCTAGATTAACCCATTCTACTAACAATACATCCGGACCTGATCTATAAATTAGCCAATGTTCTTTGGGCCTGGATCAAAGGGTAAAGAATAGGAATGCTTCTATTTGGCACAATACCATAAATCAAATTCTCTAACGAATATTAAATTATCTTAAAAATCTTAGATTAATTGAAGGGAAGAAAGTTGTTTATTTTATATAGTTTTCATAAAATCATTATCTTATTACTGTTTTCTTTATTTGCATCTAGTAAATTAATAGTAATTTATAGTTAGGTTAAAATACAAAAAGATTTTTGAAATACAATATTTAGAAATTTATTACTATAACTTTTCCCCGTGGGATCGATACTGTGGTCTTTGTTTCAAAGCTCTATATTACTTAAAACGATATGTATACTTGCGTAGTACCCAAAAAGTATATAAAATATTTTCTTTTTAAAATTATATTTTGCTATATAAACATATATTTTTTTTTGGTACACATCTATATAGCATGTTATTCCAGGTGTGTTTCGCGCCTTCGCCAGAAATTAAATTTTCTAGCAGTGGTAACAAATTCTTGTATTTGGAAGTACAAAAATAAGGTCAATGCTTAAGTTTCTCCACCTCAAGATATAGTCAACCAAAGTCTCCTCTGGCTTCTGACGTTCTACCACGAGATCTCCTATGGTGACATGACGCTGAGCACCGGTAAATCTCTTTACGAACATGCTTTCCATTTCTGCGAAAGTCTTCACTGATCCATTAGGAATTTCTGCATACCGATCGAAAGCTATTCCCGAAAGTCTACTAACAAGGCGACGGAACAATAGCGCTTCACTTCCTCTCGTATTGCAACGGTGGCTCCGAAGTGCGCTATATGCTGCCGAGGGTTTCTTGTTTCGTTGAACGTTTTGAAGGTCGGTGGCGCGAAGCCTTTGGGGTAAGGTAAAACATCAAATTCCTCCGGGTAGGGTCTACCCTTTGAAACTGATGCTCCGCCTTTGGACTGGGCCAAGGCCTCCCGAACTTGTTGTTCGACGATTTGCTTAAGCTCCTTTTCTGGTAGATTCGGGGTTGAATCCTTCTTTGGAAGCTCATTCTCATTGGCAGAGGTGACCTCTCTTCTTTCATCGGTGATGTGTATTATCTCAGGTTGATTGATTTATGGAGTAACTATCGGACGTGACTGAGATTGTCCATGTAATGTGGCCATGGTAGTCATAGCGGCAGTCATCTCCTCCATTCTCTTTTCCAATTGGTTGATCATTTCGTCTCTAGTGGACACGGCTCTTTGAAGCTTTTCTATTGCGTCCTTCACGCACAGACGCTGTGGCCCTGGTATCGACCATGTTGATTTCCATGAATTCATTATCCACGTAATCTGACAGGTGGAAATCTTCGTTATCGATTTCCAATCCTTGCTCCTTAGTTAACTGCGAAATCTCTTCACGGAGTTTCGAATTCTATCCTCCATCAACCCTTCTTCGCCAGCGACTGCGAAGCAACGGGAGTGGTGACGATAGGAGTGTCGGACTTATAATCCATTTGATGATTTGTAGACTTCTCGAAGTGGACAGGTGCAGCGACTTTCGGTAACCACACTCTCCTCTCGAGAATTGATGCCTCGGGATGGAATGTCTCAGCGGAGACATCAAAACCAAGAGAACAAGTGTGCTCCCTAGAGTGCAGACCATGTACAGAGGAAAGTAACCCTCTCTTCCTCCTCGGGAGTTCCTTGGGTGGCATTCTTGGACCTAGCCGAGACTTGACTGGTCTTCATATCTCGGGCGTCGAATCGATGGTAGTTGTCTCAACACGCTTTCCCAAACGGTGCTTGACAGAAACCCTGCTAGGCTTTTCCATTTTCAAAATTTCCTCTTTCACTTCTGGGGATATTGCACATCCCATCCTTTTAAGAAGCTTAGCAACAGAACACCTTTCTAATTCAGCCAATCTCAGTAGAGGAGTATAAGCTCGAGTGATGTGTGTGGGTTTCTTCCCCCCCTCATCAAGACCGTGCAGTGCTGGAAGCGCAGTGATAATCCTATGAAGACTTACATTTCTAGTAGTACCAGCTAACGAGTGGAACCTACTAACTCGGAGAAGAGGAGAGGTATTCGATAAACTGAGTTCCTTCTGCTGAGGAATTTCATCAATCACTAGTAAACTTGCAGCTTATACATTGCCGGCCTTACGAAGCTTCCGGTTGCGGTTCCTCTTTTGGGATTTTGTCAGCGGGGAACCCTGGAACTGGAACCAATCTCAAAGACAGACGACAGAGCAGTGAATGCTTTGTCAGACTCCTCCTCGTGCAAAATTTCTTTCCCTTTGGCAGACGGGGAAATAGGTACTGTAACGGTGAAGCTGGAAGCAGTAGAGGTGACGACTCTCCTTGTCACAGAGTCAACAGGTTTGACGGGGACACTAGTCATCTTCACCTTCTTAGTAGAAGGAAAGTCTTCATGGGAGTTCAGGTCGAACTCGGTAGATGGTTCTTGTACTTCGGCGGCGGCAATTTTCAGGACCACGAACGGGGCTTTTCCAAGCACGACTTCAAACTCACTGAAGCCGGCTCCAAACTGAATCAACGGTGCTGCGAGACGAGCCTCACGGGAAGAGGTCACAGGAGAAAGTCAGCGAAGGGGTTGACATTTCAACTATCAAAAGAAATGTTCCAAAATTTAGGAAGGGCCAAAGACCTTGTCATCATAGTATGAACACTATGAAAAAGATCGTTCTGTGAACTGGGTAAAATTTCTGATTTCATTTAATATATTATTATTTTCTTATATCATATTTTGTTCTTCTTTTTCTTTTATCTTCTTTTAGATTTTCATGTGTTTGTTTTAAATGATATTTAGAATTTTAAAGGTGGATTAACTTGCCGAAGGAAAAATATTAAATCCAAGAGGCAGAAGAAAAAGGTGAAGCAAAGGACCCTACTGAGGATCCCTTTTCACAACGCACATTGCCTAAGTGGAAATAATCTACCAACACACCTATTGGGAGTCCGACCCCACCTCTTTAGAGAGGTAATAAAAGGAGGATTTCAGAACCTCTCTGTTTAGGGGTGTCTAAACAGTGGCTTCAAAATCTAAGGAAAGTTGATCAGACCTGTTCAAGATAGAAATGAACAAGATATGTCAACGGAAGAAATGGTAGTTTGATCCACTAGCGGCATGGATTTACTACCAATTTATGAAAGCAAAACCATCTGATCAAAATGGAGAGAGGAACTTTTCCCTAGCGGAGTCGCCAGAAGCTTTCGGCATATTTTTTTAGGTTGTAAATTTAATTTAAGTGTATATATAATTTGGAAAGTAGCATTTGATTTTTGAAAATAATTTTAAGTTTGAAAATTTTAAGATATGAAATCAAACTGATCTCACATCCCAAATAGTTTATATAAACGAGCACCGCACCACAAACTGTGTATCCATCCCGAGGAATAGTCACACTGCTTGACGATGGGGGCTCGATTAAATAAACTAAAAGATTTGTGACATTCGCTTGGTCTGCGAACCAATTTTATAAGTCGATAGGTTCCCCTGTTTAATAAAAAGAAATTAAGCAGGGTTTATATTACATAGGTTCTTAAAGTTCCCTATAAGGTCAAGCCCCTATAGTTAATTACATCTTAGATGACGGGAATCATTTAAGAAAACTCTCGATAATGATCAGTGGTTTTGCTCTCAAGAATTTCAAAGTTTAAGGTTTTCAAAGGATTGAATTTTGGAATTTCAATAGGAAATGGATCGAGTTTGGAACAATTTATTTTAAGAGTCCAAAGGAAGAGAAGTAGGAGAAGGTGAGGATCCAAGAAGAATTTTGGCAACTTCCCAAACTATCCTATTGTTTGGCTTGAATTTGAGGAAATTATTTAATGTTTCAATCTTGTGAGTTTTAATTAATTAGGACTTATATTTGTATGACACAATCATACAAATAGCCTCGAAGATGTGAGGGTTTATGTCGTACCGAACGACTACCTCAGAGTCCTAAGACCAGTTAGGGCTTAATTTGCATAAGACAATTATGAAAATGCCTAACAAATAGTTGAGGATTTATGTTGCACTAGGCAAACTACCTCGAAATCCTATGGCTAGTTGTTTATTTATAAGAAAAGAGAGTTGTTGTTGAAGATCCGCTGTTTGCTCTCTTGAACATGTCCTTCCGCATCCTTGATCGTGCTGCCGTATTGCCTCGAGCACCTTGTTATTGCAGAGGTTTAGTTTTAGAAATCATAAATCAGGATATGAGAGAAGTGTTTTGGTTTAGAGAAATCTTATAATCCAAGTGTTTTTGTGTTTTAATTAAAACAAATCTTAAAGTTGATTATAACAACACCGGTTAAGATCCCACGGTTCCATCCTCCCGGCATCATTATTTTTATCGGATTCACTTAGTCCAGATGAATTTGCTAAACTCAACTGAATGAGTTCCACACTTTCATTTAGACCGTGGGAAATCCCGTTAGAAACACGTGGGTTACATCATCCGGGTATTCGCGATCATCCAACGAGACGTTTTAATTTAGTTAAAATTGTAATTTGTGTTGTTCTGTTTGTGATTAAATTTTGAGTTGTCTTATATTTTAAAATGTTGTGGCGGTAAATTTTATCTTGTATGACTTTTAATTTAGTTTTAGGTTTCAGTTTTGTGGCTATCCTAAAGGTTTCAGTTTTCATGCAACAATCTTATTTATCATGCAAGAAAAGTAAAACGCAGTGCAGGTAAATAAATTGCCATAAAGTAAATTTCAATAAAGTAAAAGCGTACCTGGAGGGGCTTCTCGTCATTCCCAGCTAAGACTTTAGTATTGCATTGTATGTATGTGTTTATAATTTTGCAGAAATTAAAGCATGCTAGAAAACAGAAAGAAGTAGAACTAACAAGGAGTAACTACTCAATCATATGATGTTTATGTTGAGATCCCGGTTGTCTACCAAGTCCTATGATGTCTATGTGAATTCTTATGTTGCGTTTCAATAAACTTTGTTTAATTTAATTGAGGATGGTTTCGTTAAGCAGACATATTAAGTTTAATAGACCTCGGAGGTATCCAAACGGTAAAATAAGGATGCAAGTCCATGCTTCCCTCTCATATCCTGATGAAAAGTCTCGGGCTCATTTAGACTTATTATGGTGCTTAACAATTCACCCTACTTATACCCTTATGCTTAATGAACACAGTTGTTCGGGGTAGGTTGGGGCAGATGGATTTAGGTGTGGTTTGGATTTGGATTGGTGGCGATTGGTATTTTGATTTGGACTTATGGGAGTGCTATGAAGAGTTTGTGGTTTTTAATCGAGTTTGATTTTAGTTTGGGGATTGGAGGATTTGAATTTGGTTTGGGTTTGATCTAGGTTTGGTTTTGGTTTATGTTTTGGTTTGGGTTTGGTTTGATTTTGGTTTGATTTTGGTTTTGGTTTATGTTTGGGAAGTTTGTGTGGACATCAAGTAAAATTTGGGTTACTCCATGCATTCACTAAGCATAAGGGTATTTTTATTATGTTTTCTACACCAAGTTGTGATTTGTGATAGTTAGTGTTATTTATATATTATCATTTTATTATGTTATTATTGTTTATCTTGTTATGTGTTATTATTCTTTGTTATTGTTTATTATTTATGTGTTGTTATGTTATTTAAAAATTATTATCTTTTATGTGTAATTAAAATTATTTTTATCTTTATGGTTTATTTAAATTATTATTTATTATCTTATGTGATTTATTTACTTTATCATTATTTATTTAATTAATTAATCATTATTTATTTATTTTATTTTACTTTAACTTGATATTTATTTATATAAATTATTATTTTAGTTTTAATTTATTTTATTTTGTTATTTAATTTAATTTATTATTTTTTACAATAATTATTAATTTAATATAATTTAATTTATTTATTTAATTTAATGTAAAGTATTATTGTTTAATTTAATAAAATTTAATTTAATTTGTTTTATTTTATTTAATTTAATTTAAATTACTATTTATTTACATTATTATTTAATTTAATTTAATTTAATTAATTTAATTTATTTAGTTTAATTTAATTTATTATTTATTTACATTATCAATTTAGTTTATTTAATTTGTTAATTTAATTTATTTAATTTAACTTTTACTTATATTATTATTTAATTTAATTTAATATGATTTGATTTATTTAATTTAATTAATTTAATTTAAATTATTATTATTTACAATTATTATTTAACTTTAATTTAATATTCGGTTTTCATTAATTTATTTAACTTAATTTAATTTATTTAATTAATTTAATTTAATTTTAAATTATTTATTTATTTACATTATCATTTAATTTAATATAATTTTGATTTATTTAATTTATATTAATTAATTATTTGATTTAATTTAAATTATTATTTATTTACATTATTATTTAATTTAATTTGATTTATTTAATTTGTTTAATTTAATTTGATTTAATTTAAGTTATAGTTTATATACATTATCATTTATTTTAATATTTGATTTTCATTTATTTAATTTAATTTAATTCAATTTATTTAATTTATTTAATTTAATTTAAATTATTATTTTCATTAACATTTAATTTAGTTTATTATTTATTTATATTCTTTAAATTTTTTTTAATTTATATATATATGTATTATTTGTTTTATTATTCTTTATATTCTTATCTTTTAATATATATATATATATATATATATATATATATATATATATATATATATATATATATATAAGATTTTTAGGATGGTTCTGGCATTTGGATGTGGAGCTCTGCTAGGGTTTCGACCATGAATCCGTCGTGGCTGACTCCTTGGTGGTGTTGGGTTTGAGGTGGTGTACGGTGTGCTTGTCTTAACTGGGTCCAGAGTGGTGTTTGTGGCCTCTTTCTTGGGTTTTTGCTCTCCGGGCTCTTTTAATTCAAATTTCTACTTTGTTCCATTGGTTTCTTGGTTTTCATTGCTTTGACGGGATATTTCGAGTTTACTTATACTCGAGCTAATTCCCGGTTTCTGTCGAGCTTCGTTCATCGTCCGAGCTCTTTTCTCTGGATTGTTCTTGGGCGATTGTTTAGTTATGGCAAACCCCGTGGATTCTGCTACTGAGTGACTGGATTAAGGCTTCTTATGCGGGTGTCTTTGGTCGAGGTCCAAATCGAACCGACCCTCCAATCTGTTTTTCCCAGATTCTTCATGATGTCGTTGCAGGGAAAGTATCCTCGCCCTTTCATTCATCCTATCGATGTAAAGGATGGTCGCCCACTGTCTACTTTTCTAATGAGGAGATTAATACTCGAATGAAGAGGTTAGATTAACACTTATAGGGAAATTCACCCAGGACATCCAAAGATGGAGCTTGTCGAGCTTTTTTGAGTCACTTGCCTTCACTCGGTAGTTGGAGAATGGGGCTTCTTGATGGAAGGCACCTCCCGATCCATTTCTCCAATGAGGAAGATTATGCTAAGCTCTTTGCAAAACAGAGTGTAACTATTGTTGGAATGGATATGAAACTTCTAAAATGGACACCGAGATTTGATCCTAAGCAAGGAACCACCCATCATCCCGATTTGGTTTAAGTTTCCTAATCTCCCATACGGATATTTTAACCATAATGCCCTTTTCCGGATTGCCGAGCTATTGGAACCCCCTCGAATGGATGCGACCACTTGTAATAGAGGCCTACCCAGAGCGACTAGGATCCAAATTGAAAGAGACATCTCTTTACCCGAAATCAAAAGAATGCGGGTGGGCACTTCGCTCGTCGAGGGATTTTGGCAGGAAGTTATCATGCAACAGAAGCCTTACTATTGCACTAATTGTAAGATGTTTGGTCACACCATTGAGAAGTGTTATAGACTCCACCCACCTCCCAGAAAGACTCCTAGGGCTGACCCTTTAGTTAGCAGCCCTTCTCTTACTTCTACCCCAATTCTTTCTCCTACCACTGTTGTTTTGCCTCAGCCTTTGATAGTCCCCTCCATCTCCCCCTCCCCCAGTAAACCTCCTCAGCCTGATCCCCCCTCCTCTCCTTCCAATCCTATACTACCCCTTTTGAACCCTCATGCTCCTGAGTTAGCCCCTTCTTTTGATATCCCCCAACCTCCCCCCACTCAACTTATTCAGAACATTTTGGGTAATAATTGGGAAGTCCAAAATGCTAAAAAGAAAAAAGAAATAAACTAGATATCAATTCTAGTTCTACTACCTCTCATCCCTTACCAATTGAACCCTTCTCCTCACTCCCATTAAGGGGAGAACCAGGTCAAAATCCCACCCACCTTCCCCCACCCCTCCTACCTACCTTAATTCATGATAAATTTTCTATGCTTCGGAATATAAGAGGTGTGGCTCACCCCCCTCACTAAAAAGGATTCACTATCTTACTAAAAAACACTCTCTTTGGTGCTTTGCTTTACTTGAGCCTCTTGTGCACCAACATGCCAATAGAATTATCAACTCTTTTCATGGTTTTACTCATTTTGCTAATTCCAACAATAAGATATGGGTCTTCTGCAGGAAAGAACTCAATTGGACTGTCTTGGTGGATCTTCGACGAGATGGTTCATATCTCTATCTCCTTCTTGGACGAGTCGCTAATGCCACCTTTCTTTATGCTCTGGATGCGAAATGTCGATAGAATTACGCTCCGGGATCACATCCACAATCTAAGTAAGGTCATTAACCGCCCCGGATCATTAGGGGTAATTTCAGTTGCATCACTACTCCTGCTCGAAAAGTCGGGTGGCAGCGAACCTAATGTAACGATAATGAACACCTTCGATGATAATATTGCTTCAAGTTGGGCTTTACGATCCGGGATTTAGGGGACCTAGTTTCACTTGGAAAAGGAATTCCACTAAAGAAAGGCTTGGATAGATTTGCTGACAATGAGCTTTAGCACGATCATTTCCGCATACCCGGATCACTCATCTTGCTCTTATTTGCTCGACCATCTGTCGGCATATTTTTAGGTTGTGTTTTATTTTGAAGAGGGGTCGCCTAACGAAATCGTGTACGAATTTTTAATTTAATTAAAATAAATAATTTGAAAAGTAGTATTTGATTTTGAAAATAATTTTAAATTTGAAGGTTTTAAGATATGAGATTAAACCGATCTCACATCCCGAATAGTTTATATAAACGAGCACCGCACCACAAACCGTGTATCTATCCACTAGGATGAGACACATCGCTTGATGATGGGGCTCGATTAAATAAACTAGAAGATTTGTGATATCCGTTTGGTACTGCGAACCAATTTTATAAGCTGACAAAATTCCCCTGTTTAATATGAAAACATTAAACGGGGTTTATATTACACAGGTTCTTCAAAATTCCCTATAAGGGCAAGCCCACTATAGTTAATTACATCTTAAGTGACGGGAATCACCTAAGAAAACTCTCGATAATAATCAATAATTCTGCTCTCAAGGATTTCAAAGTTTAAGTTTTCAAGGGATTGAATTTTGGAATTTCAATAGGGAATGGATCCAGTTTGGAACATTTTGTTTTGTGAATCCAAAGGAAGAAAAGTAGGAGAAACCACAGATTCGAAGTGAACTTCGGTAATTTCCCAACTATCCTATTGTGTGGCTTAAATTTAGGAAAATCCTAATATTTATTTAAATGTTTTGATCTTGCCAATTTTAATTAATTAGGGCTTATATTTGTATGATAAAATCAAACAAATAGCCTCGAAGATGTGAGGATTTATTGTCGTATCGGACGACTACCTCGGAATCCTAAGACCTAGGTTAGGACTTAATTTGCAATGCAAATGCCTAACGAAGAGTTGAGGATTTATGTTGCACTAGAGCAAACTACCTCGAAGTCCTATGGCTTGGTTATTTAATTCTAAGAAAGCTTTGCTCTGATGACGATGGCCGTGCTTGCCCACCATGCTCCGAGCTCCTTATTGTTGTAGAGGTTTAGTTTTAGAAGTCATAAATCAGGGGATGAGAAAAGTGTTTTGGTTTAGAGAAGTCTTAATTTCCAAGTGTTTCTTATATTTTAATTAAAACAAATCTTAAAGTTGATTATAACGACACCGGTTAAGATCCCACGGTTCCATCCTTCGGCATCATTATTTTTATCGGATTCACTTAGTCCGGATGAATTTGCTAAACTCAATTGAATGAGTTCCACACTTTCATTTAGACCGTGGGAAATCCCGTTAGCAACACGTAGGTTACATCATCCGAGGTATTCCCGATCATCCAACGGGACGTTTTAATTTAGTTGCAATTGTAGTTTTGTGTTCGTTTGTGATTAAATTTTGAGTTGTTTTATATTTTGAAATGTTGTGGCGGTGAATTTTATCTTGCAATGACTTTTAATTTAGTTTTGGTTTCAGTTTTAGGGACTATCCTAAAGGTGTGGGTTTTCATGCAACGAGTTGTTTACCATGCAAGAAAAGTAAGTGCATTGCGGTTGAATAAATTGCAATAATGTAAATTGCAAGAAAGTAAATCGCAATAAAATAAAAGCGTACACGGAGGGTCTTCCCGTCATTCCAAGCCGCACTTAAAACATAATTAGAATATTTAAGCAAGTTCCTAGGTAAAGCTAAGGTAAGGGTTATGGTTTTCTACCAAATTCCTAATCCTATAGCTAGTCATTTCCTATGACGTCTAGGTTCCTTGTGTTTTGGTTTAAGGACGATTTTCTTCATCAAAGAACAATTAAGTCCAATTGTTCTTATAAATGTCCTATCATATTGAGGAAGTGATTAAGAATAATCTTAAACATCTTTTCAATATTTCTAGGATTGTTTTAAGTCCAAATGGGTTTGATTATACAAATGAATTAATCGTCCGAGAATTCAAGTTTTGTTGTTATCTTGCTCAGTGAACTAGGACATTTGAATATCCTATAAGTGAAGTAACATTTCATTTAATGTTCTGTTTAGGAGTTATGATAACTAAAACTTTCAAGGGTAAATTGGTATTCAAATGATTTGATTTAAGTTAATGGGTTTAAATTTGGAATAGTGTTCAAGTTATTTTAGATTTATTTTGAATTCTTTATGTCTTAGGTGATGTTATATTTAATTTAATTTAATTTAATTTAATTTAATTTAATTGAGTTTTAATTTAATTTAATTCAATTTAATTCACTTTAGTTTGATTTGATATTACATTAAATTAAATTAATTTAATTTTAATTTAATTTGATTTAATTTAATTTAATTTGATTTAATTTAATTTAATTTAATTTGATTTAATTTAAGTTATTTAATTTAATTTAATTTGTTTATTTAATTTAATTTAATTTTTAATTTAATTTAATTTAATTCAACTTTTAATTTTAATTTAATTTAATTTAATTTAATTTATTTTACTTAATTTAATTTAATTTTTAATTTAATTTTATTTTTTTTAATTTTAATTGAAATTTTTAAAAGAGTTTAATAATTTAATTTTAGTTTAATGATTAAGTCTTTTAATATTTTAAATTTGAGTTATCATTTTAATTAAGAATTAAATATTAATGAGATAATTAATTTAGGGATTTTTAAATTAAAGAATAAATCTCTTCCTAATAATATCCCTATTTTAATAATTCCAATTTTATTATTCTTCCAAATTTAATCCATTATTTAATTAAAGTTTAATCATTTTAAAATTGCTTAATGGGTTTCTACCCTTTAATTATTTAAATTTCAATCATCCAAATTAGATTAGGATCAAATATTTTACTTGTTAATTTTTTTATTAAACCTAAAAAATTTAATTAAGGATTAAAATTTTAATTACCACTTTACCCTTTAAGCTTAATAATTTCATAACTCACTAAATTGAACTCAAATGAACTTGAAATTTTTATGTGACTTCACTCATGTGTCAATAAAGACATGAGAGGAGAAAATGTGATTTTTCTGTATTTAATTTATTTATATAATTATTTTTAGTGAAAAATAGAGATTTCCAAGGAAAATTTAATAACATGACCAAGGGAAAGTTTCTGTCCTTAAGAAAATTAGGGGACATTCCTAATGACCAGAGAAGCACTTGGACCAATTTTGGTGATTTTTTGAATTATATTATTTTTATTATAATTATTTTAAGTTTTGGAGTGTTAATTAATTTAAAAATAAAATAAATGTTGAAAAATGAATTTTATATTTTTCAAAAATCTCTCTAATATCAAGGAAATCAGAGAATCAAATTTTGCAATTTTCTGATTTTTCTATGATTTATTATAATTATTTTGGTGAAAATGCTAGAAAATACATTTTTTAATTTTAAAAATATCCTAAAACTTTAAAATTTAATATCTCACCAAATAGACCTAGGAAAAATATGGGGTTTGTTCCTAAGTGACTAAAATTCAAAATGTGACATTTTGGTGAATTTTATATTTTTGTGATTTTTATTATTTTTTAATTATTAAAAATATTAAAATATTATTAAAAATCAACTTTTTTAGAAAATTGAAGTTTTAATTTTCTTAGATTCCCCTAATATCAGAGAGGCTCCAAAACCAATTTGGTGAATTTTTGAAAGGTATTTTAAAAGTTATGAATTTTTAAAGTTTAAAATGGCTAAGTGGCTTAATCAACCCAATTAGTGGGGCTAACCAAGTCCAATTGACCTCAAATTTTTATGGTGGATTCCTCTGATCCTTAAGGTCAGTGGAGAATTGATTTCAAGTCAATTTGATGCCTGGTTAACTCTAATTAAATAAAGACCTATTTTGGGTGTTTAAGCCAATTAGGGTTGTTTTAAATGAACTAAGTCAAAACCTATTTTTCCTAGGGTTCTCTCGGTCATAAGCAACATCACCAAATTTTCCTAGAATTTATTTCACAACATGCTATTTATTGGAATAAAAATACTCAAAACAGTAGCATGAACTTGAAAAATCAATAAATCTTCATAGGGATGGTCTATGACTTTGGAAAATTCAGGGAATGTTCCCAAATTCAGAGGCTTCAAAAGCCCTATGGTCTCATGCCATGGTGATTTGTATGCATACATGGAGAATTAAAATAATGCAGAGAGTAAATAAATTATAAAAAATAAAATACTTGATGAAATTAAATGATTTCTTTTCCACATTATTCTCCTCTGTTCACTGAGCAAGAGGGTATTTTTATTTTATTTTTATGATTTTTCTACACGGAGATATGAATTTTTGAAGTTTAGGGAATTAAATAAATAGAAAAATACCCTAATTTTCTATTTATCCACGCGGCGCCGGCGCATCCTCGGCGACTCCGAAAGGCCACGCGGCGCGCTCCCATTCGACGCCGCCACTTGAGTCGGCAGCCCGGGCCCCGCGGTTCTCGCACCGTTTCTCCGGTCCGACGCCATCTGAGCCGTTCGTCCGCTCGTGTATTGAATGGATGGCATCCGTTCATCGTCCCCAAGTGTTCTCACCCGAGAGCCGTCCACACTAAATCCCTAAGATCTCACTCGATTCTCAATGGATTTTTATGTTCTTATACTCTATGGATTCGTCTTGAAGAGAAGAACACATCTATACGGTTAACATGCATTGAAACTAAGGCATTTGAAATAGAGAATCTCCAGAAGCTCGGGATGAAGAATTAGCTCATACCTTGGCTCAGAGAAGTGTGGCTTCAATCTGAGAGTTGTTGCACCTTCGATTGGATTCCAGCAAGCTCCAGATGAAGTCTCCTGGTCTGGTGAATTATCTGGATATGATTTCGACCAAGCCCGATCACAAAGCTTGGAGGTGGAGCAAGCCGGGTGGCTCGGAGATGGGGCTTTTGCTAGTGGACACCTTCCCTTGGTTTGGTGAAGGTGTGGAACCAATCAATTTGAGAATTGGCTCACCGTGGAGAAGTGTCCTGGTTTTGGGTGGAATTTCAACTGCGAAATTGAGCTTACGGAGGAGAAATGGCGAGAGGATTTCACTCGGGGATCAAGTGCTCTAAGAGTGGAGAAGGGTCTGGAACAATTTTGGCAGAGTTTTGGCAAGGTTTGTGCTTAGCTCCCCTCATGGCCGAGAGGGGTGGAGTTTAAATAGGAGAGGGTAGAGGGCCTCCCAGGGGGAGTTAGGGCTTAGGATCAGCTGCTCTGGTGAGGAGAAGAACAGCCATGGTGGCCACTAGGCATGGGGCAGCTCAGCAAGTGAGAATTTCAATGTTGGCTCACATGTGAGCTCTCGGCCATGGTGTTTTCCGGCGGCCTGGTGGCCGGCCGGCCGAGCAATGGTCACCATCTTGGTCGGGTGGGTCGGGCTGGGGTTTAGTGTAGGCAATTGGCAAATGCCATGTGTAAAGTGGTTGAATCAAAGTAGAAAGGGGAAGGGGCCATTTTAGCTTATTTTGGTCAACCCATGCAAATGGGTTGGGTGCACCTCCCCAAGACCTGGTTTTGGGTGAGGAGGTCGGGTGGGTCGACCTCCCATGTGTGGTGGAGTCTCCATCAAGGATTAGGTGGCAAAGCATGGTTTAGAGTGTGACATGCTTAAGGTAAAAAAGGCTTAAGGGAGGCTTAAGAAAGATCCCCCTCTTCTTGCCATAAATGGACTAATGACAAGTCAAAGCCCTCATGGCTTCATGTGGCTTGAGAATGGCTTGTTCATGGCTCCATTTGGCTTGGGAAAAGGTTGGCTTATTTCATGAAAAAGGGTTTTAGAAATATTTGGCATTTAGGGGGTAATTTGACATGTGGGTTAATTTGGAATGGTTTAATTGGTGATTTTGCAACTTAGGGGTGATTTTGATCAAATGGATGATGAGGGGAAGTGTCATGTGGGCTTTAGGATGATTTGGGCTTTTGAATTTTGAAGGAAATGGGCTTTTAGGAGGGTTTATGGGAAGTGGGCTTTTAAGTTTATGAATCTGTTCATGGATGAGAATTTTTGTAAAAGGTTGGGCCAAATAATTGTTGGTTGTAGCTCATGGATGTGTCATGAGTGACTTGAGGCAAATTGGGGGTGATTTGGATTTGAATTGGGTTGAATTTGGGTTAGGTTTGAGTTTAAGTAAAAAATGGGCCTTTTAACCTTGGGTTGAGTTTGAGTGGGACTTGGGTCTAAATTTTGGGCAAATCATGTTAGTGTTTTGTTTGTGGGAATGTTAAGGAAGATTTAGAAAAGATTTGGAGTTAATTGGAATTGAATTGGGTTTAGTTTGGGTTAGGTTTGGGTCATGGGTCCAAATTGGGCTTTAAGGCCAAAAGTGAGATTGGATCCAAATATCAATCAAATTGGGCTTGGATTTGGTCTAGATTGGTATTTAGGATATTGAATTGAAGTTTAGAATTGAATTGGACCAAAATTGGGGTCAATTGGGTGGGTTTGGTTTGACATTGGGTTCACTTAGGGTTAAAATGGGTCAAATTGGGGGTTTTGACAAAAGTAGGGTAAATTGACAAAATTGGCTCATGGTGTAGTTGGACAAAATGAAATTGGGAAAATTTGGGATTTTCTGGAATTTTCTGGGAATTTTCTGAATTTTTGGATTTTTTGGCCAAGAAGGGTATTTTGGGTATTTGGAGGGTATTGGGAGGTATTTTTGGAATTTTTGGTATTTTTGGGTATGGATGATCAATTTGAGTGATGTGGAAATGTTTGGGATTGATTTTGGAGAATTTTGGGTAATTTGGAAATTTTTGAGAAATTTGGGTAATTTCAAGGGTTTTGGGTAGACTAAGCGGGTGTATGGTCCACGGGGTCAAAAATTGAAAATTTGGGAAATTGAAGATTGGGTGAATTTAGGTGGAAAGAAATCATTTTGGTTGAGCCATGAAGCCATATCAAGCCCATATGAGTCATGAAGGGACTCATTTGAGGCATTCACTATGTTGTTCCTAACCCTCTTAGCCAAGGGCTTAGGGATTAAGGACCATCCATGTGAATCACCTATATGAGTCAGGAGGTCAAGTTGGGTATGGTTGTGGTTTTAGGAGGTGTGTGAAAGTGTAGTGTATGAGTGTAGTGTGTGTGTAAATCAGCCCCTTCACCAGAACGGGCCACCTGGGCGGTCCACAGGCCGAAAGAGTCCTATAAGAACTCATCCTTTAAACTTCCACATTTGATTTCAACCCTCCAGGTGATTATGGGTCTACGATCAAGTTTGTAGAGTTTGCGGGGAGTTAAGAAGTGGTTTGAATTTCTAAAAGGTGGGTCCAAATTCTAGTCCTCTAAGATAGTCAAAGGAAAAGCCTAAGGCTAGATCCTAAGCACTAAAAAGAAAAAGGGAAGACCTCATCAAAAATGAGGTCAACAACCATAGGCCTCTCCTCATATCGATTACTGCTCCCCCCAGCACCCCCTCCCTTAAATCTTTCAGATATCAGAATATCTGGTCTACTCATCCCTCCTTCCTACGGTTGGTCGAAGATAACTGGCAAGCTTCTATTCAGCTGGACCCATGGCACAAGCCGTGCCTTCTTCACCATAAGGCAACGCGAAACTATCTAATCGGAACTGGATTCAATTGGCAATGTTTTTAAAGTGGTTGAGCGAGTCGAAAGGGATGTCTTAGACTTGGAAGAACAAAGCCTTAATAATAGTGCCCTCCAATCCCAACTTCTTGCTGCTGAAGCTAAGCTGATGCACTCGATTGATATTCGGGATAAATTTCTTCAACAAAAGGCCTCCATTAATCATTTTAGGGAGGGAGATCGAAATACCGCTTACTATCATGCCTACCTCGAATATAAGAGGAAATGTAATTTCATACATAGCATCAAAAAGGAGAATGGGGATTGGATCTCCAACCATTTGGAGATTGCGCGAGATGCTACCCACTACTTTCGGTCTCTACTACATCAACACCCGATTAAGAGAGCCGGCATAAACACCGACCTTTTCATCGATCATTATAATTTTATTAGTCGGCTTAATCTCACTCGCTCCCCTAACCGAAGAGGAGATCCGGCGGTGCCATTAAATCCATTGATAGCTCATAAGACCTGCAGCCCCGATGGGTACACTTCGATTTTTACATTAAGGCTTGGGAGATTATTAAAGCTGAGGTGATTGCTCGCCATCACTAGTTTCTTTTCGGGAGAAGACATTCCTCAATACTTCCATGCTTCCAATTTTGTCTTAATCCCCAAAGACACCGTACAAACAAGTTGGGATAATTTCGGACCCATTAGCCTCACATCCGTGATCAGCAAAACTATTAGCAAAGTGTTAGTCGACGGACTCCAACCCATTTCGGAGAAAGTTATCGGCCCGACCAAGCGAGCTTTTGTCAAAGGCGGGTCAATTGCTGATAATATCCTCGCTTAAGACAGGAACTTCTATTGAATTTGAACACTAAGTGCAGAAGTGGCAATTTAATTTACAAGCTTAACATTAAAAAGGCATATGATACCATTCACTGGGACTTTCTTATTGACACTCTCATAGCTAGGGGATTCCAGAATTCTTTCTGTAACCTTATCGAAAAGATGGTCGGGGGCCAATGCCCACTCTATGCCGCTAATGGGTCTCACTTGGGGCTATTTCTCTGCCTCTAGGGGTCTTAAACAAGGAGACCCTCTCTCTCCCACCCTTTTCATCCCGGCTATGGACTACTTCTCCAAACTATTGAACCATGCTAGCACAACACACCCCTCCGACAGTATCATCATAAGTCCAATATCTTAATATCTCACTTAGTTTATGCGAGATGATGTCATGGTTTTCTCTAATGCTTCCAAGAATGTCGTCAAAATGATTGTCAAGTGCTTCGAACTCCTTCCAACATTCCTCCGGTATGGTGTTCAACAAGACCAAAAGCTATCTCCTATTTCCATCGAATACTCCTGTGGAGGTCGAAACTGGATTATTAACTTTACTCGGTTTCACTAGCACTCACCGCTCTTAAGTATTTAGGGGTACGAGCTTGATATGGGCAGAACAAGGCAAAGGCATTTTGAAGGCATTCTACAGAAAATCAACTCTTATTTGGCTAATTGGACACATAAATACCTCTCCAGTGGAGGTAGGATAACCATCTTGAAAAGTATTCTAACAACATTGCCTGCTTATGTTCTCCAGATGACCACTATGAACAAAGGTATTCAAAATCTCTTTGAAAAGGCTTTCAACAATTTTCTTTAGGCGGCAAAGAAAACAGTGCTATTGGACCTCTCGGACAAAAGTGGCTAAGCCTACTGAGGTGCAGTGGATTGGGATTTAAAACCATACAACGGATTATTCGAGTGAACCTCTCGTAAGCTTTGGATCAAATTTAGATCCCGGAACTCTCTCCGGGCCAAATTTCGATGGGCAAATACTGCAACCGACTCCACTCGACCACGGTTAGCGACAAAATGGCGGACTCTAAGCTTTGGAAAGCTATGCTCGAATCGGGCTTCAAGTTGAAAGTTTGTTTAGTCGGCACTTGGGAAAGGGGGATCTCTCCTTCCGGTTGGATAACTGGTGTCCAACCGATCGGGCTCAACCCGGTACTAATATCCCTAATCTTAAACTCAAAGTTTCGAGTGTTAGGTTGGGGATGTTTGGTCTTTGGAGGATCTCCGGACCGTGCTTACTCCCCGAATCTCGCTAGACAGTGTGGCCACCACTAATTTTGACAGCAGAAACAAGATTCTATCACTCGGCAATCCCGTGCCCGAGCATGGTTTGTCTAAAGCCATCTACTCCAAACTTTACCAATTGAGAGCCCATCCATTGGAGTGAGTGTCCCTGGAACAAATCTTTATCACCATCTATGACCTTCTTTACTTGGAGAACTTTCATGAAGATCCTTCCTACTGATGACATCCTTAAATTAAAAGGTTTGAGAGGCCCTTCTTGCTGTAGACTTTGCATGAGGGAGGAAGAATCTATCAAGCACCTGTTTTTTAAATGCAGCTTTTCTCAGCTTGTTTGGAGGTTAATTTTACAGCACTGCCAACTCAACACACTAAGTCTCTCTTGGGATTGCCTCTACTCTTGCTGGTTAGGTTGGAACAAGCAAGGGATTGCTGCGATCCCTCTTATTTCGTGCTCGGTTCCTTTGGATGGCTAGGAACAAGGCCACCTTTGATGACATATTACCCAGTGAACAAAAAGTTGCACAAAACTTCCTCTCCTACATTCAAAAACTCATCAGATATAACAATTTCTCAAATATCTGTGGGCTAGATACCACACATGAGACACCTTCCCATAGAATCACACTCGATAAAATGGCAACCCCCTATCCTCCCTTCCTCAAACTAAATTATAATGGTTGCCGCACTAAGGATGGTGCTTGGATTTGGTGGCATCTTCAGGAATAATATTGGTAGATGTATGCTTTTTTTCATGCACCAGTTGAAGTCGCCGATTCTTTGGAAGCCGATCTCATTGCCATATTTTGGGGGCTCTCCATGGCCATTAGTCATGAATCGGTATAATATTATTGTGGAAGGTGATTGTGAGAAAACCATTATAATGTTGAACCCTTGCCCCTCAAACCTTCCCTGGCACCATGGTCATTGGAGGAGTAGAATCCATGCCATTGTTCCCAAACTCAATGTTCAATTCACCTTCATCCACAAGGAAGGGAATCAACCTGCTGGTTGGCTAGCTAATTTTGGAGCTACTTCCCAAAATGTGAGGGCTTCAAACATCATTCCTACACAGCTAAAGACCCTTATCAACAGTGATAATCTCTCTGCCCCTTACATCAAGACTGCTACTTGATTCCCCAATCTTAGTGCTTGGAATTATTTGTTGGCTCCACTCTGCTACTTGGTCTCATGTACGAGCTTCGGAGTTATGTATGGATTCTTCTCTCATCCATCGGCTTGATAGGGACATCCGAGTTATCGCCGGTTCCGGATCTCACTCAACACTCAGGTTTGCTTCGAGAAAAGATGTCACTCTCTCTGCTTGCTACTTAGTTAGAGTCGCTCTATTAGTTTATGTCTTAGTTTGTTTTGGGTGGTGTTGTATTAAGTTGGGGCTTTACCATTATTGGTAAGGTTTTTGTAATTATAAGTTTTAGTAACATGTAGGGAGCCTCTTGTTGCTCCTTTCCAAATATATATATATATATATATATATATATATATATATATTTATATATATAATATAAGTCATTTTTATTTTAATTTATTATTGTTATTAATTATTTGTATATTTAAGTTTATCTTTTATATTATTTATTTATCATTTATATTATTATTTATTTAATTATGAAGCTTTTCATTTTCTCTCTCCTCAATTATTCTTTTCTTTATTTAATGTTATGATCATTTATATTAAGTCATTATTTATTAAAAATTATTATTTACACATATATTTACATTTAGATTATTTTAAAGAGGCATGATATTTTTATTTGATTATTTTTATTATTTATCTTGAATTTACAACTATTTTCAATTATTATTATCATTATTCTTTCTCATATTTTCATTATCTATTTAAGTTTATGGTTATTTATTTTATTCTTATCATATTATTTTTATTACTTACATATTGTTATTATTAATTTACATATATATATTATTATTCTTTATTTAGTTATTTATGCTTTAGTAGTATTTATTTAAATTTAGTATAGATTATTTTTATTATGTCACTTATTTATATATAATTTATTTACATTATTTTAAACTTTTTTTTTTTAGTGTATTATAATTTATTTACAATATATTTAACATTAATTTATATATTATTTAGTACATATAATATATTTACATTTATATTATTAATTTACATATGTATAATTTATGTAGTTATTTTATTTATATGTTATTTCATTATTATATGTTATTAAAAAAAATTTATTTCATTCCCTTTCATTTTATTTTATTCCTATTTTTATTTTCTTTTCTCTTTATGTTTATTTTCCTTTCTTTTATTTTTTCTTTCCTTTATGTTAAATTATTTCTTTTAGATTTTAATTCTTATTTTTTCAAGTTAGTAGAAATAGGTGGTAGATTTGTAAATATTTAAAACCAACTACATAACTTTGCATAAAAAAAGAATTCCTAAGCCTATGCATGAATAAAATTTAGATAGCATGAAGAAGAAACAACCTACACATGAATTTGATTCTAAATAGCTTGCATGAAAGGGAAAAAAGAAAATTTCTAAGGCTAAGCATGAAAAAATTTAAATGGTGTGAAGATTTGTAATAATTAACACATAATTTTTTTTTTAAAACCTATGTAGAGGAAGAAGAATTTTTAAAGAAAATACATGTATGTGTGACTTAAATCTTCAAGCTAAACATAAACATGATGATGAACTTTTCCCTTTAAGAAATTTTGAACTAAAAGTAAAAGTAGAGAGGAGGGGAAGATGTTACCTTGCCTTGGAGAAGCACTTGTGGGAAACCTTGGCTAAGAGTGGAAGTGAGTGATTGTGGCTAGCTTAGAAGGAGGAGAAGGAGAAGAGAGGCTCACGGCTAGAAGGAGTTTGGGGGGGGGTGGAGAATGAGGAAATGTGTAAGTGTGTGTGTAAGGGAGTGTGTAAGAGTGTGTAAGTGGGATTATTGGGAGTGGGGGGGGGGTGTTTAATGGGGAGGCTCACGGCTAAGAATTGATGAGGGAGTGAGGATGAGGTGAGGGTAAAATATGGTGAAGATATGGTGATAGGGTGAGGTGGCGGGTAGGGTGAGGGAGTGATGAGGGAGAGGTAAGGGAAAGGCATGGAAGTAAGGTGAAGGTTGAGCTCATTTGGAAGACATGAAATGGTTTTTACAAGGTTTAGAGGGTCAATTTGGTAGATTTAAAACATGTGTTCAGCTTGGGTCAAAATTGGGGTTTCTTTGGTCCAAAATGGATTTGGGTAAGACCTGAGCTCAAATTATGGGAAATTGATGACCCAATACCGTTTATGGAGGTGTTATAAAGAGTTTGGAATTGAAATTTGGGAGGAATTGATTGACATTGGGTCACTTTAGGAGTTTTGGGTTATTTAGGCAGAATTGGGGATTTTGGATTTCAAGTGGAATTGGATTCAAATGTGAGTCACATTGGACTTTAATTTGTTCTATATTGATATTAGGGATGTTTAATTTTGTTTTGGAATTTAAGTTGATCAAAATTGAGGTCCATTGGGTCAAGATTGGGTTTGATTTAGGCACCTTTAGGTTAAATGAGCCAAGTTGGGATTTTTGACTGAATGTGTATTAATTTGGCAAAATTGACCCATAGTGTAGTTGAACAAAATGAAATTGGAGATTTTTAGGATTTTCTGGAATTTTTTTGAGAATTTTTTTGGAATTTTTGGATTTTTGGGCAAAAAGGGTATTTTGGGTATTTTGAGGGTATTTGGGGGTATTTTTTGAAATTTTGGAATTTTTGGTAATGAATGGTCAATTTAAGTGGTAAGGAATATCTTGGAATGATTTTTGGGGAATTGTGGTGAATTTGAGTAATTTTGAAAATTTTGGGTATTTAGGGAATTTTGGGAGGCCGGTGGCCAAAAATTGAAATTTTGGAAATTTGAAGGTGGCTTCAAGGTGAGCAGGATGTAATGACCAAGGGTCACTTACATTTGGTCCTCTATGTGTTGGTACCTACCACTTAGTCATAGACTTAGGGCTGGGCTATCCACATGAGTTTCCAAAGAGTTCAGGGTTGAAATTAGGATGTGCAGTGTGTGTATGTTGTGAATGTGGAGTGTATGAGTGGTGATCTCCAGACCTCCCTCAAGGCAAATCCTAAGGTCTGACTACCTATAGGAGAGTTCCCCTAGGATTCCTTATGCTTGACTTTTTCCTACCAAAAGGTGGAGGTTAGGCCTTAAGCATATGAAAACCCCCTAGTGAAGCAAGAAGAGTTTTGAATTTCTATGGGAAGGGTTCCAAGACCAGTCCTCTAAGAAAGTCACCAGGAGAGTCCTATGGCTAGAACCTAAGCTATTCTAAAGAGAGACTAGACCTCAACCAAAAGTGAGATCAACACTTGTATGACTGAATTACATTTTAAGTTGTCATCCCATATGCGCTAAATGAGCGCTAGTTTCATTTACCTTTACTTCCATTGACTCCATGTTAGCTTCAATCATTACAATTCTTTCTGCAATACCTTGAATACTAACTACTAGGAATTCATTGTATAACTCTTGTGCACTTTCACTGATAAATTTCTTCTTATTGGCTTCCTCCTTCTTCTTAATTTCACTCTCTCAAGAAAACATTTTTGCACTCAAAATACTCTTTTTAAGACTCAGAAATGGAAATAGAGATTGGGGCAAGTGTTTCTCTTAATCCAGGGCCTTTTTATAGATATAGGATGTGCTAATACCGACCCTAGGAGTTTTAAAACTCCAAAATAACTCCTATAACCACTTTCCCACGATTTGGCTTCTAGAAATTCATTTATCACGTTTTCTTATCTGCGGCGCTTAAGCGCCAATAAGGTAGCGCTTAGCTGCTAGTGCACATTTTTGCACAGGTCTGTCAAATGTCCAAATTTTTCATTCTCACTCTTTCTAGTCATCCTCTAATGTCAAATAAACACCACTATAACTATTATCTTCAAAATACTACCATATAATCATAAAAACAAACCAAACAAACCACACAAAGCAAATATAAAGCAAAGCACACCGATAAACATAAAGTAAAGCACACCGATAAATATGGGTTGCCTCCAACAAAGTTCTTGGTTTAATGTCTTCAGCCTGACAAACCCAGAACTTATTTTGAGTGACCCAACATCAAATTCTCATCAGATTTAAGTTGATTTACTGAAAAATAAGGTTTAAGTCTATGACCATTAACTTTGAATATTTTTCCAGTCTTAGGATCTTGAATATCCACAGCTCCATAAGAATAAACTTTTATCACAATAAATGGTCCCATCTATTTGGACTTAAGTTTTCTAGAAAAAATTTTCAACCTTGCATTATACAAAAAAACTTTTTGTCCAAGATCAAGATTTTTTGTAAGAATCTTCCGATCATGCCATAACTTCATTTTCTCTTTATAAATCTTAGCATTTTCATAAGATTCATTTCTTATATCTTCAAGCTCATTTAACTGCAATAATCTCTTCTCAACAACATCCTTTAAATTATAATTGAACTCCTTAATAGTCCAATATGCTTTATGCTTAAGTTCAACAGGCAAATGACAAGCTTTTCCAAAAATTAGCCTATATAGGGAAATCCCTATAGGAGTTCTGTAAGCAGTCCTATACGCCTACAAAACATAATCCAGTTTGATTGACCAATCCTTTCTGTTTAGATTAACACCCTTTTCTAATATTCTTTTAATTTCATGATTGGATAATTCAACCAAAACACTTGTCTGCGGATGATAAGAAGTAGCAATGTGATGATTAATATGCTATTTCTTTACTAACTTCTCTATAATCGCATTTCTAAAATGACTTACCCATTCTATTATGATTACTCTTACTATTCCAAATCTGTAAAATATATTCTTTCTTAAAAACTTTGCAATACTTTAAGCATCACATTAATGTAAATCAACAGCTTCAATCCATTTGGATACATAGTCTACTACTATTAAAATATAGATCCTTCCGAAAGATAGTGTAAATGGTCCCATGAAATCTAATCCTCAAACATCAAATTTTTAAACTTCCAATATATAATTGAAGGGCATCTCGTTTCTTCTAGAAATATTGCCTACACACTGACATTGATCATAATTTATAATATATGCATTAACATCTTTAAAAATTGTAGGCCAATAAAATCCAAACTGTAAAATTCTATCAGCAGTTCTATCAACTCCAAAATTTCCCCCATAATTAGAATTATGATATTTTTGAATAATTTCTTAAGTTTCTTCTAAAGGCACACATCTTCGAATGATCAGATCCTTTCCTTGTTTATATAAAAATGGGTCATCCAAAAAATAAGTTTTAGCATCAGATAAAAACTTCTTCTTTTCCTGGTATGTCAAACCATATGGTTTAATATCACTTACAATAAAGTTTACAATGTCGGCATACCATGGAATTCACCATTCATTAATAGTGAACAATTTTTCATCAGGAAAATATTCATTAATTTCTTTAGTATCACTAAAAGATTTTTCAATTTCAAGCCTGGATAGATGATCAGCAATTTGATTATCAGCACCCTTCCTATCTACTATCTCACAATCAAATTCTTGCAAAATAAGAATCTATCTAATCAATCTCGATTTTCTATCTTTCTTCTTCATTAAATATTTAATAGCAGAATGATCAGTATGCACTACACATTTAGTTCCAATTAAGTATGATCTAAATTTATCAAAAGTAAATACTATAGCTAATAACTCTTTCTCAGTAGTGGTATAGTTAATTTGAGCTTCATTAAGAGTTTTATTAGCATAGTAAATTACTTTGAGAATTTTATCATATTTTTGACCCAAAACAACACCAATAGCATAATTACTAGCATCACACATTATTTTAAAAGGTTTTTCCTAATTTGGTGAAATTATAATAGGTGCAGTGATTAATTTTTCTTTTAATGTTTCAAAAGCTTTTAGGCATTCATCATCAAAATAAAAAATAACATCATTTTCCAATAAACGACATAAGGGTTTTGAAATTTTTGAAAAGTCTTTAATGTAACGCCTATAGAATCCAGCATGTCCCAGAAAACTTCTAATTCCCTTTACATTTGTTAGACAAGATAAATTAGAGATAACTTGAATTTTTGCAGGATCTACTTCTAAACCTGTTTAAGATAATCTATGTCCTAATACAATTCCTCCTGCTACCATAAATTGGCATGTTTCCCAATTAAGGACCAAATTAATTTCTTCACAGCGTTTTAGAACTTTAGATAATTGTTCTAAACATGATTTAAATGAACTTCCAAATATTGAAAAGTCGTCCATAAAAACTTTAGTCCCTTTTACAATTAAATCACAAAAACTAGCCATCTTACATCTCTAAAATGTAGCAGGGCATTACATAAACCAATAGACATTCTTCTGAAAGCAAATGGACCATAAGGACTGGTTAATCTTATTTTCTCTTGATCCTCAGGAGCAATTTGAATTTGGTGGTACCTAGTATATCCATCTAGAAAAAAAATATTTATGTCAGTCAGTCTATCCAACATCTGATCTTGAAATGGGAGTGAAAAATGATCTTTCCTTGTAGCAAGATTTAATTTTCTATAATCAATGCATATCCACCACCCTATAACTTGTCTTGTTGGTATAATCTCATTCTTTGCATTAACAGTCACAGTTACTCCTTTCTTAGGAATACAGTGAATAGGACTCACGCATGCGCTATCTGAAATAAGGTAGATAATCCCAGCATCCAACCATTTTAAAATTTCTTTTATAACAACATCTTTCATAATAGGATTTAATCTCCTTAGAGGTTTAGCCCTAGGTTTACAATTATCTTCTAAAAGGATTCTATGCATACAAATTGAAGGACTGATTCCTTTAATATCAGTTATTGTCCATCTAAAGGCTTTCTTGTACTTCTTTAAAACTTCAAACAAACTCTCTTCTTCTATTTTAGTTAATTGAGAGGAAATTATCACTGGCAATGTTGAGGACTCACCTACAAAAATATACTTCAAATGATCAGGAAGCATCTTTAACTCATGTTCAGGAGGTTTTTCAATTAATGGACCAAAAGATTCATCTTTTTCAGTCATGTCCAGCAGTTCAAAATTTTCATGAACATAATTTAGATTTTCCTCATTAAAATCTTCAAAATGATGTAACTCCTCCTTATGCTCATGTTCTAATTCTTCTCTTTCAGATTTCCAATCATAAGCTGATTTGAAATGATATTCACTCAAATACTTGATAACATCCATCATATAACATTCATCATCTTTACCTCTTGCAAGATATTTCATAGATTTTAAAATGTTAAATGTAATGATCTGATCATTAACTCTCATTGTTAATTCCTCTTTTTGCACATATATCATTGCTGCACTTCGTGGCTAGGAAAGGTCTTCCTAAAATTATGGGTATCTCTTTATCTTCCTCCATATCCAGCACAATGAAATCAACAGGAAAGATAAATTGATCCACTTTTACCAAAACATCTTCTATAACTCTTTTAGGATATGTGATTGAATGATCTGCTAATTGCATAGTTACAATAGTTTGAGTTATTTCTCCTAATCACAGTATTTTAAATATTGACAAAGGCATAATGTTAATGCTTGCACCCAAATCACATAAAATTTTTCCATAAAATCTATCTCTAATTGTACATGGAACTATGAACTACTAGGATCTTTAAGCTTTTCAGGAAGCTTCTTCTGAATTATTGCATTACACTCCTCACTAAGTGCAACTATCTCATTATCTTCAAACTTCCATTTTTTGTTGAGAATATCCTTCATAAATTTCACATAGCTTGGCATCTGTTCTAAGGCTTCAGCAAATGAAATATTGATTGTTAGCTTCTTAGATATCTCCAAGAATTTTGAGAATTTCTTATCAAATTTTCTTTGTTGAATACTTTGAGGAAATGGAGGTGGTAGTTTTTCCAAATCATCCTTAAGTAGAAAAATAGGTCTTTCTAAACCTTTCTGAGTGTCCTCTTTTTGTTCTTCAATCTATTCTTTCTCTACTTTAATTTCTCTTTGAAGTCTACCTTCAACTCTCTTCCACTTCTCAGTTGAATTGCTTTTACATGCTTTTTTTTATCTCTTGGATTTACTCCAGTATTTTTTGGAAGCATACCTTAGGATCTATTACTTAATGTATTGGCAATCTGTCCCAATTGATTTTCAATATTTCTTATTATAGCTCCTTGACATTGCAATTGATTTTCGATTTGTAACACCAATTCTTCAATAGACAACTTCTCCTCCTTAATTGTGAAGCATTTTTATAACCTGAAGGATAGGTTGGTCTACAATTATTATTCCCTTGGTTGTTTCAGTTCCCCAATGAGTTTACTTGGTTATTTCCCCATTGTTAATTAATACTACCCTGATTATTGGTATTCCAATTAAAGTTTGGATGATTCTTCCAATTTGGGTTATAATAATTAGAATAAGGGTTATTATGCTTACTTATAGCATTCAAATTTTTTGGTCAAGTATAAGAATCAACCATTTGGCATAATGAATTTTCTTCAATCATGGCAATTGGCTGAGAAAAATTCATTCCAAATTAGTCTATCTTCCTTAAAATTGTAGCAACTTGATTGGCTAACATCGCAAAAGCATCACTTTCATGAATATTGGCTACCTTTTCAAGATTTAACCTTTCAGAAGGCCATTGAAAATTATTAGTAGCTGATAGCGACAAATTCTGTCGTCACCATCAATTCCTGTATCATGTCAATGTCAAGGAGTCGCCACTCTCTTTCTCTATCTATCGCCCTAATTCTTATCCTACTTAGACTTATTTTCAAAAGTCTTTGGAGAAATTGAAGAAGGATTAATCATGATAGAGATTGAGAGAAAAAGAGATCAAATGATATAATCATAGAATAAATCTTCAGATTGTGTAATTACTGAAGTGTTCATATAATAAATCATATGAAGATCTTGGGTTACTAGAGAGGTCTTATAGGTGAATTACCTATCCAGAGTTATTTAATCTCCAATAGGAGCAAGCTCCTATAGTTAATTTCATCCTGAGCAAATAATATTACCCAGAGAAAACTCCTAATTAAGATTAACATTTATCCTTAAAAAAGTATAAGTGATGTCATGGTAGTACGTTTCTAAAGAATCGATACTACCATAAAGTTTTATTTATATTAGGTGTATGTCGTTCCTTTGTAGTATTTTGTTTTGTTATTTTGGTCTCATTTCATGTGTCATGTCGGGATGTCATAGTTTGTATGTCATATTATTTAATTTCATGTCGTAATGTCATGTGATATCGTAATTTCATGTCGTTTTATGTCATGTCGTAATGTCGTAATGTCATGTGATGTTGTAATGTCGTTAGGTCATTTTGTTATGTGATTTCATTTTGTCATGTCGTAATGTCATATGATGTTTGTAATGTCATGTCATTTTGTTATATGATGTCTTTTTATCATGTCGTAATGTCATATGATATTTGTAATGTCATGTCATCTTATTTCGTCTCATAATGTAATATTGTTGTGTCATATTATCGTTTTGTTTTGCAATGTCATGGTGTTATTTTTTTCTATTATCTTTTTGTTTGGTTTGATTATTGTTTTACTTTATTTTCGTTGTGTACATTTCATGTCATGTCGTTGTTATGTCATGTCGTCATTTTATTTTCATTCTAAAATGTCGGTACTGTTTCATGTTGTTAGTTTGATTTATTTTGTTAGTTTTGTTTTGTGTCATGTTATGTCATTTTGCTATTTATTTATTTGGTGTCATGTCATGTCATATTGTTTTTTTCATTTCATAGTGTTTTGGTTTAATGCCTTGTTATGTTATGTTGTTTTGTCATTTTATTGTGTTTTGGTTTGACGTCTTGTCATGTTATGTTGTTTTATCATTTTATTGTCTTTTGGTTTGATGTCTTGTCATGTCGTTTTATCATTTTGTTTCAGTTCGATTATTTTATTTGTTTGTTTTGTTTTGAATGTTGTCGTTTCGTCTTTATCATCGGGCAAAACAGAGTCAGTACACCCTATAACGTGCAAAGAAAATCTAAATAAAACTTGTCTTCATCCTACAAAGAAAACATTGTCAGAAATAATGTCATATAAATGTTTAAATTACCTGGTAAAAACGTCTGTTGTTGCAGAGTTGTCGGATTTCCAAGTTTAGTTGAAATGCCGATTTAGATTTATGTCAATTTATGTTTAATTTTTTTTTGATTTGTTATGATTGTCGATTTGGGTTGAATTTTAGATTTTTTTGTCAATTTATGTCGATTTAGATTTGATTTTGGGTTTTATGTCGATTTATGTTGATTTGAGTTTGATTTTGGGTTTTATATTGATTTGAGTTTTATTTTGGGGTTTTATGTCAATTTTTGTTTAATTTTTTGTCGAGTTAAGTTCGATTTGGGTCCAACTTAAGAATTATGTCGGTTTATGTCGTGTTAAGTTTGATTTAGGTCGAACTTAAGAATTATATCGGTCTATGTCGTGTTAAGTTTGATTTAGGTCGAACTTAAGAATTATGTCATGTTAGGTTTGAATTGAATTAAAGTTAAAATTTACGTCAGTTAAGTTAAATTTTGATCGAACTTAAAATTTATGTCGATTTAAGTTAACTTAGATTCATGTCGGGTTAAATCTAAGGTTTATGTCGATTTTGGTTCAATTTAGGTTGAACCTAAGATTTATGTCGATTTAGGCTTAATTTGGGTTGAACCTAAGGTTTATGTAGATTTAGGTTCAGTTTAAGTTGGACCTAAGGTTTATGTCGATTTAGGTTCAATTTGGGTTGAACCTAAGGTTTATGTCGATTTAGGTTCAATATGGGTTGAACCAAGGTTTATGTCGATTTAGGTGAGTTTTATGTGACTTTATATTTAATGCCAATTTTAAGTTTGGTTTTATGTTTTACATCAATTCAAGTCTGATTTGATTTTTGTTTGACTTGAGGTTTTAGTTTTATTTTGTTAAGATTTATGTTGGTTTAGGTTCGATTAAATCCGATTTGGGTCTTGGATTTTATGTCAAGTTAATTTTGATTTGAATTGAACTTTGTGTCAAGTTCAATTTATGTCAAAACTAAAATTTTCGTATTAGGTTTTATGTCAATTTAAGTTGTGTTACGTTTGATTTAAGTCGAACATAGGAATTATGTCAATTCGTATTGAGTTAAGCTCGATTTGGGTCGAACTTAGATTATGTCGGCTTAGATTCATTATCAATTAAACCTAAGATTTTGTCAACTTGAGTACAGTTAGGTTCATTGTCAGTTGAACCTAAGGTTTAGGTTTTCACTTAAGTTCAATGTGCGTTAAACTTAAGTTAGGTTTTGGTTAGACATAGGTTCATGTCATGTTAAACCGAAGATTTATGTCCAGTTGAGTATAGTTAGGTTCATTGTCAGTTAAACCTAAGGTTTAGGTTTTGACTTAAGTTCAATGTGGGTTGAACTTAAGTTAGGTTTAGGTTAGACTTAGGTTCATTTCATGTTAAACCTAAGTATGGTTCGACTTAAGTCTAATATGGGTTAGACTTAAGTTTGGTTTAGGTTAGACTTATGTTCATCTCAGGTTGAACCTAAGTATGGTTTGACTTAAGTCTAATATGGGTTAGACTTAAGTTAGGTTTAGGTTATACTTAAGTTCATATCAGGTTGAATTTAAGTATGGTTTGACTTAAGTATAATACGTGTTGGACTTAAGTTAGGTTTAGGTTAGACATAGGTCCATGTCAGGTTGAACCTAAGTATGGTTTGACTTAAGTCTAATATGGGTTAAACTTAAGTTGGGTTTAGGTTAGAGTTAGGTTCACGTCAGGTTGAACCTAAGATTAATGTCTAGTTGAGTAGAGTTAGGTTCATTTTCAGTTTAACCTAAGGTTTAGATTTTGACTTAAGTTCAATGTGGGTTGAATTTAAGTTAGGTTTAGGTTAGACTTAGGTTAATGTCATGTTAAACCTAAGTATGGTTTGACTTAAGTCTAATATGTGTTAGACTTAAGTTAGGTTTGGGTTAGACTTAGGTTCATGTCTAGTTGAATCTAGATTTTGACTTAAATCTAATGTGAGTTGGATTTAAACTTGGTTTTGAATTGAGTTAGGTTCAAGTCAGGTTAAACCTAGACTTAATCTTAATTTCGATATGGGTTGAACTCAAGTTTGATTTTAAGTTTGAGTTTTTTTTTGGAGATTGCTTGTTTTTAATTAGGATAAGTTTATAATTAATTAAACCTAATTTAGATAAGGTTTAATTGATTAATTAAACTTAATTTGGTTTAAATCCAATTATTCTAAGGTTAATTAAACCTAATTTATGTAAGGTTTAATTGATTAATTAGACTTATTATGGGTTAAGTCTAATTGGTTTAAGGTTAATTAAACCTAATTTGGATAATGTTTAGTTGATTAACTAGACTTATTATGGGTTATGTCTAATTGGTTTAAGGTTAATTAAACCTAATTTGGGTAAGGTTTAACTGATTAATTAGACTTAATATGGGTTAAGTCTAATTAGTTTATGGTTAATTAAATCTAATTTGGATAAGGTTTAATTGATTAATTAGACTTATTATGGGTTAAGTCTAATTGGTTTAGGATTAATTAAACCTAATTTGGGTAAGGTTTAATTGATTAATTAGACTTAATATGGGTTAAATCCAATTAGTTTAAGGTTAATTAAACCTAATTTAGGTAAAGTTTAATTAAGTAATTAGACTTATTATGGGTTAAGTCTAATTGGTTTAAGGTTAATTAAACCTAGTTTGGATAAGGTTTAATTGATTAATTAGACTTATTATGGGTTATGTCTAATTGGTTTAAGGTTAATTAAACCTAATTTGGGTAAGGTTTAATTGATTAATTAGACTTATAATGGGTTAAGTCTAATTTGTTTAAGGTTAATTAAACCTAATTTGGATAAGGTTTACTTGATTAATTTCACTTATTATGGGTTAAGTCTAATTGGTTTAGGATAAATTAAATCTAATTTGGGTAAGGTTTAATTGATTAATTAGACTTAATATTGGTTAAGTCTAATTGGTTAGGATTAAATAAATCTAATTTGGATAAGGTTTAATAGATTAATTAGACTTATTATAGCTTAAGTCTAATTAGGGTTTATGGTTTAATTAAACCTTTTTGTGTAAGGTTTAATTAGATTAATTAGACTTAATCAGGGTTAAGTCTAACTAAGGTTTATGGTTTTATTAAACCTTGTTATGTAAGGTTTAATTAGAGTGATTAGACTTAATGAGGGTTTAAGTCTAATTAAGTTTTTTGATGATTAATTAAGTCATTAAACTTAATTTAGGGCAACTTGTGTTATAAACCCAATGTAATTAGGGTTTAGATGATTAATTGGTCTTTAGACTTGATTTAAGATTACTTATGTTTTAAATCTAATTTAATTAGGATTTAAGTGATTAATTAAGTCTAATTTGTCTTTTAAACTTAATTAATGGTTATTTATGTCTGAAACCTCATCTGATTAATGTTTAGATTGTTAATTAAGTCTAATTTTGTCTTTAAACTTAATTAGGAGTTGTTTTTGTCTTAAACCCAAAGTGATTAGGGTTTAAATGGTTAATTAAGTCTAATTTGTCTTTAAAAATTAATTAAGAATTGTTTATGTCTTAAACCTAATGTAAATAGGGTTTAAATGGTTAATTAAGTCTAATTATGTCTTTATACTTAATTAAGGGTTATTTATGTCTTAAACCTAATGTGATTAGGGTTTAGATGGTTAATTAAGTCTTATTTTATCTTTAAACTTAATTAAAAGTTGTTTATGTCTTAAACCCACTGTGATTAGGGTTTAAATGGTTAATTAAGTCAAACTTATCCTTTAAACTTAATTAAGGATTGTTTATGTCTTAAACCCAATGTGAATAGGGTTTAAATGGTTAATTAAGTCTAAATCTATCTTCGAACTTAATTATGAGTTATTTATGTCTTAAACCCAATGTGATTAGGGTTTAAATAGTTAATTATGTTTAATTTTGTCTTTAAACTTAATTAAGGGTTGAATTTTATAATAAACCTTAATGTCTTAGGGTTTGATTAATTAATTAAGTCTAATTAAGTCTAATTTTGTGTTTTAGACGTCATTAGGGTTTGTCATATGTCTATTCTAAGTTAGATTCAATTTTAGTTCTAGTCCATTAAGAGAATGGACCTAGTTGGGAGAAGAGGAGATTTTTAAGGGTTTAAATTATTAATTTTTAATAAATTTTAACCCTTAATTTAAAATTGTCATTTAAAATTATTTAATGGTTAGGAAATGTCATTTTAGGGTTAATGTGAGCCACTCTAAATTCTCTAACCATTTTCAATTTTATTTTCTTTAATTTTCATTTTTTATAATTATTAGTTGAAATAATTACAAAATGTCTTGAAAATTAAGAAAAGAGGTCTTAAAGGGGTTTTCTAACCTAGGAAAAATCAAAGAAGATCCTTAAAGACATAAAGATAAATTCCCCAATGTTTCAGATTTTTCTGATTTGTAAATAATTTTTAATAATCAAAATACTCGAGAGAGTATTTAATTATTTAAAAATTAAATACAGAGAATAAAATTATGATTATAATTTCATAATTTTCTCTTCTTAAAGAGCTTTCCAGAGGTATTTTTATTTGATTTTTGCGATTTTTCTACACAAAGTTATGCAATTTTGAAGTTTTTAAGTATAATGCGGAATTAATAAAATTTCGAATTATCTCGAAATTATTTTCGTCTCTCCTCCCATGCGTCGTTGATCTTCTAGGGTTAATATCTAGCTCGATTCTCAATAGAATTGTGAGAATTGTTTTTAAAATGATAATGTCGATGAGAAGCACCCATCCATATGGTGATGGATGGGTTTTGAGAGGGTTAAATGTGTGAATTAAGGGACATATGTTAAATACAATAATTTCGATAATTCTCCCATACCTTGGCCTCAAGTTGCTTTGGAGACAAATTGAATGCTTGATATGCTTCACCTTACCCTCCTTAAGGTTGATCTCAACTCAATTTGGGTTTAAATTGAGTCCAAGTTGAAGATCCAATAGAGGGTGGCGTGAATGTAGAAGAAACTGCTTGGCTTGGTGTAGGGCCAAATTGACTCGATTGGTTAATTTCTATGGCTGAACTATGGTTGGGTTTTATTGCTCTAGTCCTAAGCAACAAATTTCATGTAGGAAGTTTTTGGATTGGAGCACTCTATGGAATTTTGCAAATTTCTCTCCCTCTCTTGGCTTAGGGCTCTCGGGTAGTCTTGTTTGGGCTAATTTCGTGGAGCCTACGGGCTAGCTGAGGGTTGGGTTTTGATTGGGATTGATTGCTAAGGTCCTTAGCATGGTTTCTTATGTTGAAAGCTACGGGATTTGAGCAATATTTTAGTAGCTATGGGTCACTTTTCCTCTCTTTTTACCTCTCAGGTTTTGCTCCATCTATAGACATCAATGGCCATGGGAAAGCTTGGATGAGCCATAGGATGATTTGGGGGAGTTTCTAACTCCCCTATTAATGTCTAGGAGTAGGTTTTCAGCTATGAAAGTGATAGGTTGAGCAATTCCATGCTTAACGACCCTACTTAACCATGGTGAAGGAGATGGTGGTTGGCTTGGATTTTCCCATGGCCTCACCCATTGGAGAACTTGGGAGGTGATTGGAACTGGTTATATTTGCCTTGGATCAGCCTCCCCCATGTATATTTTTAGCACCTACCAATGCACAGAGGGGAGAAGGCCACATAAGCTAGATTTTCCTCATTCCATGCCATGCTAATGATTGCCTTCCAATGGTTATTATGAGCCTAAATTCCATGAAATTATTTTGTCTTCTCCCTATTGTCTAGAGGGGAGGTTAGTGATGAGTCAAGGAAGCTAAGGTCTTCATATTTCTCCACATCATTTAAATTTTCATGAGGGGATGACACATGCCCCTTATTTTCTTTAAATTTTCAAAATTTGATTTATGATGTCACCTTATGATGTGAGGATGATGCAAATTTATGCTCTCTCCTATTGGTCAAGAGGTAAGGTGATGAATGAGTCACCATAAGCTCTCTTGAGGTTGCATGAGGGAGTGACACCTCTTCTCCTCTTAATGATGAAAATGTCATTTTTTACTTTAACCATGGTTAAGGTAAAAATTTTCCTTTCATGTGAATTATCATCATGAGTCTTTTTATGAGTTAATTCACACTTAATGAGTCTTATAAGTTATGTGAAACCTATATAGGGTCATCATGATGTCATAAGAGGTTTTAAAATTTTTTAAAAATCAATTATTATGTCATTATTGATTTTAAAGGGTTAAATCTCATTTTACCCCCCCTCTTTTTTAATTTAATTTAATTTTAATTAATTAAAATTAATTAATTAAATAAATAATTTGAAATTTTATTAATTAAATTATTAATTCACAAAATTTTTAGAATCAATTATTTAATTAATTTCATGTCATTTCGATTAGAAAATGGAAGTTTGTCTTATTTTATGACTTTTTAATTTAATTTTTATTTTAATTAACTATGTCATTAATTAAAATATAAAAATTAAATTATTATTCAATTAACTATTCAAAAACAATTTTGGAATTAAATATTTGATTAATTTCATCAAAATTATGTATTTTATCATTTTTATGGATTTTAATTTAATTTATCCATTTTAATTAATTATGTCATTAATTAAAATATTAAAAATTAAATTACTAGTCAATTAATTAATCAAAAATAATTTTGAAATAAATTATTTGATTAATTTTGTTATTTTTATTTCATTTTGGTGTATTTTGTCATTTTATGACTTTTTAATTTAATTTTTATTTTAATTAATTATGTCATTAATTAAAATATTGAATATTAAATTATAAGTCAATTTAATTAATCAAAATAATTTTAAAATTAATTATTTCATTAATTTTGTCATTTTTATTCCATTTTTATCATTTTTATCATTTTTTATTATTTTTTAATCATTTTTTATTATTTTTTTTTTCATTTTTTGTTCAAAATTATGTTTTTTGACCAAAATTGCTAAGTGTTGACCGTGGTTGACCAATGTTGACCTAGGTTGACCCAAGTTAGCCTAGATTGCTCAATTTTAGTTTCAAGATGTCTAATGTGACTTTTTCAACCTTATCATGGTTGACTTGATCACAATATTTGTGATTTTGTCATTTTAAGGTCTAAATAGGTCATGTTGACCTCAATTTAGGGTATAGACTATTTCAAAGGTCAATGTGGTGACTTTTGAATTAAATTTTTGTTGATTTTGATCCATGTCAATTTGATCATGTTAACATTTATCTTTAAGGCCAATTTTGTGGTCAAGAAGATTTTGTCAAGGTTTTACCCTAGGTCTTAGGGTTTATTATTTTTAGGAGGTTAATGTAGGTAGACTTCCTTTCTCAAGGTGTTTGGTGAATGATTCTCGCAAAAAGTGAGGTCAACAAATGGGCCCCAATATGTGTGGTATATTGTAGAGATATGCCACACATATTGGCATTACCGAAATGGTCCCAATGTCATAGTTGTCAGTGTCTCATATCAATATTCGGATTTTAGAATAGATGTGATAAACTGTCAAATGTCAATTTGTTGATTTTGATCTTTGTATCAGAAAGATATTTTAGAAAGAAAAATCGGATATCATATTCAATTTCTCAGAATATCGAATTTCAAATGTCGCTTGTCGAGCTAAATGAATGTCATAATTTCCGTGTAAGGAAATGATTTATATTGAGCATCAAATGTTGTTATGTCAAATGTCGCAATGTTGATATGTCAGAAGTCGACAACAATTATTGATATATCAAAGGTCAAAATGTTGATAACGATTGTTGATATGTTGAAACGTCGATATGTCAAATGTCTAAAGATTGATATCTCAAATGTCGATAACAATTGTCGATATGTCAAATGTCGAAAGGTCAATATGTCAAATGTCGCTAACAATTGACGATATGTCAAATGTCAAAATGTCGATATGTCAAATGTGGAGATGTTAAGTTATGGGAATGCCATAATTTCCATGGCAGGAAAGGACTTTCATCTGATAGCTATAAAGAGAAAATGGATGTCGTATTCCATTTCTCAGAAATGTCAAATGTCAATGTCGAGTTATGGGAATGCCATAACTTCCGTGTCAGGAAATGACTTATATCTGACAACTAGAAAGAGAAAATGGATGTCATGTTCCATTTTTTTATATGTCGTTATCAAGTTATAGTAATGTCATAACTTCCGTGTCAGGAAACGACATACATTCAATAATTGGAGAGAGAAAATGGATGTCAGGTTCCATGTCAAGTTATAGGAATAAAATAATTTCGGTGTCAAGAAAGGACTTACATCTAATAACTGGAAAGAGAAAATGGATGTCATATTCCATTTTTCATAAATATTAAATATTGATATCGAGTTATAGGAATGTCATAACTTTCGTGTCAGGAAAGGACTTACATCCGATAACCTGGAAAGAGAAGACGGATGTCAGATTCCATTTCTCAAAAATGTCAAATGTCGATGTCAACTTTGAGAATGAATGTTATGCGACTTATATCCTATCTTAAAAATTATAGATAATGGAATGCTCTAGTTTCATTTATAGATAAGGTCATTGCACTTCAAGTGGAAGCACAACTTAGGGCTCGTTCATTGAGAGCAAATGATGTTTGTCCCGTAGGTTCATGTAGCTTCCATTAATCACCAATTCTTTAAAGATTATTCAAATTGTCTCTAAAAAATCACTTTAACGATTACTGAACCGGGATTGGGGTTGGATCTTTGGAAAATTATGACTTCGAGTATAATTTCGATTAATCTCCAATAACAAAGCTAATTACTTTTGTTCTCTCTTTCGAGTCTAGGAATATTTTAAAATTTTTATTATGTGATCAAAATATTTTTTATCTTCTAAAGTTAAGTCTAAACTAGTTAATAGCCTAACCAAAAGATATGATCATTTAATTTTTTTTCCTGGATATAATATCAAATGAATTTTCTTAAGACAGTTTTTCAAGATTTATCAAATAGGGGAGAATTTGGACACCAATTTTTAATTTCATGCTCACCTCAAGCTTCTTCTCAGGGAATTACTATATCTGGTGGAGCATGTTAAGGATTTTGAATGTTTGAATTGAGAAACCAATTTTTTATTTTGTGCCCACCTCAAGCTTCTTCTCAGAAACAATTTTCTTTTACACTATATCTGGTAGGGCACACTTTAATGATTTTGAATGCCTGAACTCATACACCAATTTTTGATTTGTTACTCACCTTAAGCTTCTTCTCAGAGAATTATTATATCTGCTGGAGCATATTTTAAGGATTTTGAACGTCCAAACTCCCCTAATTAATAATTCTTAAATATTTCCTAAGACGAATTCTAGGATATTATAATTCATTCAAAAGTCAAGACCAAATCACATGGCGAGAAGATTAAGAGGCTCACGATATCTTTAGTCAATTACTTGTATTTTTATCACAACATTTTATTTTTTTATTTAGGACGAGTCTAAAGATTTAAGATAAAGGGCCCGAGTTATTAAGGCATTAATTTCATTTTACCATGAAATCATATTTTTCTTTTCAAAATGTTGTAATTTTTTTAGATTTCTCCTTTCCGAATTGTCTTTCTATCAATTGGTGGATATCGAGAAGAATGTTTACAAAGATATTAAATCCAAAGATTTCAAATTTCATCCCTCCTCATATATCGATGTTCATTTCACAGAGGACATGTTAGTTGACTAGTCCTAGAACTAGATTTAACATAGAGTTGATTTCCACTCTAGTTGATTTCTTTCTTTCTGCAAAACTATCCTAAGAGAAAGGGAAATCCTTGATGAAATTCAAATTGAATTCAGAAATGATCATAGGATGTGGCGAAGCCATCGAGCACTAATTGATCCAAATTTGACTATAACAGACTATCTTGTCGATTGACAAATCAGAACGTTATAGACAGAAAAAAGATCAACTTTGGGGAATCCATTATATCAGTTCATTATCATTTTCATTTTAGACTTATTATGTAAACTGGGTGGAAAGGGAGGGAATATATATTGTTTTTTTTTTCATTTATGTCATTTTGGTCTATCAATTATATAAATATAAGATTCTAGGATTTGTTCATCGTGAACAAACCTTTGAATCGAAGAGGTGTTAGTTCAATTTTACTCGAGATCGAGTAAGATATAGAACAAAAGAAAGGATGATTTAGCCTTTCAAAAGACATATTATCATATTCATGAGGACAAATTGATTAACCAAAGATGGGGAGAGAGGATATCCCCACTTGGAGTCGACACTCTCTTGATGGCGACGAATTATCACGTGTCGTCACCATCGATTTCCGTATCATGTCAATGTCGAAGAGTCGCCACTCTCTTTCTCTATCTATCGCCTTAATTCTTATCCTACTTAGATTTATTTTCAAAAGTCCTTGGAGAAATTGAAGAAGGATTAATCATGATAGAGATTGAGAGAAAAAGAGATCAAATGATAATCTCATAGAATAAATCTTCAGATTATGTAATTACTGAAGTTTTTCTATAAGAAAATCATATGAAGATCTTGGATAACCAGAGAGGTCTTATAGGTGAAATACCTATCCTGAGTTCTTTAATCTCCTATAGGAGCAAGCTCTTATAGTTAATTACATCCTGAGCAAATAATATTGCCTAGGAGAACTCCCGATTAGGGTTAACATTTATCCTCGAAAAAGTATAAGTGTAGTCGTGGTAGTACGTTTCTGAAGAATCGATACTACCAATAAGTTTTATTTATGTTGGGTCCATGTCGTTCCTTTGTGGTATTTTATTTTTTTATTTATGTGTCATGTCATGTGTCATGTTGGGATGTCGTAGTTTGTATGTTGTATTGTTTTATGTCATGTTGTAATGTCATGTGATGTCGTAATGTCAAGTGGTTTAATGTCATGTCGTAATGTCATGTGATGTCGTAATGTCGTTATGTCATTTTATTATGTGATGTCTTTTTGTCATGTCGTAATGTCATATGATGTTTGTAATGTGATGTCATTTTGTTATGTGATGTGTTTTTGTCATGTAGTAAGGTCATATGATGTTTGTAATGTCATGTCATTTTATGTCGTCTCATAATGTAAAATCATTTTTTCATATTGTCGTTTTGTTTTGCAATGTCATGGTGTTGTTTTTTCTATTATCTTTTTGTTTGGTTTGATTATTGTTTTACTTGATTTTCGTTGGGTACATTTCATGTCATGTCATTGTTATGTCATGTCTTCATTTTATTTTTATTCTAAAATGTCGGTATTGTATCATGTTGTTGTTTGATTTCTTTTTTTATTTTGTTTTGTGTCATGTTATGTCATTTTACTATTTATTTATTCGGTGTCATGTCACGTCATATTTTTTTGTCATTTCATTGTGTTATGGTTTGATGTCTTGTCATGTTATGTTGTTTTGTCATTTTATTGAGTTTTGGTTTGAAGTCTTATCATGTCATTTTATCATTTTATTTCAGTTTGATTATTTTATTTATTTATTTATTTTTAATGTTGTCATTTCGTCTTTATCGTCCTCGCAAAGTCGAGTCGGTACACCCTATAACATTCAAAGAAAATCTAAAGGAAACTTTTCTTCATCTCGCAAAGAAAACATTATCGAAATAATGTCATATAAATGTTTAAATTACTCGGTAAAAATGTACTATTGTTTCAGAGTTGTTGGATGTCCATTTTTGGTTGAAATGTCGATTTAAATTTATATCAATTTATATATAATTTTTTTTTATTTGTCTTGAATGTCGATTTGGGTTGAATTTTAGATTTTATGACAATTTATGTTAATTTAGATTTGATTTTGGGTTTTATGTCGATTTATGTTGATTTGAGTTTGATTTTGGATTTTTTGTCAATTTGAGTTTTATTTTGGGTTTTTATGTCATTTTATGTTTCATTGTATGTCGAGTTAAGTTCGATGTGGGTCGAACTTAAGAATTATAATGTCGTATGTTATGTTAAATTCCATACAGGTCGAACTTAATAATAATGTCGGTTTATGTCGTGTTTAGTTCGATTTAGGTCGAACTTAAGAATTATATCGATCTATGTCGTGTTAAGTTCGATTAGGTCGAACTTAAGAATTATTTCAAGCTAAGTTTGATTTGAATTCAACTTAAAATTTAAGTCAAGTTAAGTTCGATTTAGATCGAACATAAAATTTATGTCGATTTAAGTTAACTTGGATTCATGTCGGGTTAAATCTAAGGTTTATGTTGATTTAGGTTCAATTTGGGTTGAACCTAAAATTTATGTCGATTTACGCTTAATTTGGGTTGAACCTAAGGTTTATATTGATTTAGGTTCGGTTTGAGTTGAACCTAAGGTTTAGGTCGATTTAGGTTCAATTTGGGTTGAACCTAAGGTTTATGTCGATTTAGGTTCAATTTCAGTTGAACTAAGGTTTATGTCGATTTAGGTGATTTTTATGTGACTTTATATTTAATGCCAATTTTAAGTTTGGTTTTAAGTTTTATGTCGATTCAGGTCTATATTGATTTTGGTTTGATTTGAGGTTTTAGGTTTATTTTATTAAGATTTGTGTTCGTTTAGGTTCAATTAAATTCAATTTAGGGTTGAGTTTCAGGATTTGTGTCAGTCTTGGATTTTATGTCAAGTTAAGTTTGATTTGAATTGAACTTCATGTCAAGTTCAGTTTATGTCAAACCTAAAATTTTTGTATTAGGTTTTATGTCAATTTAAGTTGTGTTAAGTTTGATTTAAGTCAAAATTAGGATTCATGTCAATTTGTATTGAGTTAAGTTCGATTTGGGTCGAACTTAGATTATGTCGGGTTAGATTCATTATCCAGTTAAACCTAAGATTTATGTCCAGTTGAGTAGAGTTTGGTTCATTTTAGTTGAACCTAAGGTTTAGGTATTGACTTAAGTTTAATGTTGGTTGAACTTAAGTTAGGTTTAGGTTAGACATAGGTTCATGACATGTTAAACCTAATATTTTTGTCCAGTTGAGTATAGTTAAGTTCATTTTCAGTTGAACCTAAGGTTTAGGTTTTGACTTAAGTTCAATGTGGGTTAAACTTAAGTTAGGTTTAGGTTAGACATAGGTTCATGTAATGTTAAACCTAAGTATGGTTTTACTTAAGTCTAATATGGATTGGACTTAAGTTAGGTTTGGGTTAGACATAGGTTCATGTCAGGTTGAACCTAGGTATGGTTTGACATAACTCCATATGGGTTTGACTTAAGTTGGGTTTAGGTTAGACTTAGGTTCAAGTCGGGTTGAACCTAAGTATGGTTTGACTTAAGTCTAATATAGGTTAAACTTAAGTTGGGTTTAGGTTAGACTTAGGTTCATGTCGAGTTGAACCCAAGATTTATGTCTAGTTTTTCATTGTCAGTTAAACCTAAGGTTTAGGTTTTGACTTAAGTTCAATGTGAGTTGAACTTAAGTTAGGTTTAGGTTAGACTTAGGTTCATGTCATGTTAAACCTAAGTATAGTTTGACTTAAGTCTAACATGGGTTAGACTTAAGTTAGGTTTGGGTTAGACTTAGGTTAATGTCAGGTTGAATCAAGATTTTGACTTAAATCCAATGTTGGTTGGATTTAAATTTTGGTTTGAATTGAGTTCGGTTCAAGTTAATCTTAACCTAGACTTAATCTTAAGTTCATTATGGGTTGAACTCAAGCTATATTTAAGTTTGAGTTTTTTTTTTAGATTGATTGTTCTTAGTTAGGATTAGTTTATAGTTAATTAAGCCTAATTTGGGTAAGGTTTAATTGATTAATTAGACTTAATATGAGTTAAATTCAATTGGTTTAAGGTTAATTAAACCTAATTAAGGTAAGGTTTAATTGATTAATTAGACTTATTATGGGTTAAGTCTAATTAGTTTATGGTTAATTAAACCAAATTTGAATAAGGTTTAATTGATTAATTAGACTTATTATGGGTTAATTCTAATTGGTTGAAGGATAATTAAACCTAATGCAGGTAAGGTTTAATTGATTAATTAGACTTAATATGGGTTAAGTCTAATTGGTTTAAGGTTAATTAAATCTAATTTAGATAAGGTTTGATTGATTAATTAGACTTATTATGGTTTAATTCTAATTGGCTTAATATTAATTAAACCTAATTTGGGTAATGTTTAATTGATTAATTAGACTTAATATGAGTTAAATCTAATTGGTTTAAGGTTAATTAAACATAATTTAGGTAAGGTTTAATTGATTAATCACACTTATTATGTGTTAAGTCTTATTGGTTTAAGGTTAATTAAACCTAATTTGGATAAGGTTTAATTTTTTATTTAGACTTATTATGGGTTAAGTCTAATTGGTTTAAGGTTAATTAAACCTAATTTGGGTAAGGTTTAATTGATTAATTAGACTTAATATGGGTTAAGTCTAATTGGTTTAAGGTTAATTAAACCTAATTTGAATAAGAATTAATTGGTTAATTAGACTTATTATGGTTTAAGTCTAATTGGTTAAGGATTAATTAAACCTAATTTGGGTAAGGTTTAATTGATTAGTTAGACTTAATATGGGTTAAGTCTAATTGGTTTAGGATTAATTAAACCTAATTTGGATAAGGTTTAATTGATTAATTAGACTTATTATAGGTTAAGTCTAATTAGGGTTTATGGTTTAATTAAACCTTGTTGGGTAAGGTTTTATTAGATTAATTAGACTTAATCAGGGTTAAGTCTAACTAAGGATTATGGTTTAATTAAACCTTGTTATGTAAGGTTTAATTAGATTAATTAGACTTAATGAGGGTTCAAGTCTAATTTAGGTTTTCGATGATTAATTAAGTATTTAAACTTAATTAAGGGCTACTTGTGTTATAAACCAAATGTAATTAGAATTTATATGATTATTTAGTCTTTAGACTTAATTAAAGATTACTTTTGTTTTAAATCCAATGTAATTAGGTTTTAAGTGATTAATTACGTCTAATTTGTCTTGTAAACATAATTAAGGGTTATTTATGTCTTAAACCTAATGAGATTAGAGTTTAGATGGTTAATTAAGTCTAATCTTGTCTTTAAAATTATTTAAGAGTTATTTATGTCTTAAACCAAATGTGATTAGGGTTTAAATGGTAAATTAAGTCTAAGTTGTATTTTAAACTTAATTAAGAATTGTTTATTTTTTAAACCTAATGTGAATAGGGTTTAAATGGTTAATTAAGTCTAATTTTGTCTTTAAACTTAATGAAGGGTTTTTTATGTCTTAAACCTAATGTGATTAAGGTTTAGATGGTTAATTAAGTCTAATTTTGTCTTTAAACTTAATTAAGAGTTGTGTATGTCTTAAACCCAATGTGATTAGGGTTCAAAAGGTTAATTAAGTCTAATTTGTCTTTTAAACTTAATTAAGGATTGTTTGTGTCTTAAACCCAATGTGAATAGGGTTTAGATGGTTAATTAAGTCTAATTTTTTCTTTAAACTTAATTAAGAGTTGTTTATGTCTTAAACCCAATGTGATTAGGGTTTAAATGGTTAATTAAGTCTAATTGCATCATTAAACTTAATTAAGGGTTGAATTTTATATTAAACCTTAATGCTTTTGGTTTAATTGATTAATTATGTCTAATTAAGTCTAATTTTGTGTTTTAGACCTGATTAGGGTTTGTCTTATGTCTGATCTAAGATAGATTAAAATTTAGTTCTATTCCACTATGGGAATGGACCTAGTTGGGTGAAGAGGAGATTTCTAAGGGTTTAAATTATTAATTTTTAATGAATTTTAACATTTAATTTAAAAATGTCATTTAAAATTATTTAATGGCTTAGGAAATGTCATTTTAGGGTTAATGTTAGTCACCCTAAATTCTCTAACCATTTTCAATTTTATTTTCTTTAATTTTCAATTTTTATAATTATTAGTTGAAATAATTACAAAATGTCTTGAAAATTAAGAAAAGAGGTCTTAAAGGAGTTTTCTAACATAGGAAAAATCAGAGAAGATCCCTAAAAACATAAAGATAAATTCCTCAAAGTTTCAGTTTTTTTTTATTTGTAAATAAATTTTAATTATTAAAATACTCCAGAGAGTATTTAATTACTTAAAAATTAAATACAAAGAATAAAATTATGATTTTAATTTCATAATTTTGTCCTCTTAAAGAACTTTTCAGATGTATTTTTATTTTATTTTTGTAATTTTTCTACACAAAGTTATGTAATTTTAAAGTTTTTAAGGATAATTTGGAATTAATAAAATTCCAGATTTATCTCTGAATTATTTTCCTCTCTCCTCCGATGCGCTGTTGATCTTCTAGGGTCAATATCTCGCTTGATTCTCAACGGAATAGAGAGAATTTTTTTTTTAATGATAATCTCAACGAGAAGCACCCATCCATACAGTGATGGATGAGTTTTGAGAGGGTGAAACATATGAATTATGGGACATATGTTAATACAATAATTTCGATAATTCTCCCATACCTTGGCCTCAAGTTGCTTTGGAGTCAAATTGAATGCTTTATATGCTTCTCCTTAGCCTCCTTATGGTTGATCTCGACTCAATTTGGGTTTAAATCAAGTCCAAGTTGAATATCCAATAGAGGTTGGTGTGAATGTAAAAGAAATAGCTTGGCTTGGTGTAGGGCCAAATTAACTCGATGGGGTCAGTTATATGGCTCAACTTTGGTTGGTTTTAATTTCTCTAGTCCTGAGCAACAAATTTCATATAGGAAATTTTTGGATTGGAGCACTCTATGGAATTTTGCAAATTTCTATCCCTCTCTTGGCTTAGAGCTCTTGGGTAGCCTTGTTTGGGCTAATTTCGTGGAGCCTAGGGGCTAGCTGAGGGTTGGGTTTTGATTGGGATTGATTGCTAAGGTCCTTAACAAGATTTCATATTTTGAAAGCTAGAGGATTTGAGCAATATTTTGGTAGCTATGGGTCACTTTTCCTCTCTTTTTTTACCTCTCAGGTTTTGCTCTATTTATAGCCATCAATGGCCATGGGAAAGCTTGGCTAAGCTTTGGGATGATTTGGGGGAGTTTCTAACTCTCCTATTAATGTATAGGACTAGGGTTTCAGCTATGAAAGTGATAGGTTGAGCAATTCCATGTTTAACTACCCTACTTACCATGGTGAAGGAGATGGTGGTTGGCTTGGATTTTCCCATGGCCTCACCCATTGGGCAGCTTGGGAGGTGATTGGAAATGGTTAATTTTTCCTTGGATCAGCCTCCCCCATGCAAATTTTTAGCACATACTAATGAACAAAGGGGAGAAGGCCACATAAGCTAGATTTTCCTCATTCTCATGCCATGGTAATGATTGCCTTCCAACGGTTATAATGAACTCCAAATTCCATGAATTTATTTTATCTCCTCCCTATTGGCTACAGGGGAGGTTAGTGATGAGTTAAGGAAGCTAAGGCCTTCATATTCCTCCACCTCATTTAAATTTTCATGAGGGGATGACACATGCCCCTTATTTTCCTTAAATTTTCAAAATTTGATTTATGATGTCACCTTATGATGTGAGGATGATGCAAATTTATGCTCTCTGCTATTCGTTAGGAGGTAAGGTGATGAATGAGTCACCATAAGCTCTCTTGACGTTGCATGAGGGAGTGACACCTTATCTCCTCTTAATGATGAAAACGTCATTTTTTACTTTAACCATGGTTAAGGTAAAAATTCTCCTTTCATGTGAATTATCATCATGAGTCTTTTTATGAGTTAATTCATCATTAATGAGTCTTATAGGTTATGTGAAACTTATATGGGGTCATCATGATGTCATAAGAGGGTTTAAAATTTTTAAAAAATCAATTACTATGTCAAAATTGATTTTAAAGGGTTAAATGTCATTTACCCCCCCCCTTAATTTATTTTCATTTTAATTAATTAAAATTAATTAATTAAATAAAAAGTTTAAAATTTTATTAATTAAATTATTAATTCACAAAATTTTTAGAAATAATTATTTAATTAATTTCATGTCATTTTGATTAGAAAATGGAATTTTGTCTTATTTTATGACTTTTTAATTTAATTTTTATTTTAATAAATTATGTCATTAATTAAAATATAAAATTTAAATTATTAGTCAATTAACTAATCAAAAATAATTTTGGAATTAATTATTTGATTAATTTCATCAAAATTGTGCATTTTATCATTTTTATGTCTTTTAATTTAATTTTTTCATTTTAATTAATTATGTCATTGATTAAGATATTAAAAATTAAATTATCGGTTAATTAATTAATCAAAAATAATTTTGAAATTAATTATTAGATTAATTTTGTCATTTTTATATCATTTTGGTGTATTTTGTCATTTTCTCGACTTTTTAATTTAACTTTTATTTTAATTAATTATGTAATTAATTAAAATATTAAAAATTAAATTATTAGTCAATTTAATTAATCAAAATAATTTTGAAATTAGTTATTTGATTAATTTTGTCATTTTTATTTATTTTTTACCATTCTTGTCCTTTTTATCACTTTTTTATCATTTTTTGTTCAAAATTATGTGTTTTGACCAAAATTACTAAGTGTTGACCAAGGTTGACCAATGTTAACCTAGGTTGACCCAAGTTAACTTAGATTGATTAATTTTACTTTCAAGATATCTAATGTGACTTTTTCAACCTTGTCATGGTTGATTTGATCACAATATTTGTGATTTTGTCATTTTGGGGTCTAAATAGGTCATGTTGACCTCAATTTATGGTTTAGGCTAATTCAAAGGTCAATGTGGTGACTTTTCAAATAAAATTTTGTTGATTTTGATTAATGTCAATTTAATCATGTCAACATTTGTCTTTAAGGTAAATTTTGTGGTCAAGAAGATTTTGTCAAGGTTTTACCCCAGTCTTAGGGTTTATTGTTTTTAGGAGGTTAATGTAGGTAGACTTCCTTTCTCGATGTGTTTGGTGAATGATTCTCCAAACAGTGAGGTCAACGAGTAGCCATTTCTTCTATCAAAGCATAAGCATCGATGAACTGTTTAGACATTAGTGATCCTCCTACAGAAGCATCGATAATAGATCTAAAAGATCCAACTAATCCATTTTAAAAAGTTTGAATTATTAACCAATCTGGTATCGAATGATGTGGACATTTCCTGAGGAGATCTTTAAATTGTTCTCATTCTTCGTATAAAAATTGACCTTCAAACTGACAAAAATATGTAATATCAATTCTAGGTTTTGTAGTTTTTTATGGTGGAAAATATTTAGCAAGGAATTTCTGTGCTAAATCACCCCAAGTTCTGATAGATCCAGGTGCTAACGAATTTAACAATATCTTAGCTTTATCCCTCAGTGAGAATGGAAAAAAGGCTAAGTCTAATAACATCATTTGAAACACCATCATATTTAAAAGTAGCACACAGCTCTAGAAAATTGGCAAGATGTAAATTAAGATCTTCAATTGGTGCTCCCCTAAACTGATTATTAGACACCTGTGCGGCTAATTTTTAGTTTGTGTGTTTTAAAAAGGGGGTTGCCTACAGAAATTGTCGGCGAATTTTAAATTTAATTTAAATTTAAATATATATATAGTTTTAGAAAGAAAAATTTGATTTTGAAAATAACTTTATGTTTGAAAATTTTAAGATATGAAATCAAACCGATCTCACATCCCAAATAGTTTATATAAACGAGCACCGCATCACAAAATGTGTATCTATCCAGAAGAATAGACATACTGCTTGATGATGGGGCTCGATTAAATAAACTAGAAGATTTGTGACATCCATTTGGTCTGCGAACTAATTTTATAAGCCGACAATTTTCCCTGCTTAATATAAATGAATTAAGCAGGGTTTATATTACTTGGGTTCTTAAAGTTCCCTATAAGGGCAAGCCCTTATAGTTAATTACATCCTAAATGACGTGAATCATTTAAGAAAACTCTCGTAAATGATAAGTGGTTTTGCTCTCAAGAATTTCAATGTTTATGGTTTCAAAGGATTGGATTTTGGAAATTTCAAAAGGTATTAGCTCAAATTTGGAACAATTGTTTTGAGAATCCAATGGAAAGAGAAGTAGGAGAAGCTGAGGATCCAAGAGGAATCTTGGCAACTTCCCAAACTATCCTATTGTTTGGCTTGAATTTAGGAAGATTATTTAATGTTTCAATCCTGACAATTTTAGTTAATTAGGACTTATATTTTCATGATATGATCATACAAATAGCCTCAAAGATGTGAGGGTTTATGTCATACCAAACGACTACCTCGAAATCCTAAGACCGGTTAGGGCATAATTTACATAATATAATTATGCAAGTGCCTAACGAAAAGGTTGGGGATTTATGTTGCCCTAGGCAAACTACCTCGAAATCCTATGGCTTGGTTATTTAATTCTAAGAATGGTTTTGCTGAAGTAGACTCATGTTTTGCTGAAGACGATGGCTATGCTGCCCACTGTGCTCCAAAGTTTCTTGTTGTTGCAGAGGCTTAGTTTTAGATAATGGTAATCAAGAGATGAGAGAAGTGTTTTGGTTTAAAAGAGTTTTAATGTTCAAAGGTTTTATTAGGAGAATCTTAAAGTTGATTATAACAACACCGGTTAAGATCCCACGGTTCCATCATGCGTCGATACCGTTATTTTTATTGGATTCACTTAGTCCAGATGAATTTGCTAAACTCAACTAATTGAGTTCCACACTTTCATTTAGACCGTGTGAAATCCCGTTAGCAACACGTAGGTTACGTCATCCGAGGTATTCTCGATCATCCAACAAGACGTTTTAATTTTAATTGCAATTGTAATTTTGTTGTTCTGTTTGTGATTAAATCTTGAGTTGTTTTATATTTTGAATGTTGTGGTTGTGAATTTTATCTTGTTGTGACTTTTAATTTAGTTTTGTTTCAGTTTTGTGGCTATCCTAAAGGTTTTAGTTTTCATGCAACAATCTTGTTTAACATGCAAGAAGAGTAAAGTGCAGCTCATATAAATAAATTGCAATAAAATAAAAGCGTACCTGGAGAGTCTTCTCGTCATTCCAAGCTACACTTAAAACATATGTTAAGGCATTTAAATATTTATAACAAGTACCTAGGTAAAGCTAAGGGAAAGGTTTTGGTTGTCTACCAAATTCCTAATCCTAATGTTAGTCATCTCCTATGATGTGTAGGTTCTCGCATTTTGTTAAGGATGATTTTCTTCACCAAAGAACAATTAAATTCAATTGTTCTTCTAAAACATCTCATCATATTGAGGAAGTGTTTAGGACGAGTCCTAAACATCTTTTCAATATTTTTTGGATTATTTTTGAGTCCGAAAAGAGTTTTATGGCACAGATGTCGGCATATTTTCGAGTTATGTGTTTTATTTTGAAAAGGGGGTCGCCTAACAAAAATTGTGCGGTGAATTTTAAGATTTTAAATTTAGTTTAAATATATATAATTTGAAAAGTAGCATTTGATTTTGAAAATAATTTTAAATTTGAAAATTTTAAGATATGAAATCAAACTCGATCTCACATCCCGAATAATTTATATAAACGAGCACCGCATCACAAACTGTGTATCTATCTCGAAGAATAGACACACTGTTTGGTGATGGGGCTCGACTAAATAAACTAGAAGATTTGTGACATCCGTTTGGTCTGCGAACAAATTTTATAAGCCGACAAATTCCCCTGCTTAATATGAAAGCATTAAACAGGATTTATATTACTCAGGTTCTTTAAAATTCCTTATAAGGGCAAGCCCCTATAGTTAATTACATCTTAAATTACGGGAATCACTTAAGAAAACTCTCGATAATAATCAGTATTCAAGGGATTGAATTTTGAAAATTTCAATAGGAAATGGATCAAATTTGGAACATTTTATTTCAGGAGTCCAAAGGAAGAAAGGTAGGAGAAATCACAGATTCGAAGCGAACTTCGGTAATTTCCCGACTATCCTATTGTTAGGCTTTGAACTTAGGAAAGTCCTAATGTTATCTAACATTCGATCTTGCTAATTTTAATTAATTAGGACTTATATTCGTATGACACAATCATACAAATAGCTCTCGAAGATATGAGGGTTTATGTCGTACCAAACAACTACCTCGGAATCCTAAGATCGGTTAGGGCTTAATTTACCTGACATGATCATGCAAATGCCTAACGAAAAGTTGAGGATTTATGTTGCGCTAGGCAAACTACCTCGAAATCCTATGGCTTGGTTATTTAATTCTAAGAAGGTTTTGCTGAAGTAGACTCAGGTTTTGCTGATGACGATGGCCGTGCTGCCCACCATGCTCCTAGCTCCTTGTTGTTGCAGAGGTTTAGTTTTAGAAGTCATAAATCAGGAGATGAGAGAAGTGTTTTGGTTTAGAGAAATTCTTAGAGTTCAAGTGTTTTTTATGTTTTATTTAATTTAGATTTTCCTCATTAAAATCTTCAAAATGATTTAACTCCTCCTTATGCTCATGTTCTAATTCTTCTCTTTCAGATTTCCAATCATAAGCTGATTTGAAATGATATTCACTCAAATACTTGATAACATCCATCATATAACATTCATCATCTTTACCTCTTGCAAGATATTTCATAGATTTTAAAATGTTAAATGTAATGATCTGATCATTAACTCTCATTGTTAATTCCTCTTTTTGCACATATATCATTGCTCTGCCTGTGGCTAGGAAAGGTCTTCCTAAAATTATGGGTATCTCTTTATCTTCCTCCATATCCAAGACTAATGAAATCAACGGAAAGATAAATTGATCCACTTTTACCAAAACATCTTCTATAACTCTTTTAGGATATGTGATTGAATGATCTGCTAATCGCATAGTTACAATAGTTTGAGTTATTTCTCCTAATCACAGATATTTTAAATATTGACAAAGGCATAATGTTAATGCTTGCACCCAAATCACATAAAATTTTTCCATAAAATCTATCTCTAATTGTACATGGAACTATGAACTACTAGGATCTTTAAGCTTTTCAGGAAGCTTCTTCTGAATTATTGCACTGCACTCCTCACTAAGTGCAACTATCTCATTATCTTCAAACTTCCATTTTTTGTTGAGAATATCCTTCATAAATTTCACATAGCTTGGCATCTGTTCTAAGGCTTCAGCAACAGAAATATTGATTGTTAGCTTCTTAGATATCTCCAAGAATATTGAGAATTTCTTATCAAATTTTTGCTGTTGAATACTTTGAGGAAATGGAGGTGGTAGTTTTTCCAAATCATCCTTAAGTAGAAAAATAGGTCTTTCTAAACCTTTCTGAGTGTCCTCTTTTTGTTCTTCAATCTATTCTTTCTCTACTTTAATTTCTCTTTAAGTCTACCTTCAACTCTCTTCCACTTCTCGCCTGAATTGCTTTTACATGCTTTTTTTTATCTCTTGGATTTACTCCAGCATTTTTGGAAGCATACCTTAGGATCTATTACTTAATGTATTGGCAATCTGTCCCAATCGATTTTCAATATTTCTTATTATAGCTCCTTCGACATTGCAATTGATTTTCGATTTGTAACACCAATTCTTCAACGTACAACTTCTCCTCCTTAATTGTGAAGCATTTTTATAACTCTGAAGGATAGGTTGGTCTACAATTATTATTCCCTCGGTTGTTTCGGTTCCCCAATGAGTTTACTTGGTTATTTCCCCATTGTTAATTAATACTACCCCGATTATTGGTATTCCAATTAAAGTTTGGATGATTCTTCCAATTTGGGTTATAATAATTAGAATAAGGGTTATTATGCTTACTTATAGCATTCAAATTTTTTGGTCAAGTATAAGAATCAACCATTTGACATAATGAATTTTCTTCAATAATGGCAACTGGCTGAGAAAAATTCATTCCAAATTACTCTATCTTCCTTAAAATTGTAACAAATTGATTGGCTAACATCGCAAAAGCATCACTTTCATGAATATTGGCTACCTTTTCAAGATTTAACCTTTCAGAAGGCCATTGAAAATTATTAGTAGCTGATGGTGACAAATTGTGTCGTCACCGTCAATTCTTGTATCATGTCAATGTCAAGGAGTCGCCACTCTCTTTCTCTATCTATCGCCCTAATTCTTATCCTACTTAGACTTATTTTCAAAAGTCTTTGGAGAAATTGAAGAAGGATTAATCATGATAGAGATTGAGAGAAAAAGAGATCAAATGATATAATCATAGTAATAAATCTTCGGATTGTGTAATTATCGAAGTGTTCATATAATAAATCATATGAAGATCTTCAGGTTACTAGAGAGGTCTTATAGGTGAATTACCTATCCAGAGTTATTTAATCTCCAATAGGAGCAAGCTCCTATAGTTAATTTCATCCTGAGCAAATAATATTACCCAGAGAAAACTCCTAATTAAGATTAACATTTATCCTTAAAAAAGTATAAGTGATGTCATGGTAAGTACGTTTCTAAAGAATCGATACTAACATAAAGTTTTATTTATATTAGGTGTATGTCGTTCCTTTGTGGTATTTTGTTTTGTTGTTTTGGTCTCATTTCATGTGTCATGTCGGGATGTCATAGTTTGTATGTCATATTATTTTATGTCATGTCGTAATGTCATGTGATATCGTAATTTCATGTCGTTTTATGTCATGTCGTAATGTTATGTGATGTTGTAATGTCGTTATGTCATTTTGTTATGTGATTTCATTTTGTCATGTCGTAATGTCATATGATGTTTGTAATGTCATGTCATTTTGTTATATGATGTCTTTTTATCATGTCGTAATGTCATATGATATTTGTAATGTCATGTCATCTTATTTCGTCTCATAATGTAATATTGTTGTGTCATATTATCGTTTTGTTTTGCAATGTCATGGTGTTATTTTTTTCTATTATCTTTTTGTTTGGTTTGATTATTGTTTTACTTTATTTTCGTTGTGTACATTTCATGTCATGTCGTTGTTATGTCATGTCGTCATTTTATTTTCATTCTAAAATGTCGGTACTGTTTCATGTTATTGTTTGATTTATTTTGTTAGTTTTGTTTTGTGTCATGTTATGTCATTTTGCTATTTATTTATTTCGTGTCATGTCATGTCATATTGTTTTTTTTTCATTTCTTAGTGTTTTGGTTTGATGTCTTGTTATGTTATGTTGTTTTGTCATTTTATTGTGTTTTGGTTTGATGTCTTGTCATGTTATGTTGTTTTATCATTTTATTGTCTTTTGGTTTGATGTCTTGTCATGTCATTTTATCATTTTGTTTCAGTTTGATTATTTTATTTGTTTTTTTTGTTTTGAATGTTGTCGTTTCGTCTTTATCATCCGACAAAACAAAGTCAATACACCCTATCACGTGCAAAGAAAATCTAAATAAAACTTGTCTTCATCCTACAAAGAAAACATTGTCAGAAATAATGTCATATAAATGTTTAAATTACCTGGTAAAAATGTCTGTTGTATCAGAGTTGTCGGATTTCCAAGTTTGGTTGAAATGCCGATTTAGATTTATGTCAATTTATGTTTAATTTTTTTTTATTTGTTATGAATGTCGATTTGGGTTGAATTTTAGATTTTTTTGTCAATTTATGTCGATTTAGATTTGATTTTCGGTTTTATGTCGATTTTAGTTGATTTGAGTTTGATTTTGGGTTTTATATCAATTTGAGTTTTATTTTGGGGTTTTATGTCAATTTATGTTTAATTTTTTGTCGAGTTAAGTTCGATTTGGGTCCAACTTAAGAATTATGTCGGTTTATGTCGTGTTAAGTTTGATTTAGGTCGAACTTAAGAATTATATCGGTCTATGTCGTGTTAAGTTCGATTTAGGTCGAACTTAAGAATTATGTCATGTTAAGTTTGATTTGAATTAAAGTTAAAATTTACGTCAGTTAAGTTACATTTTGATCGAACTTAAAATTTATGTCGATTTAAGTTAACTTAGATTCATGTCGGGTTAAATCTAAGGTTTATGTCGATTTTGGTTCAATTTAGGTTGAACCTAAGATTTATGTCGATTTAGGCTTAATTTGGGTTGAACCTAAGGTTTATGTAGATTTAGGTTCAGTTTAAGTTGGACCTAAGGTTTATGTCGATTTAGTTTCAATTTGGGTTGAACCTAAGGTTTATGTCGATTTAGGTTCAATTTGGGTTGAACCACGGTTTATGTCGATTTAGGTGAGTTTTATGTGACTTTATATTTAATGTCAATTTTATGTTTGGTTTTATGTTTTACATCAATTCAAGTCTGATTTGATTTTGGTTTGACTTCAGGTTTTAGTTTTATTTTGTTAAGATTTATGTTGGTTTAGGTTCAATTAAATCCAATTTGGGTCTTGGATTTTATGTCAAGTTAATTTTGATTTGAATTGAACTTTGTGTCAAGTTCAATTTATGTCAAAACTAAAATTTTTGTATTAGGATTTATGTTAATTTAAGTTGTGTTACGTTTGATTTAAGTCGAACATAGGAATTATGTCAATTCGTATTGAGTTAAGCTCGATTTGGGTCGAACTTAGATTATGTCGGCTTAGATTCATTATCAATTAAACCTAAGATTTTGTCAACTTCGAGTACGGCTTAGGTTCATTGTCAGTTGAACCTAAGGTTTAGGTTTTCACTTAAGTTCAATGTGCGTTAAACTTAAGTTAGGTTTTGGTTAGACATAGGTTCATGTCATGTTAAACCGAAGATTTATGTCCAGTTGAGTATAGTTAGGTTCATTGTCAGTTAAACCTAAGGTTTAGGTTTCGACTTAAGTTCAATGTGGTTGAACTTAAGTTAGGTTTAGGTTAGACTTAGGTTCATTTCATGTTAAACCTAAGTATGGTTCGACTTAAGTCTAATATGGGTTAGACTTAAGTTTGGTTTAGGTTAGACTTATGTTCATCTCAGGTTGAACCTAAGTATGGTTTGACTTAAGTCTAATATGGGTTAGACTTAAGTTAGGTTTAGGTTATACTTAAGTTCATATCAGGTTGAATTTAAGTATGGTTTGACTTAAGTATAATACGTGTTGGACTTAAGTTAGGTTTAGGTTAGACATAGGTCCATGTCGGGTTGAACCTAAGTATGGTTTGACTTAAGTCTAATATGGGTTAGACTTAAGTTGGGTTTAGGTTAGACTTAGGTTCACGTCAGGATGGACCTAATATTTATGTCTAGTTGAGTAGAGTTAGGTTCATTGTCAGTTAAACCTAAGGTTTAGATTTTGACTTAAGTTCAATGTGGGTTGAATTTAAGTTAGGTTTAGGTTAGACTTAGGTTAATGTCATGTTAAACCTAAGTATGGTTTGACTTAAGTCTAATATGTGTTAGACTTAAGTTAGGTTTCAGGTTAGACTTAGGTTCATGTCTAGTTGAATCTAGATTTTGACTTAAATCTAATGTGAGTTGGATTTAAACTTGGTTTTGAATTGAGTTAGGTTCAAGTCAGGTTAAACGTAGACTTAATCTTAATTTCGATATGGGTTGAACTCAAGTTTGATTTTAAGTTTGAGTTTTTTTTTGGAGATTGCTTGTTTTTAATTAGGATAAGTTTATAATTAATTAAACCTAATTTAGATAAGGTTTAATTGATTAATTAAACTTAATTTGGTTTAAATCCAATTATTCTAAGGTTAATTAAACCTAATTTATGTAAGGTTTAATCGATTAATTAGACTTATTATGGGTTAAGTCTAATTGGTTTAAGGTTAATTAAACCTAATTTGGATAATGTTTAGTTGATTAACTAGACTTATTATGGGTTATGTCTAATTGGTTTAAGGTTAATTAAACCTAATTTGGGTAAGGTTTAACCGATTAATTAGACTTAATATGGGTTAAGTCTAATTAGTTTATGGTTAATTAAACCTAATTTGGATAAGGTTTAATTGATTAATTAGACTTATTATGGGTTAAGTCTAATTGGTTTAGGATTAATTAAACCTAATTTGGGTAAGGTTTAATTGATTAATTAGACTTAATATGGGTTAAATCCAATTAGTTTAAGGTTAATTAAACCTAATTTAGGTAAAGTTTAATTAAGTAATTAGACTTATTATGGGTTAAGTCTAATTGGTTTAAGGTTAATTAAACCTAGTTGGATAAGGTTTAATTGATTAATTAGACTTATTATGGGTTATGTCTAATTGGTTTAAGGTTAATTAAACCTAATTTGGGTAAGGTTTAATTGATTAATTAGACTTATAATGGGTTAAGTCTAATTTGTTTAAGGTTAATTAAACCTAATTTGGATAAGGTTTACTTGATTAATTTCACTTATTATGGGTTAAGTCTAATTGGTTTAGGATAAATTAAATCTAATTTGGGTAAGGTTTAATTGATTAATTAGACTTAATATTGGTTAAGTCTAATTGGTTAGGATTAAATAAATCTAATTTGGATAAGGTTTAATAGATTAATTAGACTTATTATAGCTTAAGTCTAATTAGGGTTTATGGTTTAATTAAACCTTTTTGTGTAAGGTTTAATTAGATTAATTAGACTTAATCAGGGTTAAGTCTAACTAAGGTTTATGGTTTTATTAAACCTTGTTATGTAAGGTTTAATTAGAGTGATTAGACTTAATGAGGGTTTAAGTCTAATTAAGTTTTTTGATGATTAATTAAGTCATTAAACTTAATTTAGGGCAACTTGTGTTATAAACCCAATGTAATTAGGGTTTAGATGATTAATTGGTCTTTAGACTTGATTTAAGATTACTTATGTTTTAAATCTAATTTAATTAGGATTTAAGTGATTAATTAAGTCTAATTTGTCTTTTAAACTTAATTAATGGTTATTTATGTCCGAAACCTCATCTGATTAATGTTTAGATTGTTAATTAAGTCTAATTTTGTCTTTAAACTTAATTAGGAGTTGTTTTTGTCTTAAACCCAAAGTGATTAGGGTTTAAATGGTTAATTAAGTCTAATTTGTCTTTAAAAATTAATTAAGAATTGTTTATGTCTTAAACCTAATGTAAATAGGGTTTAAATGGTTAATTAAGTCTAATTATGTCTTTATACTTAATTAAGGGTTATTTATGTCTTAAACCTAATGTGATTAGGGTTTAGATGGTTAATTAAGTCTTATTTTATCTTTAAACTTAATTAAAAGTTGTTTATGTCTTAAACCCACTGTGATTAGGGTTTAAATGGTTAATTAAGTCAAACTTATCCTTTAAACTTAATTAAGGATTGTTTATGTCTTAAACCCAATGTGAATAGGGTTTAAATGGTTAATTAAGTCTAAATCTATCTTCGAACTTAATTATGAGTTATTTATGTCTTAAACCCAATGTGATTAGGGTTTAAATAGTTAATTATGTTTAATTTTGTCTTTAAACTTAATTAAGGGTTGAATTTTATAATAAACCTTAATGTCTTAGGGTTTGATTAATTAATTAAGTCTAATTAAGTCTAATTTTGTGTTTTAGACGTCATTAGGGTTTGTCATATGTCTATTCTAAGTTAGATTCAATTTTAGTTCTAGTCCATTAAGAGAATGGACCTAGTTGGGAGAAGAGGAGATTTTTAAGGGTTTAAATTATTAATTTTTAATAAATTTTAACCCTTAATTTAAAATTGTCATTTAAAATTATTTAATGGTTAGGAAATGTCATTTTAGGGTTAATGTGAGCCACTCTAAATTCTCTAACCATTTTCAATTTTATTTTCTTTAATTTTCATTTTTTATAATTATTAGTTGAAATAATTACAAAATGTCTTGAAAATTAAGAAAAGAGGTCTTAAACGGGTTTTCCAACCTAGGAAAAATAAAAAAAGATCCTTAAAGACATAAAGATAAATTCCCCAATGTTTCAGATTTTTCTGATTTGTAAATAATTTTTAATAATCAAAATACTCGAGAGAGTATTTAATTATTTAAAAATTAAATACAGAGAATAAAATTATGATTATAATTTCATAATTTTCTCTTATTAAAGAGCTTTCCAGAGGTATTTTTATTTGATTTTTGCGATTTTTCTACACAAAGTTATGCAATTTTGAAGTTTTTAAGTATAATCTGGAATTAATAAAATTTCAGAATTATCTCAGAATTATTTTCGTCTCTCCTCCCATGCGTCGTTGATCTTCTAGGGTTAATATCTAGCTCGATTCTCAATAGAATTGTGAGAATTGTTTTTTAAAATGATAATGTCGATGAGAAGCACCCATCCATATGGTGATGGATGGGTTTTGAGAGGGTTAAATGTGTGAATTAAGGGACATATGTTAAATACAATAATTTCGATAATTCTCCCATACCTTGGCCTCAAGTTGCTTTGGAGACAAATTGAATGCTTGATATGCTTCACCTTACCCTCCTTAAGGTTGATCTCAACTCAATTTGGGTTTAAATTGAGTCCAAGTTGAAGATCCAATAGAGGGTGGCGTGAATGTAAAAGAAACAGCTTAGCTTGATGTAGGGCCAAATTGACTCGATTGGTTAATTTCTATGGCTGAACTATGGTTGGGTTTTATTGCTCTAGTCCTAAGCAACAAATTTCATGTAGGAAGTTTTTGGATTGGAGCACTCTATGGAATTTTGCAAATTTCTCTCCCTCTCTTGGCTTAGGGCTCTCGGGTAGTCTTGTTTGGGCTAATTTCGTGGAGCCTACGGGCTAGCCGAGGGTTGGGTTTTGATTGGGATTGATTGCTAAGGTCCTTAGCATGGTTTCTTATGTTGAAAGCTACGGGATTTGAGCAATATTTTAGTAGCTATGGGTCACTTTTCCTCTCTTTTTACCTCTCAGGTTTTGCTCCATCTATAGACATCAATGGCCATGGGAAAGCTTGGATGAGCCATAGGATGATTTGGGGAGTTTCTAACTCCCCTATTAATGTCTAGGAGTAGGTTTTCAGCTATGAAAGTGATAGGTTGAGCAATTCCATGCTTAACGACCCTACTTAACCATGGTGAAGGAGATGGTGGTTGGCTTGGATTTTCCCATGGCCTCACCCATTGGAGAACTTGGGAGGTGATTGGAACTGGTTATATTTGCCTTGGATCAGCCTCCCCCATGTATATTTTTAGCACCTACCAATGCACGTAGGGGAGAAGGCCACATAAGCTAGATTTTCCTCATTCCATGCCATGCTAATGATTGCCTTCCAATGGTTATTATGAGCCTAAATTCCATGAAATTATTTTGTCTTCTCCCTATTGTCTAGAGGGGAGGTTAGTGATGAGTCAAGGAAGCTAAGGTCTTCATATTTCTCCACATCATTTAAATTTTCATGAGGGGATGACACATGCCCCTTATTTTCTTTAAATTTTCAAAATTTGATTTATGATGTCACCTTATGATGTGAGGATGATGCAAATTTATGCTCTCTCCTATTGGTCAAGAGGTAAGGTGATGAATGAGTCACCATAAGCTCTCTTGAGGTTGCATGAGGGAGTGACACCTCTTCTCCTCTTAATGATGAAAATGTCATTTTTTACTTTAACCATGGTTAAGGTAAAAATTTTCCTTTCATGTGAATTATCATCATGAGTCTTTTTATGAGTTAATTCACACTTAATGAGTCTTATAAGTTATGTGAAACCTATATAGGGTCATCATGATGTCATAAGAGGTTTTAAAATTTTTTAAAAATCAATTATTATGTCATTATTGATTTTAAAGGGTTAAATCTCATTTTACCCCCCCCTCTTTTTTAATTTAATTTAATTTTAATTAATTAAAATTAATTAATTAAATAAATAATTTGAAATTTTATTAATTAAATTATTAATTCACAAAATTTTTAGAATCAATTATTTAATTAATTTCATGTCATTTCGATTAGAAAATGGAAGTTTGTCTTATTTTATGACTTTTTAATTTAATTTTTATTTTAATTAACTATGTCATTAATTAAAATATAAAAATTAAATTATTATTCAATTAACTATTCAAAAACAATTTTGGAATTAAATATTTGATTAATTTCATCAAAATTATGTATTTTATCATTTTTATGGATTTTAATTTAATTTATCCATTTTAATTAATTATGTCATTAATTAAAATATTAAAAATTAAATTACTAGTCAATTAATTAATCAAAAATAATTTTGAAATAAATTATTTGATTAATTTTGTTATTTTTATTTCATTTTGGTGTATTTTGTCATTTTATGACTTTTTAATTTAATTTTTATTTTAATTAATTATGTCATTAATTAAAATATTGAATATTAAATTATAAGTCAATTTAATTAATCAAAATAATTTTAAAATTAATTATTTCATTAATTTTGTCATTTTTATTCCATTTTTATCATTTTTATCATTTTTTATTATTTTTTAATCATTTTTTATTATTTTTTTTTTCATTTTTTGTTCAAAATTATGTTTTTTGACCAAAATTGCTAAGTGTTGACCGTGGTTGACCAATGTTGACCTAGGTTGACCCAAGTTAGCCTAGATTGCTCAATTTTAGTTTCAAGATGTCTAATGTGACTTTTTCAACCTTATCATGGTTGACTTGATCACAATATTTGTGATTTTGTCATTTTAAGGTCTAAATAGGTCATGTTGACCTCAATTTAGGGTATGTACTATTTCAAAGGTCAATGTGGTGACTTTTGAATTAAATTTTTGTTGATTTTGATCCATGTCAATTTGATCATGTTAACATTTATCTTTAAGGCCAATTTTGTGGTCAAGAAGATTTTGTCAAGGTTTTACCCTAGGTCTTAGGGTTTATTATTTTTAGGAGGTTAATGTAGGTAGACTTCCTTTCTCAAGGTGTTTGGTGAATGATTCTCGCAAAAAGTGAGGTCAACAAATAGGCCCCCAATATGTGTGGTATATTGTAGAGATATGCCACACATATTGGCATTGACCGAAATGGTCTCAATGTCATAGTTGTCAGTGTCTCATATCAATATTCAGATTTTAGAATAGATGTGATAAACTGTCAAATGTCAATTTGTTGATCGTGATCTTTGTATCAGAAAGATATTTTAGAAAGAAAAATTGGATGTCATATTCAATTTCTCAGAATATCAAATTTCAAATGTCGCTGTCGAGCTAAATGAATGTCATAATTTCCGTGTAAGGAAATGATTTATATTGAGCATCAAATGTTGTTATGTCAAATGTCGCAATGTTGATATGTCAGAAGTCGACAACAATTATTGATATATCAAAGGTCAAAATGTTGATAACGATTGTTGATATGTTGAAACGTCGATATGTCAAATGTCTAAAGATTGATATCTCAAATGTCGATAACAATTGTCGATATGTCAAATGTCGAAAGGTCAATATGTCAAATGTCGCTAACAATTAACGATATGTCAAATGTCAAAATGTTGATATGTCAAATATGGAGATGTTAAGTTATGGGAATGCCATAATTTCCATGGCAGGAAAGGACTTTCATCTGATAGCTATAAAGAGAAAATGGATGTCGTATTCCATTTCTCAGAAATGTCAAATGTCAATGTCAAGTTATGGGAATGCCATAACTTCCGTGTCAGGAAATGACTTATATCCGACAACTAGAAAGAGAAAATGGATGTCATGTTCCATTTTTTTATATGTCGTTATCAAGTTATAGTAATGTCATAACTTCCGTGTCAGGAAACGACATACATTCAATAATTGGAGAGAGAAAATGGATGTCAGGTTCCATGTCAAGTTATAGGAATAAAATAATTTCAGTGTCAAGAAAGGACTTACATCTAATAACTGGAAAGAGAAAATGGATGTCATATTCCATTTTTCATAAATATTAAATATTGATATCAAGTTATAAGAATGTCATAACTTTCGTGTCAGGAAAGGACTTACATCCGATAACTGGAAAGAGAAGACGGATGTCAGATTCCATTTCTCAAAAATGTCAAATGTCGATGTCAACTTTGAGAATGAATGTTATGCGACTTATATCCTATCTTAAAAATTATAGATAATGGAATGCTCTAGTTTCATTTATAGATAAGGTCATTGCACTTCAAGTGGAAGCACAACTTAGGGCTCGTTCATTAGAGCAAATGATGTTTGTCCTGTAGGTTCATGTAGCTTCCATTAATCACCAATTCTTTAAAGATTATTCAAATTGTCTCTAAAAAATCACTTTAACAGTTACGAACTGGGATTGGGGTTGGATCTTTGGAAAATTATGACTTCAGAGTATAATTTCGATTAATCTCCAATAACAAAGCTAATTACTTTTGTTCTCTCTTTCTGGGTCTAGGAATATTTTAAAATTTTTATTATGTGATCAAAATATTTTTTATCTTCTAAAGTTAAGTCTAAACTAGTTAATAGCCAACCAAAAGATATGATCATTTAATTTTTTTTCCTGGATATAATATCAAATGAATTTTCTTAAGACAGTTTTTCAAGATTTATCAAATAGGGGAGAATTTGGACACCAATTTTTAATTTCATGCTCACCTCAAGCTTCTTCTCAGGGAATTACTATATCTGGTGGAGCATGTTAAGGATTTTGAATGTTTGAATTGAGAAACCAATTTTTTATTTTGTGCCCACCTCAAGCTTCTTCTCGAAACAATTTTCTTTTACACTATATCCGGTAGGGCACACTTTAATGATTTTGAATGCCTCGAACTCATACACCAATTTTTGATTTGTTACTCACCTTAAGCTTCTTCTCAGAGAATTATTATATCTGCTGGAGCATATTTTAAGGATTTTGAACGTCCAAACTCCCCTAATTAATAATTCTTAAATATTTCCTAAGACGAATTCTAGGATATTATAATTCATTCAAAAGTCAAGACCAAATCACATGGCAGAAGATTAAGAGGCTCACGATATCTTTAGTCAATTACTTGTATTTTTATCACAACATTTTATTTTTTTATTTAGGACAGAGTCTAAAGATTTAAGATAAAGGGCCCAGTTATTAAGGCATTAATTTCATTTTACCATGAAATCATATTTTTCTTTTCAAAATGTTGTAATTTTTTTTAGATTTCTCCTTTCTGAATTGTCTTTCTATCAATTGGTGGATATCGAGAAGAATGTTTACAAAGATATTAAATCCAAAGATTTCAAATTTCATCCCTCCTCATATATCAATGTTCATTTCACAGAGGACATGTTAGTTGACTAGTCCTAGAACTAGATTTAACATAGAGTTGATTTCCACTCTAGTCGATTTCTTTCTTTCTACAAAACTATCCTAAGAGAAAGGGAAATCCTTGATGAAATTCAAATTGAATTCAGAAATGATCATAGGATGTGGCAGGCCACTGAGCACTAATTGATCCAAATTTGACTATAACAGACTATCTTGTCGATTGACAAATCAGAACGTTATAGACAGAAAAAAGATCAACTTTGGGGAATCCATTATATCAGTTCATTATCATTTTCATTTTAGACTTGTTATGTAAACTGGGTGGGAAGGGAGGGAATATATATATTTTTTTCATTTATGTCATTTTGGTCTGTCAATTATATAAATATAAGATTCTAGGATTTGTTCATCGTGAACAAACCTTTGAATCGAAGAGGTGTTAGTTCAATTTTACTCGAGATCGAGTAAGATATAGAACAAAAGAAAGGATGATTTAGCCTTTCAAAAGACATATTATCATATTCATGAGGACAAATTGATTAACCAAAGATGGGGAGAGAGGATATCCCCACTGGAGTCGACACTCTCTTGATGGCGACGAATTATCACGTGTCGTCACCATCAATTTCTGTATCATGTCAATGTCAAAGAGTCGCCACTCTCTTTCTCTATCTATCGCCTTAATTCTTATCCTACTTAGATTTATTTTCAAAAGTCCTTGGAGAAATTGAAGAAGGATTAATCATGATAGAGATTGAGAGAAAAAGAGATCAAATGATAATCTCATAGAATAAATCTTCAGATTATGTAATTACTGAAGTTTTTCTATAAGAAAATCATATGAAGATCTTGGATAACCAGAGAGGTCTTATAGGTGAAATACCTATCTCGAGTTCTTTAATCTCCTATAGGAGCAAGCTCTTATAGTTAATTACATCCCGAGCAAATAATATTGCCTAGGAGAACTCCCGATTAGGGTTAACATTTATCCTCAAAAAAGTATAAGTGTAGTCGTGGTAGTACGTTTTTGAAGAATCGATACTACCAATAAGTTTTATTTATGTTGGGTCCATGTCGTTCCTTTGTGGTATTTTATTTTTTTATTTATGTGTCATGTCATGTGTCATGTTGGGATGTCGTAGTTTGTATGTTGTATTGTTTTATGTCATGTTGTAATGTCATGTGATGTCGTAATGTCAAGTGGTTTAATGTCATGTCGTAATGTCATGTGATGTCGTAATGTCGTTATGTCATTTTATTATGTGATGTCTTTTTGTCATGTCGTAATGTCATATGATGTTTGTAATGTGATGTCATTTTGTTATGTGATGTGTTTTTGTCATGTAGTAAGGTCATATGATGTTTGTAATGTCATGTCATTTTATGTCGTCTCATAATGTAAAATCATTTTTTCATATTGTCGTTTTGTTTTGCAATGTCATGGTGTTGTTTTTTCTATTATCTTTTTGTTTGGTTTGATTATTGTCTTACTTGATTTCCATTGGGTACATTTCATGTCATGTCATAGTTATGTCATGTCGTCATTTTATCTTTATTCTAAAATGTCGGTATTGTATCATGTTGTTGTTTGATTTCTTTTTTTTTATTTTTTTGTTATGTTATGTCATTTTGCTATTTATTTATTCGGTGTCATGTCACGTCATATTTTTTTGTCGTTTCATTGTGTTATGGTTTGATGTCTTGTCATGTTATGTTGTTTTGTCATTTTATTGAGTTTTGGTTTGAAGTCTTATCATGTCATTTTATCATTTTATTTCAGTTTGATTATTTTATTTATTTATTTATTTTTAATGTTGTCATTTCGTCTTTATCGTCCTGCAAAACTGAGTCAGTACACCCTATAACATTCAAAGAAAATCTAAAGGAAACTTTTCTTCATCCTGCAAAGAAAACATTATCAGAAATAATGTCATATAAATGTTTAAATTACCTGGTAAAAATGTCTATTGTTTCAGAGTTGTTGGATGTCCATTTTTGGTTGAAATGTCGATTTAAATTTATATCAATTTATATATAATTTTTTTTTATTTGTCTTGAATGTCGATTTGGGTTGAATTTTAGATTTTATGACAATTTATGTTAATTTAGATTTGATTTTGGGTTTTATGTCGATTTATGTTGATTTGAGTTTGATTTTGGATTTTTTGTCAATTTGAGTTTTATTTTGGGTTTTTATGTCATTTTATGTTTCATTGTATGTCGAGTTAAGTTCGATGTGGGTCGAACTTAAGAATTATAATGTCGTATGTTATGTTAAATTCCATACAGGTCGAACTTAATAATAATGTCGGTTTATGTCGTGTTTAGTTCGATTTAGGTCGAACTTAAGAATTATATCAGTCTATGTCGTGTTAAGTTCGATTAGGTCGAACTTAAGAATTATTTCAAGCTAAGTTTGATTTGAATTCAACTTAAAATTTAAGTCAAGTTAAGTTCAATTTAGATCGAACATAAAATTTATGTCGATTTAAGTTAACTTGGATTCATGTCGGGTTAAATCTAAGGTTTATGTTGATTTAGGTTCAATTTGGGTTGAACCTAAAATTTATGTCGATTTACGCTTAATTTGGGTTGAACCTAAGGTTTATATTGATTTAGGTTCAGTTTGAGTTGAACCTAAGGTTTAGGTCGATTTAGGTTCAATTTGGGTTGAACCTAAGGTTTATGTCGATTTAGGTTCAATTTCAGTTGAATCAAGGTTTATGTCGATTTAGGTGTTTTTTATTTGACTTTATATTTAATGCCAATTTTAAGTTTGGTTTTAAGTTTTATGTCAATTCAGTTCTGTATTGATTTTGGTTTGATTTGAGGTTTTAGGTTTATTTTATTAAGATTTGTGTTCGTTTAGGTTCAATTAAATTCAATTTAGGGTGGAGTTTTGGGATTTGTGTCAGTCTTGGATTTTATGTCAAGTTAAGTTTGATTTAAATTGAACTTCATGTCAAGTTCATTTTATGTCAAACCTAAAATTTTTGTATTAGGTTTTATGTCAATTTAAGTTGTGTTAAGTTTGATTTAAGTCAAAATTAGGATTCATGTCAATTTGTATTGAGTTAAGTTCGATTTGGGTCGAACTTAGATTATGTCGGGTTAGATTCATTATCAGTTAAACCTAAGATTTATGTCCAGTTGAGTAGAGTTTGGTTCATTTTAGTTGAACCTAAGGTTTAGGTATTGACTTAAGTTTAATGTTGGTTGAACTTAAGTTAGGTTTAGGTTAGACATAGGTTCATGACATGTTAAACCTAATATTTTTGTCCAGTTGAGTATAGTTAAGTTCATTTTCAGTTGAACCTAAGGTTTAGGTTTTGACTTAAGTTCAATGTGGGTTAAACTTAAGTTAGGTTTAGGTTAGACATAGGTTCATGTAATGTTAAACCTAAGTATGGTTTTACTTAAGTCTAATATGGATTGGACTTAAGTTAGGTTTGGGTTAGACATAGGTTCATGTCAGGTTGAACCTAGGTATGGTTTGACATAACTCCTATATGGGTTTGACTTAAGTTGGGTTTAGGTTAGACTTAGGTTCAAGTCAGGTTGAACCTAAGTATGGTTTGACTTAAGTCTAATATAGGTTAAACTTAAGTTGGGTTTAGGTTAGACTTAGGTTCATGTCAGGTTGAACCCAAGATTTATGTCTAGTTTTTCATTGTCAGTTAAACCTAAGGTTTAGGTTTTGACTTAAGTTCAATGTGAGTTGAACTTAAGTTAGGTTTAGGTTAGACTTAGGTTCATGTCATGTTAAACCTAAGTATAGTTTGACTTAAGTCTAACATGGGTTAGACTTAAGTTAGGTTTGGGTTAGACTTAGGTTAATGTCAGGTTGAATCAAGATTTTGACTTAAATCCAATGTTGGTTGGATTTAAATTTTGGTTTGAATTGAGTTCGGTTCAAGTTAATCTTAACCTAGACTTAATCTTAAGTTCATTATGGGTTGAACTCAAGTTATATTTAAGTTTGAGTTTTTTTTTTAGATTGATTGTTCTTAGTTAGGATTAGTTTATAGTTAATTAAGCCTAATTTGGGTAAGGTTTAATTGATTAATTAGACTTAATATGAGTTAAATTCAATTGGTTTAAGGTTAATTAAACCTAATTAAGGTAAGGTTTAATTGATTAATTAGACTTATTATGGGTTAAGTCTAATTAGTTTATGGTTAATTAAACCAAATTTGAATAAGGTTTAATTGATTAATTAGACTTATTATGGGTTAATTCTAATTGGTTGAAGGATAATTAAACCTAATCTGGGTAAGGTTTAATTGATTAATTAGACTTAATATGGGTTAAGTCTAATTGGTTTAAGGTTAATTAAATCTAATTTAGATAAGGTTTGATTGATTAATTAGACTTATTATGGTTTAATTCTAATTGGCTTAATATTAATTAAACCTAATTTGGGTAATGTTTAATTGATTAATTAGACTTAATATGAGTTAAATCTAATTGGTTTAAGGTTAATTAAACATAATTTAGGTAAGGTTTAATTGATTAATCACACTTATTATGTGTTAAGTCTTATTGGTTTAAGGTTAATTAAACCTAATTTGGATAAGGTTTAATTTTTTATTTAGACTTATTATGGGTTAAGTCTAATTGGTTTAAGGTTAATTAAACCTAATTTGGGTAAGGTTTAATTGATTAATTAGACTTAATATGGGTTAAGTCTAATTGGTTTAAGGTTAATTAAACCTAATTTGAATAAGAATTAATTGGTTAATTAGACTTATTATGGTTTAAGTCTAATTGGTTAAGGATTAATTAAACCTAATTTGGGTAAGGTTTAATTGATTAGTTAGACTTAATATGGGTTAAGTCTAATTGGTTTAGGATTAATTAAACCTAATTTGGATAAGGTTTAATTGATTAAATGGACTTATTATAGGTTAAGTCTAATTAGGGTTTATGGTTTAATTAAACCTTGTTGTGTAAGGTTTTATTAGATTAATTAGACTTAATCAGGGTTAAGTCTAACTAAGGATTATGGTTTAATTAAACCTTGTTATGTAAGGTTTAATTAGATTAATTAGACTTAATGAGGGTTCAAGTCTAATTTAGGTTTTCGATGATTAATTAAGTATTTAAACTTAATTAAGGGCTACTTGTGTTATAAACCAAATGTAATTAGAATTTATATGATTATTTAGTCTTTAGACTTAATTAAAGATTACTTTTGTTTTAAATCCAATGTAATTAGGTTTTAAGTGATTAATTACGTCTAATTTGTCTTGTAAACATAATTAAGGGTTATTTATGTCTTAAACCTAATGAGATTAGAGTTTAGATGGTTAATTAAGTCTAATCTTGTCTTTAAAATTATTTAAGAGTTATTTATGTCTTAAACCAAATGTGATTAGGGTTTAAATGGTAAATTAAGTCTAAGTTGTATTTTAAACTTAATTAAGAATTGTTTATTTTTTAAACCTAATGTGAATAGGGTTTAAATGGTTAATTAAGTCTAATTTTGTCTTTAAACTTAATGAAGGGTTTTTTATGTCTTAAACCTAATGTGATTAAGGTTTAGATGGTTAATTAAGTCTAATTTTGTCTTTAAACTTAATTAAGAGTTGTGTATGTCTTAAACCCAATGTGATTAGGGTTCAAAAGGTTAATTAAGTCTAATTTGTCTTTTAAACTTAATTAAGGATTGTTTGTGTCTTAAACCCAATGTGAATAGGGTTTAGATGGTTAATTAAGTCTAATTTTTTCTTTAAACTTAATTAAGAGTTGTTTATGTCTTAAACCCAATGTGATTAGGGTTTAAATGGTTAATTAAGTCTAATTGCATCATTAAACTTAATTAAGGGTTGAATTTTATATTAAACCTTAATGCTTTTGGTTTAATTGATTAATTATGTCTAATTAAGTCTAATTTTGTGTTTTAGACCTGATTAGGGTTTGTCTTATGTCTGATCTAAGATAGATTAAAATTTAGTTCTATTCCACTATGGGAATGGACCTAGTTGGGTGAAGAGGAGATTTCTAAGGGTTTAAATTATTAATTTTTAATGAATTTTAACATTTAATTTAAAAATGTCATTTAAAATTATTTAATGGCTTAGGAAATGTCATTTTAGGGTTAATGTTAGTCACCCTAAATTCTCTAACCATTTTCAATTTTATTTTCTTTAATTTTCAATTTTTATAATTATTAGTTGAAATAATTACAAAATGTCTTGAAAATTAAGAAAAGAGGTCTTAAAGGAGTTTTCTAACATAGGAAAAATCAGAGAAGATCCCTAAAAACATAAAGATAAATTCCTCAAAGTTTCAGTTTTTTTTATTTGTAAATAAATTTTAATTATTAAAATACTCCGGAGAGTATTTAATTACTTAAAAATTAAATACAAAGAATAAAATTATGATTTTAATTTCATAATTTTGTCCTCTTAAAGAACTTTTCAGATGTATTTTTATTTTATTTTTGTAATTTTTCTACACAAAGTTATGTAATTTTAAAGTTTTTAAGGATAATTTTGAATTAATAAAATTCCAGATTTATCTCCGAATTATTTTCCTCTCTCCTCCGATGCGCTGTTGATCTTCTAGGGTCAATATCTCGCTTGATTCTCAACGGAATTGGGAGAATTTTTTTAAAATGATAATCTCAACGAGAAGCACCCATCCAGACGGTGATAGATGAGTTTTGAGAGGGTGAAACATATGAATTATGGGACATATGTTAAATACAATAATTTCGATAATTCTCCCATACCTTGGCCTCAAGTTGCTTTGGAGTCAAATTGAATGCTTTATATGCTTCTCCTTAGCCTCCTTAAGGTTGATCTCGACTCAATTTGGGTTTAAATCGAGTCCAAGTTGAATATCCAATAGAGGGTGGTGTGAATGTAAAAGAAATAGCTTGGCTTAGTGTAGGGCCAAATTAACTTGATGGGGTCAGTTATATGGCTCAACTTTGGTTGTTTTTAATTTATCTAGTCCTAAGCAACAAATTTCATATAGGAAATTTTTGGATTGGAGCACTCTATGGAATTTTGCAAATTTCTATCCCTCTCTTGGCTTAGAGCTCTTGGGTAGCCTTGTTTGGGCTAATTTCGTGGAGCCTAGGGGCTAGCTGAGGGTTGGGTTTTGATTGGGATTGATTGCTAAGGTCCTTAACAAGATTTCATATGTTGAAAGCTAGAGGATTTGAGCAATATTTTGGTAGCTATGGGTCACTTTTCCTCTCTTTTTTTACCTCTCAGGTTTTGCTCTATTTATAGCCATCAATGGCCATGGGAAAGCTTGGCTAAGCTTTAGGATGATTTGGGGGAGTTTCTAACTCTCCTATTAATGTTTAGGACTAGGGTTTCAGCTATGAAAGTGTTAGGTTGAGCAATTCCATGTTTAACTACCCTACTTACCATGGTGAAGGAGATGGTGGTTGGCTTGGATTTTCCCATGGCCTCACCCATTGGGCAGCTTGGGAGGTGATTGGAAATGGTTAATTTTTCCTTGGATCAGCCTCCCCATGCAAATTTTTAGCACATACTAATGAACAAAGGGGAGAAGGCCACATAAGCTAGATTTTCCTCATTCTCATGCCATGGTAATGATTGCCTTCCAACGGTTATAATGAACTCCAAATTCCATGAATTTATTTTATCTCCTCCCTATTGGCTACAGGGGAGGTTAGTGATGAGTTAAGGAAGCTAAGGCCTTCATATTCCTCCACCTCATTTAAATTTTCATGAGGGGATGACACATGCCCCTTATTTTCCTTAAATTTTCAAAATTTGATTTATGATGTCACCTTATGATGTGAGGATGATGCAAATTTATGCTCTCTGCTATTCGTTAGGAGGTAAGGTGATGAATGAGTCACCATAAGCTCTCTTGACGTTGCATGAGGGAGTGACACCTTATCTCCTCTTAATGATGAAAACGTCATTTTTTACTTTAACCATGGTTAAGGTAAAAATTCTCCTTTCATGTGAATTATCATCATGAGTCTTTTTATGAGTTAATTCATCATTAATGAGTCTTATAGGTTATGTGAAACTTATATGGGGTCATCATGATGTCATAAGAGGGTTTAAAATTTTTAAAAAATCAATTACTATGTCAAAATTGATTTTAAAGGGTTAAATGTCATTTACCCCCCCTTAATTTATTTTCATTTTAATTAATTAAAATTAATTAATTAAATAAAAAGTTTAAAATTTTATTAATTAAATTATTAATTCACAAAATTTTTAGAAATAATTATTTAATTAATTTCATGTCATTTTGATTAGAAAATGGAATTTTGTCTTATTTTATGACTTTTTAATTTAATTTTTATTTTAATAAATTATGTCATTAATTAAAATATAAAATTTAAATTATTAGTCAATTAACTAATCAAAAATAATTTTGGAATTAATTATTTGATTAATTTCATCAAAATTGTGCATTTTATCATTTTTATGTCTTTTAATTTAATTTTTTCATTTCAATTAATTATGTCATTGATTAAGATATTAAAAATTAAATTACTGGTTAATTAATTAATCAAAAATAATTTTGAAATTAATTATTAGATTAATTTTGTCATTTTTATATCATTTTGGTGTATTTTGTCATTTTCTGACTTTTAATTTAACTTTTATTTTAATTAATTATGTAATTAATTAAAATATTAAAAATTAAATTATTAGTCAATTTAATTAATCAAAATAATTTTGAAATTAGTTATTTGATTAATTTTGTCATTTTTATTTATTTTTTACCATTCTTGTCCTTTTTATCACTTTTTTATCATTTTTTGTTCAAAATTATGTGTTTTGACCAAAATTACTAAGTGTTGACCAAGGTTGACCAATGTTAACCTAGGTTGACCCAAGTTAACTTAGATTGATTAATTTTACTTTCAAGATATCTAATGTGACTTTTTCAACCTTGTCATGGTTGATTTGATCACAATATTTGTGATTTTGTCATTTTGGGGTCTAAATAGGTCATGTTGACCTCAATTTATGGTTTAGACTAATTCAAAGGTCAATGTGGTGACTTTTCAAATAAAATTTTGTTGATTTTGATTAATGTCAATTTAATCATGTCAACATTTGTCTTTAAGGTAAATTTTGTGGTCAAGAAGATTTTGTCAAGGTTTTACCCTAGGTCTTAGGGTTTATTGTTTTTAGGAGGTTAATGTAGGTAGACTTCCTTTCTCAAGGTGTTTGGTGAATGATTCTCCAAAAAGTGAGGTCAACAGTAGCCATTTCTTCTATCAAAGCATAAGCATCAGTAAACTGTTTAGACATTAGTGATCCTCCTACAGAAGCATCGATAATAGATCTAAAAGATCCAACTAATCCATTTTAAAAAGTTTGAATTATTAACCAATCTGGTATCGAATGATGTGGACATTTCCTGAGGAGATCTTTAAATTGTTCTCATTCTTCGTATAAAAATTGACCTTCAAACTCGACAAAAATATGTAATATCAATTCTAGGTTTTGTAGTTTTTTATGGTGGAAAATATTTAGCAAGGAATTTCGTGCTAAATCACCCCAAGTTCCGATAGATCCAGGTGCTAACGAATTTAACAATATCTTAGCTTTATCCCTCAGTGAGAATGGAAAAAAGGCTAAGTCTAATAACATCATTTGAAACACCATCATATTTAAAAGTAGCACACAACTCTAGAAAATTGGCAAGATGTAAATTAAGATCTTCAATTGGTGCTCCCCTAAACTGATTATTAGACACCTGTGCGGCTTATTTTTAGTTTATGTGTTTTGAAAAGGGGGTCGCCTACAGAAATTGTCGGCGAATTTTAAATTTAATTTAAATTTAAATATATATATAGTTTTAGAAAGAAAAATTTGATTTTGAAAATAACTTTATGTTTGAAAATTTTAAGATATGAAATCAAACCGATCTCACATCCCAAATAGTTTATATAAACGAGCACCGCATCACAAAATGTGTATCTATCCGAAGAATAGACATATCGCTTCGATGATGGGGCTCGATTAAATAAACTAGAAGATTTGTGACATCCATTTGGTCTGCGAACTAATTTTATAAGCCGACAATTTTCCCTGCTTAATATAAATGAATTAAGCAGGGTTTATATTACTTGGGTTCTTAAAGTTCCCTATAAGGGCAAGCCCCTATAGTTAATTACATCCTAAATGACGTGAATCATTTAAGAAAACTCTCGTAAATGATAAGTGGTTTTGCTCTCAAGAATTTCAAAGTTTATGGTTTCAAAGGATTGGATTTTGGAAATTTCAAAAGGTATTAGCTCAAATTTGGAACAATTGTTTTGAGAATCCAATGGAAAGAGAAGTAGGAGAAGTCGAGGATCCAAGAGGAATCTTGGCAACTTCCCAAACTATCCTATTGTTTGGCTTGAATTTAGGAAGATTATTTAATGTTTCAATCCCGACAATTTTAGTTAATTAGGACTTATATTTTCATGATATGATCATACAAATAGCCTCGAAGATGTGAGGGTTTATGTCATACCAAACGACTACCTCGAAATCCTAAGACCGGTTAGGGCATAATTTACATAATATAATTATGCAAGTGCCTAACGAAAAGGTTGGGGATTTATGTTGCCCTAGGCAAACTACCTCGAAATCCTATGGCTTGGTTATTTAATTCTAAGAATGGTTTTGCTGAAGTAGACTCATGTTTTGCTGAAGACGATGGCTATGCTGCCCACTGTGCTCCAAAGTTTCTTGTTGTTGCAGAGGCTTAGTTTTAGATAATGGTAATCAAGAGATGAGAGAAGTGTTTTGGTTTAAAAGAGTTTTAATGTTCAAAGGTTTTATTAGGAGAATCTTAAAGTTGATTATAACAACACCGGTTAAGATCCCACGGTTCCATCATGCTGATACCGTTATTTTTATTGGATTCACTTAGTCCAGATGAATTTGCTAAACTCAACTAATTGAGTTCCACACTTTCATTTAGACCGTGTGAAATCCCGTTAGCAACACGTAGGTTACGTCATCCGAGGTATTCTCGATCATCCAACAAGACGTTTTAATTTTAATTGCAATTGTAATTTTGTTGTTCCGTTTCGTGATTAAATCTTGAGTTGTTTTATATTTTGAATGTTGTGGTTGTGAATTTTATCTTGTTGTGACTTTTAATTTAGTTTTGTTTCAGTTTTGTGGCTATCCTAAAGGTTTTAGTTTTCATGCAACAATCTTGTTTAACATGCAAGAAGAGTAAAGTGCAGCTCATATAAATAAATTGCAATAAAATAAAAGCGTACCAGGAGAGTCTTCTCGTCATTCCAAGCTACACATAAAACATACGTTAAGGAATTTAAATATTTATAACAAGTGCCTAGGTAAAGCTAAGGGAAGGGTTTTGGTTGTCTACCAAATTCCTAATCCTAATGTTAGTCATCTCCTATGATGTGTAGGTTCTTGCATTTTGTTAAGGATGATTTTCTTCACCAAAGAACAATTAAATTCAATTGTTCTTCTAAAACATCTCATCATATTGAGGAAGTGTTTAGGACGAGTCCTAAACATCTTTTCAATATTTTTTGGATTATTTTTGAGTCCAAAAGAGTTTTATGGCACAGTGTCGGCATATTTTCGAGTTATGTGTTTTATTTTGAAAAGGGGGTCGCCTAACAGAAATTGTGCGGTGAATTTTAAGATTTTAAATTTAGTTTAAATATATATAATTTGAAAAGTAGCATTTGATTTTGAAAATAATTTTAAATTTGAAAATTTTAAGATATGAAATCAAACTGATCTCACATCCCGAATAATTTATATAAACGAGCACCGCATCACAAACTGTGTATCTATCTCGAAGAATAGACACACTGTTTGGTGATGGGGCTCGACTAAATAAACTAGAAGATTTGTGACATCCGTTTGGTCTGCGAACAAATTTTATAAGCCGACAAATTCCCCTGCTTAATATGAAAGCATTAAACAGGATTTATATTACCTGGGTTCTTTAAAATTCCTTATAAGGGCAAGCCCCTATAGTTAATTACATCTTAAATTACGGGAATCACTTAAGAAAACTCTCGATAATAATCAGTATTCAAGGGATTGAATTTTGAAAATTTCAATAGGAAATGGATCAAATTTGGAACATTTTATTTCAGGAGTCCAAAGGAAGAAAGGTAGGAGAAATCACAGATTCGAAGCGAACTTCGGTAATTTCCCGACTATCCTATTGTTAGGCTTTGAACTTAGGAAAGTCCTAATGTTATCTAACATTCAGTCTTGCTAATTTTAATTAATTAGGACTTATATTCGTATGACACAATCATACAAATAGCCTCGAAGATATGAGGGTTTATGTCGTACCAAACAACTACCTCGGAATCCTAAGACTGGTTAGGACTTAATTTACCTGACATGATCATGCAAATGCCTAACGAAAAGTTGAGGATTTATGTTGCGCTAGGCAAACTACCTCGAAATCCTATGGCTTGGTTATTTAATTCTAAGAAGGTTTT